>CM062817.1:331361324-331979023 GCA_031772625.1 Pinus tabuliformis
GGTTGCAATGCCCAAATATGTCTATAACATGGTGCTACAGATTGTAGATCCAGACAAAGAGTTTGGTGTATGCACAAATGCTTGCAAGAGAGGGCTTGGTGGAGTCCTTATGCAAGATGGATAGGTGGTATGCTATGAGTCCCAGAAACTAAATGATCATGAGCAGAACTACCCCACACATGATCTTGAGTTAGCAACGATCATACATGCATTGAAGATGTGGAGACACTATATTTTGGCAGGAGGTTTGTACTTATGAGTGATCACATTGGGTTAAGGTATTTGTTTGACTAGCCGAATCTGAACGCCAGATAGGCTATATGGCTGGCCACGATCAGCGAGTTTGATTTCAAGATTAGCTACATCAAAGGTAAAGAGAACATGGTGGTAGATGCTCTCAACAGACGGGTACAGGTACATCACTTGGCAGCTATGAGCTCCTATGGGATGGACTTACAAGATAGGATCTTGCAGATAGGTCAGAAGGATGTCAAGTATATGGAGATTGTGCACAAGTTGCAGCAGGGTGCTGGTACAAGAACATGTGATATTATAGGTACATGTACAAGTGTAGGTATAGGTACATGTAGTGGTACAGGTACATGTGTAGGTATAGGTACATGTAGTGGTACAGGTACAGGTGGCAGTATAGTTACAAGCACAGGTGAACAGGGTATGGTTTATTGTCTTACAACGGATGGATTGGTTAGGTTTTGAGACAAGATATATGTACCAGATAGTAATGAGCTCAAGAAGGTGATATTGAGGGAGTTTCATGTGAAACCATATTCAAGTCACCCAGGTTTCTAGAAGACACTAGCAACAGTGAAGAAATTCTACTATTGGTTGAATTTGAAGAGGGATGTAACATAGTTTGTGGCGAGGTGTTTTGACTGTCAGTGAGTGAAAGCAAAGTGTAAACATCTAGGTGGACTGCTACAACCGATCGCAATTCTAGAGTGGAAATGGGAGGTCATTTCCATGGATTTCATCACAGGTTTTCCAAGGAGAGTGAAACGACATGATTCCATCATGGTCATTGTGGACATGTTAACAAAGGTTACACACTTCATTCCGTTGAAGTCTATGTTATCAGCTAGTGATGTGGCACAAGTATTCATCAGAGATGTGGTTAGGTTACATCGTGTTCCAAATAATATTGTGTCAAACAAGGATTCCAAGTTCACTTCCAAGTTTTGGAAGGAGTTATTTGTAGGTTTGGGTACAAAGTTCGCCTTCAGCACAACTTATCATCCACAGATAGATGGAAAGACAGAAAGGGTGAACAGGATATTGGAGGACATGTTGAGGATGTATGTGATGCATCAACAATGGAAGTGGGAAGAGTATCTCCCTTTGGTAAAGTTCACATACAACAATGGTTATCAGGAGTCATTGAGGATGAGTCCTTTCGAGGCATTGTATGGGCCAAGTTGTAACACTCTTATCAGCTAGAGTGATCTGGTTAGCAGGGTATTGAATGGACCAGATATATTGGCAGAAATGGAATAGGAGATGCAGCTGATCAAGAACAAGCTAAAGGCAACATAGGATAGGCAGAAGAGTTATGCAGATAGGAACAGGTTGTTCAAGGAGTTCTAGGTTGGGGAACAGGTGTACTTCTGCATCAAACCAAAGAAGAGCTCCTTGCGGATTGGATCATGTGCCAAGATGGCACCATGGTTTTGTGGACCCTTCAGTATCATTGAGAGGATTGGGCCAGTAGCCTATCGACTTACACTGCCTCCGACAATGAAAGTCCATGATGTTTTCCATGTATCTTTGCTTAAGAAGTTTGTTAAGGATGCTGATCATGTGATTGACTGGTCTAAATTGCAGGTGGAACTAGATGGAGAATTCTAGCCGGAACCTCAGTGTATATTGCAGAAAAAGGTGCTCATGCTCCAAAACAGAGCAATCGAGAAAGTTAAAGTGCAATGGAAGCACTTTGGGCCCGATGAAGCTATATGGGAGATGGAAGATCAGATGCGGGCTATGTATGCTTCCTCATTTGCCGATTGAGGCAAAGCAGTAGTTTGGTATATGCTTTATGGTGTTTGTTATATGCTTTATGATGGTTGGTATATGATTTATGGTGGTTTAATATGTGCTTTATGGTGGTTTGGTATATGTTTTATGGTGGTCGATATATGCTTTATAATGGTTTGGTATATGTTATACGATGTTTTGAGATATGCTTAGATATGGTGTTTAGTATATGTTTTGATGTATGCTTTGGTATATTACTTGGTATATATTTTGATGATGTTTCTATATGTACATATGTATATGGATAAATACCGCCATTAACTATGTTATAAATCTCTACTATGCGGTATGGGTGTTATTTCATTATGATTATGATGTCATATTACTATGCTATTATGTGGCTATGTTATCATGATGCTATGATGTCATGTGGGTTGGTACTCAGCAGGATGATCATTGTTAATATCGTAATGAGTTGTGTTATAAAGCTCCACTATGTGGTATGTTGTCATGTTGTCATGATGTTTTGTTTTGAGAATATCTTTCATTGTAGATACTACATTTGTATAGAGTCCCGTAGATTCACAAGCTCATGCAATGTACTAAAGCATATGACAAGAATCTACTTCTACTTTCAACTAGGGGAAGCCAATAGATCGATGAAAATAATATGAACAAGAAGAAGATGAATCAATGGCACATAACATAAGATGTATCTGGGGAAAGCCACTGCTCAAGACCCCACTATCTGTATTGCATATATCAGAAATATGAGTGAAGATACAAATCTTTTTCTCACTAGAACAATTCCACACAAGTTTGCTCAACTCTCTCAGCTCACAAGCTAGCTCTTGGTCAACACTTAGCCAATTCTACAACTCTCCAAGCTCCTAATCTCTTGTGTAATTCCTAGGATGAATAACCCGTATTTAAAGGGAATTCATGCTTCCAAAAATACACAATCCAAACATAGGATCAATCACTGATGCATGCATGATATTTACACTCCAGTAAATAATACCACTAATAGTATACTGTCCCACACTCTAGTCTCAACTGGGTCTTTCTCTAAACTTAACTCATTAAACTGAGTGATCTAATTTCCAACTCAATTTAAACTCATATTGGACCCCTAAAACTTAGGGAGATCATATACATGACTACAAAAAGACTTCCAACTTGAAATTCCTAAGATCATTAAGTTAATTAAACTTAATTAACTATTTACAAGTTGCTATTAGAATAGAATTTGATTTTAATTCACAATTTTTTTATGGAAAAATTAAACTGGAATTTTTTGTTGTCATTTCTCAACACTCCCTCTCAACAAAAAAGGGATTATCAGCTACCTCGATCCTGTCTCTGTGAAACTCGAATTTACATCTTGACAATGCCTTTGCCAAAATGTCAACATCTTGATCCTTCATGGGAATGTACTCTAACAACATAATCTGCCTCAATAAACAATCTATGAGATGATGATATCAGATATCAACATGCTTGGATCGATCATGAAAAACTAGATTTCCAGAGCATTTAATACAAGTCTGATTATCGCAGTAAATCACAATTGGATCCATTTGCTGACCAAACAAACCAACCAAGATCTTCCACATCTAGATGGTCTCACATGTTGCCTGACTCGCAGCCATGTACTCTGCCTCTACGAAACTGAGTGCTACCGATCTCTGTTTCATGTTGTACCAAGAAATTGTCGTGATCCAATATTGAAGATCCCTCCTGATGTGCTCTTCCGGTCATATGGACTCCCTTCCCAATCTGCACCAGTGAAGCTTTGAGGCTTCACTCCCTCTATCCGTTTGTACCATAATCCATACTGAGAAGTGCCTCTGAGGTATCTCCACACATGCTTTGCCGCCTTCCAATACAACTTGGTAGGCCTAACCATTGCTTGACTAAGATGTTTAACTGCATAACACATATCTGGTCGTGTGCTCACCTAGTACATGAGTGAACCCAGAAGCTGCTGTAAATAGTAGCTTCCACTACTTCTCCTGAAGTAGCATCCTCCTTCCTCTAGTTTCCTGTTAGAGGAGTCTCCATGGGTTTGCTGCTCTCTATGCGGAATCTCTTGAGTATCTCGTTGGCATACTTTCCGTGAGACACAAACAACTCTGCATATCCCTGCCAAACCTCCATGATAATAAAGTAATGCATGAGCCTCATGTCCTTCATCGTAGACTCTCTTGAATGGTCCTCCTTACAAGAATTCATCAATTTATCATCACCTGTCAATATGAGATCATCAACATAAAGTACAATGATCAACTGTTTACCTTCCACCACTATGTGGTACAGGTTCGGATCCACTTCACTCTTTGTGAATCCCAACCTGATGAACTAGTGACCTATCCTGGTGTACCAAGGTCGGGGTGCTTGCTTTAGCCCATACAACTCTCTCTTGAGTCGGCACACATGCGACTCATGGTCAAAGGTCTCAAAACCTTCAGGGTGCTCTATGTACACCTCTTCCTCAATCATGCCATTAAGGAAGATTGTCTTCACATCCATCTGATGTATCTTCCAATCCATCTGTGCTGATAGTGACAATATAGATCTGATCGATGAGTACCTTGCAACAGGAGAAAAGGTCTCATCATAGTCAATCCCCTCTACTTGTGAAAATCCACGGGCCACAAATCTAGCCTTATGCTTCTCCACACTACCATCTGCAGCTTGCTTTACCTTGTAAAGCCAACGAGAGCTCACCACTGACTTGTCCTCCAGTCTCGGGACCACATCCCAAACACTGTTATGAACTATGGAGTCATACTCTTCCACCATGGCATCAACCCAAACTGGCTACTACAGTACTTCCTTAAAGAAAGATGGCTCTGTCACAACACATTTGCCCATAAGAGCCATGTATCCAGTGTACCTCTCAGGTGACCTCCTCTGCCTGCACTGAGAAGTGGGTGCTCCAAAATTATCTCATGCATCATGCAACAATCTGTTAGCCTCTTTTTTGTGCTTTCTTCCCTCTCTGGAAGACTCTACCTGAGTGGGTGTCTCCACTCCCAAGTCCTCTACATGTGGCTGCTCCACATCAATCCGAGGATCCTCAAATTTAGTTGATAAAATCTCCTCATTCGCATGTAGCACAAGCTCCCTCTCAAGGGAAACTCACATGGGCTTCTCCTCATCGAATCTAACATCCTTGCAAACCATCGTCATCCTGTTGGTTGGAAAGTACACCCGATAGTTGTGAGGTGTATCAGTGTACTCCACAAATATCCCCAACTCTGCTATCGACTCAAGGTTCTTCCATGCATCTTTGGTCACATGGAAATATACCGATGACCAAAAAATCCTAAAGTGACCAACATCTGGCATCTTATTGGAATAAGCCTCCTCAACCCACAAGTGTAGTGGTAGGCCCTGATCATGCAACATCAACCTCACTGCCCCTACTATGAATTTGTTCTTCCTCTCGACCACCCCATTTTGTTAAGGGTTATGGGGTGCCGTCAAATCCTGTTTAATCCCTTCCGCTACACATAATTTCTTAAAATCATTTGAGACATACTCACCACCGTTATCACTCCGTATAGCTTTAGCATTCTTGTCCGACTCTTTCTCCACCAATGCTTTAAACTCACAAAACTTTGTGAAAGTTTGATCCTTTTTCTGCATGAAAAATATCCAGCATTTATGAGAATAGTCATCAAAAAATATAACATAATACCTGTGTTTGGTTGTGGATGCTATCGAGAATGGTCCACACACATCTGAATGGAATCGCTCTAGAATAGCCTCTACTCGACTGTCTCTATCGTGAAAGGAATACTTGGTGTATTTTCCCAAAGTACACCCCTTGCATGTATCAACTTGCTCAAGCGTACCTTTGGGAAGACCGGTAGAGATCTACTGCAATATCTTCAAAGCCCATGAAGCAAGTGGCCCAATCGCCTGTGCCACAACTCGCCAATGTCTTGTCTCTGCACCCTTTCTGCTTTTGTGCTCAAAGAATCACACTCCTCTACCTCTAGATTATAGAGATTCTTCACCTGAATCCCTATCTTCTTTACTTGACCCGTGGCTATGTGTCAAAGGAATTCCTTTCCTTTCGATAAGATCACATCATAGCCTCTCTCCTCAAGCATGACAATGGATACCAAGTTATTCTTTATCCTAGGGACATACATAACATTCTTCAAGGTGAGTGGAGCCCCATGCTCCCTCTTAAAAATAATTGTGCCCAATCCAGTAACACTATACTTCCCGTCGTCACACATATCGATATGCATCTATAGATCTTTCTCCTCCAGGTCACTGAATAACTCATTGTTGTCAGTCATGTGGAATGATGCTCGATTTTCTAAGTACCATACACTTCCCATCATTGATGACACCATTCATGCAATGAGAGAAAATTCCAATTCGGATTGAGATGTCGAAGCCTCACCCGCCGCTCATCCTATGGACTTCTTCTTGGACTTCTTGAGTGGACAATTTGTAGCAAAATGGCCTAGTTCATGACAATGAAAGCACTTAACTTTCGTCATGTCTTTCTTCTTACCTCAATGATAAGAATTTGATTTGGAATGGGAATCTTTCCATTTCCCCTTCTTCGCCTTAATCGCTAAGGCACAATTCTCTTCATCATCATTCTCTGATGAAGAGCCATCCCTGGTGTTCCCTCTGATCTCCTCCTGCATCAAATCTGACCACATTTGTTCCCAATCTAGAAGCTTCTCCCGACCATTGATAGAGTCCTGATAACTATGCCAACTCGTTGGGAGTCCTAGAAGAGCAAGATTCACTATATCATCCTTGGCAACTGTGATTCTAACACTTGTTGGAAATAATACTGAGAGGGGGGGGGTGAATTAGTATTATCAGATCAGTAAAAACTTTCCAATTTCATACTCAGAAACATATACGCTACTTCAATTAAGTGAACCCGCGTGTACATGCTACTGTGTCTAATGCAACTAGCGTATATCTAGAGATCTTATAATTCAGTTAGCTTAATCTTCAGTAAATGCATCAGAACATTATTAAGCATATTAACAGTAACCAGGTGCAGTATAACAGAACAGAACATCACACAAGAGCCACACACATGAACACCATGATATAAGGTGGAAACCCAATGTGGGTGAAAACCACCTGCTGCAATTCGTCTCTTTCTTCTTTAATAAGAAACTTCTTTTACAATGTACTAGTGCAGTCCTTTACCAGTACGCAGGCTACAACCTGCAGAGGGCTACAACCCTCTCTCGTTTTCCAACTACTTCTGGAAGGGAGCTACAACCCCTTCAGCTCTTGTACTAGCCGATCCATTTACTAGTACGTAGGTGCTGACCCTACAACCTTCTTTCCTTCAGGGACCACGTTTCATCAATTTTCAGACTCGATCCAAGAGTACAAAACAAACATTACTGCAATACAATCATCAACTTATACTTGCATCATAATTCATTAAACAACCCAATACTGAATCACTGAAACCCTGTCATCAAGAACACAGAACCCAAACCAGAGCCTAGAACTCTGTAACAACCACCAGAATCAACAACAACCTGAAATATCAAATCTTATTATGCATACGCTACTTCACTGTACCAAAACCGCGTGTATACGCGCTTTCTCCAAAGGCAACCCGCGTGCAGATCTAGAAATAATTACTTATGCCTTCGCTGTCAGATCCGACCCTTGCCAAGCATCCCGAACAGATAAACAGTAATACCAGATCTTATCACTTCGTCAGACACCCAATACTTACTACCACTTGCCTAATGATCTTCTCCTTATATAGCCTTAGGCCCTTTACAATACCACGGTCCAAAACCATAGTAACCCAATACCATCAGCTTCAAAACTAGGGATCAACACGTTCGTCGAGACATCAAGGTCCAAAACCATAGGCACAACTTCCAAGGAATAACCGCCGTGGACCAAAGATAAGTTTTCCACATACACGCGCTTTTACTGAAGCCAACCAGCGTGTACACACGACTTGATATATAGAGAACCTGCGTATACGCGACTTGGTATATAGTGAACCTGCTTGTATACGCGACTTGGGCTTAACGAACCTGCGTGTATGAACTTTCTTGGCATGCTGTACTAAGATCTGTCCTCTGATTAAGTTGCCATCACCTGTACCAACCTCTGAGCGCCTGTACCAACCTCTGAGTGAGTTGCCATCAAGGACAACACTTGAATCATAATGCCAAAAATCTCCCCCTTTGGACTTGATGGCAACCACCACACCAAGTCACTCTCCCCCTTTGACATCAAGGGCAAAGGGCGGACCAAGATATTCTCTTCTTTGGTATACCTTTTACTGTCCATACTGCTGTCCATACTCCCGCTGAGTACATGCTGAAGTTTCTGATTTGGCTCCCCCTTTGTATATGCCAAGTTGTATCAATCCATCCATGCTCCCCCTGAGCAGATGCAGGTTCTAAGACCAGCCATTCAGATCTGTACCATAAGCATCAGCCTGCAATACTATTCCTTTGATCAAACAACAAGATGTATCATTTAGTTTCATCAGCAACTTCTAACCATAATGCCAACAATGAATGATTTGAAGTATATGCTCCCCCTGAGTGTGAGCCAACCATGACTGAACCATTTCCCGAGTCTGTTCTGCTCCCCCTGAGCCTGAGCCAACCATGACTGAACCTGGTTCTGTTCTGCTGCCCTTTCTTCATATACACGACTTTGCAGCCTGTAACTCGCGTATATACGCGACTTGTCTTCATTATATCAGCGTATGCAGGATGGAATACTGAATTTCATCACTTTCAGATTCCCCTGTGTCTGTTATGTCAGCTGTCTGAGTTATGCCACACCTTTCTGTCTCTGTCTTCTTCAGTTCCTGGAACTGTGATGATGTATGGTCCTCTTGTTTTGAATTTTGAAATCTGCTCCTGCATTCCCTTGCTTTATGCCCATAGTTGTTGCATTTATAACATCTTACATATTTCATGTTCCTTCTATCGCAATCCATTGCTTTGTGTCCATATGCATTGCAGGCAAAGCAATATCCTCTGAAATACCTGGGATGTGATGATCTTTTGTAATGGTCTTGACCCATTCTACTTCTACATCTGGCTGCAACATGTCCAAGATTATGACATACATAACATTCAACATTATTCAGTGGAGGAAATAATCGTCTATCACTTCCATAGTTAGGAGTAAAGGATCTTCCTTGAGGAATTTCTTTCCTTGGTTGTTCCTTGTTCAGCATTTCAGATTTCTCATTAGAATTCCTTGCCTCACCTTGTGAACTAGATTCACCTTCAACATATTCATGAAAACCAAGACCAGTTTTGATAGCAGGAGACCTTTGGCTATTAAGAATATCATCCAAGACTTTAGTACTATCTTGAAATCGTAAAAGCTTATCCTTTTCTTCTAGTTTACCTTTCAAGATATTTACCTCAACTTGATGTTGTTCTTCCTTTTTTAGATACTGATTCCTTAGGTCTTCTTCAGCTTTTCTTCCTTCTTCCACTTGTCGCTTTAGTTTGATCACTTCATGTTCTTGATCTTCAAGAGCTTCTCTGTCCTGTTCTCTTGATTTTTTAAGATCTTCTTTTAGAGAGAGGATCTTTGATTCAAGCCTTTGAATAGTTATGCTCTGATCCTTTACTACATCCTGCAATTGCTCCCCTACCCTGGTTACTGTCTCCAATTGTTCATTTAATTTGGTAACTTCTTCTGTTTCTGCATTCTTCTTTTCATGTGCCATGAGACTTTTAATATCTTTGCTATTATTGGATGAAGCATTCTTCTTTTCATGTGCCATGAGACTTCTAATATCTTCACTATCATTGAATGAACTTGTAATATGGGTATAATAGCTTCTACCATCTTCTTCAGATATCTTTCCTTTGTTATGAGGGCATCTAGCAGCATAGTGACCAACTCTACCACATAGAAAACATTTGAAAGGTAGCTTACCTTTGAATCGTCCAGTTCCCCGTTCAAGATTCTTGACAAAATTTACCTCATCTTCTTCCTCTGACACTTCGAATGCGGCTTCTGGTGGTACCTCTTGTTGCATTTCAAAAGCAGTTAAGATCCCGTGGAGCTGTGACATGGTGATTTTCTGCACATTCTCCTTTTCTTCAATGGCAGATACTTTAGAATCAAATTTAGCAGACAGAGATCTCAAAACCTTTTCAACTAAGACAACTTCCTCAAATTCTTCATCCAGATCCCTCATACAATTCACAATCTCATCCATACGCAAGAAATAATTAGCTATGCTCTCATTACTATGCATCTTAAGAGTTTCATACCGGATTCTGAGAGTTTGAAGCTTTGCTCTTTTTACCTGATCATCTCCTTCGTAGCTTGTGACGATTTTGTCCCATATTTCCTTAGCTGATTTGAAATGCATGATCTTCATAAATTCTGATTGTGTCAAACTACTCAATAGGACAGTAACAGCTTTTGAATTGAGCTCATATTGCTTTTTCTCTGCTGGATCTGTAGGAGTTGCTGATGGGAATTTGTATCCTCCTTCTACGATTCCCCAAATTTCTGCTCCAAGTGATTGTAGATATGCAGTGGTTCTTATCTTCCAGTGAGTAAAATTGTTTCCGTCAAAGACTGGTGGCCTGATGTGTGCCTCTCTTTCTGGATTAGCCATTCTGATGGATCTTTTCCTTCAAGCGATCAAGCTTCCTCTGAAGGACCTGCTCTGATACCAATTGTTGGAAATAATACTGAGAGGGGGGGGGGTGAATCAGTATTATCAGATCAGTAAAAACTTTCCAATTTCATACTCAGAAACATATACGCTACTTCAATTAAGTGAACCCGCGTGTACACGCTACTGTGTCTAATGCAACTAGCGTATATCTAGAGATCTTATAATTCAGTTAGCTTAATCTTCAGTAAATGCATCAGAACATTATTAAGCATATTAACAGTAACCAGGTGCAGTATAACAGAACAGAACATCACACAAGAGCCACACACATGAACACCATGATATAAGGTGGAAACCCAATGTGGGTGAAAACTACCTGCTGCAATTCGTCTCTTTCTTCTTTAATAAGAAACTTCTTTTACAATGTACTGGTGCAGTCCTTTACCAGTACGCAGGCTACAACCTGCAGAGGGCTACAACCCTCTCTCGTTTTCCAACTACTTCTGGAAGGGAGCTACAACCCCCTCAGCTCTTGTACTAGCCGATCCATTTACTAGTACGTAGGTGCTGACCCTACAACCTTCTTTCCTTCAGGGACCACGTTTCATCAATTTTCAGACTGGATCCAAGAGTACAAAACAAACATTACTGCAATACAATCATCAACTTATACTTGCATCATAATTCATTAAACAACCCAATACTGAATCACTGAAACCCTGTCATCAAGAACACAGAACCCAAACTAGAGCCCAGAACTCTGTAACAACCACCCGAATCAACAACAACCTGAAATATCAAATCTTATTATGCATACGCTACTTCACTGTACCAAAACCGCGTGTATACGCGCTTTCTCCAAAGGCAACCCGCGTGCAGATCTAGAAATAATTACTTATGCCTTCGCTGTCAGATCCGACCCTTGCCAAGCGTCCTGAACAGATAAACAGTAATACCAGATCTTCTCACTTCGTCAGACACCCAATACTTACTAACACTTGCCTAATGATCTTCTCCTTATATAGCTTTAGGCCCTTTACAATACCATGGTCCAAAACCATAGTAACCCAATACCATCAGCTTCAAAACTAGGGATCAACACGTTCGTCGAGACATCAAGGTCCAAAACCATAGGCACAACTTCCAAGGAATAACCGCCGTGGACCAAAGATAAGTTTTCCACATACACGCGATTTTACCGAAGCCAACCAGCGTGTACACGCGACTTGATATATAGAGAACCTGCGTATACGCGACTTGGTATATAGTGAACCTGCTTGTATACGCGACTTGGGCTTAACGAACCTGCGTGTATGAACTTTCTTGGCATGCTGTACTAAGATCTGTCCTCTGATTAAGTTGCCATCACCTATACCAACCTCTGAGCACCTGTACCAACCTCTGAGTGAGTTGCCATCAAGGACAACACTTGAATCATAATGCCAACAATCTCCCCCTTTGGACTTGATGGCAACCACCACACCAAGTCACTCTCCCCCTTTGACATCAAGGGCAAAGGGCGGACCAAGATATTCTCTTCTTTGGTATACCTTTTACTGTCCATACTGCTGTCCATACTCCCGCTGAGTACACGCTGAAGTTTCTGATTTGGCTCCCCCTTTGTATATGCCAAGTTGTATCAATCCATCCATGCTCCCCCTGAGCAGATGCAGGTTCTAAGACCAACCATTCAGATCTGTACCATAAGCATCAGCCTGCAATACTATTCCTTTGATCAAACAACAAGATGTATCATTTAGTTTCATCAGCAACTTCTAACCATAATGCCAACAATCAATGATTTGAAGTATATGCTCCCCCTGAGTGTGAGCCAACCATGACTGAACCATTTCCTGAGTCTGTTCTGCTCCCCCTGAGCCTGAGCCAACCATGACTGAACCTGGGTCTGTTCTGCTGCCCTTTCTTCATATACGCGACTTTGCAGCCTGTAACTCACGTATATACGCCACTTGTCTTCATTATATCAGCGTATGCAGGATGGAATACTGAATTTCATCACTTTCAGATTCTCCTGTGTCTGTTATGTCAGCTGTCTGAATTATGCCACACCTTTCTGTCTCTGTCTTCTTCAGTTCCTGGAACTGTGATGATGTATGGTCCTCTTGTTTTGAATTTTGAAATCTGCTCCTGCATTCCCTTGCTTTATGCCCATAGTTGTTGCATTTATAACATCTTACATATTTCATGTTCCTTCTATCGCAATCCATTGCTTTGTGTCCATATGCATTGCAGGCAAAGCAATATCCTCTGAAATACCTGGGATGTGATGATCTTTTGTAATGGTCTTGACCCATTCTACTTCTACATCTGGCTGCAACATGTCCAAGATTATGACATACATAACATTCAACATTATTCAGTGGAGGAAATAATCGTCTATCACTTCCATAGTTAGGAGTAAAGGATCTTCCTTGAGGAATTTCTTTCCTTGGTTTTTCCTTGTTCAACATTTCAGATTTCTCATTAGAATTCCTTGCCTCACCTTGTGAACTAGATTCACCCTCAACATATTCATGAAAACCAAGACCAATTTTGATAGCAGGAGACCTTTGGCTATTAAGAATATCATCCAAGACTTTAGTACTATCTTGAAATCGTAAAAGCTTATCCTTTTCTTCTAGTTTACCTTTCAAGATATTTACCTCAACTTGATGTTGTTCTTCCTTTTTCAGAACTGATTCCTTAGGTCTTCTTCAGCTTTTCTTCCTTCTTCCACTTGTCGCTTTAGTTTGATCACTTCATGTTCTTGATCTTCAAGAGCTTCTCTGTTGTGTTCTCTTGATTTTTTAAGATCTTCTTTTAGAGAGAGGATCTTTGATTCAAGCCTTTGAATAGTTATGCTCTGATCCTTTACTACATCCTGCAATTGCTCCCTTACCCTGGTTACTGTCTCCAATTGTTCATTTAATTTGGTAACTTCTTCTGTTTCTGCATTCTTCTTTTCATGTGCCATGAGACTTTTAATATCTTTGCTATTATTGGATGAAGCATTCTTCTTTTCATGTGCCATGAGACTTCTAATATCTTCACTATCATTGAATGAACTTGTAATATGGGTATAATAGCTTCTACCATCTTCTTCAGATATCTTTCCTTTGTTATGAGGGCATCTAGCAGCATAGTGACCAACTCTACCACATAGAAAACATTTGAAAGGTAGCTTACCTTTGAACCGTCCAGTTCCCCGTTCAAGATTCTTGACAAAATTTACCTCATCTTCTTCCTCTGACACTTCGAATGCGGCTTCTGGTGGTACCTCTTGTCGCATTTCAAAAGCAGTTAAGATCCCGTGAAGCTGTGACATGGTGATTTTCTGCACATTCTCCTTTTCTTCTATGGCAGATACTTTAGAATCAAATTTAGCAGACAGAGATCTCAAAACCTTTTCAACTAAGACAACTTCCTCAAATTCTTCACCCAGATCCCTCATACAATTCACAATCTCATCCATACGCAAGAAATAATTAGCTATGCTTTCATTACTATGCATCTTAAGAGTTTCATACCGGATTCTGAGAGTTTGAAGCTTTGCTCTTTTTACCTGATCATCTCCTTCGTAGCTTGTGACGATTTTGTCCCATATTTCCTTAGCTGATTTGAAATGCATGATCTTCATAAATTCTGATTGTGTCAAACTACTCAATAGGACAGTAACAACTTTGGCATTGAGCTCATATTGCTTTTTCTCTGCTGGATCTGTAGGAGTTGCTGATGGGAATTTGTATCCTCCTTCTACGATTCCCCAAATTTCTGCTCCAAGTGATTGTAGATATGCAGTGGTTCTTATCTTCCAGTGAGTAAAATTGTTCCCGTCAAAGACTGGTGGCCTGATGTGTGCCTCTCTTTCTGGATTAGCCATTCTGATGGATCTTTTCCTTCAAGCGATCAAGCTTCCTCTGAAGGACCTGCTCTGATACCAATTGTTGGAAATAATACTGAGAGGGGGGGGTGAATCAGTATTATCAGATCAGTAAAAACTTTCCAATTTCATACTCAGAAACATATACGCTACTTCAATTAAGTGAACCCGCGTGTACACGCTACTGTGTCTAATGCAACTAGCGTATATCTAGAGATCTTATAATTCAGTTAGCTTAATCTTCAGTAAATGCATCAGAACATTATTAAGCATATTAACAGTAACCAGGTGCAGTATAACAGAACAGAACATCACACAAGAGCCACACACATGAACACCATGATATAAGGTGGAAACCCAATGTGGGTGAAAACCACCTGCTGCAATTCGTCTCTTTCTTCTTTAATAAGAAACTTCTTTTACAATGTACTGGTGCAGTCCTTTACCAGTACGCAGGCTACAACCTGCAGAGGGCTACAACCCTCTCTCGTTTTCCAACTACTTCTGGAAGGGAGCTACAACCCCCTCAGCTCTTGTACTAGCCGATCCATTTACTAGTACGTAGGTGCTGACCCTACAACCTTCTTTCCTTCAGGGACCACGTTTCATCAATTTTCAGACTGGATCCAAGAGTACAAAACAAACATTACTGCAATACAATCATCAACTTATACTTGCATCATAATTCATTAAACAACCCAATACTGAATCACTGAAACCCTGTCATCAAGAACACAGAACCCAAACCAGAGCCCAGAACTCTGTAACAACCACCAGAATCAACAGCAACCTGAAATATCAAATCTTATTATGCATACGCTACTTCACTGTACCAAAACCGCGTGTATACGCGCTTTCTCCAAAGGCAACCCGCGTGCAGATCTAGAAATAATTACTTATGCCTTCGCTGTCAGATCCGACCCTTGCCAAGCGTCCCGAACAGATAAACAGTAATACCAGATCTTCTCACTTCGTCAGACACCCAATACTTACTACCACTTGCCTAATGATCTTCTCCTTATATAGCCTTAGGCCCTTTACAATACCACGGTCCAAAACCATAGTAACCCAATACCATCAGCTTCAAAACTAGGGATCAACACGTTCGTCGAGACATCAAGGTCCAAAACCATAGGCACAACTTCCAAGGAATAACCGCCGTGGACCAAAGATAAGTTTTCCACATACACGCGCTTTTACTGAAGCCAACCAGCGTGTACACGCGACTTGATATATAGAGAACCTGCGTATACGCGACTTGGTATATAGTGAACCTGCTTGTATACGCGACTTGGGCTTAACGAACCTGCGTGTATGAACTTTCTTGGCATGCTGTACTAAGATCTGTCCTCTGATTAAGTTGCCATCACCTGTACCAACCTCTGAGCACCTGTACCAACCTCTGAGTGAGTTGCCATCAAGGACAACACTTGAATCATAATGCCAACAATCTCCCCCTTTGGACTTGATGGCAACCACCACACCAAGTCACTCTCCCCCTTTGACATCAAGGGCAAAGGGCGGACCAAGATATTCTCTTCTTTGGTATACCTTTTACTGTCCATACTGCTGTCCATACTCCCGTTGAGTACATGCTGAAGTTTCTGATTTGGCTCCCCCTTTGTATATGCCAAGTTGTATCAATCCATCCATGCTCCCCCTGAGCAGATGCAGGTTCTAAGACCAGCCATTCAGATCTGTACCATAAGCATCAGCCTGCAATACTATTCCTTTGATCAAACAACAAGATGTATCATTTAGTTTCATCAGCAACTTCTAACCATAATGCCAACAATGAATGATTTGAAGTATATGCTCCCCCTGAGTGTGAGCCAACCATGACTGAACCATTTCCTGAGTCTGTTCTGCTCCCCCTGAGCCTGAGCCAACCATGACTGAACCTGGGTCTGTTCTGCTGCCCTTTCTTCATATACGCGACTTTGCAGCCTGTAACTCGCGTATATACGCGACTTGTCTTCATTATATCAGCGTATGCAGGATGGAATACTGAATTTCATCACTTTCAGATTCCCCTGTGTCTGTTATGTCAGCTGTCTGAATTATGCCACACCTTTCTGTCTCTGTCTTCTTCAGTTCCTGGAACTGTGATGATGTATGGTCCTCTTGTTTTGAATTTTGAAATCTGCTCCTGCATTCCCTTGCTTTATGCCCATAGTTGTTGCATTTATAACATCTTACATATTTCATGTTCCTTCTATCGCAATCCATTGCTTTGTGTCCATATGCATTGCAGGCAAAGCAATATCCTCTGAAATACCTGGGATGTGATGATCTTTTGTAATGGTCTTGACCCATTCTACTTCTACATCTGGCTGCAACATGTCCAAGATTATGACATACATAACATTCAACATTATTCAGTGGAGGAAATAATCGTCTATCACTTCCATAGTTAGGAGTAAAGGATCTTCCTTGAGGAATTTCTTTCCTTGGTTGTTCCTTGTTCAGCATTTCAGATTTCTCATTAGAATTCCTTGCCTCACCTTGTGAACTAGATTCACCTTCAACATATTCATGAAAACCAAGACCAGTTTTGATAGCAGGAGACCTTTGGCTATTAAGAATATCATCCAAGACTTTAGTACTATCTTGAAATCGTAAAAGCTTATCCTTTTCTTCTAGTTTACCTTTCAAGATATTTACCTCAACTTGATGTTGTTCTTCCTTTTTCAGATACTGATTCCTTAGGTCTTCTTCAGCTTTTCTTCCTTCTTCCACTTGTCGCTTTAGTTTGATCACTTCATGTTCTTGATCTTCAAGAGCTTCTCTGTTGTGTTCTCTTGATTTTTTAAGATCTTCTTTTAGAGAGAGGATCTTTGATTCAAGCCTTTGAATAGTTATGCTCTGATCCTTTACTACATCCTGCAATTGCTCCCTTACCCTGGTTACTGTCTCCAATTGTTCATTTAATTTGGTAACTTCTTCTGTTTCTGCATTCTTCTTTTCATGTGCCATGAGACTTTTAATATCTTTGCTATTATTGGATGAAGCATTCTTCTTTTCATGTGCCATGAGACTTCTAATATCTTCACTATCATTGAATGAACTTGTAATATGGGTATAATAGCTTCTACCATCTTCTTCAGATATCTTTCCTTTGTTATGAGGGCATCTAGCAGCATAGTGACCAACTCTACCACATAGAAAACATTTGAAAGGTAGCTTACCTTTGAACCGTCCAGTTCCCCGTTCAAGATTCTTGACAAAATTTACCTCATCTTCTTCCTCTGACACTTCGAATGCGGCTTCTGGTGGTACCTCTTGTCGCATTTCAAAAGCAGTTAAGATCCCGTGAAGCTGTGACATGGTGATTTTCTGCACATTCTCCTTTTCTTCTATGGCAGATACTTTAGAATCAAATTTAGCAGACAGAGATCTCAAAACCTTTTCAACTAAGACAACTTCCTCAAATTCTTCACCCAGATCCCTCATACAATTCACAATCTCATCCATACGCAAGAAATAATTAGCTATGCTTTCATTACTATGCATCTTAAGAGTTTCATACCGGATTCTGAGAGTTTGAAGCTTTGCTCTTTTTACCTGATCATCTCCTTCGTAGCTTGTGACGATTTTGTCCCATATTTCCTTAGCTGATTTGAAATGCATGATCTTCATAAATTCTGATTGTGTCAAACTACTCAATAGGACAGTAACAGCTTTGGCATTGAGCTCATATTGCTTTTTCTCTGCTGGATCTGTAGGAGTTGCTGATGGGAATTTGTATCCTCCTTCTACGATTCCCCAAATTTCTGCTCCAAGTGATTGTAGATATGCAGTGGTTCTTATCTTCCAGTGAGTAAAATTGTTCCCATCAAAGACTGGTGGCCTGATGTGTGCCTCTCTTTCTGGATTAGCCATTCTGATGGATCTTTTCCTTCAAGCGATCAAGCTTCCTCTGAAGGACCTGCTTTGATACCAATTGTTGGAAATAATACTGAGAGGGGGGGCTGAATCAGTATTATCAGATCAGTAAAAACTTTCCAATTTCATACTCAGAAACATATACGCTACTTCAATTAAGTGAACCCGCGTGTACACGCTACTGTGTCTAATGCAACTAGCGTATATCTAGAGATCTTATAATTCAGTTAGCTTAATCTTCAGTAAATGCATCAGAACATTATTAAGCATATTAACAGTAACCAGGTGCAGTATAACAGAACAGAACATCACACAAGAGCCACACACATGAACACCATGATATAAGGTGGAAACCCAATGTGGGTGAAAACCACCTGCTGCAATTCGTCTCTTTCTTCTTTAATAAGAAACTTCTTTTACAATGTACTGGTGCAGTCCTTTACCAGTACGCAGGCTACAACCTGCAGAGGGCTACAACCCTCTCTCGTTTTCCAACTACTTCTGGAAGGGAGCTACAAACCCCTCAGCTCTTGTACTAGCCGATCCATTTACTAGTACGTAGGTGCTGACCCTACAACCTTCTTTCCTTCAGGGACCACGTTTCATCAATTTTCAGACTGGATCCAAGAGTACAAAACAAACATTACTGCAATACAATCATCAACTTATACTTGCATCATAATTCATTAAACAACCCAATACTGAATCACTGAAACCCTGTCATCAAGAACACAGAACCCAAACTAGAGCCCAGAACTCTGTAACAACCACCAGAATCAATAGCAACCTGAAATATCAAATCTTATTATGCATACGCTACTTCACTGTACCAAAACCGCGTGTATACGCACTTTCTCCAAAGGCAACCCGCGTGCAGATCTAGAAATAATTACTTATGCTTTTGCTGTGAGATTCGACCCTTGCCAAGTGTCCCGAACAGATAAACAGTAATACCAGATCTTCTCACTTCGTCAGACACCCAATACTTACTACCACTTGCCTAATGATCTTCTCCTTATATAGCCTTAGGCCCTTTACAATACCACGGTCCAAAACCATAGTAACCCAATACCATCAGCTTCAAAACTAGGGATCAACACGTTCGTCGAGACATCAAGGTCCAAAACCATAGGCACAACTTCCAAGGAATAACCGCCATGGACCAAAGATAAGTATTCCACATACACGCGCTTTTACTAAAGCCAACCAGTGTGTACACGCGACTTGATATATAGAGAACCTGCGTATACGCGACTTGGTATATAGTGAACCTGCTTGTATACGCGACTTGGGCTTAACGAACCTGCGTGTATGAACTTTCTTGGCATGCTGTACTAAGATCTGTCCTCTGATTAAGTTGCCATCACCTGTAGCAACCTCTGAGCACCTGTACCAACCTCTGAGTGAGTTGCCATCAAGGACAACACTTGAATCATAATGCCAACAATCTCCCCCTTTGGACTTGATGGCAACCACCACACCAAGTCACTCTCCCCCTTTGACATCAAGGGCAAAGGGCGGACCAAGATATTCTCTTCTTTGGTATACCTTTTACTGTCCATACTGCTGTCCATACTCCCGCTGAGTACATGCTGAAGTTTTTGATTTGGCTCCCCCTTTGTATATGCCAAGTTGTATCAATCCATCCATGCTCCCCCTGAGCAGATGCAGGTTCTAAGACTAGCCATTCAGATCTGTACCATAAGCATCAGCCTGCAATACTATTCCTTTGATCAAACAACAAGATGTATCTTTTAGTTTCATCAGCAACTTCTAACCATAATGCCAACAATGAATGATTTGAAGTATATGCTCCCCCTGAGTGTGAGCCAACCATGACGGAACCATTTCCTGAGTCTGTTCTGCTCCCCTTGAGCCTGAGCCAACCATGACTGAACCTGGGTCTGTTCTGCTGCCTTTTCTTCATATACGCGACTTTGCAACCTGTAACTCGCGTATATACGCGACTTGTCTTCATTATATCAGCGTATGCAGGATGGAATACTGAATTTCATCACTTTCAGATTCCCCTGTGTCTGTTATGTCAGCTGTCTGAATTATGCCACACCTTTCTGTCTCTGTCTTCTTCAGTTCCTGGAACTGTGATGATGTATGGTCCTCTTGTTTTGAATTTTGAAATCTGCTCCTGCATTCCCTTGCTTTATGCCCATAGTTGTTGCATTTATAACATCTTACATATTTCATGTTCCTTCTATCGCAATCCATTGCTTTGTGTCCATATGCATTGCAGGCAAAGCAATATCCTCTGAAATACCTGGGATGTGATGATCTTTTGTAATGGTCTTGACCCATTCTACTTCTACATCTGGCTACAACATGTCCAAGATTATGACATACATAACATTCAACATTATTCAGTGGAGGAAATAATCGTCTATCACTTCCATAGTTAGGAGTAAAGGATCTTCCTTGAGGAATTTCTTTCCTTGGTTGTTCCTTGTTCAGCATTTCAGATTTCTCATTAGAATTCCTTGCCTCACCTTGTGAACTAGATTCACCTTCAACATATTCATTAAAACCAAGACCAGTTTTGATAGCAGGAGACCTTTGGCTATTAAGAATATCATCCAAGACTTTAGTACTATCTTGAAATCGTAAAAGCTTATCCTTTTCTTCTAGTTTACCTTTCAAGATATTTACCTCAACTTGATGTTGTTCTTCCTTTTTCAGATACTGATTCCTTAGGTCTTCTTCAGATTTTCTTCCTTCTTCCACTTGTCGCTTTAGTTTGATCACTTCATGTTCTTGATCTTCAAGAGCTTCTCTGTTCTGTTCTCTTGATTTTTTAAGATCTTCTTTTAGAGAGAGGATCTTTGATTCAAGCCTTTGAATAGTTATGCTCTGATCCTTTACTACATCCTGCAATTGCTCCCTTACCCTGGTTACTGTCTCCAATTGTTCATTTAATTTGGTAACTTCTTCTGTTTCTGCATTCTTCTTTTCATGTGCCATGAGACTTTTAATATCTTTGCTATTATTGGATGAAGCATTCTTCTTTTCATGTGCCATGAGACTTCTAATATCTTCACTATCATTGAATGAACTTGTAATATGGGTATAATAGCTTCTACCATCTTCTTTAGATATCTTTCCTTTGTTATGAGGGCATCTAGCAGCATAGTGACCAACTCTACCACATAGAAAACATTTGAAAGGTAGCTTACCTTTGAACCGTCCAGTTCCCTGTTCAAGATTCTTGACAAAATTTACCTCATCTTCTTCCTCTGACACTTCGAATGCGGCTTCTGGTGGTACCTCTTCTCGCATTTCAAAAGCAGTTAAGATCCCGTGAAGCTGTGACATGGTGATTTTCTGCACATTCTCCTTTTCTTCTATGGCAGATACTTTAGAATCAAATTTAGCAGACAGAGATCTCAAAACCTTTTCAACTAAGACAACTTCCTCAAATTCTTCACCTAGATCCCTCATACAATTCACAATCTCATCCATACGCAAGAAATAATTAGCTATGCTTTCATTACTATGCATCTTAAGAGTTTCATACCGGATTCTGAGAGTTTGAAGCTTTGCTCTTTTTACCTGATCATCTCCTTCGTAGCTTGTGACGATTTTGTCCCATATTTCCTTAACTGATTTGAAATGCATGATCTTCATAAATTCTGATTGTGTCAAACTACTCAATAGGACAGTAACAGCTTTGGCATTGAGCTCATATTGCTTTTTCTCTGCTGGATCTGTAGGAGTTGCTGATGGGAATTTGTATCCTCCTTCTACGATTCCCCAAATTTCTGCTCCAAGTGATTGTAGATATGCAGTGGTTCTTATCTTCCAGTGAGTAAAATTGTTCCCGTCAAAGACTGGTGGCCTGATGTGTGCCTCTCTTTCTGGATTAGCCATTCTGATGGATCTTTTCCTTCAAGCGATCAAGCTTTTTCTGAAGGACCTGCTCTGATACCAATTGTTGGAAATAATACTGAGAGTGGGGGGGGGGGGGGGGTGAATCAGTATTATCAGATCAGTAAAAACTTTCCAATTTCATACTCAGAAACATATACGCTACTTCAATTAAGTGAACCCGCGTGTACACGCTACTGTGTCTAATGCAACTAGCGTATATCTAGAGATCTTATAATTCAGTTAGCTTAATCTTCAGTAAATGCATCAGAACATTATTAAGCATATTAACAGTAACCAGGTGCAGTATAACAGAACAGAACATCACACAAGAGCCACACACATGAACACCATGATATAAGGTGGAAACCCAATGTGGGTGAAAACCACCTGCTGCAATTCGTCTCTTTCTTCTTTAATAAGAAACTTCTTTTACAATGTACTGGTGCAGTCCTTTACCAGTACGCAGGCTACAACCTGCAGAGGGCTAAAACCCTCTCTCGTTTTCCAACTACTTCTGGAAGGGAGCTACAACCCCGTCAGCTCTTGTACTAGCCGATCCATTTACTAGTACGTAGGTGCTGACCCTACAACCTTCTTTCCTTCAGGGACCACGTTTCATCAATTTTCAGACTGGATCCAAGAGTACAAAACAAACATTACTGCAATACAATCATCAACTTATACTTGCATCATAATTCATTAAACAACCCAATACTGAATCACTGAAACCCTGTCATCAAGAACACAGAACCCAAACCAGAGCCCAGAACTCTGTAACAACCACCAGAATCAACAGCAACCTGAAATATCAAATCTTATTATGCATACGCTACTTCACTGTACCAAAACCGCGTGTATACGCGCTTTCTCCAAAGGCAACCCGCGTGCAGATCTAGAAATGATTACTTATGCCTTCGCTGTCAGATTCGACCCTTGCCAAGCGTCCCGAACAGATAAACAGTAATACCAGATCTTCTCACTTCGTCAGACACCCAATACTTACTACTACTTGCCTAATGATCTTCTCCTTATATAGCCTTAGGCCCTTTACAATACCACGGTCCAAAACCATAGTAACCCAATACCATCAGCTTCAAAACTAGGGATCAACACGTTCGTCGAGACATCAAGGTCCAAAACCATAGGCACAACTTCCAAGGAATAACCGCCGTGGACCAAAGATAAGTTTTCCACATACACGCGCTTTTACTGAAGCCAACCAGCGTGTACACGCGACTTGATATATAGAGAACCTGCGTATACGCGACTTGGTATATAGTGAACCTGCTTGTATACGCGACTTGGGCTTAACGAACCTGCGTGTATGAACTTTCTTGGCATGCTGTACTAAGATCTGTCCTCTGATTAAGTTGCCATCACCTGTACCAACCTCTGAGCACCTGTACCAACCTCTGAGTGAGTTGCCATCAAGGACAACACTTGAATCATAATGCCAACAACACTTCCAAGTTCATCACGATGGTCAAGTATTTTGGAATTGTCTTGCCTTTCTCCATTTTTATTTTTTGAAGTTTGTCCTTCAATGCCAATTTCCTTTGGTCGCTGATGTTCTGATACAAGTCTGTCAATGTTTTCCACATAGCATACAGAGTTTCCTTGCAATGGAGACTCAAGACAATGTGGTCTTAAACTCCCTCAAGGATTATCCGCCTTGCCTTCGTCACACACTTGTTCCATTCGACCAAATTTTGTGCATCCGATGCTGTTGGCTTAGGAGTTTCTTGATCAATGAATTCCTTCAAGCCATTATACTCTAGCACAACCTCCATTTTGTCCCTCTATGATATAAAATTCGATCTACCTTCCAAGGCATACTTGAGCCACAAACCATAGAACGTCATCTGTTGATCCTGAAGTATGTATTCCAAATTCGAATTTCACCTGTAACCCAAAACTTAAAACTTTGAAATATCCTCTAGTATATTGTTCTCATCTTTGATACCATGTAGAAAATATTGTAGATTCACAAGCTCATGCAATGTACTAAAGCATAGGACAAGGATCTAATTCTACTTTCAACTAGCATAAGCCAACAGACCGATGAAAACAATAAGAACAAGAAGAAGATAAATCAACGGCACATAACACAAGATGTATCTGGGGAAAGCCACTGCTCAAAACCCCACTATCTATATTGCATATATCAAAATTATGACTGAAGATACAAAGCTTGTTCTCACTAGAACAATTCCGCACAAGTATGCTCAACTCTCTCATCTCACAAGCTAACTCTTGGCCAACACTTAGCCAATTCTGCAACTTTCCAAGCTCCTAATCTCTTGTGTAATTCCTAGGATGAATAGCCCATATTTAAATGGAAATCATGCTTCCAAAATTGTGCAATCCAAACATAGGATCAATCTCTAATGCGTGCATGACATTTACAATCTAGTAAATAATACCACTGATAGTACACTGTCCCTGCAATCTAGTCTCAACTGGGTCTTTCTTTGAACTAACATGCATGAGTTTCTCATGAGGGAATCTTCAGTTAACTAGAGTAGCACTAGTGGATGCATTAGTGCACCAACTGACTCTTAGTCCTCTAACAGTTCCAAAAACAATTTAGAACTAATTTAACTGAAATTACTCAGTAAACTGAGTGATCTAATTTCCAACTCAATTTAAACTCATACTGGACCCCTAAAACTTAGGGAGAACATATGCATGACTACATAAAGTTTTCCAACTCGAAATTCCTAAGCTAATTAAGTTAATTAAACTTAATTAACTATTTACAAGTTGTTATGAGAATATAATTCGAATTAATTCACAGGTTAATTCAAGGAAATATTAAACTGGAATTTCTTGTAGCCATTTCTCAACAACATCAAGTTGTGTTATAATGCTCCATGAGAAGTATGTCTTATTTCAGCAGGTTGCTGAGGCATATGTGTGATTGAACACTGAGGACGGTGTCCCCAAAAGGGGAGGGTTCTGTAATAGCCCTGGTGAAAATTCCATGTAATAAAAGTCAAAAGCAATAACCACTATTGATGAGACACTTATTCCAAGCTGAATGTTGGGCAAGACATCTTAGGGGGTGTTCATTTAGTTGTTTATGGCTAAGGAAATTGGCAAAAGCAATGGCTAAGGCTTTGGAAAGGCAAAATTGCATGTTTGGCACAATTATTTATGAAAATAATGGAAATTAGGAGAAAAGGGAGGTGAAAGGTCACATGTTGCATGTGAGGAGGAAAATGAAGGAAAATAATGGAAAATGAAGAAAATAGAGGCCTCATTCATAAAAAGGATTCTGAGGATCAGTTGGTAACCTTTTGTCAGTTGAGTTTTAGAGCTCTCTCATTATTATCTCTCTCTCTCTCACTCTTGGACACAAATTTTCTTGGAGTATTTTGGCATTGGAGCAAGAAAGGCAAAGAAGGCAAGAGGAAGAAAGATCAAGCAGAGAAAGGTAGGATCAAGCAGCTACAATAGGCTTCATTGTAGGTATAAACTTGCATGTGTATTTTCCTTGCTAGATTTGGCATGCATGTGATTAGATGTGTTTCTTTTCTGCCGTGGCATGTGTTTGCCAGGTGTGACATTATTTTCATCCTAGCCTTACCATTCCCTGATAGCTTTGATGATATGGGTTCTCTCATACTATTTATGTGGGATGGTCGGATTGGATTTGACGGTGAGTGGGGTGGATCTCTGAATTGAAAAACACATGGTTTGATTGGTCCCTAAACCGGACTAAGGATCACGAAGCCACTGGTCTAGTAACTCCTTAACCAGACTGTGGGTTGCGGTAAAGCCAGATTGGTTGCCGTGGTGGGCCTAAGAATCTTTGCCAGTGAATGGAAGCATATACGATAAAGCTAAGAGGTGGATTTTCTCTCCGTTGGGCCTAGTGATCCCGCGATGGGATGCATGGTAAATCCTGGAGAGTATGTCTCGGTGTAGGGCCTAGTGATACCTGGATCAGACTGTGGATGCATGGTAAAGCCTGAGAGACTATGATGCACTCAAATTCCTCACAGTGTAGGTGGAGAACTCCTGTGGCATCCATGTTGATTATTGTTTTTGATGTGTTCTACGAGTCCCACATTTATGCTTGGAATATGGCATGAGGGTGATTTGATGAAGAGAGACTTGGTTCAAGTAATCTATGGTCTGGTGAAATGTGGTAGTTCCATCTTTGGTTGGTTCATTGTATTCATTAATGAGAAATTCATTCCCTTGATTTTCATGTGTAAATGCACTGATGTATATATGGATTTTTATGGATGATATATTTATGGTATTTTTGTTCCTATTATGCTGGTTATATGTACATTTTATGACAACAACTATGTATGGCTCTCAACATTTTTTTACTTGTATATGAATCGATAATGTGTCTATGATGTAATAGAGGATAATGGAAAAATTAATATGAGGGAACAATGGTTCATAGCGATTCTCATATAAGTATGAGACCCCTACACTTAATTCTATTGTTTACACCTGTAGGTTACATGTTGATGATATGTTTGACGAAATCCCTATCATGGCTAGTAGGGGTCTGGTTATGGTCTTGTTTAGTTTATTTCTTTTGCATCCTTATTTCCCTGTATTTTTACTAATTCTAATCTATCACTCCATTTTGGGTAGTGGCCTCGGCTTTGGGCCTGAAAAAGTGGCTTAAATCCCGGGATCGTTGGCAGAGAATTGGCAATTTTGTTCTCTGGTCACTGGTAGGCAACCCTATGAGAGCGACTTTAGGTTGCTGGTCGCTCCCTTTCCCATAGGATGAGAGAGACTGTGGCCTAAGAGATCCAAAACAACAGTGGGACCCAGGGACATGCTGTCTGAGTGGTTGACTTGTCTCCTGAGGGTTATGCTAATGATGTTGGATGTCTGTGTGTGATGTTCCATCGATTCCACTTCCCTAAGGTCACATAGGAGTTCGAATATGATCATAGTAGCCTCTCGTCTCATGTTCACCCCGCTTGTCATGGTTTCTTGGGTGGATGTGATAGGAGGGTGTTACAAGACCACTACCCAAAACTTCCTGAAACTTTCAAGAATGATAAAATACTTGAATACAATGTTAAACATACAAAACTTAATCAAGGGTTTGACCTAACCAGGCCTAGCTGTGATAGCCATTTTGTCAAACACATAGTGAACATGTAATCTTCAAGCCATGAATGCATAGATGAACATAGGAGTCTGAAACTTATTTGAAAATCACTAAGAAGGTCTGATGCTCTCTCATAATAGTTGCAATAACACTTGTTAGGCCATGCATTCATTAACTATCAAGTACTTACCAAATCATGAAAAAGACATAGCTAGAGTTAATTGCAATTCCATGCTTATAACCAACACATAACCATATTACTAAGCATGACATAACAACCATCAAATCACCGTAATAACATGTACAAATGCTCACATAAAACAATAGGAAAACAACTCTTATTAATTGATGCAAAATCCAACCAAGTCAGACACTTCCACGTATCACTCGACCATAGATTGGGTTGAACAAATATTTCTTTCAGCCAATCACCCCCATCCCATATTCCAAGCATGAATGTGGGAACTAAAGACATAAAAAACTGAGGCTTCCTGAAGATTAAACCACCTTCACTCTTAGGCTACCGCAATCCCGTCAAAATTGATCAAGAGATCACTAATCCCAAAACAAGCTTGGATTCCTCAGATTTTCTTCACTGATACCTTGAGGAATTTTCCTGTCTCCACCCGCCTGTCAAGGGCTTCCCGAAGATAAAACCACCTCCAATCCCAACCCTTGGGAATTTTCCTAAGACCATCTCACCCGGTTCCAAAACCTTCTGGTAATCCAAAGCTCAACCAAATAAAATGATCCCGTCACATCATGGCTATCTGGAAATGGAAAGGCAAGGCTGAAACCATTGTCACACCCAGAAAACCTTATGCCAATGACAACAAAAGAGCCAAATACACTAATGCATGTACCATGCTTTCAACAACTAGCTAGGAAATCACACATGCAACCTATTACCTACAAGTCTTCTTGTTGAAGTTGCTTGATCCAACCTTCCTTGCTTGTCCTTTGCTTTCCTTGTTCTTCCTTTGCATTTATTTTCTTGCTTTCTTTATTTCTCTAGTTGGTGCTCTTCTCTCTCTGAAACTAATTTTAAAGCCAAACTGACAAAAAACTGTGAATTGATCCTCAAAAGCCTTTTTATTATTGAGGCCTCTATTTTCTTCATTTTCCTCTATTTTTCTTCAATTTTCCTCTTATGCAAACCTGTGACTTGTAATCTCCCTTTTCTCCTATTTTCCTTTATTTTCATAAATAAATGCCAATTAATGTCTCTTTGCCTTTGTCAATGCCTTTGTCAATTTCCTTAGCCATACATAAACCAAACGTGATACCCACTAGGATGTTTTTCCCAACATTCAACTTGGAATACGTGTCCCATGACCTTGGTCTTATTTTTCCTATATGAACTTTTAACCCGTGGCCATTACAAACCCCTCCCCCTTAGGGGAACACTATCCTCGGTGTTCTATGACACCTATGACCAACAAAACCACTGAAAACCAAAACATAGTACCCGTGGGGCTTTATAACTTAGCTCGATGCAATATTTACAATGAAAAATATGTTGAAAAACAAAACCAACATGAGAAACATGACAACCATACCACTTATTGGAGCTTTATAAAACAACTCATTGTGGTATTTACAACAACAAATATACATAGACAAGTACATATACCAAAAATCCTTTACCTCAACTGGAAAAAAATGAAGGATACATAACCCACATCTGATGATCCATCTCCCATGTAGCTTCATCGGGCCCAAAGTGCTTCCACTACACTTTAACATGTTCAATTCCTTAGTGCTCGAGCATGAGTTGTTTCCGCTGCAATATGCATTGAGGTTTCGACTGTAATTATCCTTTTGGTTCCACCTGCAATATAGACGAGTCAATCACATGATCAACATCCTTCACATGTCTTTTAAGCAATGAAACATGGAAAACATCATGGAATTTCATTGTTGGAGGCAGTGCAAGTCTGTAAGACAATGGTCCAATCCTCTCAAGGATCTTGAACGGACTTCACTAACGAGGTGAAAACTTGGCACGTGATCCAATCCTCAAGGAGCTCTTCTTGGGCTTGATGCACAAATACACATGCTCTCCAACATGAAACTCCTTAAATGCCTTGTGCTGGTATGCATAACTCTTCTACTTATCATGTGCTGCCTTAAGATTCTTCTTAATAACCTCCATTTCCCATGTCCAGTCCAATTAATACCCTGTTCATTGGATCACTCCAACTGATAGCAGTATTATAACTCTGCCCATAAAGTGCCTCAAATGGACTCATATTCAAATATTCCCGATACCCACTATTGGATGCAAACTCTACCAATGGAATATACTCCTCCCACTTCCTCTGTCGGTGCATAACGTACATCCTCAATATATCCTCAAGAATCTTGTTAACCCTCTCTTTCTGTCCATTTGTCTATGGATGATAAGATGACTGAAAGCCAACTATGTGCCCAAACCTGTAAACAACTCCTTCCAAAACCCAAAAGTGACCTTGACATATTTATCAGATAAAATCTACTTAGGAATACCATGCAATCTCATTATCTCCCTAATGCAGACCTGAGCTACCTCACTAGCTGAATTAGTAGACTTCACTGGAATGAAGTGAGCTACCTTGGTCAACCTGTCAACCAAAACCATGATGGAATCATGTTGTCTATATGTCCTTGACAAACTTGTGATGAAATCCATAGAAATGACCTCCCATTTCCATTTTAGAATCATAATCAATAGTAATAAACCACCTGGATGTTTGCACTCTGCTTTTACCTATTGACAATCCAAACACCTTGCGACAAATTCAACTACCTCTTTCTTCAGATTCGGCCAACAATAGAACTTATTCACCACTTTCAATGTCTTTTGATTTCCTGGGTGACCTAAATACAACTTGACATGTAATTCCCTCAAGATAAGCTTCTTGAGCTCACTATTTTCCGACACATAGATCTTGTCCCTAAATCTCACCAAGCAATCTACTGTGAGATGATAATCCACATCCTGATCACCTATACCTTGTTGTTGTAACCTATGATTAAGTTTTTGGTACCTATCATCTTGCTGTCCTGCCTGTAAGATTCGATCCTGTAAGTCTGTTACACATTGAACTCATAGATGCTATGTGATTTACCTGTGTTGGGTGTGGAGCCTAATTATGTTCTTTATTCAGAGGTATCACCACATTGGACTCCAATTCATAACGGGGTGGAAATTTTGCCTGTTTGATCACCGTTAGAGGGGGGCAACGACGATTTTATGAGCCCCCCTAGCGGGGGTTCGGGGGCAACACCTCCGAAGCTAAAAATAGATGTAAAATTGCCTTGTAAAATATTGTAATTTCATAGTCAATCTGAGTCATTCGTTAGGCAGATGATCTAACGGTAGAAGTTATGTTTAATTTAGGGTGTTTTTTTTTTTTTTTTTTTCCCTAGATGGCAACCCCTCGCTATATATGATGGAATTGTATTACGGCTATGTATATGTGTATTTTGAATGAGAAAGAGAGAGGAAATTGCATGAGAGCGAAGAGGAAATTACAACAGATTTGTTGTAGGTTGTATCTCTTCATTTTGTTGGATAATATAAAGGAAGGATTGGCTGTTTCTTCGTGGACGTAGCCCAAATTGGGTGAACCACGTATATCTATGTATCTCTTGTTTTATGCATTTTCTATGTTTGTGTCTCTGCAATATTTTATGTTTTTCATTACTCTGTAATATATTTTTTTTTAACAACATGCACTGTTTTGCTAAGAAAATCTGCAACCTTGTTCTCCTTTCCCTTAATGTACATGATCTTGGAGTCAAACTCACCGAGTGTGTCCACCATCTAGCTTGCCTAACATTCAGATTAGGTTGGTCAAACAAGTATCTCAACCCACTATGATCACTCATCAACACAAACCTCCTGCCAAGAAGATAGTGCCTCCACATCTTCAATGCATGAATGATCACTTCCAACTCAAGATCACAAGTCACCTAATTCTGATCATTCTCATTCAGTTTCCTTTGAATCGTAGCATACCACCTATCCCTCCTGCATCAGGACTCCACCAAGTCCTCTCTTGCAAGCATTTCTACACACCATGAACTCTTTATGTGGATATGTGATCTTTAGAACTGAAGCATTTGTGAGAAACTACTTCAATTGTTCAAAACTAGCTACACATTCCTCCGTCCATTCAATTTTTTTTTCCTTTCCTCTGCAATGATGTAGTAGGATAGGAAATCCGTGAGAAGTTCCTGATGAACCACCTGTAATAACCTGCTAACCCCATGAATTATTTGACCTCATCCACATTACTAGGAGTTACCCACTCCATGACAACTTTGATCTTTTTTGGGTTCACTGCTATACCTTCCTTGGAAACAACATGTCCCAAGTAATGAACTTCTGTTTGAAAGAAACTGCACTTACTAAGTTTAGCATACAATTGATGTTCTCTCAAAAATATTAACATTGCTGCCAGGTGTTCTGCATGCTCTTTATCATTCTTAGAATATATCAATATATCATCAATTAATACTATCATAAACTTGTCTAGATAAGGACGCAACACACTATTCATCAAACACATGAAAGTAGTTGGAGAATTAGTCAAACCAAAAGGAACCACAAAAATTCATAATGCCCAGACTTGGTCTGGAAAGAAATCTTGTGGCTGTCCTCTTCTTTTATGCGTACCTAATGATATCTTGACTTCAAATCAATCTTCGAGAACACTGCTGCTCCCTTCAACTAATCAAACAAATCACCAATCCTCGATAATAGATACCTGCTGTTGATTTTTCACTTTGTTCAACTATCTATAATCAATGCAAAACCTGATAGTACTATCCTTCTTCTTCACAAACAATATTGGTGTACCCCAAGGTGACACACTTGGCCTAATGTATCCCTTGTCAAGCATTTCCTTCAACTGCAAGTTCAATTCCACATGCTTTGGAGTAATCATCCTGTAAGGTTCCTTTGATGCTAGTGCTGCTCCTGGTACCAAATCAATAGAGAAATACACTTCCTTGTGAGGAGGAAAATATGAAATCTCTGTTGGAAATATGTCCTGAAATTGTTGTAAAACTAGGTGCCTCTTCAAGAATTCTACATCCTTAACATCCTTACCTTTTTCACTGGAAACATGCACTGCAAATAATACACACTCTTTCTTGCAGCTACACTTTGCCTACATAGTTGTAACCATTCTCACCAATGTAGGCTTCTTCTTACCTTTCAAGATTCTCTTCTCTCCATCATCACCCAAGCACTCAATAACCTTTTCATAATAATCCACCTTAGTCTTGTGAAGGTACAACCAATCCATACCCAGAAGCATATTATCTGATCCTAATGGAAGCACATTGAGATGCACTGATTCAGGCATACCATTAAGATAAAATGCACAAGCTCTTACCGAATGATGAACTCTTTTCTTAGTACTTGTAGCCAACTGCACCAACCAAAAATTTGCATGTACTTCTTTTCTCAAACCACACTTATCCAACAGGCCAGGGTTAACATAACTATAATTAGATCCAGGTTCAATCAAAATAGAAACAACTTGATCACAGATCTTGCCTTCCATCTCAATAATGGATGCCCAATGATCTACCTGCTTGTTATCAAATGTTGCATAGATCTGAGGAATGCTCTGCCCAACATCCCCAACTGTCTGTGCTTCAAGAGCACTGTAGATATGAGGCCTGCAACCCTGATACAATGAATAATACTTCTTGCGATAATCCTTGCCACATATACAACACTGCAAAGGCCCACTACCTTTATTCTACTGCTCTCCAGGCTGAGGTCCATTCCCCTTCTCAACTACATTAAACTTCTTGTAAGGAGCAACATTTTCCTTCTCACCTACATCACGAGGTCTTCCCCTTTTGAGTGGCCACTTTCCTTTAGTCTAGTCATTCCCTTTCCAAACCTGCTTAGACTCGGTCTTACGCTTCGAATTCTCATAACAATGCTTTAACTTTCCAACGACTGAGGCTCATCATACTCAATCCAAACCTTGAATGCTAACGGAAGTACACAGATAAATCTCTAAATGTTTGTCTTCTCATCCTTAATATAAGGAACATACCTTAACAACTCCAGGAACTTAGTCATGTACTCTTCATATGTTATAGATCCCATCTTCAACTCATTGATCCAGGCGGATCTCCAGACACCAGTGGCATGAAAAAGGCTCAAAATTCAAAGTGGTAGAAAGTTGATTAACTTGACATCAGATCGAAGTGCTCGTTGCCCTGATTCCAACAGTGTGAATGACACTCCAATCCGAGTCCGTATGAAGAAGATAGAAGTAGTCAAAGTTTGGGGTTGACTTACCCATGTGGCAGGCTTAAGGAGGGTGCAATTTGGCAAGAATCCGGCACTAGAATCTGACCAATTTTCCGGGTGAAATTGTGGGTCCGTTAATTTGTCTAATATCCCCTAAGGTTCTGGAAAATTTCTAAAGTGGGCGACAGGCCATAACCCCGTCGGCCCCGGTGGAACCTTATTTATTTTAAATAAAAAAAATACAAAAATATGGGGCAAGCGGCCATGACCCCGCCGCCCCTGGAACCGCCACAACAATTTACATTAAAAAAATGGGTGCGCGGCCATGACCCCACCGCCCCTGGAACCACCATCACATATAATATATATATGGGGGGCGAGTTGTTAACCTTGCTGCCCCTCCACTCATTTCTCACTATATACAATGACAGAAGGATGGGGACGGGCCACCGCTTTGGGGGACCCGCCGCTCGGTATAACAAACAAACAACCATGTAATAAAATGGGAGGGGCGGGATTTGATCCCCCGACCCCTCCTCAACGATTTTCTTTTATTAACCAACGCGCCACCTGTCCCTCTTGGGATATCCACCTGTAAGAAAAAATATACAAAACTTTATGCACAGTGAGCCCAAGGGAGAGCGTGGAATATTTTTTGAGGCAAATGAATTGTAGGAGGCGGAACCGTGAGCAAACCTATGATAGGGGGCAAAACCTTTCCTGAGCACATTTTCCAGGGGGTTAGTTTTGGTCCAGTGTCAGAATTGGGCAAGTTTTATATCGATTTTGCACCTCTCGGTGATAGGAACTCAATGGTGATGCTAGTTTCTGCAATAGAGCTCTCCATTTTTCGGCCATTTTCCAGATTGGAGGTATAAGACTCCTTTTGTAAATGTTGATTGTACTTCTTATTTCTCATGCCACTTAATGAATGAAGGCCTCCCCATTGATTGAGCAGGGCCTGGAGACGTAGTCCAAATTGGACGAACTCCATTATCAAGTCTCTTATCTTCTTTCATGCTTTTATGTGTTTCTCCTCTTCTCTCATGTGCACATTAAATTTCTATGGTTAAGCTGCAATTTATCCATGTAATTCTTTAATACATCTATAAGCAAAAGATCTTGGATCAAGTGGTATCAGAGCAGGTCTTTGTAGATGTGAATTGCATGTTTGTATGCTAACAAGAAACAAGCTCCGAAGAGGCGAAGGGAAACTAAAGTATTTTGATCCTAAAGCGGGGCATGCACATCGATGGAGAAACATGGCAGATGAAGAGGAGCACAATTGCCGCAAAACCTTCTATACAATGGCAAAAATTGTCGATCAGTTGCTTTCAAGGCTGGAGAAAGCAGAAGAGAGAAAGCCAGAAGAACAAGGTTCAGTGCATGGAAATGGTGGAGAAGAACCCCCTCCTCCTCCTTTCACGAGTGAAAGTTCTTCTTCCTCTCATCACCATAGAAATTCAAGCGATGCATCTAAGAAACCTTTCTTTAAATTAGATGTCAAATTTGATCTTCCCATGTATAACGGTGAAAGTAATGCAAAAAAACTTAATAATTGGATTAGGTAGAGTGAAATCTACTACAAGATTCACTAGATCAAAGAAGAAGAGGCAAAGATCTAGCTGGCCTCTCTTTGACTGAGTGGCACCACTCTCGTCTGGTGGGAGAGAAAATTGCGAAGCAGTAAGAGTGTGGGTAATCTTCTTTCCTCATGGCCCAGTTTTATTTCTGCATTAAAGGAACAATTCTATCCCTTGGGTTATAAGCAAAAAGCCTTAATGGATTGGCAATAATTAAGGCAAAGCAGAGGTCAGGATGTTCAAAGATTTACCAAGGAGTTTAGAAAACAAGCACTTAATTTGGGCATTGCACTTGACTCACCTGAAGTAGTAACTAAGTATATTGGATCATTACATAGTTACATTAGACATTCATTATTATTGTTTGAACCAACTACTATTGACTCGGCCAGTGTAAAGGCCATTCATCTTGAGAACAGGGGCAAAAATGAAAGAGATGATCATTCCAAGAAACCACCTTTCAAACCTCCAAATGGTAAACCCAAAGTGAAAGGAAAGGGAAAGGAGAAGAGGATGAAATCAACCAAGAAAGATGAAGGAGAAAGGCCTTATTGCACTCACTGTAAAAAGGAAGGTCATGACGACGATCATTGTTGAAAATTGTACCTGGAAAAGAGACCAAAGAAGTATGGAGGAAAAGGAAAGCAAAAGACAGTGGCGACTGTGTAGCAAGACCTTGGATCTGATTCAGAGATGAAGCATTGATCACGACAGCAGTAACAAAAGGTACTCTTACACCTCATGTTAATTCTGAATCACATGAAAGCACTAGTTCAACAGATGAGTCTCTTCCTAATGAACGAAAGAGAATTGAGTTATTTCATATTAGAGTTGTCATAAATCATACAAAAGTGGAAACTCTATTTGATATCGGATCCCAAGCAAATTTAATTTCAGAGTCTTTGGTAAAGAAGCTAGGCTTAGAAACCAAAGCACATCCAAAGCCTTACCCGCTTGGATGGATACATGATAAAGCAAAATTGAATGTAACTAAGCAATGAAAGGTTAAATTTGTGATCGCTTCTAAGTTAATGGATGAGGTAGAACTTGATGTGATACCATTGGATATATGTGGCATGGTGTGAGGGAGTCCATATCTATCTGATAGAAAAGCAGTCTTCTTCCATCATGAAAACAAATACCAAATCACAAAAGATCGGGTAGAATATATTGTAAGGGCTCATCAAACTAAAATTAATGCCAACCTTGTAAGTGCAGGAAAAATGAAGAGGTTGGTGAATTCCAGTAAGGGTTGCATGCTTATGGTTGTAAGGGGGGAGGATGAAGAATGATCCGATGCCTTCCATGGTTGTGATCATGTGCATAAAAAGGAATTATGTGAATTAATTTCTAACTATGATGAGATGTTTCAGGAACCAAGGGGATTACCTCCGAAGAGGGAAATCCAACATGAGATCCATTTGCAGCATGACGCTCCTTTACCAAACATTGGCATGTACAGGATGTCGACTATTGAGGTGGATGAGATCAAAAAGTAGGTGCAAGAACTATGAACCAAGGGGTCATCATACCGAGCACTTATCCGTGCGGCTCACCGATTGTCTTAGTGCCGAAGAAAGATGGCACATGGAGGATGTGTGTGGATTACTGAGCACTAAACAAAATCACGGTGAAAAATCGTTACCCTCTCTCATGCATTGATGATTTACTAGATCAATTAAAGAATGCTATCTATTTCACCAAATTGGATTTGCGTAGGGGTTATCACCAGGTCCGAATTGCAGAGCAAGATGTGTGTAAACCCACCTTTAAGACCAAACAGGGGTTGTTCGAATGGATGGTGATGCCATTCGGACTTTGAAATGCTCCAACCACTTTCACGAGGGTCATGAATGATCTCTTTAGGCCTTTCATTAATGAATTTGTTCTTGTATATCTAGATGATATTCTTGTCTTTAGTAGAAATTGGAATGAACATGTATGCCATGTAAAGAAAGTGCTTGATGTATTGAAAAAAGAAAAACTCTATGTAAAATTGTCAAAGTGCGAGTTTGGGAAAACCTCTTTGGTTTACCTAGGTCATATTGTTGGTCATGGTCAATTAAAAATTGATCGTTCTAAAGTTGAAGCAATTGTAAATTGGCTTAAGCCTACTAGTGTAACCGAGGTTCGCAACTTTTTGGGTGCAGTACAATATTGGAGGAGATTTATTGCCAATTTCTCTATTATTGCACCTCTACACACACTAACAAGTGTAAAGAAAGTATTTCAATGGGGAGGAAAGCAACATAAGTCCTTCAAAGCATTGAAAGAAAAGATCAGCACCACACCAGTCTTGGCCTTACTAGATCTCCAGGAGCCATTCGAGATCAAGACAGATGCCAACGAATATGACATGGGAGCTGTATTGATGCAGCAAAAAAAGCCGATATGTTACCATTCAGAGAAATTCTCTCAGGCTGTGATAAACTATCCCACTTATGACAAAGAGTTATATGCCTTGGTCCAGAATGTGAAAAAGTGAAAACACTACCTGATCGGCAAGGGGACCATCATCCATACAGATCAACAGCCCTTGCAGTATCTTCAGTCACAAACCAAGTTGCAGAAAGCTCGTCATTTTAGGTGGATGGGTTTTCTTCAGTAGTTTCATTTGGTAATAAAGTATAAGAAGGCAACTAGCAACAAAGTGGCCGATATGCTATCTCGCCCTCCTATTTCTGCTTCTGTTATTTTTCATAATGTTTCATTATCTTTTGAAAGTTATGCTGAAAAATATGCTAACGATGATGACTTTAAGGAGAATTATGAAAAACTAACCCATGGTTCACGGGTGGACAACTATCACTTGCAGGGGAAACTGTTGTATCACCTTGGCAAATTATGCATACCCACAGGGGAACGGGTACATGTAATCCGGGAGCCCACACCTCCCTTGTGTCTGGTCATTTTGGTGTTGAAAAAACTTTGTGTCATGTACACAGATTTTTCTTTTGGCTTCATATGAAGAACATTGTGATTCGCTATGTAAAGGTATGTGTGATGTGTTCTATTTCAAAGCCCTCTAATAGAAAACTCGGGCTTTACACACCACTCCCTATTCCGAGTCGTCCATGGGAAAGTGTGTCATTGGATTTTGTAGGAGGTTTGCCTTTGTCTAGAAAAGATCACGACTATTTGTATGTCGTTGTTGACTGTTTTAGTAAGATGTGCATTTTAATGCCTTGTAAAAAGCGGATCACTGTAGAGTAGGCTGCTTATCTTTTCTTTAGCATGTTTGGGTCCATTTTGGGTTGCCCAAATCGATTGTGTCAGATGGGGACTCTCGTTTTCTTGGAGAGTTTTGGACCAGCTTGTGGAAGATGATGGACACCAAGTTGAAAAGAAGCACGACATTTCATCCACAGACTGATGGACAGACAAAGGTTGTCAATCGCACCGTGGTACACTTTTTGCGAGGCTATTGTGGAAAACATCCTAAGTTGTGGGATGAGCATCTTCCATATGTGCAACATTCCTACAATCGAGCAGTGCACTCATCTACGTATCGTTCACCATTTGAGACATGTTTTGGATACCTACCCAAAGATCCTTTTGATATGGTTTTTGGAAGGGAAGATGACTCCAGTGGATGTGATGATAGGTTACGTTTCATTCAACGGATCCAGTTGATTCACCAAGCTGTACAAGAGCAATTGGAGAAAAGTCAAGCCCAGTACAAGGCTCGACATGACAAACACTGAGTCGACCATCAATTTCAAGTGGGAGACAAAGTGTGGTTCCATATCAGCAAGGACAGAATGAAGGGAGAAGGGAAGAAGTTGCGACCAATCCGATATGGTCCATTTACCATCTTGGAGAAGATTGGAGACAATGCCTTTCATCTTGATTTGCCGACATATATGAAAATGTACTCCATAGTGAATGTGGAAAACTTAAAGCTTTATGAGCCACCATTGATTATGGACACCGAAGAGGTGGGATCAGTTCCTACAGTTGATGATTTTGCACCAGAGTATCTCGATGAGTTGCCTGAAGATATCATCCTTGAAAAAAGAATCAGGACTTCACGACAGGGAGATGTGGAATACCTTTGAGTTGGTTTCAAAGGGATGCACCCTAGCAAGGCAAAATGGTTGGAAAAAAAAAGAGTGAGGGAAAAATTCCCTCACTTTCCAATTGACTGATAAATATTTTGACAATACAAAAGCTCCTCAATGGGGAGGATTGATCCAGGTGGATCTCTAGACACTGGTGGCATGAAAAAGGCTCAAAATTCAAAGTGGCATAAAGTCGATTAACTTGACATCAGATTGAAGTGCTCGTCGCCCTGATTCCAATGGTGTGAACGAAACTCCAATCCCGTATGAAGAAGATAGAAGTAGTCAAATAAGAATTTCGGAACCTTGGAGGTTCAAAACTTTGGAACTTTGGAATTTCATAATTCCATAACTCCTTGCTAATGAATCCTTTTTAAAAGTGCGAGGGTTACAGGGAGCAGGTATTTACAAAGGAATTTGTTTGCAAAACCAAGGACCGAGGGACCCTTCCTCTCTCATCTGATAGGACACATGGAAGCAATTGATTGGCCCTTAGGAGTTGACAATGGTAGATGACATCAACATGACATGGTTGTATGAGGGACACGTGGTAGCAAGTTTCAGCATTATTGAGTGGCCTAATGGGGAAAATATTTATGACACGTGTCACCACTAAGGAGACACTACATGGGGTTGATGACACAAGAATGATGTCATCCTGGAAGTATTTCGGAGGTTGGAGATTTTGTAACTCCTCTCTAATTGAAATTTGAGAAAGCTTCGATACCAGGGAGCTTCCAATGTTGATTGACCCTTGGTCAATGAGCTTGAAGAACCAAGGGCATAGAGCAAGGCTTAGCATCTACGTGCTATGGAGATGCCACATGGGTATTTTAAAGGTTAGAGTTTTCATAACTCCTCTATAATTGCAATTTGAAGAAAGTTTTGATATAGGGAGCTTCTGATGTCACGTGGGAAGTATATTTCGGAGGACGAAGTTTTCGTAACTCCTCTATAATTGAAATTAGAAGAAATTTTTGATACATGGAGCTTTTGATGTTGTTGGAACTTTTTCATGGAGCCCAAAGAACCAAGAACAAAGAGAAATAACACAAGGAGACATGCCCCTAATAGGATCCTGAAGGGCTTAGCACCTAAGTGCTATGTCGTCGGTCACAACACCTGGTCCTATGGTGGAAAAACAATAAGAGGTGAAGTAAAAGGGGCTAAAGGCCAATATCAGAATCTTGAAATTTTGTAATATGTTGCCTTAATAAATTTACGATATGTGGGGCTCTGAGATTGCAACAAAGAGGTGTATGAAGTTGTTGGTCACAACACCCAGTCCTGTGGTGGAAAAACAATAAGAGACGAATCAAAAGGGGATAAAGGTCAGGATCGAAATTTCAGAATATCGCGCTTTCGTAACATCACCTTAATAAAGTTACGATATGTGGGGCTCCAAAATTACAAGATAGAGGTGTACGAAGGATGAATGAGTCGGCAACTAAGTGTAAATCCACGCAGAAGAGTTGGTAGCTGGAGTAATGGTGACTCTGGAGATTGTTGAGTCAAAGCATCAAGGGCCACGATTACGCAGGATGATTTAAAAGATTTTTTCATGAGCTGAGACAAGCCATCCCTGATATTGCTTTCATAATACGGGGAATTAAATGAAGAACAGAGCCTTAGGGACTGGAGGTCTAATCACAGTTCAAATAAGCCATACTGAAGTTCATTTCAAGGTTTGAGAGAAACTAATAAGCATTGAAGAACCTCATGGGAGTAGAGATTGACTAAGATTTATTCTTAGCATGGAGAATCACATAGTGACCCATTCTTCGAATTGATTATGCTATAGCTGTAGTTGGTGAGTGAATGAAGCCCATTATTTGATCTAATTTTGCAGTGGAAGAATTCAAGTAATGAGATGCAACAACAGGATGGAGAAGCCATGCAGAGGTACACTTTGATAGTGTGAATGGAAAAGTGATGGCTGATAGAGAATGCATCGTTCATTTTGTCTCATTGAAACAAAACCCAAGATTGCAGTTGAGCAACAGGGGGGTGGGGAAGTTGTATTGTTGAGAGTGAGAAGTTTGGAGAGTTTTGTGTTTGAGTGCGTTAATGAGGAGAGGCAAAGTGTGCCTGTGTTGTAGAAAGAGGTTTTGTGTGCCTATGTTGCAGAGAAAAGGGGCAAAGTTGGTCAATGTTGTTGTGTGAGGCCAAGAGAGCTTGTGGGATAGTAGAGGGTCGAGAGCAGAAGAATGATATTGCAGTGAATTAGATTTGTATTTCTTTGTATATGTATTTGGCCTTGTTTTTAGTTTGAAAATTGTATGAAAGGTAGAACAATGGCTAGAGCAGGTAGTGGCCTACATTCTTAAGAGGTGTGTGCCTCTTGGAAAGTAGCGGCTTGCTATCTTAAGAGGGTTGGTAACTCCTTTGAGTGGGTTCTCACAAACCAATTGGTGTAATTAAGTAGATTTTTAATTTACATCATAGAAACAAACAGATTGGTGGTTTTCTCCCTTTGGGTTTCCATGTAAAAATTCCTGTGTCAGTATGTGTATGTTGCTCATGTGATACACTGTATGTACATGTGAATGCCTTGTCTTGCTTGTCATTTTTATTTTGTATGGAATCTGTCACAATTAATTGACCGTAGTGAAAAGAGTCAAATACTTATACTTAAAATCTGAAATAACGTCACTATTACTGATTCACAACCATCTCAGTAATTCCTTATTCCAACAGTGTTGGTCGAAGAGATCATCTCGGGATTTACTATAGTATCTAAGATGATATCATTATTTGTGGTCACAGATAGAGGCTCTGCAGGGTTCTTGACAGAATACTTCCTTCTTTCCTGCATAATATTACAATTGACTTGGTCAAAAGTAAGTCTCGTGAGGTCCAATACTTCTTCTTCTGCCTCGTTAGGAATGCCCAATTCCTTAAGGGGCAAGTGTCCTCCGGTGATAGGGGTTGATGGAGGGATATCTAATGGAGGAAGTTCTACCTGCACCTCCAACTCTTGTTGTTGTTGGTGGGGATCTTGCTCAGCCTTCTTGTTGATTCCTTCCTGTTGCTTGTACATTTCCTCCTTTTCCTGCTTTCTCTTCTCTTCTACGACTTTTCTCTTCTGTTCCTCTTCTGCTTTTCACTTTTCTTCTTCAACTTCCCTCCTTTGTTCCTCTTCCATTCTTTTCTTTTCATGTTCTTCTCTCTCCCATTTTTTCTTGAATTCTTCTTCCTGCTTTCGTTTGATCTCGAGTTCTTCTTTTTCTCGTCTCCTTTTTTCTTCTCCATCCTGGGTCCTTTGTTTCTCTTCCTCCTCTCGCTGGAATATTTTTTCTCTTCTTCCTCTTGTTGCTTTTGAAGGTCCTCAGGTTGTTGATTTCCTGATTTTTGTGACTTCCTTAGATCTTCTTCCCTTTTCCTCTTTAATTCTTGCTTTTTCCTAGCTAGGGTCGCATTCCTTTCTTCCAGAGTCTCATTATCCTCATCTTCTTCTTGCTCACTTGGAGGGTCTTCTGATTCTTCACCTTTGTGCTTTTTTAGCTTCCCTCCCATTTTGGGTTGTTCCTTCTTTCTATTGAGCAAGGCTAAACTAGCTTGTAGGCTTATGTTTTCCTGTGATTATTCAACTTGCTCGTCCTCCTTCTCTTGTTGGTCACTTGGACCTAGTTCTCTGATCGCATTGTACCAATTCCTGACTTTTTCCTCTTGACAATGTATGCTATGCGGGTATGACCAATTAAAGTTTTATTTATTATAGTTTGGTGCTACCATCCCCTTGGGGTCATATCTTCGGTGACTTAGAGTCACAAAGTAAAATCCCTTCATTTCTTCGACCTCTGCTTCTACCTCCTTAAAGCTCTCAACGGTGTAAGCCCCAATAGTGAAAGGGAAGGCGAGCTAAGGATTTTTCTTACCTTTATTCAGTGTCTTCGAGAACCTTGTGGTCATCTGGTAACATACTTCCTGCAGTAATAATTTGTCTGTGACGAACTTGGGGAGTGTGTGAGGAGGTTTATATGAGCCAAAGACTCTAATGAATGTGCCCTCCTGGATGGGAAACTAGTCTGCCACTCTAGTAATCATCTCCATAGCTTTCTTAGACATACAAGGAGGCTCCTCTCTGAACAACAACTAGTACAAAGGGGCGATAAATGATTCGGAGGTGGACTCCATCACACTTTTATAGCCCGGGTCCCAAAAGATCTTATAATGTAAATGCATGGGCTCTGACGCACTTGTTGTCCAATTATAGCTCCAACCATCAAAATGACATATTGCACATACAATGTCCAATAGGTATGATTCCATGTAGAACTATGATGGTTGGTCTGCCCCGGGTTCTTTGTTGCATATATGTTGGTTTTGAGTGTTGAAGCTAGGATGCTTTCCCAATTGAAGATTGTGCCCCTGGTGGCGACAATGTACATGATAGGGACCCACGTTCCAAGAAAGGTATCAATATTAGATCTCTTGTATAACTAATTCATCATCGATGCCAAGAATATATAGACCTTCCTTAGGCCTTTTTTCCTATATACCTAATCGATATTTACCCGGAAATTAGAAGGGTATTCCCACCAAGACCTTAAGATGTCTTTAGTTGGTACTGGGAAGTCTGACATCGAATTGGTGTTAAAGGTTTCTTCTTTCTTTGGAAACTTTTAATAAGCAGTAATATATGCAGAAGAAATAGTTGTGAAGGCCTCACCTGTGTGACTCCTTATCACCCACAGAGTCGTATCGGTGTTCTGTACGATCCAATCGATAGCCTCCGCACAAGGAAAAACCGACGGATGCAAGGCCAATTTGTGGAGTCGAGACCTCTTGATATTGATATATACATTGAAGTCTTCCTGGTCCTAAGGGATGTCCTTCTTGGAAAATTCGGTGTATATGTTGAATGATGAAAGCTCAGTGGCTTTGTTGATATTGCAGGAAGTGTCTCGGTAGATAGGGGACGATGATCCTTGGTAGCTTTCCTGAGCACAACTTTCTACACTTTTATAGGAGGGCTTGGCTATTGGAGGTGACATCTCTCCAGAGAAAGAAGATATTGAAATGCATTCGAGATTGTCGTCTCCTGGCATCTAAAACAAGAAATCCCACTACGAGAGATACGACATGAATAATGTATAACAAAAGCAAAAACACTATTAGAACTTTGGAAAACTAGGCCAAATTCTAGCGTAAAGGGAGGTCATTGGGTCGCACAGGATAGGGGGTTGGAAGAAATAGGGGAGTCCAATTAGTGACTGGGTGACTTGAGACGACTAGGTTGAAAAATTAGGTAAGTCGCAGGTCACAAGTAAGAAATAGGTCGCACAGGACACAGGGTCGCACGTTGCAAAGGTCGCAGGGTCGCATGTACACGACTTGTTCTTCGGCCGGTTTGGTGGGGAAAATAGGATTGGATTATGAATTATGGATTTTGGGACCTCTTTGGATCCTAAAACCTAGATCATTGAGATACAGGAGTGAATAGATCCGAGGCTAGCTAGATTGCTGGGGAAAAGGGGAAGTTAGGTGGAAGAGAATTAGGCTAGAGGGTTTCAAGGGAAGAGTGGGTTCAAAAAGAAAATGGAACTGAATAAAACCTTCCCCATGAGGGAAGGTGCAGGGTCACAGAGGCAGGGGAGGAAAAATGGCATGAAAAAATGGTTACTGAGAGAGGAAGGGTCACCTACCTAGAGAAAGTCGTGTGCCCTACCAAGTCGCCCAACCTTCTCAGTCGCTAAAGCACTCCAGTGGAATGGAAAATGAGATGGGTAGGTTGGTGGTTTAAATAAAAAATGTCTAACGTGTGGGACCGTTATAGGTCGTTGGGTCACATTAGTCGTGGGGTCGTGAAAGGTGTCTTGAGGTAGTGTGCAACTTTGTGACCTATAAGGTCCAGGTTGCAATGTAAGAGGGGTTGCAGTTTTGGGCTTGAAGGTAGGACTTCCTTGTGACCTCGAAGCGAGAGGTTGGCAAGTCGCAAACTAGTAAAGGTCGTAACTTTTTGGTCTTCTTAGTCACATGAGGCATGATCTAGCGACTTTACTTGGTCTTTGGAGAAGAAAGTCACTAGTTGCAATTTTTTAACTGAATTAGAGGATCTTTAGTGTGACCTACAACTTAAAGGGGAAGATGGACCTTAAGCCTTGCATGGTTAGATTTTTTAGGGGCTCGAAGGGACTTGGCTTTTGATCAGGATGTTGAAACAAGACTAGGAGGTGAGCGGAAGGTATAAACTAGGTGCAGGGGTCCCAAAATTTTGAAAAGGGCGGGAAGTTTGGGGGGTTGTTGTAGCGGCTACAAGAAGTTCGGCGTAGGAGAGATTTGCAAAGATGGAAGAACAAGTTTTAGATATTATCCATAATATGAACCTCCTTATTGAGGCTTTAGAAAACAAGATTGGAATAGGAGAAGATGGAGTTTCCAACCTAGAGGTAAAACAAGAGGGAAAATCAAGGGGTTAGGAAGAACCAAAGAATGGGTCTAAAAAAGAACCTAAAAAAGAATAGCCCAGTTTGAGTATCATGAACCATTCATAGTCCCTGTTTAAGATGGAATTAAAGGTTGACGTCGAGCCATATCAAGGTGAGAATGACACTTTGAAATTAAATCACTTGTCTTAGTAGTTAGAGGTTTTATCTTAGTGTCCATGACATAAAGGAGGAACATAAAATTTATTTCTCATTTGAAGCTAGTGAGAAATCCAAACAGAAGCCCTGAGGCTAGTGGGAAATCCCCTAATAGCTAAGTGGGAGTATTTCAAAACTCTCAAAAAGTCCCAATTATACCCTATAGAGTACATAGAGGACTAGTGGATCTGGTGGCATCACCTAAGGAAGAGATAGGGGAAAAGCGTGTAGGAGTACACCAAATAATTTAGGAATTAGATGGCAATAATGTTGGGTTTGTCTTACAAGAACCCAAACATACTCCTCAACAATTCGGCAGGGGTGTACATAGCCATTTTCATAAGCAAGTGATGTTGTTCAAACCTAAATTTATGGATAAGGCTTGTGTATAGGCATAATATTTAGAAAATATAGGCTCAAAGAAAGGGCAATCGAATGGTTCAAAGTAGAAGGAACAAAAGGAAGCTTCTAAATAAGCAAAGAAGAAATAGAAAATGGGAAAGGAAAAAATATAGTGACCACGCCATACCAATTCAAAGATCCTAGAAACCATTGCAACCACTATAACATTGATGGTCACACTGAGAAGTGTTGGAAACTACATCCAGAACTCAATTCGAAGAACTAAAAGAACGGGGGAGGGGGAGAGGCAGGGGGATAAGAAAAATACCATGTCCACAAATTCGAGTAACCAAGTGGAAATTAGATCAGACATGGATGAGAATATTGTCTACACATTAGCACAAAAGGGGGGTGAATCTAAGTATCTTGCAACAATAGGAAGACAAGGAGATGACCAAACTCTTCCATATAGAGATATCGGTCAAGAAGAAAAAATTGATGCTTTGTGCAACTCGCATTCATAGGTGAATCTCATTACATCACTAGTCAACAAATTGGGATTGGAGGTTCAAGAGCATCATATTCCATATCCATTGGGATGGGTAAATAAAGATGCAGTTATCAAGGTAACAAAACAATGTAAAATCAAATTCGATATCAATGTTGACTTTCTTGATGAAATAGAGTTGGATGTAGTTCCACTTGATGTATGTGGAGTGGTGTTTGAGAGTCCCTATATGTACATGTGGGATACAATCTTCATCTAGGGAGCCAACCAATACCATCTCATCAAGGATGGGAAATCCTTCACCACAAATGCACACAAGGGTACGTCTAAAATTTTGTTGGTAAGTGCCAACCAAGCCAAGAAACTAATCAATTATAGAAAATAGTATGTTTTAATATTTTTAAGAGAAAATTAGGTTGTAGAAGAGTCAGTGAGAGAAAATTTATCCTTGGAGTAGTGTACTAAGGAATGGAGACAACGACTTGAAAAGTTTCTACAAGCATTGTCATGCAGAAAGAGTCAATTTTGCGGACAAAACCGACCTCCCTAGAAACTAAGGCTTTTCCAGTGACAAACAAAACAATCAAGCACTATCTTTCCCTAAATATGCATTTAAAATAAAAGCAACCAGGTGTTTAAGGCTTATCTTTAGTCCAACGCTGTTTGTAGCAGCCAAGCCTCTTCGATCCAGATGAGCTCCTCTCCTTGAGGCCTGCATATACAAACAAGCAAACGATTACATAGCACCTGAATAACTCATATAATAAAACATATTCATCATAAATACCAAGGAGTTTATGAAACAAATTATATATAACAACTTGTCGAGAAAAATGAACTTATTGTATTAATTGGAAACAAAAGAAACCTTACAACCAATGCCTTGGTGTTGTGCAAGTCCCTCCCAGGGTCCAGCAAGAGTTCTCCTCTACTTTGATCAGCTCACCCACTTCCAAATGAAGCTAAGAAAGGAATGTGATCTCTCCTCTCAAGCTTTATAAGGGAGTCCTAATTTCAGCAGCATCTACCCTTAGGAATGTTCAGCCTTCAACCTCCCTTGCCTCTGGCCTAATGCCTGTATTTATAATGCTTTGGAGGAAGTTAAACAGGTCCACCATCAATGGGATAAGCCCCTCTTTCAAAGGGATAGCTCCCCTCTTCATGGGATAATTTCCTCTTTCATTGGGATGCATGAACCATCTGGAGGCGCTCAATCCACGTCAAACCATCTTCTAGAATGCTCTAGAATCGACCGCAAGTAAGTTTTTTGAAGTAAAACTTGCGCCTTTTGACTTTTACAGGGGTACGCACCCACCCCTTTACAGAAAGAGCGTACAAGTACGCAGGTATTATGTACTTAAGGTGCGGTCCCGCAGGTAAGAGTAAGAGAAAGTGTGGAACCAGAGTTATATTGATTTTTTAAAGGCTTTATCTCTTTTTGGAGTTTGACATGAGGAGCAAAGGTATAAGACTTGCCAAGGAGGACAGTATGGTTATTGATGGAGCCATACTGACTGCAAATAGTCATGGTGACAAATTTTAGTGTAACAGATTTCCCCCTAAAGTGCGAGGTTTGTAGTAGATTAGGGTTTTATATCATCTAGGAAGGGTGAAGCACTTTATCATTTCGAGGATTATCTTGTGGAGAGCCCAGTCAGAATCTGCAAATATTCAACACAAAATACATATATGAGATCATATCATCGCTGAGGTAGGCATTCCCATACTCAGATCAAAAACTTAACTAACAAACTAATTACTGCTCTGATATAGGAATGATTTCGTAATACATCATAATCATAGACACATGTTGACACAGTATGGACGCAGCCATCTGTTTATAATTAGTCTACTGTATAATGAATACAAAACTCCTCGCAGCCTGGATGGTGGAAACTAGATCCAGGGTCTTCATTTCTGCTTCCCGAAATAGTACGATTCTATCCATGCGAATAAATGAGTTGATGTCGAACATGGTAGAAACCACTTGATTACCAGTCAATGATGTAAACTGTTAACAAGTGTGAGAGAGACCATCAATGATGTCAATGGCTCTCAAAGTACCCAATACAATCCATGAGATGTGAATGAATGTGTTGATGTCGAACATGTCATGGAATCCTTTGATCGAAAGTCAATGATGCAAACTGTTGTCAAAGGCGAGAAACCTGCCATTGAGGCGTGCAGATTTCAAGGTACTGATGATTCCTAGATCATCTTTCTAGATAATGTGCTGATGTCGATAGAAAGCGATCCATCGTAGGCAAGCCCACAACACGAAATCATAGATCAAGTTGAAGAAATTTAGTTGCAAGGACTGACTCAAGGATGGTCAAGATGGATGACAGATATTTTGCAAATGAATGGTTTATTTGCAAGACTCCTCTTGAACACATAACGACACTACAAATGGTTTGGTAACAATTGTCCCAAAGTTAATACCCGGAAACCGGCTGAAGACTTTCAATGTGGTTTGATCAACTGTTAGGCAAAGGATTTCCCAACCCAGGTGAATGAAAAGTGTCGTGTTCAAGAGTGGTAATAAGGTTTTTCCGAGACAAAGTATAACAAATAGGCTCATTTTCCTCTCTTTTCCCCCACCATTTCTGGCAAGTACCTCTTTATTTTTTACAAGCTTGAGGAGGATAACATTTGCTTGATTATAAGCTCATCCTTCGGATGAGTCCAACTTAGTTTAGATTCGAACCCTAAGAAGGAGTGGTCCGTTCCTGTTTGTAATCGAACAGGTCCTTTACTGTGAAATTTTAACGAGTCTAGTATAGGAGAAACTCGGCGTTTTTCAATTTTAGAGAGTCTGAAAAACTTAAGAAGACTCCAGGGTTGACCTTTTTCGAAAATTTGTGTCTCCCAAGCCCGAAAAAGTATAAAATAATACTTGAGAGAACCGCTTGATCTTTACGACCAAGGAGTACTTTCATGATTAGTGTCTCTGATCTGAAAAGTAGAAAGCGATCAAGGACACGTCGTTTTATTTCCAATATCGAATTTGAAACGACAAAAATCCCGCAATCTTTTCATGTTTTTACGGTCAGAAATGGGCTGTAAGAGGACCGTCTTTTTAATTCTGTTTTAACGAGATAAAAAAAAAAAAAATCAGCAATCTTTTCATATTTTGAGAGTCTGAAAAGGGCTTAAAAGAGAACTCCAAGGATTCATTTTTCGTAAGTTTTAACGAGTTCGAAAAAATGACAAAAATGTACTCATGGTTTTCAATTTTTCGTAAGTTTTAATGAGTTCGAAAAAATGATAAAAATGTACTCATATGGCCGACTTTCAATTTAATTTACGAGCAGGAAAAGACGGAAAGAACTCGGCATTTTCATTTGTTTTACGAGAATGAAAGATAGCAAAATAATCTCGGTATTTTCATGAGTTTAACGAGTCTTGAAAATAACTGAAATTGACTCAAAATAGGTTTCATTTTTACAAAAGCTTGAAACAGAGAAAAACTATGCTTCAAAGTAGTTTCATTTTTACACAAGCTTGAAACAGAGAGAAAACTATGCTTGATGCCCCCTAAGCATAATTGCTAGAGTGCATGCCCCCCCAGCTTCATTTCATTCGACTAAGTACACTGCTGGTAATTATTAGCTGGATGGAATGAAGGTCCAGTTACGAGAATGAAAGATTCGACCTAAAACTGTAAGAAAATTATGCAAAAAACTGAAATAACTAACCTAAATATACAACTTAACATTTATGAGATCTAGTCAAACTCTTGACTTAATTAGAGGAGGATTTGTTTCATTTTTTAACGAGCTTGACATAGGAAAATAACTATGCTCGGATTCGGTTTCATGTTTACGCAAGCTTGAAACGAAAAACCATGCTTGTTATAAGTTCGCATGCCCCCAGCATAATGATGCAAATCAAGGTACATGCCCCCCAAGCTTCATTGCATTCAACCAGGTGGATGAAATGAAGGTTTACTTTCGAAATATTGGAAAGACTAGTGGGAGTATTATGTAAACTGTTAACAAGTGTAAGAGAGACCACCAGTGATGTTAATGGCTCTCAAAGTACCCAGTATAATCCATGAGATGTGAATGAATGTGTTGATGTCGAACATGTCACAGAATCCCTTGATCGAAGGTCATTGATGTAACCTGTCGTCAAAGGCGAGAAACCTGCCATTGAGGCATGCAGATCCCAAGGTACTGATGATTTCTAGATCATCTTTCTAGATAATGAACTGAAGTCGATAGAAAGCGATCCGTTGCAGGCAAGCCCACAACACGAAATCATAGATCAAGTTGAAGAAATTTAGTTGTAAGGACTGACTCAGGGATGGTCAAGATGGATGACAGATATTTTGCAGATGAATGGCTTATTGGCAGTGACCTCTTGAACACATAACGACACAACAGATGGCTCGGTGACAATTGACCCAAAGTTAATACCCAGAAACCGGCTGAAGACTTTCAATGTGGTTTGATCAACTGTTAGGTAAAGGATTTCCCAACCCAGATGAATGAAAAGTGTCGTGTTCAAGAGTGGTGATAAGGTTTTTCCGAGACAAAGTATAACAAATAGGCTCATTTTCCTCTCTTTTCCCCCACCATTTCTGGCAAGTACCTCTTTATTTTTTACAAGCTTGAGGAGGATAACATTTGCTTGATTATAAGCTCATCATTCGGATGAGTCCAACTTAGTTTAGATTCGAACCCTAAGAAGGAGTGGTCCGTCCCTGTTTGTAATCGAACAGGTCCTTTACTGTGAAATTTTAACGAGTCCAGTATAGGAGAAACTCGGTGTTTTTCAATTTTAGAGAGTCTGAAAAACTTAAGAAGACTCCAGGGTTGACCTTTTTCGTAAATTTGTGTCTCCCAAGCCCAAAAAAGTATAAAATAATACTTTAGAGAACCGCTTGATCTTTACGACCAAGGAGTACTTTCATGATTAGTGTCTCCGATCTGAAAAGTAGAAAGCGATCAAGGACACATCGTTTTATTTCCAATATCGAATTTGAAACGACAAAAATCCGGCAATCTTTTCATGTTTTACGGTCAAAAAAGGGGCTGTAAGAGGACCGTCTTTTAATTCCGTTTTAACGAGTGTAAAAGAAACGCTCTGCAATATTTTCATGTTTTAGGAGTCAGAAAAGGGCTTAAAGATGACTCTAAGGTTTCAATTTTTCGTAAGTTTTAACGAGTTCGAAAAAATGATAAAAATGTACTCATGGTTTTCATTTTCTCGTAAGTTTTAATGAGTTCGAAAAAATGATAAAAATGTACTCATATGGCCGACTTTCAATTTAATTTACGAGCAGGAAAAGACGGAAAGAACTCGACATTTTCATTTGTTTTACGAGAATGAAAGATAACAAAATAATCTCAGGATTTTCATGAGTTTAACGAGTCTTGAAAATAACTGAAATTGACTCGAGATAGGATTCATTTTTACAAAAGCTTGAAACAGAGAAAAACTATGCTTCAGAGTAGTTTCATTTTTACACAAGCTTGAAACAAAGAGAAAACTGTGCTTGATGCCCCCTAAGCGTAACTGCTAGAGCGCATGCCCCCCAGCTTCATTTCATTCAACTAAGTACAAGTTGGATAGAATGAAGGTTCATGTACGAGATCATTTGAAAGACTCGACCTAAAACTGTAAGAAAATTATGCAAAAACTAAAATAATTAACCTAAATATACAACTTAACATTTATGAGATCTAGTCAAACTCTCGACTTAATTAGAGGAGGATTTGTTTCATTTTTTAACGAGCTTGACACAGGAAAAAAACTATGCTCGGATTCGGTTTCATGTTTACGCAAGCTTGAAACGAAAAACCATGCTTGTTATAAGTTCGCATGCCCCCAGCATAATGATGCAAATCAAGGTACATGCCCCCCAAGCTTCATTGCATTCAATGAGGTGGATGGAATGAAGCTTTACTTTCAAGATCTTGGAAAGACTTGTGGGAGTTGTTTCATTTTTTAGTGAGGTTGACACAAGAAAAGAACTATCCTCAAAACCCTTGTTTCATTTTTTAAACGAGCTTGACACAAGATAAGGAACTATGCTCATAACTACTCTCTACAATCTACCTATATAACCTATCCTTGTTTCATCTTTTAACGAGGTTGACACAAGACAAGGAACTATCCTCGAACCTGATTCATTTTTTAACGAGGTTGACTCAGTAACATGAACTTTCCTCGAAACATCCAATTTCATTTTTTAACGAGGTTGAGAGAGGAACAAACTATCCTCGCTTCTACTCTCTACAATCTACCTATATAACCTATCCTTGTTTCATTTTTTAACGAGGTTGACACAAGACAAGGAACTATCCTCGAGACTCCTTGTTTCATTTTTTAACGAGCTTGACACAAGACAAGGAACTATGCTCCAGAAGTTCGCATTCCCCCAGCATAATGACGCAAAACAAGGTACATGCCCCCCAAGCTTCATTGCATTCAACCAGGCGGATGGAATGAAGGTGTACTTTCAAGATTTAACTTGAAAAGTAAGTTGTTTCATTTTTTAAGGAGGTTGACACAAGAAAAGAACTATCCTCATACCTGATTCATTGTTTAACGAGGTTGACTCAGTAACAGGAACTATCCTCGCACTCACTGATTCATTTTTTAACGAGGTCGACACAGTAAAAGGAAATTTCCTCGAACCAACTGATTCATTTTTTAACGAGGTTGACACAGGAAAAGAACTGTCCTCATACTAGCCTGTTTCATTTTTTAACGAGGTTGATACAGGAAAAAACTATCCTCGCGGACACCTGTTTCATTTTTTAACGAGGTTGGCACAGGAAAAGGAACTATCCTCGCGACAGCCTATTTCATTTTTTAACGAGGTTGATACAGGAAAAAACTATCCTCACGTTCACTGATCATGGCTTCCAACTGGAAGAGAGACATGTCAATGGACACACCTTGATCATGGCTTCCAAGAGGTCTTCATCAGAAGGAAGAATAGTTCTCTGGAAGGAACACATGTCAAGGGACTCAAAAGGGATAAGAACATCGCATTCAAATAATCCCATAGATTTTTCCATGTTAATTACCGGATCTAAATCAAAGGAAGATGAGCAAACGGTGAGAGGCTCACTTACATCGGTAACTGAAAACATGGGACTAGTTGCCACATAATTAACCCGTGGCGGGGTAGATACCACTTTATAATCAGGAACATTTAGGGGTGTCATATTATTTGTAGTTGAAACAAGACTAGGGAACGAAAGCTGGTCTACAGTCACAATATTTCCATTTTGAAGGAAAGACATCACGCGAAAGAGTGTCGATACGACAGCTTTCATTGCATAAACATAGTCTCGCCCAAGGAGTAAATTGAAATCCAAGGGACCTTGAACTACCATAAGATCAATACAAACAGTTTTACCTTCCAAGGTAATAGAAAACTTAGGAAGGGTCCCTAAAGGTTTACTAATGGTTCTGTTAAAAGCTTTCAGATTCTGTGTAATAGGCACAAGCTGAGGGGAACCCAAAGCTTTCCAAGCAGTTGAGGATAAAATACTAACAGAAGCACCTTCATCTACCTGTGTGCGGCGTATGTCCCTACCACCAACCTTGACAATGATTTGGAAAGGGATGGAGGAAGGAAGACGAGGTTCTGTCAGTCTATTCCAATCAAAGGAAAAGACCTCAGTACTTGGAGGGGGTTCTGTAGAAATAGGTGAAATGCCCCCCGGCATAAAAGAATCTGATGTAACAAGAAGAACCTGAGCGGTATGAAGTTCACTCTCTAAAGGGAAAGTGGGATCGATCGAATGTGAAATTGAATCGACCACTTGATCAACTAATGGATCATCAACCTGAGTGACATGAGTTTCACTCTCCAATGGAAGAGTGTGATTGACTGTACTTGAAATTAGATCAATCACTCCGTCAGTTGACGGTAGGTTGGGAGAAAGTTTACGGTAACCAGTTGGAAATTCTTGCTGTGGAACAGTAAGGTTTTCCAACAATTTTAAGGCTTCATCCATGTGAGGGAAAATGTGAGTTTGATGACTTCCTTTGCATAACTTACAAGGAAACCTAACTTTACCCTTTTTCCCAAGAACCTGACTATCACTGGTTGATGGATCAATGGAAAGTTGATGAGATTTTTCTGACCATACTTCCAAGACCTTTGGAATACCAGGACAATTGACAAGGAAGTGGTCACCCTTACAAAGCCTGCAAGGGTATTTGGGTTTACGATGCATGTTGGAGGTTTCCTCAACACAACTAACACTTACAGCCATGGTTGGTTGGTTGACTTCTTTCTTATCTTGCTTCTTCTTCTTCTTCTTCCCTTTCTTCTTCTTCTTAGACACCTGGTTACTAGTGTCAAGGCTTTTACCAAGCGAAGAGGAAGAAATGGAGGAAGAAAAATTAGGTGAAGAAGGTAAAGGGTCAACAGAAGGTTGGTGATGTTGAGATGGTGAACTCTGTTGAGGTGAAGCATTCGGTTGAGGTAGAACAATTGGAGTATTTGGGGCCAACGAAGTTGAAAATAACCATATCGGTAAACCTATAGTAAATCCAGGCAATGACAAAGTAGCCATATAAGGAGGACCAACATTTCCAAAGAAAGGAAAAGTACTAGGATCCTCGTTAAGAGGGGTTCCTAGGTTGGTAAATTCCGGAACAGTTGCCATTATATTCAACTTCAGTGAATTTTATTAACAATTTAAAACTAAAATTAACAATTCACAATTCGCACCTATGGTCTCTAAAAGTAAAAACAAACAAATTAACACGCACTATCAAATCTAGGAGTCAAACCACACACAAACAATAACTTTCCGTACTGAAAACACTAGTTGGTGATGAAATCCAACGTCGTAGAGTTCAATACAGAAATGGCGGTTGGAACAGTTACCCCGGCAACCTGCTTAATGAATAGACTGGCACAAGTTTCTCCACTTAACCGTCTCGAGTGAAGAGAACCCCCCAGAAAATCCAAGTGAGTCTAGCCGACGTCTGCTCCAGGTACAGTGGGATCTTCCCACCACTGTCACCTTAGGAAGAATCCTAAAGAATATGGCCACTAAGGTTACCAACTGAAACAAGTATACCTGGGGGAACAGTCTACGATCCGATACGCACGCAAGGGCAGAGTAGCAAGCTCAATCCCCTTGAAGGCTCCTTGACATAATCCAAGGTTTACCAACAAGTGACCCCAGGCTCCTCGACAATGGTTAATCCGAGGTTTACCATTTTTAATACGTGAATATCTGGCGTCGTTCCCAATGAGGAAGGATTGATTCCCACACTGGTTCGGACACGATCTCGTGCTTTTCCTTTAAGAGGAGTTTTCCCAGAGCATAAATGCAACAATTGGATTTCTTCCTACCACAAGATACAGCTACTTGTTTGTTTCACTGTCTTGGAGAGTTAACTAAAACCTCTTCCAAGACACTAGCCTAAGCTAGATTGGTGGAAAGAGCCCTAAAAATGTAAAAATTACTAGATAAATTTTAATTAAGCGCTGTGTTATTAAGGCTGTTATTACTCAAATGGGTAAATGGATATGAAACCAATGGTGTTATAACCCGACCCAAAACTGAATGCAATCGAATATGATAATGTAATCTTTTCAATTCGATGAATCCTAACTAAAGTAAGGAGAGAGTTTCCATTTACTTACAACAATGCAAAAATTGATCACTAAGAGAAAATATAACAAATTCTCTAATGCACTAATTTCATCAAGAAAAACTAATGCAAATCAATTTCAAAACCTTTTTATTTTTATTTTTATTTTTATGTGTTAAAGACAAGCATAAAAATATGTAAATTCAAATCAAAGAAACTGATCTAAATCTATGATTGATTTTTCAGAATGTAAACTATGCAATTGTAATCTATGCACAATTCACTTGAAAAGTATGCAAATGTAATCTATGCACATTTTTCATTCATATTCTGAACCTAAGAATTCTAATTATGCAAATGTGATCTATGCAAGAGAATTCTCAAACACAAGATGATCTTAATGTAATCTAAGAACCAATCAAGTGCAAGTCGAGAAAATTGGGTGAGAGTTCCAAAGATCAAAAAATAAAAACACTCAAAGGCGATTAACACTCATACACAATTTAGCCCCCCCCCGGCAAATGAGGGGGAAATTTTTTTGCAAAAACAAAAGCAAAAAGATGCAAAATTGTGAAAAGACTGAGAGAAACCTCCAAGTAATGACCAAAGGAAATTAAATTAAGAATTTCTCAAAAAGAGAATCAAAACACCCAATTGATAAAAGCTTAAAGCAGGAATGCCAATGAAATTAACTAAGGAAAGTTTCTGACAAGTCACATGCAGGTCTGGGCAGTGGCTAAAACCTATAAGCAAATTCTAGAATGATAAAAAAGAGGAAAATTTGAAATTCTTCAAATTTTTGACAGGGTACGCAGGCAACCTGTTTACACAGGTGCGTCTACGCTCTATGCACAAAGCAAAAGTGCGTACAGGTACGCACTGTGCCTAACTCAGAGGGTGCGTACCTCTCCCAAAACTATGAAAAATGAAAACTAACTCAAAATTAACTAAATTCATCCAATCCCACAATCATCAAGTCAAAAACAGAAACAAAAAATACAGTTTCTCAGGTCAAAGTATAGACAAAGAAAACAATCAAGTCCCCAGTGGAGTCGCCATTTTGTCATGCGGAAAGAGTCAATTTTGCGGACAAAACCGACCTCCCTAGAAACTAAGGCTTTTCTAGTGACAAACAAAACAATCAAGCACTATCTTTCCCTAAATATGCATTTAAAATAAAAGCAACCAGGTGTTTAAGGCTTATCTTTAGTCCAACGCTGTTTGTAGCAGTCAAGCCTCTTCGATCCAGATGAGCTCCTCTCCTTGAGGCCTGCATATACAAACAAGCAAACGATTACATAGCACCTGAATAACTCATATAATAAAACATATTCATCATAAAGACCAAGGAGTTTATGAAACAAATTATATATAACAACTTGTTGAGAAAAATGAACTTATTGTATTAATTGGAAACAAAAGAAACCTTACAACCAATGCCTTGGTGTTGTGCAGGTCCCTCCCAGGGTCCAGCAAGAGTTCTCCTCTACTTTGATCAGCTCACCCACTTCCAAATGAAGCTAAGAAAGGAATGTGATCTCTCCTCTCAAGCTCTATAAGGGAGTCCTAATTTCAGCAACATCTACCCTTAGGTTCAGCCTTCAACCTCCCTTGCCTCTGGCCCAATGCCTGTATTTATAATGCTTTGGAGGAAGTTAAACAGGTCCACCATCAATGGGATAAGCCCCTCTTTCAAAGGGATAGCTCCCCTCTTCATGGGATAAGATCCTCTTTCATTGGGATGCATGAACCATCTGGAGGCGCTCAATCCACGTCAAACCATCTTCTAGAATGCTCTAGAATCGACCGCAAGTAAGTTTTTTGAAGTAAAACTTGCGCCTTTTGACTTTTACAGGGGTACGCACCCACCCCTTTACAGACAAAGCGTACAAGTACGTAGGTATTATGTACTTGAGGTGCGTGCCCGCAGGTAAGAGTAAGAGAAAGTGCGGAACCAGAGTTATATTGATTTTTTAAAGACTTTCTCTCTTTTTTGGAGTTTGACATGAGGAGCAGAGGTATAAGACTTGCCAAGGAGGACAGTATGGTTATTGATGGAGCCATACTGACTGCAAATAGTCATGGTGACAAATTTTAGTGTAACAGATTGCCCCCTAAAGTGCGAGGTTTGTAGTAGATCAGGGTTTTATATCATCTAGGAAGGGTGAAGCACTTTATCATTTCGAGGATTATCTTGTGGAGATCCCAGTTGGAACCTGCAAATATTCAACACAAAATACATATATGAGATCATATCATCGCTGAGGTAGGCATTCCCATACTCAGATCAAAAACTTAACTAACAAACTAACTACTGCTCTGATATAGGAATGATTTCACAATACATCATAATCATAGACACATGTAGACACAGTATGGACGCATCCATCTGTTTATAATTAGTCTACTGTATAATGAATACAAAACTCCTCGCAGCCTGGATGGCGGAAACTAGATCCAGGGTTTTCATTTCTGCTTTCCGAAATAGTACGATTCTATCCATGCGAATAAATGAGTTGATGTCGAACATGGTAGAAACCACTTGATTACCAGTCAATGATGTAAACTGTTAACAAGTGTGAGAGAGACCATCAGTGATGTCAATGGCTCTCAAAGTACCCAGTACAATCCATGAGATGTGAATGAATGTGTTGATGTCGAACATGTCACAGAATCCTTTGATCGAAGGTCATTGATGTAACCTGTCGTCAAAGGCGAGAAACCTGCCATTGAGGCATGCAGAGCCCAAGGTACTGATGATTTCTAGATCATCTTTCTAGATAATGAACTGAAGTCGATAGAAAGCGATCCGTTGCAGGCAAGCCCACAACACAAAATCATAGATCAAGTTGAAGAAATGTAGCTGTAAGGACTGACTCAGGGATGGTCAAGATGGATGACAGATATTTTGCAGATGAATGGTTTATTTGCAAGACTCCTCTTGAACACATAACGACACTACAGATGGTTTGGTGACAATTATCCCAAAGTTAATACCCGGAAATCGGCTGAAGACTTTCAATGTGGTTTGATCAACTATTAGGCAAAGGATTTCCCAACCCAAGTGAATGAAAAGTGTCGTGTTCAAGAGTGGTGATAAGGTTTTTCCGAGACAAAGTATAACAAATAGGCTCATTTTCCTCTCTTTTCCCCCACCATTTCTGGCAAGTACCTCTTTATTTTTTACAAGCTTGAGGAGGATAACATTTGCTTGATTATAAGCTCATCCTTCGGATGAGTCCAACTTAGTTTAGATTCGAACCCTAAGAAGGAGTGGTCCGTTCCTGTTTGTAATCGAATAGGTCCTTTACTGTGAAATTTTAATAAGTCCAGTATAGGAGAAACTCGGCGTTTTTCAATTTTAGAGAGTCTAAAAAACTTAAGAAGACTCCAGGGTTGACCTTTTTCGTAAATTTGTGTCTCCCAAGCCCGAAAAAGTATAAAATAATACTTGAGAGAACCGCTTGATCTTTACAACCAATGAGTACTTTCATGATTAGTGTCTCTGATCTGAAAAGTAGAAAGCGATCAAGGACACGTCGTTTTATTTTCAATATCGAATTTGAAACGACAAAAATTCGGCAATCTTTTCATGTTTTTACGGTCAGAAAAGGGCTGTAAGAGGACCGTCTTTTTAATTCTGTTTTAACGAGCTAAAAAAAAAACTCGGCAATCTTTTCATATTTTGAGAGTCTGAAAAGGGCTTAAAAGAGAACTCCAAGGATTCATATTTTGGTAAGTTTTAACGAGTTCGAAAAAATGACAAAAATGTACTCATGGTTTTCACTTTTTCGTAAGTTTTAATGAGTTCGAAAAAATGATAAAAATGTACTCATATGGCCGACTTTCAATTTAATTTACGAGCAGGAAAAGACGGAAAGAACTCGGCATTTTCATTTGTTTTACGAGAATGAAAGATAGCAAAATAATCTCGGTATTTTCATGAGTTTAACGAGTCTTGAAAATAACTGAAATTGACTCGAAATAGGTTTAATTTTTACAAAAGCTTGAAACAGAGAAAAACTATGCTTCAAAGTAGTTTCATTTTTACACAAGCTTGAAACAGAGAGAAAACTATGCTTGATGCCCCCTAAGCATAATTGCTAGAGTGCATGCCCCCCCAGCTTCATTTCATTCAACTAAGTACACTGTTGGTAATTATTAGCTGGATGGAATGAAGGTCCAGTTACGAGAATGAAAGGTTCGACCTAAAACTGTAAGAAAATTATGCAAAAAACTGAAATAACTAACCTAAATATACAACTTAACATTTATGAGATCTAGTCAAACTCTCGACTTAATTAGAGGAGGATTTGTTTCATTTTTTAACGAGCTTGACACAGGAAAAGAACTATGCTCGGATTTGGTTTCATGTTTACGCAAGCTTGAAACGAAAAACCATGCTTGTTATAAGTTTGCATGCCCCCAGCATAATGATGCAAATCAAGGTACATGCCCCCCAAGCTTCATTGCATTCAACCAGGTGGATGAAATGAAGGTTTACTTTCGAAATATTGGAAAGACTAGTCGGAGTTGTTTCATTTTTTAGTGAGGTTGACACAGGAAAAGAACTATCCTCAAAACCCTTGTTTCATTTTTTAAACGAGCTTGACACAAGATAAGGAACTATGCTTATGTCTACTCTCTACAATCTACCTAACAAGGAACTATACTCTAAAAACCTTGATTCATTTTTTAACGAGCTTGACACAAGACAAGGAACTATGCTCATGACTACTCTCTACAATCTACCTATATAACCTATCCTTATTTTATTTTTTAACCTGATTCATTTTTTAACGAGGTTGACTCTGTAACAGGAACTTTCCTCAAACAACTGATTCATTTTTTAACGAGGTTGACACAGGAAAAGAACTATCCTCATACTCACTGATTCATTTTTTAACGAGGTCGACACAGTAAAAGGAACTTTCTTCGAACAACTACTTTCTACAATCTACCTATATAACCTAAAACCTACCTGATTCATTTTTTAATGAGGTTGACTCAGTAAAAGGAACTGTCCTCATACCAACTGATTCATTTTTTAATGAGGTTGACACAGGAAAAGAACTGTCCTCATACTAGCCTGTTTTATTTTTTAACGAGGTTGATACAGGAAAAAACTATCCTCGCTTCTACTCTCTACAATCTACCTAACAAAAACTCTACTCTAAAAACCTTGATTCATTTTTTAACGAGCTTGACACAAGAAAAAGAACTATGCTCATGACGCCTTGTTTCTTTTTTTTTAACGAGCTTGACACAAGACAAGGAACTATGTTCTAAAATCCTTGTTTCATTTTTTAATGAGCTTGACACAAGACAAGGAACTATGCTCTAAAAACCTTGATTCATTTTTTAACGAGGTTGACTCAGTAAAAGGAACTGTCCTCATACCAACTGATTCATTTTTTAATGAGGTTGACACAGGAAAAGAACTATCCTCATACTAGCCTGTTTCATTTTTTAACGAGGTTGATACAGGAAAAAACTATCCTCGCGCACTGATCATGGCTTCCAACTGGAAGAAAGACATGTCAATGGAGACACCTTGATCATGGCTTCCAAGAGATCTTCATCAGAAGGAAGAATAGTTCTCTGGAAGGAACACATGTCAAGGGACTCAAAAGGGATAAGAACATCGCGTTCAAGTAATCCCATAGAGTTTTTCATGTCAATTACCGGATCTAAATCAAAGGAAGATGAGAAAACAGTGAGAGGCTCACTTACATCGGTAACTGAAAACATGGGACCAGTTGCCACATAATTAACCCGTGGCGGGGTAAATGCCACTTTAGAATCAGGAACATTTAGGGGTGTCATATTATTGGTAGTTGAAATAAGACTAGGGAACGAAAGCTGGTCTACAGTCACAATATTTCCATTGTGAGGGAAAGATATCACGCGAAAGAGTGTCGATACGACAGCTTTCATTGCATAAACATAGTCTCGCCCAAGGAGTAAATTGAAATCCAAGGGACCTTGAACTACCATAAGATCAATACAGACAGTTTTACCTTCCAAGGTAATAGAAAACTTAGGAAGGATCCCTAAAGGTTCACTAATGGTTCTGTTAAAAGCTTTCAGATTCTGTGTAATAGGCACAAGCTGAGAGGAACCCAAAGCTTTCCAAGCAGTTGAGGATAAAATACTAACAGAAGCACCTTCATCTACCTGTGTGCGGCGTATGTCCCTACCACCAACCTTGACAATGATTTGGAAAGGGATGGAGGAAGGAAGACGAGGTTCTGTCAGTCTATTCCAATCAAAGGAAAAGACCTCAGTACTTGGAGGGGGTTCTGTAGAAATAGGTGAAATTCCCCCCGGCATAGAAGAATCTGATGTAACAAGAAGAACCTGAGCGATATGAAGTTCACTCTCTAAAGGGAAAGTGGGATCGATCGAATGTGAAATTGAATCGACCACTTGATCAACTAATGGATCATCAACCAGAGTGACATGAGTTTCACTCTCCAATGGAAGAGTGTGATTGACTGTACTTGAAATTAGATCAATCACTCCGTCAGTTGACGGTAGGTTGGGAGAAAGTTTACGGTAACCAGTTGGAAATTCTTGCTGTGGAACAGTAAGGTTTTCCAACAATTTTGAGGCTTCATCCATGTGAGGGCGAATGTGAGTTTGATGACTCCTTGTGCATAACTTACAAGGAAACCTAACTTTACCCTTTTTCCCAGGAACCTGACTATCACTGGCTGATGGATCAATGGAAAGTTGATGAGATTTTTCTGACCATACTTCCAAGACCTTTGGAATACCAGGACAATTGACAAGGAAGTGGTCACCCTTACAAAGCATGCAAGGGTATTTGGGTTTACGATGCGTGTTGGAGGTTTCCTCAACACAACTAACACTTACATCCATGGTAAAAATGAAACTACTTTGAAGCATAGTTTTTCTCTGTTTCAAGCTTTTGTAAAAATGAAACCTATTTCGAGTCAATTTCAGTTATTTTCAAGACTCGTTAAACTCATGAAAATACCGAGATTATTTTGTTATCTTTCATTCTCGTAAAACAAATGAAAATTCCGAGTTCTTTCCGTCTTTTCCTGCTCGTAAATTAAATTGAAAGTCGGCCATATGAATACATTTTTATCATTTTTTCGAACTCATTAAAACTTACGAAAAAGTGAAAACCATGAGTACATTTTTGTCATTTTTTCAAACTTGTTAAAACTTACGAAAAAATGAATCCTTGGAGTTCTCTTTTAAGCCCTTTTCAGACTCTCAAAATATGAAAAGATTGCCGAGTTTTTTTTTAGCTCGTTAAAACAGAATTAAAAAGACGGTCCTCTTACAGCCATTTTCTGACCGTAAAAACATGAAAATATTGCCAGATTTTTGTCGTTTCAAATTCGATATTGGAAATAAAACGACGTGTCCTTGATCGCTTTCTACTTTTCAGATCAGAGACACTAATCATGAAAGTACTCCTTGGTCGTAAAGATCAAGCGGTTCTCTCAAGTATTATTTTATACTTTTTCGGGCTTGGGAGACACAAATTTACGAAAATGGTCAACCTTGGAGTCTTCTTAAGTTTTTCAGACTCTCTAAAATTGAAAAACGTCGAGTTTCTCCTGTACTGAACTCGTTAAAATTTCACAGTAAAGGACCTGTTCGATTACAAACAGGAACGGACCACTCCTTCTTAGGGTTCGAATCTAAACTAAGTTGGACTCATCCGAAGGATGAGCTTATAATCAAGCAAATGTTATCCTTCTCAAGCTTGTAAAAAATAAAGAGGTACTTGCCAGAAATGGTGGGGGAAAAGAGAGGAAAATGAGCCTATTTGTTATACTTTGTCTCGGAAAAACCTTATCACCACTCTTGAACACGACACTTTTCATTCACCTCGGTTGGGAAATCCTTTGCCTAACAGTTGATCAAACCACATTGAAAATCTTCAGCCGGTTTCCGGGTATTAACTTTGGGACAATTGTTACCAAACCATCTGTAGTGTCGTTATGTGTTCAAGAGGAGTCTTGCAAATAAACCATTCATCTGCAAAATATCTGTCATCCATCTTGACCATCCTTGAGTCAGTCCTTGCAACTAAATTTCTTCAACTTGATCTATGATTTCGTGTTGTGGGCTTGCCTACGACGGATCGCTTTCTATCGACATCAGCACATTATCTAGAAAGATGATCTAGGAATCATCAGTACCTTGAAATCTGCATGCTTCAATGGCAGGTTTCTCGCCTTTGATGACAGTTTGCATCATTGAATTTCGATCGAAGGATTCCGTGACATGTTCGACATCAACACATTCATTCACATCTCATGGATTGTACTGGGTACTTTGAGAGCCATTGACATCACCAATGGTCTCTCTCACACTTGTTAACAGTTTACATCATTGACTGGTAATCAAGTGGTTTCTACCATGTTCGACATCAACTCATTTATTCACATGGATAGAATCGTACTATTTCGGGAAGCAGAAATGAAGACCCTGGATCTAGTTTTCGCCATCCAGGCTACGAGGAGTTTTGTATTCATTATACAGTAGACTAAGTATAAACAGATGGTTGCGTCCATACTGTGTCTACATGTGTCTATGATTATGATGTATTACGAAATCATTCCTATATCAGAGCAGTAGTTAGTTTGTTAGTTAAGTTTTTGATCTGAGTATGGGAATGCCTACCTCAGCGATGATATGATCTCATATATGTATTTTGTGTTGAATATTTGCAGATTCCGACTGGGCTCTCCACAAGATAATCCTCGAAATGATAAAGTGCTTCACCCTTCCTAGATGATATAAAACCCTAATCTACTACAGACCTCGCACTTTAGGGGGCAATCTGTTACACTAAAATTTGTCACCATGACTATTTGTAGTCAGTATGGCTCCATCAATAACCATACTGTCCTCCTTGGCAAGTCTTATACCTCTTCTCCTCATGTCAAACTCCAAAAAGAGAAAAAGCCTTTAAAAAATCAATATAACTCTGGTTCTGCACTTTCTCTTACTCTTACCTGCGGGCCCGCACCTCAAGTACATAATACCTGCGTACTTGTATGCTCTGTCTGTAAAGGGGTGGGTGCGTACCCCTGTAAAAGTCAAAAGGCGCAAGTTTTACTTCAAAAAACTTACTTGCGGTCGATTCTAGAGCATTCTAGAAGATGGTTTGACGTGGATTGAGTGCCTCCAGATGGTTCATGCATCCTAATGAAAGAGGAACTTATCCCATGAAGAGGGGAGCTATCCCTTTGAAAGAGGGGCTTATCCCATTGATGGTGGACCTGTTTAACTTCCTCCAAAGCATTATAAATACAGGCATTGGGCCAGAGGCAAGGGAGGTTGAAGGCTGAACATTCCTAAGGGTAGATGCTGTTGAAATTAGGACTCCCTTATAGAGCTTGAGAGGAGAGATCACATTCCTTTCTTAGCTTCATTTGGAAGTGGGTGAGCTGATCAAAGTAGAGGATAACTCTTGCTGGACCCTGGGAGGGACCTGTACAACACCAAGGCATTGGTTGTAAGGTTTCTTTTGTTTCCAATTAATACAATAAGTTCATTTTTCTCAACAAGTTGTTATATATAATTTGTTTCATAAACTCCTTGGTCTTTATGATGAATATGTTTTATTATATGAGTTATTCAGGTGCTATGTAATCGTTTGTTTGTTTGTATATGCAGGCCTCAAGGAGAGGAGCTCATCTGGATCGAAGAGGCTTGGCTGCTACAAACAACATTGGACTAAAGATAAGCCTTAAACACCTGGTTGCTTTTACAAAGCCTGCAAGGGTATTTGGGTTTACGATGGGTGTTGGAGGTTTCCTCAACACAATTAACACTTACAGCCATGGTTGGTTGGTTGACTTCTTTCTTATCTTGCTTCTTCTTCTTCTTCTTCCCTTTCTTTTTCTTCTTAGACACCTGGTTACTAGTGTCAAGGCTTTTACCAAGCAAAGAGGAAGAAATGGAGGAAGAAAAATTAGGTGAAGACGGTAAAGGGTCAACAGAAGGTTGGTGATGTTGAGATGGTGAACTCTGTTGAGGTGAAGCATTCGGTTGAGGTGGAACAATTGGAGTATTTGGGGCAAACGAAGTTGAAAATAACCATATCGGTAAACCTATAGTAAATCCAGGTAATGACAAAGTAGCCATATAAGGAGGACCAACATTTCCAAAGAAAGGAAAAGTACTAGGATCCTCGTTAAGAGGGGTTCCTAGGTTGGTAAATTCCGGAACAGTTGCCATTATATTCAACTTCAGTGAATTTTATTAACAATTTAAAACTAAAATTAACAATTCACAATTCGCACCTATGGTCTCTAAAAGTAAAAACAAACAAATTAACACGCACTATCAAATCTAGGAGTCAAACCACACACAAACAGTAATTTTCCGTACTGAAAACACTAGTTGGTGATGAAATCCAACGTCGCAGAGTTCAATACAGAAATGGAGGTTCGAACAGTTACCCCGGCAACCTGCTTAATGAATAGACTGGCACAAGTTTCTCCACTTAACCGTCTCGAGTGAAGAGAACTCCCCAGAAAATCCAAGTGAGTCTAGCTGACGTCTGCTCCAGGTAAAGTGGGATCTTCCCATCACTGTCACCTTAGGAAGAATCCTAAAGAATATGGCCACTAAGGTTACCAACTGAAACAAATATACCTTGGGGAACAGTCTACGATCCGATACGCACGCAAGGGCAGAGTAGCAAGCTCAATCCCCTTGAAGGCTCCTTGACATAATCCAAGGTTTACCAACAAGTGACCCCAGGCTCCTCGACAATGGTTAATCCGAGGTTTACCGTTTTTAATACGTGAATATCTGGCATCGTTCCCAATGAGGAAGGATTGATTCCCACACTGGTTCGGACACGATCTCGTGCTTCTCCTTTAAGAGGAGCTTTCCCAGAGCATAAATGCAACAATTGGATTTCTTCATACTGCAAGATACAGCTATTTGTTTGTTTTACTATCTTGGAGAGTTAATTACTCACTACTCCAAGACACTAGCCTAAGCTATGTTGGTGTATCAGAGCCCTAGAAAATAAAAATATTACTAGATGAATTTTAATTATGCACTGTGTTATTAAGGCTGTTATTACTCAAATGGGTAAATGGATACGAAACCAATGGTGCTATGACCCAACTCAAAACTGAATGCAATCGAATATGATAATGTAATCTTTTCAATTCGATGAATCCTAACTAAAGTAAGGAGAGAGTTTCCATTCACTTCCAACAATGCAAAAAATTGATCACTAAGAGAAAATATAACAAATTCTCTAATGCACTAATTTCATCAAGAAAAACTAATGCAAATCAATTCCAAAATAGTTTATTTTTATTTTTATGTGTTAAAGAACAAGCATAAAAATATGTAAATTCAAATCAAAGAAACTGATCTAAATCTACGATTGATTTTTCAGAATATAAACTATGCAATTGTAATCTATGCACAATTCACTTGAAAAGTATGCAATTGTAATCTATGCACAATTCACTTGAAAAGTATGCAAATGTAATCTATGCACATTTTTCATTCATATTCTGAACTTGAGAATTCTAATTATGCAAATGTGATCTATGCAAGAGAATTCTCAAACACAAGATGATCCTAATGTAATCTAAGAACCAATCAAGTGCAAGTCGAGAAAATTGGGTGAGAGTTCCAAAGATCAAAAAATAAAAACACTCAAAGGCGATTAACACTGAGAGAAGCCTCCAAGTAATGACCAAAGGAAATCAAATTAAGAATTTCTCAAAAAGAGACTCAAAGCACCCAATTGATAAAAGCTTAAAGCAAGAATGCCAATGAAATTAACCAAGGCAAGTCACATGCAGGTCTGGGCAGTGGCTAAAACCTATAAACAAATTCTAAACTGATAAAAAGAAGAAAATTTAAAATTTCTCAAAATTTTGACAGGGTACGCAGGCAGCCTGCTTACACAGGTGCGTCCACGCTCTGTGCACAAAGCAAAAGTGCGTACAGGTACGCACTGTGCTGAACTCAGAGGGTGCGTACCTCTCTCAAAACTATGAAAAATGAAAACTAACTCAAAATTAACTAAATTCACCCAATCCCACAATCATCAAGTCAAAAACAGAAACAGAAAATACAGTTTCTCAGGTCAAAGTATAAACAAGGAAAACAATCAAATCCATGGATTCCCCAGTATGGTCGCCATTTTGTCATGCGGAAAGAGTTAATTTTGCGGACAAAACCGACCTCCCTAGAAACTAAGGCTTTTCTAGTGACAAACAAAATAATCAAGCACTATCTTTCCCTAAATATGCATTTAAAATAAAAGCAACCAGGTGTTTAAGGCTTATCTTTAGTCCAACGTTGTTTGTAGCAGCCAAGCCTCTTCGATCCAGATGAGCTCCTCTCCTTGAGGCCTGCATATACAAACAAGCAAACGATTACATAGCACCTGAATAACTCATATAATAAAACATATTCATCATAAAGACCAAGGAGTTTATGAAACAAATTATATATAACAACTTGTTGAGAAAAATGAACTTATGTATTAATTGGAAACAAAAGAAACCTTACAACCAATGCCTTGGTGTTGTGCAGGTCCCTCCCAGGGTCCAGCAAGAGTTCTCCTCTACTTTGATCAGCTCACCCACTTCCAAATGAAGCTAAGAAAGGAATGTGATCTCTCCTCTCAAGCTCTATAAGGGAGTCCTAATTTCAGTAGCATCTACCCTTAGGAATGTTCAGCCTTCAACCTCCTTTGCCTCTGGCCCAGTGCCTGTATTTATAATGCTTTGGAGGAAGTTAAACAGGTCCACCATCAATGGGATAAGCCCCTCTTTCAAAGGGATAGCTCCCCTCTTCATGGGATAAGTTCCTCTTTCATTGGGATGCATGAACCATCTGGAGGCGCTCAATCCACGTCAAACCATCTTCTAGAATGCTCTAGAATCGACCGCAAGTAAGTTTTTTGAAGTAAAACTTGCGCCTTTCGACTTTTACAGGGGTATGCACCCACCCCTTTACAGACAGAGCGTACAAGTACGCAGGTATTATGTACTTGAGGTGCGGGCCCGCAGGTAAGAGTAAGAGAAAGTGCGGAACCAGAGTTATATTGATTTTTTAAAGGCTTTCTCTCTTTTTGGAGTTTGACATGAGGAGCAGAGGTATAAGACTTGCCAAGGAGGACAGTATGGTTATTGATGGAGCCATACTGACTGCAAATAGTCATGGTGACAAATTTTAGTGTAACAAGCATACATGGGAGAGTTCTAGGAGCCTAAAGGGATACTACCTAAGAGGGAAGTGGAGCATGAGATCCAACTATTGTTGGACTCTTTGTTGCCAAACATTGGGTTGTACAAGAAGTCTATAATAAAAGAAAATAAGGTGAAGAAGCAGTGATAGCAATTTCTAGAGTAGGGTGTTATTTGACCAATTAGTACATCATCATGTGGGTCACCCATCATAATTGTGCCTAACAAGGATGGAACTTTGTGAATGTGCAATAATTACAAGGCATTAAATAAAATAACACTCAAGAATAGCTGCTCCCTGCCAAAAATAAATGGTTTGTTGGACTAGTTGCAAACAAAAAACTTCATCAAGTTGGACTTAACATAAGGGTATAACTAAGTTCATTTCAAAGAAGAATATACTTAGAAAATTACCTTACAAACCATACAAGGTTTTTATGAGTGGTTAGTCATGTCATTGGTTTATGCAATGCACCAACTACATTCATGATATTAATGAATTATATATTGTGCACATATTTCATTTGTTATTTTGTATCTGGATAGTATATTGGTATACATTGCCACCTAGGAAGAGCACACCTCACATTTAATGCAGGTGCTAAAGACATTGAAGAAACACCAACTATTGGAAAATATCAAGAAACGTGAGTTTTCATAGCATCCTTTGGTGTATTTATGATATGTGATTGTTGGAGGAAAGCTAAAGATAGATCTTAACAAGATGGAGGTCATCATGAGGTGGTTAGTGCTTACCAATGTTTATGAGGTCAAGAGTTTCGTTGGGATAACACGGTACCTAAGGAAATTCATAGCCTCATTTTTAGCAGTAGAAACACCACTCCATACCATAGCAATAAGCAGAAATACTTTCTAATGGGGAAAAGGTCAGAATAATACCTTTGAGGAACTAAAGAAGAAAATAAGTCAAGCACCAATTCTTACATTACCTAACTTGCATCATCCCTTTCACACAGAGATAAATGCAAGCAAGTATGCTACGAGAGTGGTGTTGATGCATGAAGGAAGGTTTGTATGCTACCATTCTGAAGTATTTCATGAATTGGTTCTCAACTACCCTACCCATAAGGAGCTTTATGCCCTGGTAGAATCTATCAAAAAGTGGAAACACTATATGATGGGAAAGGAGACAGTAATCCACATAGATCACTAGCCATTACAACACCTATAGGCCTAGAGTAAGCTACAGTGGAGTAGGCATTACAAGTGAATGACGGTTTTACAATAATTTCCTTTAATAATCAAGTACAAGAAGGGAAGCAAAAACAAGTTGGTTGGCATGCTTTCAAGGCCACCCACATCAAACATCACATATTTGGGAAGTCTTATGCACATGGAGCATTTCGCCCATGTTCCATAGTAGAGCAGAGAGCAGAGTAGCTGAGCGTTGATAGAGAGATGTTAGAGAAGAGAAAGATTATTCTGTAGTATGCCATGGGCCCCAAGTCAGACTCCTTTCTATTTGCACCATTTCCATTCAGAGAAAGAGAGAGTAGAGTAGCCTCACCTTATAGCTAGGTTTTCTCCCTAAATGGTTTCCCAATTTATATCTTGGTGTTATCATGGTCTGTGAATGATTATTTTATCTATTATCAAATTTTGGAATTTTATATATTGCATAAATAAGAAGAAAATAATAATTTAATAAATCATAAGGAAAATCAACCCTCACAGTATAGATTTTGAATTTCAATGTATTCTTATTAGATATATTGTGACAAACTATGCAGTGGAATATCCATGGAAGTTTATGGACCGAGTATAATTATCATAAATACATCCATGTGTCTACTTGTTATTCACTCTTATAGGTTTTTTATAGTTATCAACCACTAACTCCTTACAAACTAGCATTCTCTTTTCCTTTGGTTGTTTCACATGACAAACATAATGAGAAACATCAACATCCTCCTTTATTTAGAATTTGACTAGCTTCCTTTCTCATGTCACTAATTCCCTTTATGCCTCCCAAGATCATTATAAATCCCTCAATGATTGTTGTTAGGTTTTTGTTCAATTTCAAATTGATGAGCATGTATTGTTATATATGGAAAAACAATGTTTAAAAGGGTAGTGCCATCACAAACTCAAGCCTATTCTCTAAGGCCCCTTAATACCTTTATTTGATGGATTTTCCTTCATAGTTGGGAATCCATAATGCTTTTAATTTCAATCATATCAAGCTATATAAGTTTCCTATTTTGAAAGGGAATGTTCATGTCTCCCACTTGGCCCATGTTATTCCATATTTTTAGTAGTCCTTGGAGGCAAATATCCTACTAGATTTGCGTACTTGATCCACTCATTAGTAGTAGCATACTTGTTATGAAACCAGCTCACAAAAAGATAGAAAAGAAAGATCAACGCCTTAGAATTCAACCTCTTTTACATTACACAAATGAACAATTCTTGGATGATACAAATGACAAAACCTCCTTTCTATATATAGGAGTCTAAGGGGTCACAATATAGCCAAAGCCGACCTAACAATAATAATATAAGGGCACAAAAATAACAATTGTGGGCTTCTATGGGGCACAATAATAACAATATGGGGACACTAGGGGCACAACAATAACAATAAGGGATATAATGACAATAGTAATGGGGGAATCACTAGTATTATAGGGACCTAACATGCCCCTCTCCTTCAAAAAAGTGTTGTCCTCAACGCTTGAGTAGTTCTGGATGCTTCTGTATAAAATTCTCATCCCCCCATGTGGAATCTCGAACGGGTAAGTTCTTCCACTTGATGAGATACTCTGAAATTGATCGATTTCGTAGTTGTTGAGTTCTTGTTTTTTTGACTGCTTCAAGTTCCAATATGATTTTTCCTTCATCATCAAGTTCTGACAATATTGTTTGAACTTGAAGCTTGTCACCTATAACCTTCTTTAAGCATGACACATGGAAAACTGGGTGCACTCGGGAAGTTGCAGGAAGCTCCAATTTGTATGCCATAGTACCTATCTTTTGCAACACCTTGTACAGACCATAATACTTTGGTGATAATTTATTATCCTTCTTAGCTTGCTTGAGGGACATTTGTTTATATGGTTGTAGTCGTAGGAATACCCAATCACCTACATCAAAACTTCTTTCGCTGCGATGTTGATCTGCGTGCTGTTTTATTCTATTCTGCGCCAAGGTGAGGTTATCCTTTAAGAGTTGGAGAACTTGTTGTTGATGCTTGATGTGATCTTCCACTGCTTGAACCTTAGAATTTTCTCTTAAATATGATGTAATGGATGGTGGATGATATCCATAAAGTGCCATAAATGAGGTCATTTTTGTTGCTATATGGAAGGAAGTGTTATACCACCATTCAACGAGAGGCAACCATTTGACCCATTGTGTCTGTTTATCAGATACAAAGCAACGAAGATATCCTTCCAAACATTTGTTTACTATCTCAATTTTCCCATCAGATTGAGGATGATAAGATGTCGAGCTATGAGCTAACTGAGTACCAAGACAAGAAAATAATTTTGTCCAAAAATTTCCAATGAAAATGGGATCTTTGGCACTTACAATAATCTTTGGGTTTCCATGTAGCTTTTGAATTGTTTCCATAAATGTAATAGAAATTGTACCTTCTTTAAATGGATGAGATAATGCACAAAAGTGTGCATACTTGGTAAGTCTGTCAACTACCACCATGATAACACTCTTTCCTTCGAACTTGGGTAAACCTGTGATAAAATCCATTGAAATTTTCTCCCAACGTTGGCTTGGAATGGATAAAGGTTGTAATAGACTTGGGGTCTTAATTGTTTCAACTTTATTTTGTTGGCAAACCAAACATTCTGCCACAAAATTTTGAATATCTGATTTAATGTCATCCCAAAAAAATTCATTCTTAACCTTGTAGTAAGTCTTTAGAAATCCCGAGTGCCCTCCTAAGGGAGGGGTGTGCAATTCCCTAAGAATCTTTTGTTTGAGTTGGGAATTCTTACATAGGTATAATCGATCTTTGTACCATAACGAATCATTTTTCCAGCTAAATGTATCAGATGTATTGGGATCTTGTTGTATCTTTTGAATGAGTGCCCACACTTCTTCGTCATTCTTCCATTCATCCCTTGTTTCATTTATCCAATCTAGATGGATAATAGAAATTGTGCAAAGAAATGCTTCCACATTCTCATCCTTTCTTGAGAGTTTATCTGCCACAACATTTTGCTTCCCTTTTTTGTAGATGATTTCAAAGTCATAACCCAACATCTTTGTGATCCATTTTTGCTGCTCTTCTGAAGATAATCTTTGTTCTAAAAAGTATTTAAGACTATCACAATATGTTTTTACCTTGAACTATCTTCCCATTATGTAGGGTCGCCATTTTTTAAGAGCATGTATTATTGCCAACATTTCCTTCTCATAAATAGCTTTGTGTAAATACTTTCCTTTGATTGGATGACTTTCGAAAGCAATGAGTCTTTTTTCTTGCATTAAAATAACACCAATTCCATTTCCCGAGGCATCACATTCCACAATAAAGGTTTTTGTGAAGTCTGGCGTAGCTAAGACCGGTGCTTGGCACATTGCCTTTTTAAGATGTTCAAAGGCCTTCGTTGCTTCTGGAGTCCATGAAAATGCATCTTTCTTCAATAATGTTGTTAGAGGTGCTGTTATTCTCCCATAATTCTTAACAAACTTGCAATAATACCCTGTCAACCCGAGAAATCCTTGTAGATGCTTTATGGATGTGGGGATTTTCCATTCCTTAATGGTTTTAATTTTGCTAGGGTCTACCTTAAGACCTTCATGAGATACAATACGAACCAGATATTCCACCTCTTGTACTCCAAAGAAACATTTGGAGCTTTTTGCATATAATTGTTTCTCCCCCAATAGTTTGAGCACCGTGTCAACATGTTGAACATGATCATTCCAAGACTTGTTGTAGATTAGTATATAATCAAAAAATACTAACACACATTTTCTAAGGAAGGGTTTGAAAATGGAATTCATCAAATCTTGAAATGTAGAAGGTGCATTGGTAAAACCAAAAGGCATGACCAAAAATTCATAATGAGCCTCATGAGTTCTAAATGTTGTTTTTGGAATGTTTTCAATCTTCTTTCTGATTTGATGATATCCTAAACGAAGATCTAACTTGGTGAAGTAAATTGATCCATGCAATTCTTCTAATAATTCATCAACGATAGGAATGAGAAATTTATCTTTAATAGTGAGCTTGTTGAGCTCCCTATAATCTGGACACATGCACCATGATCAATCCTTCTTGTGAACCAATACTATTGGAGCCGAGAAAGAACTTTGACTAGGTTGAATTATACCAGCCTCTAGCATTTCTACAACCATACGTTCAATTTCACTCTTTTGGGCATAGGGATATCTGTAGGGCTTGATGTTTGGAGGAACACTTCCTGGAATCAAATGAATAGCATGATCATGATCACGAATAGATGGGAGGCCTTTGGGAGTCTCAAATACCTTGGAATGATTGTCCAAGACTTTTTGGGATGTGGGAACCTCTAGTGAACATAATTGTGCAATTATGCCTCGTTGTTCTTTCTTTAGAAGTTTTGTCATTCTGTTAGAGTTGATTATCCTTCCCGGTTTCCTTGCGATACCCCTTAATTCAACTTCCTTTCCTTCTGAAGAAAATTTCATGAAAAGTTCTTGAAAATTAAAAGCTATTGTATCCAAGAATTGTAGCCATTGGACTCCTAGTACAACATCAGCACCACCCATTGGAATAGAAAGCATTGGGCTATTCAATACATATTCTCCCATGGATAGCTTGATATTATGGCACTTTCATGAGCAAGTTATGGTTCCTCCACTTGCAACCATCACTTGACACTCTGGTGTTGGATATAGGAAGCAATTCAATTCCTTGGATATCTTACAATGAATAAAATTATGGTTATTGCCCGAATCAATCAACACTATTACCCTTTTCTTCTTGATATGTCCTTCTATCTTGATAGTTTGAAGAGTGGTAATTCCAGCCAATGCATTACAAGATATGGTTGGATTCATTTCTTCTTTCTTTAGGGTTTGTTCCTGGTGTATATCCTCTTTTTTTGACGTTTCTTCTTCATTTTCTTCATTCTCTTCACAATATATGTAAAATAATTTCTTCTCAACACACTTATGACCTTTAGTGTATTCGCTATCACAATTATAACAAAGCTCTTTTGCTATTTTTTCTTCCAATTGTTGTGGTGTCAACCTTGTAGGTTGTAGATGACTAGGGGCAACAACACTTCCATCTTTATGAGTGTGAGTGGTAGGCTTCCTTGTTCCCATAATTTTGCTTTCCATTTTTCTTGCCAACCTGAACGCCTTCTCCAATGAATCAGGTTCCCAAAGGCGAACCTCATGTTGGATGTTATCCTTTAAAGTCCCTATGAACACATCAATCCTATGCTCCTCTGGAATATCTTTTACCTTTATATTCAATTTTTGGAAGTCCTCAATGTGCTCCATCATTGAACCCTTTTGTTTGAGATTTATCAATTGGCTAAAAAAATGTTGTTTTTTGTATCTTCATAATGTGCTATCATTTCATTCGTAAAAATAGCCCAAGTGAATTTGTTTACGAGAGCAAAGCCATCGATACCATACAAATTGATTTGGTTCCAAATATAAGTTGCAATGCGTACCTTTTGTGTGTTTTGGACATTATGGAGATCGAAAAATTGCTCCATTTGTAGTATCCATGTTGCGGGATCCTTGCCATCAAACTTCTTCTTATTGATCTTTGGAACATGGTGGTTCTTCGATCCAATGTTAGAGTCTATGAAATCATGATTAACATTTATTTTGTTCTCAGCATGTGTTTCCTTTACTACCCTTTCGCCATTAGTATGCATTTTTTGTAGAAGTTTTGTCAAATCTTCCATTTTAGCTTCCACGTCATCCATCTTAGCTTCTACGCCTTACTTTAGACCATCCATCTTACCTTCTAGGCCATACATTTTAGCTTTTACATATTTCTTTAAACCATCCATTTAGCTTCTATTACTTTTTGTGTGAGTGAAATTTGTTGCACTTGGTCTTGTAATTTTGATATAGCATGTTGCATTTCTTCCTCTTCTTCATGAGTCATGTTAGAGCTTCCAGGTTGCTTACTAAGTGTTTCCATTTTCTTTCTTCGGAGCATTAATTACTGATAATAATGCTTCACTAGGCCCTTTGAATTCCTTCAAACTAATTTTTCAAACCAACTTATGCAAAAAAAAAAAAAAAAACTACACATTTTTTCACTTTGTAGGAGCTAAACAACTGTAACTCTGTAATTTCGAATCTCCAAGGTCTTAAATTGCGATCTGCAATATCCCTTTGTGCCCTCTTTCCAATGCCACCAATCTGATCGAAATTGGATTCTCCAAGAAAGAGTTATGCCCCAACTCCCAATATGACCTGCTTATATACTTTTTCAGTAGAACGAACTTGTACGAAGTGCCATGTGTTACTGTTTTGACCTTAGGTTCTGAAAATTATGCCCAAAAAATACCGTCCGTCCTCTTTCTATAACTTCTTACGAAATTTCAATCTGATGCTCAAAGAAAAAGTTATGACGATTTTCCCAAGGTCACCTATTTAAAATGTAATTCGGGAGTCTACAAAAACCCTAACTTCCTCTAATCATAGCAAGCCAAAATCTGAAATTCGGATCCGAGGTTCAGTGCGATTTCGTCTCAAATGGATTTTTTTTTTAGCTTCTGAAACTATGCAGAAAAAAAGTTATAGCGAAAATGTCACGATGACCTGTTTGAAGCAGCGAAACCCTAAAATCCAAAGCTCTGATACCAAATGTTATGAAACCAACTCACAAAAAGATGGAAAAGAAAGATCAATGCCTTAGAATTCAGCCTCTTCGAAGGGGCAACCTCCTTTACATTACACAAATGAACAATTCTTGGATGATACAAATAACAAAACCTCATTTCTGTATATAGGAGTCTAAGGGGTCACAATATAGCCAAAGCGGACCTAACAAAAATAATATAAGGGCACAAAAATAATAATAGTGGGGGGGCACAATAATAACAATATGGGGACACTAGGGGCACAACAATAACAATATGGTATACAATGACAATAGTAATGGGGGAATCACTAGTATTATAGGGACCTAACAATACTTCTTATTTTGTTAGGTACTAATATTGGCTTCCCATTTATGCCATATGGATGTCCCACATCTTTTTAAGAAAGTGATCTCACTTTTTGATAAAATTGGGAATAACTAATATGCCATACCTAGCATTTATAATTAGTTCATATTGCTAGTTAGTTGTAAACCAATATATGCACAAAGAGACTTGAGTGCCATGTAGTTTTTGTTTATTTAAATGCAAGGTAGTTAAATTTGATTGTGTTAAATAAAAATATATTTATCCCTTATAAAACTGTGTAGAGATATTTTTTGGGAAATAAAGGATAAGAAGTTTGTTTAAGACCAATTCTTCCTCCTTTTTTTTTCATATTTATGCATATTTCTTTATATGCATCTCATAAAAAATACATGGCCTTTTGATAATATATATATATATATATATATAAGAGTGGTATACCAGTATGATTTGATGGTTTCATTAAATAAGAATGAATATCCTTGTCCAAGATATAATATAAAGCTAAAATTTGATGGTTTTCCCTATATGAACTACTCCCAAGACATGTAGGCCATGCATGGGGCCCTAGACCATATGGAAAGCCCTCTAAAAGTAAATTTTATCATGGAAGTAGGATATGAAATTAATTCAAATGCTTACTACAACAATTAAGGATCTCTTTTCCCAAGACATGCTTTAGGGATGAAAACAAGAGGCTTAGGCACTATGTGACCAATCATATAAAATATTAAGCCTAAGCATGGTATATGTACCCAATTTCAAGTTTTGGCACAAGCATGATGGAAATCCACACTAGGTCAAGAGAAAAAAATAATTTCCTTAGGAGCCATATGCTAATTTCATGGCTCATGGTTTGTGGCCCTACCCAAATCATGGTAAAGGTCCTTTAGTAGGACTATTGATCACACAAACCATGACATAAACCCTTTGGAAGAATCTTTGGCTGATAATTGTGGCATTAATTGTCTTCTAAGATTTATTGTGCTTAAAGTCTACGACATACTTCCAATTTGAATACAAGGGGTTAAACATAAATACCCCATAATATTTATATTATAGCTTTGAGTGGTTTGGTGGAAGATATAGGAAACTTTTCCCTAAAGGAACTATTTTATGGTGATGAGACATGCCTTTTGAATGGTTTCCTTGGAAAAAGAGAGGTATATTAACCTTATTCAAAATAATTACAAAACAAGGAAGGGTGTGCTTATCTAAGACATGCTACAAAATCTAAATTTAATGGCTTAGGCCATAAACAATATAATCCTAAGGTATCATGGCTCATGCATGGGGCCTAGACCATGATAGAATTCTTTGGATTGAATACTTTTCCTAGAACTAAGACATGGGATAAATTCAAAGGTTTGGCACAATAGGGAGGATCTCGTCACCAAGAACATGATTTAGGGCTAAAAACCACTAGATTAGTCATTATATTTTAATTTTAGGGCATGGTGTAGGGACAAAAAGCAAGGCCTAAGATCCTACACTCAAATTCTATGTCACATGGTCAATGAACATGGCCCTAGATCGCAAGGAAAACATATTTTAACAAAGGGTTTTGCAAAGGTTTTTAGCATAACAAGATCAGACAAAATTATTAAAAATACTTACTCTAAAACCTCTTCTATTGGCAGTGGCGGTTTTAGCAAAGATTTTAATCAATTTTCATTATAATTAAAAATTTTGGATGGTTGAAAATTTTAGCAAAGTTTTTTTTGTTTGGGTACTTATATCAATATGGTGCACCAATTATCTCCAACATATACCAATGCTCTGCATATTGAAACACGTTTATGCCTCAAAAATTCATGTACAAAGAATTGGTGTGTATGTCATATTTTCAATATTGAAAGCATTGCGGCACTTTTATCAATAACATACACTGACCTGCTACAGTTTGATATGCTTTGGTGATTTAAAAATACGAAATATTAAGTGAGGAAAATGCATTAACTACTGACAAACTTTCGATCAACTCTTTTTTGCCATGTTATCCCATCTTATGAGTTAAATAGATTCCATTTTTTTTATTTTCTACAATATCAAAATAATTTAAAATAATATTTCATGTGATCATTATATTCTCTATCAATAGACAAAAATCAATGAATACAGACGGTTGATGCACGTTGTTGTTGAGATGGTTTTTCACGTGATGTAATTAAGCTAATTATTTTAACTATCTTATTGTACACTTTTTTCCACCATCCTTATGGGCATGTTTCATATATAATTTTGATCATTCTTTTGATTTTTATCAATATTCTTGAAAAATGAAAATCATAATAAAAAAACAATTAAAATTATGGGACTAGTGTATACATGTTACAATAAAACATGTTTAGCAGTAATAGTCTCTGAATGATTCTTTTCTGTTGTTGTATGTTTTTGCTGGTGCAAGTCCTGCATGTCTCATTGACCATTACTCGAACTGCTTGTCCTGCTTGTCGTAGTTTATATATAACCTGATCCTTGGAGTTGTTTGTGATGAGTCACAAAAATACCATCATTTGACATCTTATTTTCCTTCATTTTAACACCTTTTCATTTACGCATAACCTTTTCTTATCCATTCTCATTCTAATTCTCATACGTAGGATTTCGGCTGGAAGTGTTTTCCATTCCATTTCTTAATATTTCGTTGGATTTTTATTAACATTATGGGAATTAGTGTAGTTTGTATGTACTATTGAAGAAATGGCTCATGTGTGGACAACTTGTTACGGGATTTTACTTTAAAGGCTCAAATGCTATGGATTTTTCGATCATGGTTGTTACACATCCCTTCCCATAGATTAAAGTTATTATGAAAGCTGCTACAATTGTGGGGTTCTAATGAGTCCAAACAGATTGCTACTTAATCAAACCTGCAATAACTTGTTGCATAATCAAGCCTAGAGAATCTTGCTTGGACTCGTAACAACCAATTCAAAATTTAATAAAAAAGAAATGCCACAAATATGTCATGAATCCAGTAATACAACCATGTGGGAAGATGTGAAGGAAATATTTTTGTTTTTTATTACTGAAGGGTAGATTTTTATAAGCCCACAATATCGTTATGTTTTTCCACATACAACTAATTTTAAAATCATTTGGAAGCTACAATTCATGTGTGATTTTTAATAAATTTTGTTGATATAACCTATAGTGGACCTCCAACATGTTCTCCAAGTGATCACAAGGGTATTTACATGCAATAAAGGCCAGAACAACTTTGCGTTTTTCCCATGATTGAAATAGGGTACATGTAATCAAACAAACAGAGCATCATTTCAGCTAATTGGCATTGGAAAATCAGGCATTCAATTTTAAGGATATCATAAATGATGTAAATGGGGCCTAAATAAAATTCTGACCCAACTTCCTTCAGTTTGCCTGTTGTATTGGCATTGTTAATTTCCACACCTACATGGATGCAACTATCATTTTTAATTGAGCATAACCAACTAATAATTTCTATGATCCCACATGAATCCTTCTTGACAAGTATCCTCTTATCATTGTTCTCAATATTTTTTGATCGTTTGAGACTTTTTTGTTGCTTCAAATTCCACTTCTAATAAGTGGCCTTTAATATTGAATTCTTGGTCAGCCCTGTTTAAGTAAAAGTAAGAGACACAAATTTCAAACATTACAATGGAAAACCAATTGATTTTCATTTTGCGCTGGAAGAATCACTAATTGATTTTAGAATAGAATAACAAGTCAAAACCGATTGATTTTCATTTTGGGCTGGGAGACTTACCAATTGATTTTGGAGTAGGATAACGGGTCAATTATTTGCACTTTTGAATTTATCCAAGCTGGAAGAATCACTAATTGATTTTAGAATAGAATATTGGGCTGGGAGACTTACCAATTGATTTTGGAGTAGGATAACAGGTCAATTATTTGCCCTTTTGAATTGATCCAAGCTGGAAGAATCACTAATTGATTTTAGAATAGAATAACAAGTCAAAACCGATTGATTTTCATTTTGGGTTGGGAGACTTACCAATTGATTTTGGAGTAGGATAACGGGTCAATTATTCGCACTTTTGAATTGATCCACTGGAATCTTGCAATCCTATCTTTGCTTCTTTTGAATTTGCTCTTCTTGGATTTGCCTCCACTAGAAATCTTACATTCTAATCTTTGCTGAAACTCACTATGAAATCAAACTGAAATTGCAGATTTTAATCACACAAATGAATTCAGCAGTCTCCAAAACTCAAACCCCTGCTGCATTTAGATTATGCTATCTATGACCTGCTATGTGCATTTTCAATTGTACAAATCAGTTTTACCAGATTTCTGTCAAAAATCACCAATTTGGCCTCCTGTTATTTTTACTGGACAGAGACGGGAAAAAATGTTGCCAGATTATCCTAGTCCATGGATTTTGATTGGATCTGGGCAGACACTACACTAATTAGTTTCCCTCTTTTTCTTCGCTCCTTTGCAAAGGCAATGCAAGCCAAAAGTCCGAGCATCACTTGTCTTTCAATTTTGATTCACTGCCCGTGTCACCAATAATCGCCACATGATCACTGCCTGTCCTTGAAACGATGGAAACGTTTAGCATCCCTCACAACTACATCTCTGGCAACAATCTTGGAGATGAACTTGGTGGCAGGATAGCACTCACCACAAAGGCCAAGGTTGTTGACAAAATTGTTACCCCATCATCCTACTCCACGGATTTTGACTTGAGCTAAGTTGACACTGCACTCGTTAGGTGCCCTTTACTCCTTTGCAGAGGCAATGCAAGCCAACAGTTCAAGCATCACTGGTATTTCAATTTTGATTCACTGTCTCTGCATCACCAACAATCACCACATGAACACCGTCTGTCCTTGAAATGACGGAAACATTTAGAATCCCTAGCAACTATGTCTCTGGCAACAATCTTGGAGATTAATTTGGTGGTAAAGTGGCAGTCACCAGTTTCCCTAGCAACTATGTCTCTGGCAACAATCTTGGAGATTAATTCGGTGGTAAAGTGGCAGTCACCACAAATACGAAGGTTCCTAACAACAGTGATAGATGTCACAGGGGACACTGCACTCATTAGGTGCCCTTTTTCTGTTGACTACTTTGCAAAGGCAATGCAAGCCAACAGTCTGAACATCACTCATCTTTCAATTTTGATTCACTGTCTCTCTGTCACCAATAATCACCACATGAACACTGTCCATCCTTGAAATGATGGAAACGTTTAGCATCCCTCACAACTATGTCTCTGGCAACAATCTTGGAGATTAATTTGGTGGCAGAATGGCAGTCACCACAAATGCGAAGGTTCTTAACAACAATGATAGATGTCACAGCGGTGATAAGCCCAAATGCAATGGCTAGTTTCTCGCTGTGGTAGCAGAGGGCATGTTCCTTTTGTTCCTCCTCCAAATCATGAAACACAAAGTCTGTGTCAGGTGCATATCCTGCATCTTTCATCTGCCCATACAAGCTCTCCAATTTTTCATAAATTTTTTCAGTTTGTGGATGCGATCTGTCACCTGCAATAAAAGAATGAACTCTGTTATTGACCTCGATCCAGCTATACCCTGGCATCTTCTTTACCTTCCTCTCTCTCATCAATTTTCTCACTTCCTCTATGCCATCCCACCTGCCAGCAGCTGCATAAATATTCGAGAGCAATACATAATGGGAAGCATTTTTTGGATCAGACACAAAAAGATGCTGGGCTGCACGCTCTGCTAGCTCCACGTTGGTATGGATTCTACAAGCACTGAGCAAAGATCCCCACACAGCATTATCCGGTTTTATTGGCATTTTGTTGATAAAGTCATATGCGTCATCCAGGTGCCCGGAGCGGCCAAGAAGATCAACTATGCAACCGTAGTGTTCAACATCAGGTCTGATGCCATAATCTCGCGCCATGCTATTAAAACATTGCCAACCATCCTCCAACAAGCCTGCATGACAGCATGCAGACAGAGCACCAAGGAAGGTGACACGATTTGGCTTCACACAGCAATGTCGCATCTGTTTAAAGAGTTGAAGAGCCTCCTGGCCACACCCATGCATAGCATACCCCACAATCATCGCAGTCCACGAGACCACATCTCTTTCAGGCATTTTTTCAAACACTTTGCACGCATCCTCTAAGCTCCCACATTTTGCATACATGTCTACAAGGGCACTCTCCACAAAAACATCCAATTGCCACCCACCTCTAATTATATCTCCATGGACTTCCTTGCCTCCCTGCAGAGCTGCCAAATTCCCACATACGGTAAGAATGGTGGCATATGTTTCCAAGTCCAGCCTTATATTTGTCCGCTGCATTTGTTGGATGAGTTCCAATGCGTCACCAAACCGTTTATTCTGTACATACCCTGCAATCAACGCAGTCCAACAGACCACATTTCGTTCGCGTATTTTGTCAAAAACATGCTGAGCATCCTCAATGCTCTCGCATTTAACATACATATCTACAAGGGCACTCCCTACAAAAGCATTAGACTGCAATCCACTTGTAATTATGTCTTTATGGATCTCCTTGCCATGTTCCAGAACTGTCATGTCAGCACATGCCATGAGAACCCCCGTGAAAGTATAGAAGCTTGGTTTAATGCCAGTGCGCTGCATTTGGTTATACAGCCTCAAGGCCTCCTTCCCATCACCATTCCTGGCGTAAGCCGCGATCAGGGTAGTCCATGTGACCACATTTCGTTCAAGCATTTTGTCAAATACGTCTCGTGCATTACCCATATCCCCGCATTTAACATACAGATCTACAAGGGCACTTCCAACAAAGAGATTTGATTCAAGCCCACTTTTCATTATCTCTCCATGGACCTCCTTAGCTCTCTCTAGAGACGCCAACCAAGCAAAAGCCGGAAGAACACTGGCAAATGTAAACTGATTCGGCCGGATGCCTCTTTCCTGCATTTGATAAAACAGTTTCAGAGCTCCCTCGGTATGTCCGTTCTTGGAATAAGCTGCAATCATGGCAGTCCAAGAGACCACATTTCGCTCCGGCATTTCGTCAAACACTTGTCGGGCATCTGCCAGAAAGCCGCACTTTGCATACAACGTCACGAGTTTCGTGTCCAACACCACGTCTGAATTAAAGCGTGTTTGAATGATGTGGGCATGGACTAATTTTCCCTCTGGCAAGTCATTCGTGTTGAGACAACCTTGCAGGAAAGAATCGTAATTAGAAAGCTTGTTGGCATTGACAACCAGAACTTGTTCTCGGTGTTTAAAAACGGCAGTGGGAGTGTCGGTGCTGGTGGCTCGAGTTGGTTTCGCCAATCGAAACAGATTAATGGACTGCGGCTTCAAGTCTAATGCGATACTGTTCATCATTTTTCTGTTCCATAACGCCGAATTCATGGCAATGTTTCATTAGAATACACTGCAGACATGCCTAAGGCAGGTTAAATCTAATAAATTGTCTTGAATTCTTGCTGTTCAACTTCCTTTTCCATGGTGTTGGTTTCATGGCCGACTTTCACTAGAAATTACACTGGAGTTCAATTCCCCTTTCCATGGTGCTGGTTCCATGGCGGAGTCTGAGTGTATTCACAGTGTAGAAAACACGCCCAAGGCATGTAACATATGATAAGTCGTTGAATTCTTGGTCGATACGAATACATGTATTTTCTATATATTGATGCATTTTCTATATATTGATGATATAATTTAATAAAGTTTATTTAAAGTTAATAATATTTACGGTAAAGTGGGAATGAATATTCATGGTTAACAATCTTATCTTGTTATAAAATATTTTAGTTGTGAAATAAATTATGGTTATTGGACATGTGTTATTAATAAGCTAGCATAGCTAGCATTTTTATTGAAATTTTCTCATTTGTGTCTAGCTTTATCAATCCAACTGGTCTATTCCATCTTTTGCAATGTAGATTTGGCTACTTTTTTAAAGTAAAATATTAATATTTTTAAAGTTAATATTACAATTAAAATATTTTAATATTAATTTTAGATTTTAAAGTTAGTTTTAAATTTTAAAGATAATATTAATTCTAACTTTAATATCTTAAAAGTAATATTTGTTTTATTGTTAATATTAAAACTATTATTTCAATATTAGGTTTAGATTTTAATATTAGTTTAGCGTGTAAATTAAAATAGATTACCACGTTTATGTTTTAATATTAAGTTTTAGTATTATTTTAAATAATAATAATAATAATATTAACATTGTTATTATTAATAATATCATTAATACATTATTAATGAATTATTTAATAATATTATTACGTTTTAATATTAAGTTTTAGTTATAGAGTTGAGACTTATGCGATCCATAACATGTTTGTTAGAATGATTTCGAAAAAATCACATAGAAAATCATTTGTCGACGCGTTTCGAACCAACCAGTGTGGTTCATCGTCAAGACAAGTTGAAGAACAAGTCTGAGCAACAAGTTAAATAAGGAATGCAGGTCCTTCCAACAACTATATTTGACCAGGCAATGGTTAAAAATGACCTCTAACGGCTAGATTTGACCAGGGACCAGGTTGATAAGGATTAAGGAGAGGGGTCAAAGATGTTAAAGTTGAAAAATCTCTTAAATAAATTATTATGGCAAATTAAATTAAATTTATATTATTAATAATATTTTTTTTCCACAGAAAAAAATCGAACCCTCTATTAAAAAAATAGTTGGTTACAAAGCAAATGCATAGCATTACAGGAAGACTCGTGCTTTGCCTTGGAGGAGGAAAAAGCATAAAGTCACAGCTGGTTGTTAATCAAGAAACCAACGCAAAACCCCTTTGCTCGGATGGCAAAGAGCCAGCATGTCAATCCCAAATGGATGACAGGAAGAAGGATCACGATTTGAGAAGCCGCTCGCCGAAAAGACACCAGAGGCAGGGCAGACGACCCGACCAGCAAACGCACACCACCCAGAGATGTAAAGTCTGAGGGTCTACGAAGCAAGCAGCTTCCAAGAGAGAATCCTGCGTAGACACGATAAGGATTCTAGAGGACAGGTCGAAACGAGCCTCCTTTTACAAGGAGAGCAGCCCGAAAGACCTGAGAAAAAAACAGCGAACAGAAGAAAGAAATACAATTGAAACAAAACAAGTATATACAAACACAGGTGACAGAATTCTGAGAAAAGAAAGCTAATCGAAGATGGCCTGTTCGAGAGGACGAACCACCCCATTCTCCTCCTCTAAAACAGTCCACGACCCCAAGTCTTGGTCAACACCTTCTTTGGAGAGGCGATCAGCTTCAGAATTTCTTTCCCTGAAGATGTGGCTAAGGGAAATCTCTGTGAAAAGGTTTTTCAGTCGTGTTGCTTCTCTGAGCAGGGGAGACAAGATGAAATTCCTGCATAATTGCGTCCCATTGAACCATCTCACTGTATTCATAGAATCCCCGAAAATTTGAACTTCTTGCACATTCCTCAGGACAAGCCAGCAAAGAAGAAGGTGGAGGGCTTTCAACTCAGCAAAATTATTGGAGCCTTGGCCTAGGCCGACCGAAGCCTTAACAATCTTTTCCTTTGAAAAATGAATTATTAAGCCAGCCCCACATCGACCATTAATGTCTGAGGCCCCGTCATAATAAGCCCACGGAATTGAATATCTTATCGTTTCTTGCCTGACCAACCTGGGAGAAGGAGTAGCCTGCGGGACAGGGATACTATCATAGATAGCAGCTCCTTCTGCAGCCAATCTTTCAATCGGGAAGACGGAGTCCTTGAATATGACCTGGTTCCTGGCAAGCCACGTCCCCCAAGTTATGAGAAGCGGAATGGATCTTTCTCTGTCATTTGAAGCATCTTTCCACCACTTCTGCCAAGCTTCCAAAATCCCCTGCCCTCCCCACCTATAAGGGATTTTAAGTAACCTTAACGTTTCGGTCCACAGACTGGAATTGAAAGGGCAGAAAAGGAACAGGTGATGAACTGATTCGATGCTGTCTTTGCAGAGAGGACACCATCCAGGACCGATCCTACCTCGTCTTTGGAGAAAATCCCAAGAAGGGACTTTCTGGAGCAGGACACACCAAAAGAAGAGTCTAGTTTTCGGAGGACCTTTTAACTTCCATAGAGGCTTAGCCCACCATGCCAGATTTTCCCACCCTTTTTGGTCCATCATCCATTTGTACCCCATCTTTGGAGAGTAGAGGCCATTCTGAGCAAAGACCCACCAGAGTTCATCTGGAGCATCTGAGAGCCTGACTAAAGAGTTGAGGAGGTCTTTCCTGTACGAATCCCATTCCTCCAGCCATTCTTCATCCATTTGTAAATCTATTCCTTGCATCCACCCTTGGCTCCATATGGAGGTAGCCCGGGGATCGGCCACCTGATTTAATGTGTAACGTCCCTTCTCTTTTAAAATAGCAACCAACCCCTAAGATAGAGAGAATCGTTCTGAACACCCAATCCAGGGGTCTCTACCCAATCTTATTTGAGAGCCATCTCCCACACTCCAAGCCAAACCCTGCTCAATAATATTGACAGAGGCTACCACAACTTTCCAAACCACCGAGGAGTGTTTGCAGGTCTTTATTGGCAATCTGATCCAATCTATCGTTGATAGAGGGTCAATGTACTTTCTTTTTGAAATAGAAGTCCACAGGTTGTCAAAGGAAATGAGCCTCCATGCGAGTTTTGCTGCTAAAGATTGGGAAAAACATTGAAGATTTTTTATCCCCCAACCTCCCCACTCTTTGGGACGAGCCACTTTATCCCAGGCGATCCACGGGGTGACCTTCTCTGTCTTGGACCCCGCCCACAGAAACCTGCTGCAAAGTTTGTCAAGTGAGGATAGGATTCCTTTGGGAACCCAAGTCAGGCTAGCCCAATAGACTGGAACTGCCATAAGCACGGATTTAATTAACACAAGCCGTCCTGCCCTGGAAAGCCATCTGAAACTCCAGTGTTTCAGCTTGGATTCGATTCTTGAAAGGATCCAGTTCCAATCTGTGTTCCTGTAGTTATCAGCTTTGAGAAGAAATCCCAGGTATTTGAAGGTATCCTCCAGCGCTTTGACATCGAAGTTTAGGACCATCTTCACGCTGCGCAGCGTTTCTCTGGACATACCTGTGCACATGAGAGAGGATTTTTTTTCATTAATACAAAGTCCAGTAGCCTTCAGGAAAAGGTCAATGATCCTTTTGAGCGTCTTGCAATCCTCCAGGCTGCCATTACTGAAAAGTATTATGTCATCCAGGAATAGGAGGTGGGTAACCCAGAAATTTTTAGCTGCTTCGATGCATTTGAGAGACCCTTGTCTTTTTGCGTCATGAATCATAAGGCTGATGCCCTCTGCTGCTAACAGAAATAGAAGGGGAGAGAGCGGGCAGCCTTGACGCAGACCGTGTTCCAGACTAAAGAAACTGGAGGCCGCTCCATTAAGCAGAACATCTATGGAGGAGGTAGAAATACAGCTCATTATCCATTTCACAAAGTCATACCTGAAACCCAGATGAGTTAGTAAAAGCTTGAGGTACAACCAGCTGATTCTGTCGAAAGCCTTTGACAAATTGATCTTCACTACTGCTCCTTTTTTTTTCCAATTTTTAGACTATGAAGAGTTTCTTGAGCAACTCCAACCGCTTCATGAATTTGTTTGCCATCAAGGAAGCCAAATTGCTCAGGAGAAATATTTCTGGAGAGAAAAGGTTTTAATATGGAGGCAATAGCTTTTGCTATGATTTTATAAACACAGGTGCACAGGGATATGGGCCTGAATTCTTCAAAAGAGCTTGGGGGGTCAGTTTTGGGAATGAGGGCAAGAAATGTGGAGTTGAAAGGATGGAGAATTGTCCCTGTGCACCTGGATTCTTCCACAACTGCCACTAGCTCATCACCTATGAATTTGAAGAAATGATGGAAGAATTCGACAGTCCAACCATCCGGGCCGGGGCTTTTGTCCTTTTGCATAGATTTGAGAATATCTTCAACCTCCTCCTTAGAAACGGGTGCCATGATAGATTCATTTCCTTCCTCCTCAATGAACCTAGGAAAGAACTAGGAAACTCTTATAACTTCAGCAATAGAATCTTCCTCTGGGGCTTTGAAGAGGGTCTTGAAATGATTGATCCCTAGAGAAGCTAACTCTTCGAAAGATTGAGCCATATCACCATTGGCTTTCTTCATTTCCCATATAGTATTAGAATTTTTCCTTCCTTTGGCATAGTTCTGGAAAAACTTGGTGTTGTTGTCCCCCGCCTGCAACCAGATCGCTCTAATTTTTAACCTCCAGCTCTCCTCCCTGCTCTGGAGGATTTTCTTCCTTTCCATCTCCAGTTCTAAAATCCTGGCTCGAGACTCTTCTGTTCTATAACCAATAACGCCTGGGTCTTCTAGAAGGGCAATCTCTGATTTGACATTTTCCAGGATTTTTTCATCATTCAGTTTTTTTTGAAGGGCCCATTGCTTAGCGGCAGCCTTCATCCTTGTTAAATTTTCTATGAAAGCCTTGCTGCAACTCTCATCTTCACTGAGATTAGCATTCTTCCAAGTGTTGTGGAAAAGGCTAGTGAAGGATGCATCCAAAAGCCAGGAGGCATTAAATTTAAAGGGAATGCCCGGTTTAGAAAAAGCACCCTTCACTTCAAGAAAGACAGGGAGATGGTCAGAAAGACCGCCTTCCCCAACCTAATGTCTGAAAGCCTGTAGCTTATCGGCTAGCGGATCACCTAGAAGGAATCTGTCAAGCTTCTTCCCTACCCAATCATCACCAATTCTTCGATTCCTCCACGACGGGCGCATCTTGAGCGGAGTGACATCCACCAGAAGAGAGGAGGCCAGTTTATTTAGAAAGAAGTCAGTAAGGGGATCTGCTCTTGCTCTGACCCCCCAAGATTCTGTCATCCCCAGAGAAAAATTAAGGTCTCCGCCAATAATAAGATTTGGGTGCGCCATAAACGATTTAGCAAAGAAGGGGTTCCAGAACCTTTCCCGTTCCGAAACAGGACCATAAACATTGATAATGAGAAAGGGGATGCAAAGTTCGATGGAGTATAGTTCCACAACCAGTACATTTTCCCATCCCCAAGAGGAGGTCTCTCGAAGAACCTTCAAGTTGAAACCCAGAGCCACCCCTCCCGAGTGACCATTGGCGTCTATGACATGAAAGCTCTAGCCCGGAAGGAGCTTAACGAGGCAGCCTGTAACTTCTTCCCCCTTCCCCAGAGTTTCTTGGAGTAAAATAATATCAGGTTTATTGGACCTGACCATTTCCTTCAGAGTTAGCTTTTTGGGTAGGCTAGCTAGACCCCCGCAATTGTAGGATAGGATGATCATCGTAAACACGCAGAGGGTGTCCGATTTGCTCTAAGCACCCCTGGAAGAGACATCTGCTTCCCGTCAGCAATGTCGATGACAACCTTCAACTATGCCTTCGACAGATTAGTTTTCCTTCCTCTTTGCTTCCTCTAGCCTGTTGACTCCATATCTAACTCCAATCCGCTCACAGCAAGCCCTTTTCCCTTTCTGTTGGCTAAAGGTCTAAGATTATATGGGGGATCAGGACTCCGGTCAGAAGGAGGGGCAGAATAGGCAGCATCGATGGGAATAGAGGTCAGCAATGGTGAGGACGGAATGGTCATAATAACACTATCTATGGAGGCTTGACCCTTCCTCAGATCCGACATTTCATTCAAGAGCTGTCTAAGAGGACGAGACTCATCACAATAAGACAAAGATAGAGCATTAGTAAAGCACAAGGAGGAGGGAGGGGAAAGAAAACTCGCCTGAGCCTCCCTTGCCTTTTCAGAGACTGTTGAGGGTCCCAGGGAAATCATCGGATTAGAAATGTATTCATTTGCTGCAGTCCCCGATTGATCCTGATAATCAACCATCCCTTGCTCCGGGGCCAAACCCTGAGCAGATGCCATAGGGTCGCTTTCCTTGATCAGAGCCTCTGTTTCGTACATGTTCACCTTCTGGTTTTCCTTCTGAATATTTCTTCTTCTCCTTTGTCCTCGGCATCGACGGTGTCCAAGAGGACATTCCCGGGCCAGATGACCATATTGATGACATCGATGGCATATGAAAGGGAGGTTTTCATAGTCCAGGGTCTGAGTAAACTCAAGACCACGGTACTTCAGGTTCATAGCGTCTGCCAGGCCCTCTCTGGGGTTTGGGCTTACCAGTATACGGGCGACACCCCAGTCGTGAGATCGAAGATATGATCTATCAAAGTCGAGAAACTTCCCCAAAGTATTACCAATGGAGGTGAAGGCCGAGTCGGTCCAGAATTGCATAGGGAGACCCAGAAGTTTGACCCAGACTGGGGACTCCACCTCTTTTTCTTTCTGGGCGTTGAACAGGGGCGTCCATCTTCTGAAAAGGATTGGCCTCTTCCCGAAGCTCCAGTTCTTTTCCATCACCCAGTCGACATGCTCCTTATGTCCAAACCGAATACAAAACCATCCTCTGTCCAAATTTTTGATTTGTTCTGGCTGACCCGGTGCTTCTTTCCATTCTGACTGAGTCCAAGCCTTGATGTAGTCTACCGAGAACTTTCTTCCTCGGACTCTGCCAACTAATAATGTTTCCGAGGCTTCCATAGCCTGATCTATACAAATATCCACTCCAAACACACAGCTAGGTCACTCCTCCTTTATTATGATAGGTTTGATCTTCTTCTCTTTCCACCCCCTCCATCCTTCCTGGCTTCTCCCTTTCCTGTGTTCTTTTTAACAGGATCAGCTGTCGTTTCTGCCCCATATAGCTCAGCTTTTTTATCGTCATTGACTCTATTATCTATTTCCACCTCTACAACCGACCTTTTTATCCCATCCCCTGAGGTAAGAGCCAATCTTCTCGCTCGTACCTCTTTTCCGAAACCTTTCGACTCCCTTTCTTCCTCTTCATTGGTCGGAGTCTTTGTCAAGATGGTAGTCAATCCTTCCAAAATAGATTTTGCAACTGAGACTCGTTCCTGAGCTCTTATCTTCATGCTCCCTTCTCCCACCGCCTTGTCAGGAAACCGGGGGTACACTACATGATTCGGGAAGAAGTTTTTTAGGTTTTCCTCTGAGACGTCCTGACCCCAGCAGGCGAGTAGGTCTTCTGGCTCTGGGTCAATGTCGACTGTCTCGCATTCAAAAGACAACTCCCGATGGGCATCACGACCCGGGTCCACCATCTATTAGTCTATACAGATATCTGACTTGTCAGCCTCCAGTCTGCAAACCCACTTGCTTACTTGCTTCTACCCCAGCTCACAGCCTCCCAACGCGTACTGCGTTCTTCCTCCAAACTGCGCTTACACTGTCGTTCAAAACCGCGTTTCTCTGCCTCCATGCTCGCACAGCGCTTGGTCTTTACATTACGGATCTACTGCCAAACGAGGCTCCTACCCTCGACCTCCATGTTCGCACCTATATTCCCCCACCGATAGGGTTTAGTTGCAGAGCCGCCATCACTCTCCTAGGTATGTTACCATGTCTTTGGTCTATTATTAATAATATTATTATTAATTTTAAAATAATAATATTATTATTCTTATTATTAGTATTAATATTAAGGTAAATAATTCTATTAAAAGAATAATAATATTATTATTACTAAATTATTGTTACTATGATACTAATATTAAAATTCTTAATATTAGGGTAAATCCAATATTAAAATTAAAGTGACCAATGTTAAATTGATATTAATATTATTATTATTAACTTCAAAATAATATTATTACTATTACTATTATTAATATTAATAATAGTCTAGGGTAAATAATTCCATTATTACTAATTACCAAAATATTTTACTCAAGAGTAAATATATTGAAGTGACTCATGTTAAAATAATAGTAATATTATTATTATTAATTTCAAAATAATATTACTATTACTACTAATACTAGCCTAGGGTAAATAATCAATTATTTCTAATTATTAATATGTTTTACTAAAGAGTAAATATATTAAAATATTAAGGTGAATAATTTTATTAAAAGAATAATATTATTAATATTACTAAACTATTATTATTATAATTATTAATGATAATAATGATATTGTTATAACTTTTAATATATTACTGAAATTAAAGTGACTAATGTTAAAAAATATATTAATAAGATAATATTAATAATAGTCTAGGGTAAATAATTCCATTATTACTAATTATTAAGATATTTTATTAAAGAGTAAATAAATTAAAACTTGATCAAGGGATCATATTGTTACAACCAATCAAAGAAGACATAAGATATCAAAGGATTATAAACGAAGGTAAGCTAAAGAAACAAAAAAGGTCAAGGAAAGGAAAAAAATGACCAACGGGACGAAGAGGGCTAGGAAGAAAGGGCTGGGATCCAACAACTACTAATCTTCCAGCCGTCATCCCTCTTGAGATTATTATACCTTTTCTCGATTTCAAGGGCTTCCTTAAATTTTCGATGGTGAAACTGCACAACTTTTGCAATAACACGAGCCTCTTCGATACAAACATGATGTTTGGTCGTCTCGGCATGCTCTGCAAGGGCGGAGGACTTGACCCTCCCATGCTTTAAGTCTGTTGAGTGCTCACTAATCCTCTGATTAATTCGAGTGCTCACTAATCCTCTGATTAATAGAGCGACCAGTCTCACTAATGTATGGGGTCCCACAGGAACAGGGAATGACATAGACACCTTTCATGTCCTTAGGGTCAATAGGATCTTTAACAAATAGCAGGGAGCTACATATTATTTTAAATAATAATAATAATATTAACATTGTTATTAGTAATAATATCATTAATACATTATTAATGAATTATTTAATAATATTATTAGATATAATAAATTAATATATTTTATCAATTAGTTAAAAAAATAGTTAATGTGGCTAACATTTAACATTTATTAATGACTAACGGTAGTTAATCATAAATAATAATTGTCAATTCTATTTCTTATTACTAAATATATTAAGCCATAATTGATCATTTATCAATGTATTAAGTCAAATGAAATATTAATACTTTGATCATTAAATATTTTTCTTAAATTTATTAAAATTTATAATCACATCATAAATTGTATGGCTAAATAAATAAATTTTAATTAAAAAATTGTTAAACTGCTCATATAAACACCCATTAAAACTACTTAATTACTATTTGGATGGGCATCTCTCATCATCTTCGTCATTAATGGTCACAACAATAACAACCAAGAAAGAGAAGCTCAAAGGGTGGTGTCGACACTATTCATTAAACATCTTCCGTAAGCACTACCGGCCGAAACATTGATGCACCTATTCTTTCACTATGGCGCTTCTGTCGTACGCCCTTGCGTTGCAGGCAGGTACTCCTACTCATGTAATTGGCATCACAACTCAATTTTCATTACAAGTCTGTATATGGTTGCTTCAAATACTGGGAAAGCAAATTCGAAATCATATTAAAACATTAAGATTCGTTTTTTAGTTAATGCAATTAATTAAAATCTTTTTTGAACTTTATTCTTGCATGACATAAATTCAAATTGGGAAGCCAGGCTATTAACCATCCTTAAATCCTTAGTTATTCAGCCTTTGTGCAATATTTCATTCTCATTCTTTATTGTTATTCTTGGAGATAATATTGCTGCCTTTTTTATGTATTTGGAAGTTGCTTTGAGATACATGCACCCAGGGCTGGATTGCAGAACATAGACTTCCTTTGGTTTAGCTGCGTCTCACTCAAATCTTTGCTGCAGAGTCGTACGAATGGCGGCTCAAACATCTTGACTGCAGAGTCGTAATAACGGCCGCTCAAAAATATCATTAGGCAATAAGAAGGTCTAAAGCTGAACTAATCAAATAATAAGATTAATATATTTAAGAAAATAAATTATTTAAGTTTTATAGTGTAAATATTAGATATTTTAGTTTAATCAAAAAATAAATTAATAGAAAGTCTATGCAATATCGAGTGTGTTATACTTGCCAGCGGAAAAATAATAATAAGGGAATCAACTTCATTATGACAATCGAGTTGCCATGATTGATACAAATATTCGTTTAGTAACTTCCACGAGTCGAAACAATGCTTAGAAGTATTTGAGGAACTGGCTTTTCCAACACCTGCTATTGTTTCAGTTTCCCGTAAGTATCATTCCGCAGCTCCAACACTAAAGGCTACGAAGCAGATGTTGTGTTTGAATCATTGAGAAAAGTGGATTGAATTTAGCGACAAGAAGATCCAGATGCTTTGCTTAGTTCCTCGTCTTATCTAACTGCCGCCTCATCTTCCTCTGTAGTCTTTACACGACTTTTAAAAGTTAACCTGCATAAACTAACTGACTTAATTGTATTTTTACTACCTTTAAAAATGCAGTTGTTTATAATGAGATTTTTTGGAAGTTTTTCCGGTGGGTTTTTCCAGTCAAAATCCGGCAGCAATTTATTGGAATCGCAAGTTTGATAGCTAGTTTCTGCACAATCAAAGTGTCCCAGGGGTTTTTCAGGGTGCTGAATCTAAATATGCAGTTAAAAAACCATTTTAATTGCAACAAATCAAGATTTAACCTCAATTTCTTCCGTCGGATTCTGTCACCGGAATCTCCAAAAAGTCGCATTATAGACAACTCCTTTAAAAATTCACAAAGCTTGACTATTACGGTATTTAAAATAAATATATGCTGGTACGTAAATTTTTCTCATTGAAAATTTTTGGATTATTTGTAAGAAAATAAATTATTCAAGTTTTATAATGTAAACATTAGGTATTTTAGTTTAATTTTTGGTCAAAGGATAAATCAATAGAAAGTCCATGCAATATCAATTGCGTTATATACCTGCCAGCGGCAGGATAATAAGCCATGGTATTGGCCCATGCCTATTCACAAGTTAATAACAAAACCAAAATATAACAAATTGAATTTTATTATTTTTATTACTTTAACTTTTTATTATTAATTGAGACAACATTTAAATGTTTACACTCATCCCCCATACTAGGGTTTATATTACTTTTAACTTTTTATTTATTACTTTTAACTTCTTGTTTATTATTTTTAATTTTTTATTATTATTTGAGCTAACATTTAAATGTTTACACTCATCTCCCTGATATCACTTTTAACATTTATTTTATTTTGTTTTTTAATTGGGTTGGCATTTAAAATTGTTTACATACTTACATTACATCTACACATCTAACCTATTCTGGGTTGTAGAGCACCTCTCGACGCAATAATTGGTGGTTTTTTCTTGATCTTGAAATGATTTTTACAAGTGGTTCTTCACATAGCAGTAAAGGCCTTTGATGGCACATTACATCACTCTACTATATAACTTTTCCAAGCCATTTTGCACTCTCCAGAGAGTAGGATGATCTTGCATATGTAGTGTTACCCCTCCATAGCAGAGCATTTGGCAATTTGATGATTCTAGATTGTGATTGATACTCCAGAGAACCCCATATGCTGAAATGTTGAGCTCCTCTTGCTTGTTGTTGATGTTACTTAATGTTGTACTCAACAGACCCAGGATGCCCCTAAGATGGCCTTGACACTATTTGATAAGTGTTGCTCAATTCAGAGTCCATATGATGATGGTCATCTCCAAGTTGACAAGGGAGGACATGTACTCACATTTGGAGCCTCGACGTTAGAGACAAATAGTTCCATCTCACCCATGTATCCCTTAAGAGGGTGGCATAGGCACCCATAGCATGGTTTTTAACATGGAGTCAATCTGAGGTATGTCTTGAGGTATCCCCTAAAGATTTGGAGTTAATTATGATGATGGGACATCTCATTAGCTCATATCATGCCCTTTTGTAGCATTTATGACCCAAAAAGGGCATGATATAATGCTTTTGGAGGACATCGACCTACATGTGAGCGATTATATGGCATTATTTTATTGATTTGAGCTATGAGGTGGGCTTGTAACTCCTTCACTTGTAAAACACTCAAATTCAAACTTGTTTTAGGTCTTGTAGGCTAATATTTTTGTAAAAGTTAAGGGATAGACCTCATATAAATAAATGTTCCTCCACTTCATTTATGCATCTTCTCACACATGAATTTGGCCTCCTGAGAGACACTGTGAAATGCCTTATCTACTTTTATTCTTAGTAAATATGGTGATTTCTATGGAGCATCTTGCTAATGGAGATTGATCTTTGCTTTGGAGACATCTTGTTGGGATTGAAAGAAGGATTTTCTTGGAATAATTTGTGAGTTTATTTCTAGTTTTTCTATATTTTACATGTGAATGAATTCTTGCTAGGGTTTCTAAATGTACTATGACTAAATGCTTATTTGATGCATGAGCATCTATCGGTTAAAACCATTTTGACCCTCTTAGATCAAAACCCTTTTACAAAGAAAGTTGGTTTCCTTAATTTATTTAATTTTGTAATATTTTCCTAGTTGTAATATAGAAGAATCTATATTGTTATGGAAGTTAGGATGCGTGTTATTTGATAGCTATGTGTTAAGGGATAGATTTAGCCCATTTAGGAATTTATTAGATAATTCAGTGAAACAAATTGAGTTTGTTGAATCTGGGAACAAGAGTCTTATCTAATAGAATTTCAATGTAATTGAGAAGTGATTTTTTTAGAGGAGAGCGAGAGATTCAGAATTTTGTGTGTAAATATTTGTATAGAGGAGGAATATTGTGTGTAAAATGAAAAATTTACGTAACCTTCTCCTTTCAACTTGAATAAATATATATCATTTGTGTGTTTTATGTGTTATGGTGATCATGGTTGTTGAGTATAGATCTGAGCATGTTTATTTTCACTTATAGAAGAAATTGAATGTTGTGACCAATCAATGGATTAAATTCATGTTATTTGTGTATAGTGATGGGCCTCCCAAATAGGTACAATTCAAGGTCCATTTGATCATCCTTCATCACATTTTAACATCTCTTTTTGCATTTGATGACATCTTTTTTAGCTATATTGTGTTCACTAGGAAGGATAAGGAATATTTGTTATATCATGTAGATAATGCATTGAATGTGCAAGACAAAGAGCAATTATTGTGTAGAACACGTTGGGGACCAACAGGAGAAGATTTAAGAGGCTCATTCCTTGCATCAATCCATCAAAAACATTAGTTGACTTATGGACAGTTACTATCCCTCAATGACTGTGAGATCCCCCAAGAGACCAGATCCACTTTTGTAGGAGATATGGAGGGAAGAAACCCTCCCTACAAAGAGGTTGCCCCTCACTCATTTTGTATAAATAAAGGAGCTTAGCAGCTCAGTAGGATTCGACTTTCAGAGGAAGATAATGACTATTAGAGCAAGAGCTTGCTACTTGTTGTTTCCATTGTCATGTTATGTATTTGAACAATTTTTGAGATTAATGAAAAGCATCATTTTGCCTCTAGTCTGAGTTTTTTTTAAGGGAGCTAGGTTTCCTTGGGTTAGGGCCCAACCTAAGTACTCAAGCCCCTCTTTTGTGCATTTTTGTTATGCATTTCTTTTTTCCGCACCTAAGCTAGTTGTTTTTCTTTCTGCAAATATGTTTATATAAATTTTTCTGCCTTTATAGGTTGAAAATTAAGCTATCTTGAGGAGCTTGGTTGTGTACTCAAGCCCCTCTTTTGTGCATTTTTGTTATGCATTTCTTTTTTCTGCACTTAAGCTAGTTGTTTTTCTTTCTGCAAATATGTTTATATAAAAGTTTTTTGCCTCTATAGGTTGAAAATTAAGCTCTCTTGAGGAGCTTGGTTGTGTACTGTGCGAGGAAAAGCACAAAAATATAGTTTTTTTTTTTTTAATATCTAGATTCTAGTTCAAATTCAACTCATCCTTTCACATGCATTTTGGTTTTCTGCAATTAGTATTTTAGCAGTCCTTTACTCACATTGTCTTTGCTAGTTGAATAATCATTTTGTGTTCGGGTGAGATCTATTGGTTCATATGGTAGAGTAACATCATTTTCATCACCAACACCATCTCCTTCAACATTCCTCTTCCCATTTTCATTCGTTTGTCCAAGTTATTTGCACACATAAAATTACATTACAATGTTACAAGAGATTGTTAGTTTGTTTTTCCCCTTGTGAAAGATGTAGAAAATTTCTACAAATATCGCTCTAATACCATGTAGAAAATCTATGTAGGTTAACTTGATAATGCAATATAAATCAAAGAAAAATACTATAACCTACTTCTACTATCAATTTGCGGAAGCTTAAAGATCGAGCTGAACAATATAACCAAAAGAAGAAGAATCAATTGCACAATACACATGAAAATACTTTGGGGAAAGCCTCAGCTAAAAACCCCACACTATTTTATTATCATACATGGTGGAAATACATAGGAATTATACAAAGCCTTAGCTCTCACAGCTAGCCAGATCTCAGTACAATCCTCACAGATGCTCATAGGAAATCTTGGCTTCTCTCCAGCCTTCCTCTCTACCTTCCAAGCTCCTATTTCCTTGCGCTATTCCTAGTGGATGATTTTCTTCAACCAAGTGGATGATCTTCCTCCAAAAATGCACAATCTTCAAGGATGATTCCTTGACTGCATGCATGAGTTTTCTTTATAAGAAAACACATGCAACTGATAGTACATTGTCCTTGACTTTAATCTCAACTGGGTCTTTCTCAGAATAGACATGCATGAGTTTCTGATGAGGGAATCTTCAGTTAACTGGAGTAGCACTAGTTGAGTGCATGAATGCATCAACTGACTGTTAACTCACCATTAGTTCCTCAAATAGTTTGGAACTAATTTAACTGGACTTAACTCAGTAAGCTGAGTTAACTAATTACAACTCAAATATAAATCAATCTTATCTCCTTAATTTAAGGGATAACTCTTGCATGACTTCAGAAAGACTTCTAACTTGAATTTCACCAACTAATTAATTCAAAATAAATAAATTAATTATTTCCAAGTAGCTGTTAAGACTAAATTCGATTTTAATTCACAATTTAATTCAAGGACAAATTAAATTAGAATATTCATGTTGCCATATTTCAACACTCCCTCTCAACAAGAAAGGGATTATCTGCCACCCCTATCTTGTCTCTATGGAACTCGAATTTACACTTTGACAATGCCTTTGTCAAAATGTTAGCATCTTGCTCCTCTATCGAAATACACTGCAACAACATGATTCTCTCGACCTATGAAAAGCCACGGGCAACAAATCTTGCCTTATGCTTCTCCACACTACCATTAGTAGCTTGCTTTGCTTTGTAAAGCCAACCGGAACTCACGACTGACTTGTTCTCCGATCTCAGAACCACGTCCCAAACACTGTTACGACCTATGGAGTCATACTCCTCCACCATAGCATCAACCCAAATCGGCTGCTGCACTGCTTCCTCAAAGGAAGATGGCTCGGTCTTAACACATTCCCCAGCAAGGGCCATGTATCCAGTGTACCTCTCAGGTGACCTCCTATGTCTATGTTGAGAAGATGGTGCTCCCACATTCTTTCTCACATCCTCCAACAATTTGTTAGCTTCTCTTGTGTGCTTCCATCCATCTTTGGAAGACTCTGCTTGAGTGGATGTATCCACTCCTGGAACCTCTGCATGCGGCTGCTCCGCATCAGTCTGAGGCTCCTCCTCCTTAGGAACCAACAGTTCCTCCACAACTTGTAGATGGAGCTCCCTCTTAAGGGAAACTTGCATGGCCTTCTACTCATCAAACTTGAGATATTTACGAACCACTGTCCTCTGACTGGTAGGAAAGTACACCCGATAGTTGTGAGGTGTATAAGTGTACCCCACAAATATCCCCAACTCTGTTGTTGGCTCAAGCTTCTTCCGTGCATCCTTGTCACATGGCAATATACTGATGAGCCAAATATCCTGAAGTGACCCACATCTGGTCTCTTACCAGAGAAAGCTTCCTCTGGTGTCTTGACCACATTCAATGGCTTCCACAATGATAGCGATTTCCTGCCCATTTTTAGATCCGTTTGGCCACATGGAGGGGTTCTTTTAGGGATCAGTTGATGGATCTGTTAGAATATTTCATCATGGAAGATTCTCTGCCAATACAGGGCCAAAATTAGTTGAAATCAGGGAGAAAAGCAAGCCAAAATATAAGAAAACTATAAAATAAAAAATATAAGTTGTGAGACTGAATTAAAACAAATTAAATGGATCTATTTTATTTTATTTAAACATTACAGTTGTACCAAATAGTGACACATGGCATCATTTGAGTGGAATCGGAGGTAAGTGGATTATCATAAGCTTTTATAATGTGCGCAAACAAAAACACCGATATTGGAAGGCTTTGATATGGAGCGAATGTGATTTTCCGATCAAATCAACGTTAATAAGCATATCGGGTCCATTTATTGGAATGAATAGTATGTTAGAGGTTGGAGATTGGAGATGAATGATTATTGCATATAGGAGATTAGAGGCCTTTATGGATATCGACGATCAGAGGGAAATATGATATCGAAGTTTAGAGATCGGCAGAGAGATATATCAAAGTTTTATTACTGTTACCATATAAAAAGTTCTGATGTAAGGGGTGGATGCGATAGTCTGATTATATCATAATTAATACCATATCGAATCCAGATATCAGAGATCAAGAATGAATAACCCAAATATAAAGTTTCCTGGGTGACGTGTGTCTAGTCAATTTAACGTCTTAAATTGCTCTACATAAATTATCAATCCGGGTATCGTAAACTGATGAAGTGTGGTGCACCATATGTGCTTAGTTAACCTTTTTCTTACTTCGTTGTTTTATAGATTTTATTTTGTTTTGGGGTTTTGTTTTTGTTGGTTTCCTAAAGTGTCTAATGCAAATGGAAATCCTATTCTAAGGTCTTAAGAATGCTTTTAAAGGACAAGTATGGATAGAGATTTCAAGACAAGGCCTATGTCCCTAATGGTAACTTCCAAAACTTAGCACTTCAAAAGATCTTAAAACATGTTATTGATGGAATTAGTACTTAAACAAAAGTGTAAATATGCAGCTACTTCTATCAAAATAGAATGCAATAACCAATCAATGAGCTATTGACTATGAAACCCAGTATCCTTGCTGCTGTATAAAAAGAAAACTGAAGAAAGTAAAAACTGAACTTAAAGCAACTCAAAGACTGAAAGCAAAGCAACTAAATCACACTACTTCAACCCCCATTCTGATCCTTCTCCTTTCAACTCAATCTGTCTATAGAAAGTAATCATAAACAAGCTGAGTAATATGATATCTAAATTGCATAAAATGAAACTAAGATTAAATCACACTACTTCAACCCCCGTTCTGATCCTTCTCCTTTCAACTCAATCTGTCTATACGAAGTAATCATAAACAAGCTGAGTAATATGATATCTAAATTGCATGAAAGTAAATGAGCAAAACAAAACTGAAAGAAATAACAATGCTGGAATTGGAACTCAAAAGAAATAAATCAGCAGAAGGACAAGATGATTCCGTCATTTCATTAGTCATTAAAAAGCTATGTGAATTATGAACCTACAATCAACCGGTTGAACACACTTGCATGAATGAAAAATCTAATCTATCAAACTTGAAAGCAATCAAATGACATAATGAAATCAAAGCAAAATTTACAAAATGAAATCTACTCTACCTTACATTCTAATATGCTCCATGACATCTACTTCACATCTCCTTCCATGTTGAGAACATCAAAGCTTTATTCAAATTCTTCAAAATCACAAAGTACAACAAAGCTCTCCAAAGCTTTCAAAAGCCATCAAGGAAGAACTACAAACTCACAAGCTAAAAAGACTTAAGAACTCCAAACTCTAAGCTCTAAGCTCTAAGCTAACAAATGAAGGAGAGAGATCTCCTATTTATACAAAAAGATGAGAAGCCATCTCATTAATGAGAGTCCATGAATCTCTCCCTCTACCTCTAGAGTCCTAATCAAAATAGGAACTAATAAGACACATGTCTTCTTAGAGTTACAATACAATTAGGAGATGTGACACATATCCTCATGATCCCATGATTCTTTCCACTCAAATTCGAGTTTGGCCTTAGAGTGCCACATAAGGGTCTTCTAGAAGCCTCCTTTCAACCTACACATGTCAACAATCTCAACCCATTTGTTAGGTACAAGCATATGCACATTATTTTCTAATTTTTAACCACAAATTCACTTAAAAGGCTTAGAATTAATAAAGATTGGAAAAACATAAATGTGGCCCAATGATAATGAAAGTAGGATGAATGTGGTGACATAGTAGTGAAATGGAGGTGATATAATGGACATAATAGTGAAAGTGTAATGGAAATGAATGACATTTTCAAGACTCAACAATGTGGTATGCAAAGACCACAAATCATGACCGTGAAAAGGTTGTTGCGTAAACCCTTTATTAAACCTCGTTAAATTATTTATCAAGTGGAACAGAGGTGGGGACATATTGGGTTTTAATATATCATAACATTTAAACGTTGTAACCCTGATATGTGACCTTTGTGATATGCATAAACTACAACCACTTGTTGCATAAGATGAAGGCCTTGGAAATCAGAACTTTGGATATCAGAAGGGCTTATACAGTAACTTTTTAGTTGAGCCTCCCCGATATCCAAAAGACCTGTGGTTCCAATATTATATAATGTAAGAATTAAAGCCACTTGTAATATAAAGGGTTTAGCCCTAATATTACTTTTAAATAATAAAACCACTTTAACATTGAAGCTTGGTCTCAGGGGCTATGTTTATTATTTACAAATTAAAATAAATTATTTATTTATACAAAAAGTAAATATTTACAAAATAACCTAAATAATAAAAAAATGATTATGCAATTTATGTATACTTAGTATGCCAAGGTAGTTAAAATATCCAATCTAAGTCCAATCATTATTTACAAATCAGATAACCATAAGAAGTGAAACAAAAGATATAGGAAGCTAGTGTTAGGTAAAACTTGCTAAGACAATCAAAACTGAAAAACAAAAGGGTCCCCATAATTTTATTATATGGCTAAAATAGAAATTAAATGGGGGGTTGTTGAGTACTACAACAATTGGTGATACACTGGGTGAAACTGTTATCTCTGGACAAATAAATGAAGCTTTAAACAATTAAACAAGTGTTTTGGGTAAATTTAGTGTTTCTACAAATGCCTAACCCTCTAGACCTAGTAGCTAGTTTAGAAACAATAAACAAAGTAATTTGTTGCTTTTCCTATAATCAACAGATAAGAGAAGGAGGAAAAGAAACCAACCTGTAACTTTCGCTTGATCCCTCTCTCCTTTGATCGATTTCACCACTCCTTTCCATACTTAACTCGCTTGGAAAGTACCTGCACACAAGCCGAGACAGAAACCCATCAAAGCATACAATAAAGATCTATTAATTAAACATATCATAGAATCCAAAATATGATATACATCATATAAACACATGAATGGAAAAGCGTTGAATTCTTCATTGCTAAAAGGAAAGATTACAACCCATGAATGTTCATGCTTGATTCAGTGTCTTCCTTCCAGTTTCAATCCCTTCTCTCCTCATGAAGCAACAATTCGACATCATTACAATACTCTTACTAAACTCATTCAAACAGCATCTCCTTAGCTCAAGAAATTCCAACCTAGACCAGCCTTTGAATGCTTGGTCAATTTATAGTTGAATGGAGGAGGTTAAGCCATTAATGGTCCTCATGAATGCTCCGCTAAAATTGGGAAGTGGTTTCATGGAGGAAGGGATAATGGATTGAGGTTCATTCATCTCCTTCCTCATCTAAATGCGAGCTCAATCAACCTGGAAACTTCCAGAAGTCATCCAATGGATTCATTTAAAAAATTTGATGAATCTTGCCCAACATAGGTGAAACAAATGCTAACTACGCTGCAGTGCACCCAGTCAGTGCAGCTTCTGCATTGCAATGCAGCCTGATAGAAGGCTACCTGCGCTGATCTCCTTAGGGACACTTTTTGGATGAATGGTGTCATGGAAACTCTTGGGAGGCAAGTATCATGATGTAGGTTGACCTCATTAGAGAATGAAAACAACTGAATTAGGGTTTGATGGACCCTAATAATACGGATCTGGAAGTCGGGATTGATGTGCCCAAATTGACCTGTAACAACAAGAAGACTTATAAAGGTAAAAATCTTGAAGTTTTAATTGATAAAAGTTACTCTAAATAAAATAACTCATCATATTGTGAATTATCTCATAACTTGTTTATTGATGAAAATATTTATTACCTTTGTTGGTCATTTAATCAGTTATAAAGATAAAGTTAAGAACTATAGAAGATTAGCTTTTAAGATAGACCTATTTGTCACTAGTAGAGCCACTATTGCCAGCAGACGTCCATAACCTCGACAAGGTTACCATTTAACCAAAGATATATTAGTATCCCATCCACTTATAGTAATATTCTTAGAGGTATTTAATCTTTTCTTTTAGAATTTTATTTTTTAGCTTACTTGAAAGTCATTGTCCTAGCTTGGTAACCAGATGATGACAATTCCATTCACATGTTACAATGATATTGAACAATTCGGCTGGCGATGATACCTCTTGTCTCATAGTTATATAACCATAAGCCACTATCCTGGTTTGCTGACTAGTATTGATAATGTCAATATCATTGGTTTCCTATGATCATGGTAAGTCAACTCATGATGAGATCTCTTATCTTTCAAGATTTATATATATTTTAATTACACTCTAAAAAAATTAAAATTAGTGGATGGTATATTCACTCCTTAGGGGTAATGGATGGCAATTGAAGCCAAAAGATGCAAAAACTTCAAAATAGCATTTATTTTTTAAAGAAATATTTTCATGACCAATCATAGGATAACCATATTTTATAAAGTTTTCAAGTTATGAAAAATTTACAATTTAATGGATAAAAAAATTTCAGAGCTTTGTAATAGATGCAATACTAAACTTCAAAGTTATAATCAATACTTCTAAGATATCTTCTCTAATCATTTAAATTTCATGTAAATTATGAGAGACCCCAATGTGAAGACAAAAGTATATTACCTAACCTAACTAGGATTAAAGACATCGATATATACATGTGATTTTGTGAAAATGACATAAAAAAGGCAAGCACCAAATGTTAGCAAATTAGCAGGGAAGCCAATCAAGAGGATAAGCTCTACGTTGATTTTTTACAAGATATAAAAAGTATGTCAACGTTAGTGCTTTTATCTTGTAAAGAAATTTGTTAATTTAGGCTTATTAGATGATAACTCATTGACTTGCATTTCCGGGGACTTTCTCCTTTTACAAATCGTGTTCTATAAATTTTAATTGCAAGTCTTTTGGCTATGTATGGAAAGATAGAAACAAAATGACCACAATTTTGGGTATTCACCTAATCTTGCTAGGTGTTGGTGCTTTTCTTCCAGTGCTAAAAGCTTTGTATTTTGGAGGTGTATATGATACTTGGGCTCCCGGCGGTGGAGATGTAAGAAAAATTACAAACCCGACACTTAACCCAAGTGCTATATTTGGTTATTTACTGAAATCTCCTTTCGGAGGAGAAGGATGGATCGTTAGCGGGGAAACATCCGTCGAGGCCGTCGAGAGAGGGCCCCCGACTCTATCTCTATCTCTATATAGCCGCCACTCGGCCAACCCCTATCTATATACGGGACATAGTTCTTAGTCCCCGCTCCATATTTGCGCATTCCAGCGATGGGCTCTCCAGTGTTCAGTGTTCGTTTGGTGTTCAATCGAGGCCGACTTCGTTTTGTTTTCAGAAAAAGACCATAAATCAGAAACAATAAAGGGAAGAGGAAACTTCCCAAAACTCCTTGCCTGTTCTTCCTAGCTTCTTTTACTAAAAAAAACCAAAATAAATTCTCAAACTAATGTAAACCTGCAAAACAAAGGAGCATAGGATAAGGGAACATAACTGGAAGAGATAACAGAAGCAAGGAATTCAAGCAAAAGGAAAAATTGCAGAAAATAAAAGGATGAGAATGGGCACATGAAACTCAACAATGGAGAAATTTATTTGATCTTACCTGAGAAATATATATATATATTTTCCAGTGGAAGTGACCTCTTCTTTTAATTGGAAGTAAAAGCATGAAGAAGTAGCTTTGAATGTAATTTTCATTGGCCCAAAATCATAATTTATTCAATTTAAAATGCTAAGTAATGAACTATTAATCATATCCACTTCGGAGGATCAAAAGTGATAAAATAAGCCTTTAGAGATATTTGTGAGTCCAAAATTGCCAAGTCATAGTAATTCCTTGAAACTTCATGATACATGTTTTCATTAAAAAAATAATGCAATGAAGTTTTTCAAAATCAATGCAATTAAGCACATCATAAGTGTATATGATTTGACTCTATAAGAACTCCGACATGTTTCAAGACATTTTGCTAGAAAATGAAAGGAGATGCCAAGAAAAACTTGGATTCATTACTTGCTTATTAAAAATTTGAAATAATGAAATAAATGCAAACATAAAATGAATCTAATCTAAATTAATCTATTCCTATTGCTAATTGAATGGAAGGAAACTTGACTAATATAGTCATACTTCCAATGTAACCATTTTCTCATTTTAATTCCTACATGTATGTATAGGTCAAACAACAAGAGTAAAACTGAAACTAAATTATAAAAAGAAAATTTCAGCCTATTATGCACAATTAACAAATTTAGCAAAATAAATTTATTTACAAAATTCTTACCTTGAAATTCTTCCAACCAAATGTTTACAAGATCATAAAAATTAGCATGAATTTTAGTGAATGATTGGAAGAAGTTCGAAGGAAGAGGAAACATCATGCCAGACTTGGATGATACATTTTTAATTATTGAAGCCTGTCGAACACTAGCAAAGTCAGAAATATTTTTGCGCACTGGAACTTCTAGATATTTTTCAAATGGATCAATAAAGAATAGATGAACATTTAAAAGGTTTCTGGAAGTGTCCCATTGCTAGTCAGAATGAAATTGTGCACTCTTAGGTGCCAAAATGTGTGATGAACTTATTTGAAAATCATAAATAAATTGGTCAATCATGAACAAATAAAATTTCAAAATAAAAAGTAGTCGATGTCCTTACCTGAAACTCTTGAGTTGATTCTCATATATGCTTATTAATGCACCTGATGAGTTTCTAGAGTTTGATTGTTCAAAATAATAGTACAGTGTGCTTAGAAATTCAAAAATGAGATTCAAAAGAAAAATAAATTCAAACCGAGGGAACTGAAAACAGAGTAGATTCAAGTTTACATTAATGGTACAAATAATGGTACAATATGGTTGGGATTCATTTGTGAAGATTTATTTCCCACAAGCATCAACATAAATTATAAAATTAAACTCATTGTTTGCTTTCTTTTGTGGGAATGGGAAGATCTCAATCTCATGATCCAAAAAGGGCATTTCATCATCATAGGAATAAAAAATTGGGATAGGTTCTTGAATACCAAAATTAATATGATGATTGAATGTTTGAAAATTAGAATGGACTCGAATAAGTTCTTGATTAAAATTTTCTTTATCTTCAAAAATATATTCACCTAAGGAATCAAACAAAATCATTTCCAAAGAGAAAAGAGGTTGAGTGCTTTCATTTTCAAAGTCATCATCAGAAGTAACTTCATAAGTGTTATTTTCCTCTGAATTAAATAAATCAGAACTAGGAAAGTGATTGACTATCAAGCTAAGAGAATCTTCAAATTTATTAATTGAATTACCGATATATTTTCTCTACCAATATAAAAAATTAATAATTCATTATTAAAATTAGTTCCTCTGTTTTCTAATATTAAATTTGTATCCAAAGGAACTGTTGATTGATTATGAATTAAACTAATATTGTTTAAGATATCAAGGTAGAGAGAAAAATAGGAAGTTGAAGATATATACCTGAAGGTTTCTCTATGCATAGATGATTTTTGATTTTCCAAAATAGGCAATTCAGATTCTTCATATATTTGATCACTTTGCAAATTGTTGCTAAGTTGCTCCATCATTTACAATTTATTATCAGCAAATTGTGAATTAATTTCAGCAATAGACTGTGCGTTGCCGATATTCTCTGGTTGATTTAATTGCTATTGATTTAGTTGTTGTTGATCGTTGCTAATAGATTATGCATTTTGTTGAAATTCTACTTGTTCAATGTTATGTAAATTTGGAGCATTTCTAGCATTATCATTTATAATTTCAATTTGCAAAGAATCAGAATTGCTATTTTGAGCAAGTGTATCACTATCAACAAAGGCTATACTTTCTGGTTCTTGATAGTTATCACAGGATAGAGACATTAAGTTCCTAAACCATCTAATCAATTGGAATTGAGGAGGAAAACCTTTGGACAAAAACTGTGTATTAAAATTAATTTAAATCTAACATAAAACATATCCAAAGTCTCACCTTCCATCCTACACAATTCTTCTAACTGATCACACACCTTTTCATAGTCATATTCCTGAAATGCGTGAAGGAAAATCTTCGAAAACTCGTCCCAACTATGTACAGAGGCAACTAGAAGTGACAAGAACTAGTCTTTGGCTTTTCCTGTCAAAGTTAGAGTAAATATTTTGCTAATAATATCTTCGTCAATATTGAAATTATTGCAACTTAAGATAAATTGAAGGAGATGATTAAAAGCAGATATCTTGCCATTATATTGTACCTGAGACAGGATCTTGACTGCCTTTATTGGAGTGGATTTTGGATGAGGTCCAATAATGCAACTCCAAGGAAGTATTTTAAATGGGGTCATATTAAATAGAAAAAATATTCAAAGCAACAATTCACTCGCCCTCCTTCTAGCGCCAAAAATGTTTAAGGCTCGAAAACCTTTGCCTACAACATTATAAGGGAGACCACCCAGTCGGGAACTTAGAGCAGCTCCTTTTCTGTTGAAATGGTGGTTTCGACTGGTTAAACTAGGCACAATTACCTTCTCTTTATCTCCACTGGCTTAAAATATGAATTTCATCTACCAATAGAGAAGAGACATCAGACCATTCCTCTTGCTAATCAGGCAAGAAAGTAATCCTTAAGATGATCTGAGGCTCAACCAAGCCACAACTAAAATTTTCCTCTTTGATAAGAGGACTTCTAGGATTGTAAAATTAAATATAAATATAAATTAACACTATAATACAAGAAAAATGACAGAAAACCTAAATCTATCTTGATTAGGAAGATGTAGATCAAACCCAACTGAAAGCAAGATAACTAATTGAATTGAGATTTAAATATGTCTGGCTTATAATGAATATCAAGTTAATGAAGTAGTTCAATTAGTTGATATTATGATTACCAAACATATCCTATTCAGAGATCCTTTAACCATAATTATTAATCAACAACATTTAGGAAGTAGTTCACAAAAATGATGATGATTAGTAATCCAACAACTTGAATGATTAAACAATAATACAAGGAAATAGTTCACATAATATTATTGTTTGTTAAGACAAAATTAAAAGGTTGATCTCTGAGTAAGTAGTTACTCAGAAATCAGAGTTCAACACATAAGAGCAGAGATAAACAACAGATAATTACAATAAATCACTCACATAGACAATAGTGCACAAATATGACTAAAAATCACAAGTCTCTGCTATTATAAAATGAAACTAGTATTAAAACAATAGTATCTTGAATACCAATTTATTAAGTCCAATTCCCTTGCTCTGATCTCCAACAGTCCTCTACAACTCATAAACTTTGTTAATGAAACAAGAGTTGCAATAGTGCAAGCTCTTCTCATCATACATAATTCATATATGTAAAAGATAAATCTCTCTATTCCTCATATATGAGATTAAACTCTCCTCTCCTCTACAACCCTAAATCCCTATTACAGTAGTGCTTTTAGAATCCTGAATTGCAGAGTAGAGAAGGCCTTTTTCCATGATTCAAATCATTTATTATAGAGCCCAAAAATGGTATTTACACTTGTGGGGAATACTAACAGTCTCCCTTGATTTTCTCAACAGATGGAGCAAATACAGGTAAAATAGAATTGAATTATTCCTTTAGATCAAATTATGGCAGGATATGAATGGCTACAGCTTGAGGAGATGCCCAATTTAGCTCATGCTCGGATAAGACCACATTAAATTGCTTCCACAACAATAGCAATTTCTTACCCATTTTTAGATCCTCTTTGCCACCTGAAGGAGTTCTTTAGGGATCAGTTGTTGGATTTGCTAGCATATTTCATCTTGGAAAATTCTCTGCCAATACAGGGACAAAATTAGTCAAAATTGGGGAGAAAAACAAGCCAAAGTATAAGCAAAATAAAAAATAAAAAATATGAGTCGTGAGACTGAAATAAAACAAGTTAAATGGTGGTTTTTTTTTTTTTTTAAACATTGCAGTTGTACCAAGTATTGACACATGGAAGAATTTAAGTGGAATAAGAGGTAAGTGGATTATGATAGGTTTTTATAATGTGTGCAAACAAAAACACCGATATTGGAAGGCTCTGATATGGAGCAAATGCGATTTTCAGATAAAATCAACGTTAATATGCATATCGGGTCCATTTATCAGAAGGAATAGTATGTCAGAGTTCGAAGATCAAAGGTGAATGATTATCGCATATCGGAGGCCTTTAAGGATATCAACTATGAGAGGGAAATATGATACCGGAGTTCGTAGGTCAACAGAGTGATATATCAGAGTTTTATTACTGTTACCATATAAAAATTTCCGATGTAGGGTGGATGCCATATTCCGATTAGATCATAATTAATACCATATCGGATCCGGATATCAGAGATTGGGAATGAACAACCCAAATATAAAGTTTCCTGGGTGACGTGGCAGGAAGAGACCACAAATCATGACTGCGAAATGGTTATTTTGCGTAAACCCTTTATTAAACCTCGTTAAATTATTTATCAAGTGGAACAGAGGTGGGCACATATCGGGGTTTTAATATATCATGACATTTAAATGTTTTAACACCTGATATGTGATATTTTCGATATGCATAAACTACAACCACTTGTTGCATAAGATGAAGGCCTTATATCGTAACTTTTTAGTTGATCCTCCCTGATATCCAGAAGACCCATGGTTCCGATATTGTATAATGTAAGAATTACAACCACTTGTAATATAAAGGGTTTAGCCCTAATATTACTTTGAAATAATATAGCCACTTTAACATTGAAGCTTGGTCTTGAGCCGTTTGTTTATTATTTACAAATTAAAATAAATCAATATATATATCTATATATATATATATATATATATATATATATATATATATATATATATATATATATATATATATTTTTTTTTTTTTCCCAAGGAAAAATCGTAATCTTCCATTAATTTTGAAAAATTACATATAATAGATGCCAGTGGCATATGCATAATTGCTGGCCAAAACTAGTTCAAGGATATGTCAAAAAAATAATAAGTTTGGCTGAAGTCACACCAAGAGTGAGCTGTACATATTCACCTCACATGGTGATCCGTGTCTAGCATGCAGATAAAATTAAAAACATAAATATATACATATAATGATACTGTGTATCAACAGAAAAGATAAAACCATTCAAAATTTAGGCCTTGTCCGCCCAAGGATATGCTCTGTCTATGTATGGCCGGTGGTAATACTGATATTGTTATGCTCCAAGTTGTTCTTGTATCATCCACAAGCCTCTAGGGTGTGTCGAGGCCTCCTTGGATAATTTTTCAGCAGCCTCGTTATGTTCCGTGGAAATGTGTTGACAGATGATAGAGTTAAATTTTGCCTTGAAAACCATAATCTCATCCAGAATGTTTCTAAGTGTACGAGCATGACAATTATTTATATTATTGAACCAATTTATGATGCTTTTGGAGTCTCCAAATATCTGTAGATTATTGCATGAGTGTGCCAGTGCAAAATGCAATAGGTGTCTGAGTGTAATCAGTTCTACAAAGTTGTTTTTTCCCTCCCCCAATCCCAGCTAAATTTGGTAATGGTGTTGTTCATATAGGTATAGTAGGATACCACCCCCACATCCATGAGATTGGGCTGCTCCATCAAAGTATGCCCACGTGATGGATCGATCAATAGTCTCAGGGGTGTGAGATTGTGATGTAGTAGTTTGGGGGTCCTCAGGGATTTCATGATAGGTAGCAATGATATTGGCTGTTATGAGTGGCCAATGTGCTGGAGTTTCTTTGAAAATTATATCATTTCTGGTCAGCCAGGTCTTCCAACAAATGAGTAGAGGTAAGCACCGAGTCTTGTCCTATTGCTCAACAATCCAATTGTTCCATGCTTCGATGATCGAGAGGCCATGCCATCTGCCCTGCTTGGAGAGGAGGTGTATTACTTATTGCCATAGCTGAACATTGTATGGGCAGAGTAAAAATAGGTGTTCATTTGTCTCCTCTGCCTGTGTACAGAGGACACCAATGCAGCCCATGGTGAGATTTGCACATAATATTTTCTCTAGTAGGTGTCTTGTTGTTGAGCACATTCCACATAAGGAGTCTAGCTCATGGAGGTGCTTTGAGCTTCCAAATTTTTCGCCACCAATTCTGAAGGACAGGTGGTTTGCGATCCAAGAGGAGGTTTGGGTAGCCTGCTTTGGGTGAGTATTTCCCGTGTTCAGCCGGGGTTCATATGATCTCGTCAGGTCCCTCCTTAATGCGAACATGAGCTTCATTTAGGGCATTTATATATCCTTCCCAGCTCTGGTTCCAATGATCAGGAATGCCAAGGTGTCGAGAAGATAACCAAGAATGTTAAAAAATGGAACTATTCTCCATGTCTACAATTTGGCCGATCACCTTAAAGTGCCTCTGGTTCAGGAAATGTATGAGCTCTGGAGGTAGCTGGTGCATGTTTCCCCCACTAGTCCACAGATCCATGCCTATTCAGGCCATATTTCCTTCATTGATTTTCCAAGAAAGACCCTCTCTAATGCTAGGCATAGAATGAAGAATAGTTTTCCAAACAATAGAAATCCCTGTGCGAGGCCAGGTTGGGATGCAAATCCAGTCCATGAGATGATGTGGCCAGATATATTTGTGATATGTGACTTCGGTCCAGAGTTTTGTGAAGTGAGCAAGGACCATCCCATCTTAGTTGCTAATGCATGAGAAAAAGCAGAGAGGTTTTTTAAACCCCAACCACCCCATTTTTTGGGTAAAGAGATCTGCTTCCATCCTACCCATGCATAAGGCTTGCCCTCTTTATATCCATTCCAAAGGAATCTGCAAAAAATCTTCTATATGCGAGCAAGAATTCCTTGAGGGATCCAAGCCAACGTCATCTAGTATACATGGGTGGCTTCTAAGACAGATTTTATGAGGACAAGGCAACCTGCTCTTGAGAGGAATCAATGATTCCAGTTTTTCAACCTCTTCTCAGTCTTAATTACAAGCCAAATCCAATCTACAATTCAATAGCAATGGGGCTTGAGCCAGAACCCTAGGTATTTGAGGCCATCCTTCAGGTGATGCTGTTAGAACGGAAAAAATTGATGTGAAATTCTGGCTTCCTAGGGGGAAGTATATGAGAAGGTGATGGTGGATTTGGTATGACTAGCTTCCATGCCAGTGGCCTTAGAAAAGAGTTTGAGAATGTCATGAAAAGTAGATGAGTCCTGCTGGCTGCCATCAAGGAAAATGAGGACATCATCAACAAAAAGAAGATGGGTGAGGTAGCAGAGGTCATTCATTTTTAGCCCATGTAATCGACCATCCATCTTGGCTATGTCTGCTGAGGCCCTCCATTAAAATTAGGAAGAGTAGTGGGGAAAGACGACATCTTTGCTGAAGGCCTCTCTCAGCATGACAAAAATGTGAGGCAAAGCCATTAATGAGGACACTAAAGGATGTCGAGTTGATGCAGCACATGATCCAATTGATGAAGGGAGGGGGAAAGCCTAGATGGGTGAGGATCATTTTGATATAAAGCTAGTTGACCTTATCAAAATCTTTGGCAAGATCAATTTTGAGAATGGCTCCTTTGATCTTTTTGTGCATGATAGAATGGAGGGCTTCTTGAGCAGTTTTGACGACTTCATGAATTTTTCTGTTCTGAAGGAATGAAAATTGTTCAGAGGATATGTGGCGAGATAGGATGGGTTGGAGCTGATTTGCAATGATCTTGGCTATGATTTTGTACAAGCAGTTACATAGGGATATAGGGCGAAATTCATTGAAGGATGCAGGGGAGTTGGAATTAAGTATTAAGGCAATGAAAGTAGAGTTAATGGCCTCATACATATGCCCAGAATATCTGCATTCTTCCACCACCTTTAGTAGATCAAGTCCAATGAGTTCATAGAAGGCAAGGAAGAATTCTATAGTCCATCTGTCTGGGCCTAGACTCTTGTCTTTCTTGAACCATTTCAACGTTCCTTCTAGCTCCGCCTGAGTGACCGAGGAAATGAGATCCTCGGTTGAGTCCAAATCCATAAATCTGGGGAAGTGTCCCACAATTTGGACAATTTTAGCAATGGTTACCTCTTGGGGGGTGTTGTGGCCAGCAACAACCCCCCTTCTTATTTAGTGTTATTCCTAATACTAAATAAGTGGGGACCCTTAGTTAAAAATCTAGAAAATCAAAGTAGTGTTTAAATTTCTTTTTCAAATAAAATTACCATCATAAGCTTAGGAAACCCTCTTGGAAAATCCAAAAAAGCTAAGTTTTATGATAAGTTAAGATAAAATCTTTTCTTAGGAAATATCGCATCGCATAAGATAGCGGGACGCCACCTTACAAGCACAATTCCAACATTTTCGAGATCGCGATATGCGATAATAAACAAATATCACATCGCATTCAGCACAACTCACATTGAAACACTTCAATTTGCCGATATGCGATGACGCCGATCGCCAGATCGCATTTCACAGAAGATAGGTTAACAAAGATTGTCATGCATAACATTTCTGCGATTTGCGATATTACGATATTGCGATTTCGCGATACAGCGATGCAGCGATAATACTATAATGCGATGTCACGAGCGATCGATTTTGCGATTTTGCGATCTACGATTTTGCGATGTTGCGATTTCATCGCAGATCTTTCGGGCACGTTATTCAAGAAAAGTATTTTCCCTAAGTTGACACCTGGTTATGCGCTTTAATGCTAATAAATGAGGTAGTTGCCAGTTATTAATGGATTATGGGTGCGTGCTTATCGAAAGAATCATTTCACGTAAGGTGGTATGCTTGATATGTCTGCGGCATTTAAAACTTTTCCCATCACCCTTCCCTGTCATTCATTTTCGCTTCACTTGTGAATTGCAAGAACGGACAACAGAGGCTGATACAAAGCAATACGCAGGTTGAAATGGGAATGAAAAGCAAAGCCCCGAGCTCAGAAGAAAAGGAAATGGTGCCCTTATATACAGACACGGCCTGTAACAGAGACGCGGGAATAGTTACATGGGAAGGCATGTATAATCTGCTTGAAGAGGAGAATCCTAGGGTAATGGAAGTAGTTGCTAGCGTAGGCTCAAATGGTTCTTCTGAAGCATCCCTTACAGAGCTAGCTTGCTCATTCTTACACCAGATAGCAGCAAGGCCCAAAATTCTCTCATCCATGAACATGATTAAGTGGACACTGAACACAGTTGATATCAGAAAAAAAACAGTTTAAGACTCAAAGTCAAGGGTTCACAGAAGTATTATTTTTACAAATTTTGAACTTTATATCTGTGGGAACGAAAAAGCGCAAAAGGCGAAAAACGCATCAAGGAAACTCGGATCAAGAAATGAAGGCAATTTTCGATGCGCAATTAGCGCCTAGCGCTAATCGCACATCGCTGAGAAAATTTTTCCGAAAAGGCAAGTTGTTAATTGCCCAGTCACCTACAAGCTCCGGAAACTGCAAAACAGTAATGATAAAGACAGATTGGAAACAAAAAGCTCAAGAAAAGGCAAAAGCAATCCAAGGGTTAACCAGGTTGAACTGGGATTATTACTGGGCATACTTGGTAAAGCCACATAGCCAGTGGATGACTGTTAAGTGTATCATCAATTCGGCTGAAAAAATGGCGCCAGCTCTTGTCGATTCTATTTTCTCAGCTCAGCTAAAAGCAGAAGTCAGCCAGCCGACTCTTCTAAAAAAGATGCTGCATGCGTGCGATTTCAAGGACCAAATACATAATTAGTTTAATGTTAGATTTAATTTTGTTTTATTTTCCTGAAAAGAGGACGGTCATTTAAACCGCATCCTACATTTTTGTAATAATTTATTTTTAGATTTAGTTAGTAGTATTTAAACCCTTCTCATGCATTTACAGAAGAGTCCTGAAATTTATCAAAAACTTATCCCCAGAACATGCACTTCTGTACCCTCTGAGGAGGTTTTGATGAATGAATGGAACAAGATTTATTGATGTTTGCATTCAATATCTGCTACTGATGTTGCACTTTTGTACTCTTAGTGGATATTTGATCAAGGAGAAATAAATCGTTATCGCTTGAAGCTCATGAGTAGGACTAGTTATAAATGGTATTTCTATCTCTTAACTATTTCTGCCTTGTGTTAGAGTGATTTCCAGTTCAGTTATTTATATATTAATGTATGGATTCCTGAGTTATCATTTGGCACTTTTGTACGGTGATAGCTATTTATTTATGCTTAGTGTATGAATAGCTCATTATGCGATATGTTTTTCACAACTGTTTCGTCTAACTTTTTATACGAAGTGGTTCATCTGTACTGAATTCTTTTCTCATAACAGCTGAATGATCTTTATTACCAGTTGTTGTTTGAAATCATTTTAGATTGCATAGAAGAAAGATCACACCCCGGGTTAGCATAGATTTACATATTTCTGTTTATTAGAATATATTTTCCTTATTATTAGATTAGAATTAGAATATAAGTATTCCATTTAGAAACTGTTAGAAACAGAAATATTCATCTTTCTCACACACACACTGAAATTGGGAAACTGGTCCCATATCCCCAGTCGGACCCGCTATACCAAACGGAAAAGGAGCTGCCAACCAAGGTCCGGACCGAGCGGGTATCCCCCTTGTTGTAGACCCGATTTTCGGGGCTTCAACATATTTGGCGCTAGAAGGAGGGCCATCGAACTGTGAATGGCAAGAAAATCCAAATCTAAATACCATTCTGAGAGTAAATCGCCCTCACCATCTCCTCCGACTTCTCCATTGCATTCAGAAACTTTAAATCCAGAGTTAGAAGTCGCTGGAGCAACAACCGCTACTACAAACCCTGACATTTTAGAACAATCTACTATTGAACCTCCTGAAGTTGAATCTTTGATTCACAAACTTCAGCGATTTTCTATATCTCCTCAGAAATCTGATAAATCTCAAGGCAGCATGACTTCGCAATACAACCCTTCTCATCCTCTCACCAAATTAAAGAGTGAAAAGTTTGGTGTTCAGCCATCCGAATTACCTCTACCTACTAGGAAGAGAGCAAGGAAGTCTCCTAAAGGATCCGATAGCGAGACTCCTTCATCATCATCATCCATCTCAACCTCTTCACCGCGAAGTCAACCATCCACTCCTCCACTTCAGATCATCGTCCATCAGCCTATTGCAACTTCCTCAACTCCTTCTCAAACATCTGGAGTTATAATATCCTCATCTTCTCAACCGCAGGGATCATCTTCTGCACTTTCTTTTGTGAGTAGTTCAGCAATGGCCCAATCTCCATGGAATACCCAGGGGCAGTCCTAATGCCTGCACCCTTGAGTCAGATACCAGCGCATCCTGAAAAATGGCTGCCTAAGTTTAATCCTGAGGCAGGCATGCTAGCAGAAGAACATATAAATAACTTTATGTTGTCCATAAATCTCAATGGAGTTGTTAATGAGGATGCTATTGTTCGACTTTTCCCTTATACTTTGCAAGGGACAGCGAGATTATGGTATTTCTCATTACCATCTAGATCTATTACTAGTTGGGACATCTTCCAAGAACAATTCTTGACCAAGTTTGGTGATGACAGGTCTACAGCGACACTGATCAATGACTTGTCTAACCTTAGGGCCGAGTCAAGAGAACCTATCAAAGATTTCAATTTACGTTTCAATAAAATCCTAAACAAAATACCTACTGCTTCTCAGCCTAGTGAAGAAGTGCGAAGTGAATGGTATATTACTGCTTTACCATCAAACTTAGAAATCTTTGTTGATAGGGCTAACAAAACAACCTTAGTTGAAAACATGAAAGAAGCAATAGCAGTAGAGAAACGTATTACAGCCCTAAAAAAGAAATATGCGATGGAAGAACGAGAATCTAAGAATGTCTCTTTCAAAGAAGATCCTAAGAAAAAACAACCCAAAGATCCATTCGATTTAGAAGGATTACAAAAAGTTTTGAAGACCATGTCCAACGAAATGGTCGACATTAAGAAACAAGTGGCAGAAACTTCTTCTAAAAAGCCATACAAGCCTTTTAAAAGAAATCCTTCAACTGATTCCAAACCCCCTAACGCTATTTCAAATGCTGAATTAGAAGAAGAAGAAGAGGAAAACGCTACTGAAGAGCATACCGATGAAGAAAAAGTTGTAGAATTACAAGGTATGTGGGATTTCATCCTCCCAAATGAAGAAGATCAAGAGGTATTCCTGGTTAGTACTCGTAGCATAAATCAACTTGATCCTCCTCAGCCTACACCTAAGCCAAAGAGCGCAAGCTCAATGACTAAGGATAAAGTCGCAGCCAAGAAAACATCACCTAAAGCGACTCAAACCAGCCCAGTCCAAACAGACACATCTAAAACGCTAATTGTTTCGGATGAAATGGAGTATAATTTCGTTGAAGACATGAAAAATACTAGGGCCAATATTACTCTTTTTGAATTGAGCAAGTTAAAACACCAACAGAAAGTACCTTTGAAAGAATTACATGCTGTGTTAGTTGCACCTTTACCAGCTGCTGTAATCTCTCAAGCTTCCCATGATATGGGAAGACCTCCAACTAATACGATGAATAAAGTTGATCCAAATGATATCGCATTAATTGGAGGAAGATCGAGATCGCATGCTCCCCCATTTATCCTTACCTATGAAATCTTCAATAAAAATGTGCATAATTGTTTAGTGGATTCCGGAGCTTCATCAAATATTTTGCCAAGATCAATTTGTGAAAAATTGAATGTTCAACCACAGAAATCCGCTATGCACATAGTTCAGCTAGATCGATCGCAAGTCGAAGTGATTGGCGAGTTAAATCAGGTTACCATAAGGCTGTCATCCAATCCAAAGGTATGTCAAGTTATCAACATTTTAGTTGCTGATATTCCTGAATTTTATGGCTTAATTCTTAGTAGAGATTGGTCAGAAAAACTTCATGGATACTTTGAAACTAACTGGTCACATATGTGGCTGCCTTATAATGGTAAACCAAACCAAATAAAAGTTGAACGTGAATGACATCAGAAATACATAGTAACAGGACTCGAGAGAGAAAATGAACCAGTAGCGTATAATTCTAACATCATTGGCAACTATTTAGTAGATTCTTTCTTAGGAAATTTTAATGCTCACACATCACCTTGCTTAGAACATTCTATTTTGTCTCAAGTAGAAATTTTTTCTCAAACAGATAGTTCTAAATGCATTAATTTTATAGATAGTCCTATAAATAAATCTTTGTTTTGGAAATTATTTTTTGATGGTTCTAAGTCTAACGAAGGAGCAGGAGCAGGATGCGTATTAGTAAGCCTAGAGGGAGATAAAACCATGCTAACTTGTAGACTCGAATTCGAATGCACCAACAATAACGCAGAATACGAAGCTCTAGTCCAAGGGTTGTACAAGGCAATCGGATTAGGCGTCAAATACCTGCAAGTTTTCGGAGATTCTGAAATTATAATCAGACAGGTACGTAATACTATACACTATTTATCAGGTCATTTAAAGCATTACCAATCTTTAGTTCAAGATCTGACTGAACATTTTATAGCATTTAATATCTCGTCAATTCCCAGACTCCAGAATGCTAGCGCAGACCTCTTAGCCAACGTAGCTTCCAAGCTCATTCCTTCAGAAGATTTTAGCCCTGACTGATTTTCAATTGAGTTAATTTTTAGACCATATATCCTTGATAACATCACCAATTGGAGGATTTTCAATGACGATCCTGATATCGTGAGTTTTCTCACATCTGAAGGATCCTACACCAATCAAATAATTGACGAAGACCAACATGACCAACAATTGCAACAGGATAGTACTAACAATGCTATACCTAAATCAATAGTCAAATTAGAGGACCTTTATGATTTGAAAGATCGATTTAAAAGATCTACCAATTCAAAACTCCAAAGTTCAACTTTGAATTATGAATTAGTAAATCTAGGAACTGATGCCGAACCACAGAACATCAACCTAGGCCTCGGCCTAGCCCCTGAAGAGAAATTAGCATATATTCGTCTCTTGAAACAATACAAAAGTGTCTTTTCTTGGAATTACGATGAACTCAAAACATACGAAACCTCCATCATCCAACATACTATCCCAATGATTGATAATGAAAAAACTGTCCAACAGAAGTTGAGAAAGATCCATCCAAATTTAGAAAATCAGATCAAAACTGAACTCAACAAGTTATTGAAAGCCAAAATAATCTTTCCCGTTAGACATTCTAAATGGGTCTCCAATATGGTACTTGTTAGAAAGAAAAACAGAGATATTAGAATCTGCATTGACTTTCGAAACCTTAACAAGGCCTGCCAAAAGGATAATTTTCCTTTACCTCCCATGGAAAAAATACTGCAGGTAGTTGCGGGCTCAGAATTAATGTCATTCTTGGATGGATTCTCAGGATACAACCAAGTGCTGGTACATCCCGACGATCAATTAAAAATAACATTCATAACTAAGTGGGGCACATACGCATATCAAAAGATGCCATTTGGTTTGATTAACGCAGGTGCCACATTTCAAAGAGCCATGGATATTGCATTCAAAGGGTTAGTTAATAAGTCAGTGGTAATCTATTTGGATGATATTACTGTTTATTCCAAGAAACGAAACAACCATCTCAGGGATTTAAAACAAATCTTCCAACGTTGTTTAAGGTATGGAATTTCGCTTAACCCGAAAAAATCCTTTTTCGCATTAAGTGAAGGAAAGCTTCTAGGATTCATAGTGTCAAAATTTAGAATTCACATTGATCCTGACAGAATCAAAGAAATTTCCGCAGTTCCCCTACCTCACAATAAGAAAGCCATGCAATCTTTCCTTGGCCAGATCAACTTTGTAAAGAGATTCGTCCCAGATTTTTCAAGAACCGTGTCTCCTTTACAAGCCATGATTAAAAAGAACACAAACTTTAAATGGGGCCAAGACGAACATGAGGCATTCAATCTGATCAAACAAGCCATTATTAATGCTCCATCATTAGCAACTCCAAAATTTTCCGATCCTTTTATTTTGTATACTTTTGCCTTAGATAGATCATATGTTGCGATACTCACTCAAGCAAATCAAGAGAGGGCGGAAGCCCCAATTTCTTTTTTCAGTTCCAATTTACAAGGTGCTGAATTGAACTATTCAGATGTGGAAAAACAAGCCTATGCTGTTTTTAAAGCAATTAAATACTTCAGACCTTTCTTACTTAAAACACATACCAAAATCATAGTACCATTTCCAGCGGTAAGAAGTCTTCTAGTACAGAAGGATATGGGTGAGAAAAGGGAAAATTGGGTTACTACCTTACAAGAATACGACGTAGAAATCAAACCAGCAAACATTGTAAAAGGTCAAGGCTTTTGCAAACTGCTGGCAGGAGCATCGCTAATGGCCGAAAATCCATCTGAAGAGGTACAAGTGTACAAGGTAAGCCTAAACGATGCTGAGTCATTATATGCTGGTATTATTTATCATTTAAAGAATGGATATGCTCCTCCAAATCTTGATCATACCAAGAAAAGAGCCCTGAGGTTAAAAGCCAAACAATATCAACTTGTAAATGACATTCTTTTCAGAATAAATTATGATTCTGTTCTACTTAGATGTCTTGAGAAAGCTGAAGCTGAAAAAGTTTTACAGGAACTCCATGATGGGCCAGCAGGCAGACACTACGCTGGAGATGCAACTGCTCATAAGATCTTACGCGCAGGCTATTACTGGCCCACATTATTGAAGGACACACATAACTACGTAAGGAAATGTCAAGTCTGTCAAATCGCCACTGGGAGACAAAAGAAACCATCCTTGCCACTGCAACCAGTTACCATCGAATAACCTTTCGATCAGTGGGGATTGGACATAATAGGTGAGATCATTCCTCACTCTTCTAAACAGCATAGATACATCCTCACAACGACAGATTACTTTACTAAATGGGTAGAAGCAGTTCCACGCAAGACGGCTAATGCTGAAAATATCATTGAATTCATAGATCAGTTCATAATCACCAGGCTTGGATTGCCTTCCGCTTTAATGTTTGATAATGCATCATACTTTTATGGAAATACAATGACTGAGTTTGCACTCAAAAGAGGTTTCAAACTTAAATACTCGGCCAATTACTATTCACAAGGGAATGGGTTAGCTGAATCCACAAATAAGAACTTAATTAGAATCATTAAGCGAACCATTGACCAAAATCATAAAAATTGGCATAAGTATTTAATATATGCTTTATGGGCAGACCGAATAACACAGAAAGCCTCTGTCGGCACTTCTCCCTTTAATTTAGTTTATGGGAAAGAAGTGGTTCTTCCAACACATCTGGCAATTCCCTCTTTAGCCTTAGTTCAGTACATTGATAAAGTACCAACTTCTTCTTTACAACTTAGGCAGCTGGGATTAATTAAATTAGAAGAACGACGAGAAAGGACTAAGATTACTCACGCTCATCATCAAGCATTGGTAAAAGCCTCTTTTGATTCCAATATGGTATCCAGAAAAGATTTTCAGATAGGAGATTTAGTTTTAAAATGGGACAAGGCTCATGAGGAAAAGGGAAAACATACAAAATTTCAAAGAATGTGGCTTGGTCCTTTTCAAATTGTAGAAATCATAGGTCCATCGACCTTCATGTTACAAGATTTAGCAGGGAAAAGAGATTCTCTACCTGTTAATGGTCAAATTCTCAAGAAATATTTTCCATAGAAGATCAGTCTTCTATTTTTGTAGAGTAGTTGTTTTTCTTTTCATAATAAGACCGGTTGTGAATGGTTACTTTTGAGATTCACGAAAAAGACACCAATTCTCTTTCAAATTTTGATCTTTCGCTTGTATAAATAGCAAATATTTTGGAAAATTAATCTTTATTATTGAAAGATACAATTAAAAACTCTAGCTTAGATATGATACTAGTTTCAACTTCATAAAATTTGATGAACACAACCTTTAGTGAGAAATTGTTTTATATCAGTGCAGTGAAAGGTATCAATAACAAAATAAAGATTCTTTGTAGAACAACTATTTCCAAAAACTCTACTATTGTCCTCCAGAGCTATCTTAAGGAAACAATGACTTCCTCCCTACTAAGGAAATCACAACTTTCAGAGGAACAATCCAAGGATACACTTTATCCTAAAGAGTGAGAGGTCTCATCACGAGCCGGCTTATCATAATCACAGATATTATAACTTGCTGACTTTGCCAATATTGCATACCACAACAGGGCAAAGACTCAAGATTTTTGCAATCAAAAGGCAAGGGGTCTCATCACGAGCCAGCTTGTTCAACAAAGTTATAAATCAGTGAATGACTGTGTCATAAATTGGCTATCAAACCAAGACATTGCTCTTTAAGACTAAAAAGAAAATGAAAGTAGAAAGTGTGGATATAGATTCTTCTTTGGGAATTGTGGGTTTCTTTAAGTAGGATACAAGATCATTGCTAGGTAACAGGTAACCCTGTCGAGGCTATAAATGCCTGCTGGCAGCAGAGGCTCTACTTACGAAAAATGAGCATATTTAAAACTGGTTTACAAAGAAGTCTTTGTTTTATCTTTACAAGCCAAGTAATGACTGATGTAAATACAAGGACTATATTGAGGCAGCAAATAATCAAAGTTGAAAATAGTTGAAACAAAATGTCATTGACAGGTTAGAATATAATGTACTTTATCTTTCTATAATAAAGTTTAACTTTCTGGAAAATTTTCTGTTTTGGAAGTTTTGAAAATTCAAAAAACAGCAGAGATAACTGGTTCTTCCAAGTGAATCGCCAATTGTTGTGGCCAGAAACAACCCCCCTTCTTATTTAGTGTTATTCCTAATACTAAATAAGTGGGGACCCTTAGTTAAAAATCTAGAAAATCAAAGTAGTGTTTAAATTTCTTTTTCAAATAAAATTACCATCATAAGCTTAGGAAACCCTCTTGGAAAATCCAAAAAAGCTAAGTTTTATGATAAGGTAAGATAAAATCTTTCCTTAGGAAATATCGCATTGCATAAGATAGCGGGACGCCACCTTACAAGCACAATTCCAACATTTGCGAGATCGCGATATGCGATAATAAACAAATATCGCATCACATTCAGCACAACTCACATTGAAACACTTCAATTTGCCGATATGTGATGACGCCGATCGCCAGATCGCATTTCGCAGAAGATAGGTTAACAAAGATTGTCATGCATAACATTTCTGCGATTTGCGATATTGCGATATTGCGATTTCGCGATACAGCGATGCAGCGATAATACTATAATGCGATGTCACGAGCGATCGATTTTTCGATTTTGAGATCTGCGATTTTGCGATGTTGCGATCTGCGATGTTGCGAAGCAAATCACAAAATCGCTTCATCGCAGATCTTTCGGGCACGTTATTCAAGAAAAGTATTTTCCCTAAGCTGACACCTGGTTATGTGCTTTAATGCTAATAAATGAGGTAGTTGCCAGTTATTAATGGATTATGGGTGCGTGCTTATCGAAAGAACCATTTCACGTAAGGTGGTATGCTTGATATGTCTGCGGAATTTAAAACTTTTCCCATCACCCTTCCCTGTCATTCATTTTCGCTTCACTTGTGAATTGCAGGAACGGAAAACAGAGGCTGATACAAAGCAATACGCAGGTTGAAATGGGAAAGAAAAGCAAAGCCCCGAGCTCAAAAGAAAAGGAAATGGCACCCTTATATACAGACACGGACTGTAACAGAGACGTGGGAATAGCTATGTGGGAAGGCATGTATAATCTGCTCGAAGAGGAGAATCCCAGGCTAATGGAAGTAGTTGCTAGCGTAGGCTCAAATGGTTCTTCTGAAGCATCCCTTACAGAGCTAGCTTGCTCATTCTTACACCAGATAGCAGCAAGGCCCAAAATTCTCTCATCCACGAACATGATTAAGTGGACACTGGACAGAGTTGATATCAGAAACAAACAATTTAATACTCAAAGTCAAGGGTTCATAGAAGTATTATTTTTACAAATTTTGAACTTTATATCTGTGGGAAGGAAAAAGTGAAAAAGGCGAAAAACACATCAAGGAAACCGGGATCAAGAAATGGAGGTAGTTTCCGATGCGCGATTACTGCCTCGCGCTCGTTGAGAAATTTTTTCCAAAAAGGCAAGCTGTTAATTGCCCAGTCACCTGCAAGCTCCGAAAAATGCAAAACAGTAATGATAAAGACAGATTGGAAACAGAAAGCTCAAGAAAAGGCAAAAGCAATCCAAGGGTTAACCAGGTTGAACTGGGATGATTACTGGGCATACTTGGTAAAGCCACATAGCCAGTGGATGACTGTTAAGTGTATCATCAATTCGGCTGAAAAAATGGCGCCAGCTCTTGTCGATTCTGTTTTCTCAGCTCAGCTAAAAGCGGAAGTTAGCTAGCTGACTCTTCTCAAACAGATGCTGCATGCGTGCGATTTCAAGGACCAAATACAGAAGTAGTTTAATGTTAGATTTAATTTTAGCTTTAATTTTGTTTTATTTTCCTGAAAAGAGGACGGTCATTTAAACCGCATCCTACATTTTTGTAATAATTTATTTTTAGATTTAGTTAGTAGTATTTAAACCCTTCTCATGCATTTAGAGAAGGGTCCTGAAATTTATCAAAAACTTATCCCCAGAACATGCACTTCTGTACCCTCTGAGGAGGTTTTGATGAATGAATGGAACAGGATTTATTGATGTTTGCATTCAATATCTGCTACTGATGTTGCACTTTTGTACTCTTAGTGGATATTTGATCAAGGAGAAATAAATCGTTATCGCTTGAAGCTCATGAGTAGGACTAGTTATAAATGGTATTTCTATCTCTTAACTATTTCTGCCTTGTGTTAGAGTGATTTCCAGTTCAGTTATTTATATATCAATGTATGGATGCCTGAGTTATCATTTGGCACTTTTGTACGATGATAGCTATTTAGTTATGCTTAGTGTATGAATAGCTCATTATGCGATATGTTTTGCACAACTGTTTCGTCTAACTTTTTATACGAAGTGGTTCATCCGTACTGAATTCTTTTCTCATAACAGCTGAATGATCTTTATTACCAGTTGTTGTTTGAAATCATTTTAGATTGCATAGAAGAAAGATCACACCCCGGGTTAGCGTAGATTTACATATTTCTGTTTATTAGAATATATTTTCCTTATTATTAGATTAGAATTAGAATAGAAGTATTCCATTTAGAAACTGTTAGAAACAGAAATATTCATCTTTCTCACACACACACTGAAATTGGGAAACTGGTCCCATATCCCCAGTCGGACCCGCTATACCAAACGGAAAAGGAGCTGCCAACCAAGGTCCGGACCGAGCGGGTACCCCCCTGGTTGTAGACCCGATTTTCTGGGCTTCAACAGGGGGCTGTGAAGAGATGTCTAAAATGTGAATTCCCCAGTTGTGAGAGTTGTCTGAAGGTAGTTGTCATGCTTCCATCGTCTGTGGGCATATTCCAGATAGTATTGGAGATTTTCCTTCCTTTTGCATAATTTTGGAAGAACTTTGTGTTTTCATCCCCTGCTTGTAGCCAGATTGCTCGGCTTCAGAGTCGCCAAGTTTCTTCCCGATCCTTCAGTATTTTGGCTTTCTGATTTTCCAGTTCGATTAGCTGGGCCTTGGCATCAGCAGTTGCAAAACCTCTGTTCTAGTCGTCCTGTAGAGATGCCAGAGATTGCTCCACTTCAGTGAGGGTATTGTCATCCCTCTTGGTTTTTTCCTTGGCCCATTTAATAGAGAGTTTTTTGAGCATTGTGAGGTTGGAGCAGAATCCTTCTGCCCAAGTTCTACCTCTGGATGGCGGATGGAGTCGCCAGAAATCATTAACCAATTGGATGTAGGATGGGTCCTTTAACCAGGTGGAGTTGAATTTGAACGGTGCCCCTAGTTTTTTTTGTGGACCTGAGATCTCCATAAATATGGGGGAGTGGTCTGAAATACCACTTGATCCCACCCATTATCTGTAAAGGGATAGATTTTGAATCAGAGAGTCCATGATCAAGAATCTGTCCAGTTTCCTAGCCAATGCAGCTGCACCTACTCTCCGATTTCTCCAAGTAGGAAGAGGTTTGATCATAGGAATGTCCATCAGATGATGCTGATCCAACAACATCTCCATAGTTTCAGTGAGCATGTCCACTTGTGCATTGGTCCCCCAGGATTCTCCGTATCCAATGGAGAAATTTAGGTCACCTCCGATGATGAGATTTTTCGAGGATGTGATCGATAAATTGAGAAATTGATTCTAGAAGGCCCCTCTGTTGTGACATGGTCCATATACATTGATAATGCGGAGGTCCATCCCCAACTCAGATGAGAAAATATCCATTCCAATGAAACCAACCCCTCCCCAGGAGGCCCTCAGGTTTATGGTGCGAGGGTTATAACCCAAGTCCAAACCGCTTGATCGCCCTATTACATCCAAGGATTGAAATATCCAGCCAGGCTTCAGAGAGCCGAGAGTGTGGGAGGTAAGGTTAGCTTCTCCCAAGGTTTCTTGTAAAAAAATGATGTCAATAGACTCAGATTCAAATAGTCTTCTGAGGGCTAGTTTTTTGGGCGAGCTAGCCATGCCCCTGCAGTTGAAAGAGAGCCACTTCATGGGGGCAACTGTGCATGGGTGTTCAAAGCTCTAAGTACCCGGTCAAGAGAGGCTTGTCTTCCAGAGGCAACTTCCGCCCCAGCTATTAGAATAGATTTGGATAGATGTGATTTTCTGCCATGGTTGGACTTGAGGGGGAGAGGAGAGGGAATTAGGCCTAGTCCAGAGGGGGATTTTCCATCCTGGATTGAGGGAAGATGAGACCTAAGGTTGTAGGGATGGGGTGTATCAAAGGGGAGAGATGGGGTGCATGAGGGGGTGGGAGGAAGATAGGGGGGGTGGTGGAGAAAACTGGTAATTGGGGGATAAGGGGACAGGAGATGGAGGAGAGGGCACCATCCGAGGCAGATGTAGAATGCACATGCGATGCAAAAAATGCAGGTGAAGAAATAAAAGAAGAGATCAGAGAAGGAGGAGTACCCAAGGAGCGAGTAGCCTTTGCAGCAGCCCGCGATCTGGTCATCAACGGGGAGGGAGGGCGTGGTCTGCTGGATGCAACCTAATTTGTTGGTGTTACCATTCCAATTGTAGTTGTAGCAGCTGATGGAGTTGAGCGCGGGATGGGTGCAGTGGTCTTCTCTGCAGCGTCTTAAGTTCCCATAGGATGGTTTGTGGCCTTACACACTAGAGGGAATTCCTTGAAAAGGTGTCCCACTTTGTGGAACCTTCCGTATCTAAAAGGGACACCTTCATAATCCAGGATTTGTATTCTAGTAAAATGTCACCATTGAAGAGTGATTTTCTCCTCCAGTCCTTCTCTTGTGTCCAGGTGCACTAGGATGCGAGCTAATGTTCTGTTCCTGGATTGAATGTAGGACTTGTCATAGTCCAAATAAGTACCCAGGGCATTTCCAATGCAGATGAAGACATCTTCAGACCAGTATTGCAGGGGGAGGCCAGGTAATATGATCCATAGTAGCCCAACCCCAATCTGATCTCGTTTAGGGTTGAAGAGAAGACTCCAACGTTTCAATAAAATTGGGGCCATTTCGATGTGCCATTATCGGGAGAGAGCCAAGGTGGTGTATTCTTCCAGAGAGAAGTGTAGTGCAAACCAGCCACAGGGCAAGATTTGTACTTTGGGGAGGTCCTTGAAAGTATTGCCCCAGATTTCTTTAACCCAACAACTGAGGCATTCTACAGTGTAGACGCGGCCTCTAACCCTACCCACCAGGAATTTTTCAGCCGTGTTAACCACCTCGCCCATGTTGAGACCTTCTTTGAACTTGAGGGTGAAATCCTTCTCGAAAGCCTTCACACACTTTGTCTTTCTTTTCCCGAATCTGGGCGCCGTTGTGTGGTCCATTAGACGGTCAGATGTACCTTGAGTCTCTTGCTGAGGGCACTGAGCTCTGTGACGAACCTTAACGATCGGGGTTTCGAAACACCCAAAAGGTAAAGCCAAGGATGCTACCGCCTCTGTGGTGGATGGTATACCTCGTGGCGGGGGCTATTGTGTGGGCACATCTGGAGGGGCAGGTCCTGAAGGGGGGGAGAGGTGAGATGCACAGAAATAATCACCAGAAGGCGAGGGTTCGAAAGGCAGAGAGGAGGGCAAGCATGCAACGAGAAGGTGGAGGGTCACAGGTGAGAGCAGCAGAAAATCCAGGTTCGGTGAATCGATGGAGAGGTTATCGACATGGAGGCTGGAGGTGGAAGTTCCCGGTAAAGTAAGCACTGGAGGTGAGTAGGTGCGATAAGAGGCGAATAGGTTACGATGAGCGGTTAAGGCTGGCATAGGGTTAGGTCGCTAGAAGATTTGCTTATCAGGGTTTGGGTCAACAAAATAATCGATCGCATCATGTTCCATGTCCTCCATGCTGTAGCGAGATCAGGGCGACCGTAACCGACGAGGGAAGCAGCAGGCGTGAAACGGAGGCAATAGCTAGCAGAGAGTGACAACAGACCCTAGGAATGGTACCAGTAGTGAAAACAGAGGGTAAAAAACACAGTTAACTGTAGTCGCGACTTGGAATGGTCTCCAAAAATAAATTTATTATTTGTACAAAAAGTAAATATTTTCAAAATACCATAAATAATAAAAAAATGATTATGCAATTTATGTATACTTAGTATGCCAAGGTAGTTAAAATATCCAGCCTAAGTCCAATCATTATTTACAAATCAGATAACCACAAGAAGCGAAACAAAATATATAGGAAGCTAGGGTTAGGTAAATTCTGCTACGACAGTCAAAACTGAAAAACAAAAGGGTCCACATAATTTTATTATATGGCTAAAATACAAATTAAAAGTGGGGTTGTTGAGTACTACAACAGAGCCCTTGACAACTTGGGTAGAGACCAATCTTGTGATGGTTAGTGATGTCTGACCATGAGGTGGAATCACTGGTTGAGGGTTGAGGTGGTTTGGCCTCTGGAAGCTCTGGATGGTTTTAATTGATTTGTTTTATGAGATCCCACATTCATGCTTGGAATATGGCATGGGGGTGACTGACTGAAAGAAAGATTTGGTTCAGCCTAGTCTATGGTCGGGTGGTTTGTGGAAGTCCCATACCTGGTCGACTTATGCAATCATCAATAAGAGCTCATTCTCCTTGGTATTTTATGAGTAAATATACTTATTTATATGTGGCTTATATGGTAGTTCTATCCTTGATATTTCTACTGGTTATATGTTGGTTATGAGTGAGTTTTATTATAGTGATCATGTATGGCTCTCAACATGTTTTGGTTAATCACTGAATGTACAATGAAGATATGGCTTAATAGATGGTAATGCAATTATGGTGATGAGGCACCAATGCTTCTTAGTGATTCTCAGATAAGTGGGAGACCCATATGTTGAGATATGTTGTTTAAACTTATAGGATTCATATTTGTGACATGTTAGACGAAATGCCTTTCATGGCTAGTAAGGGTCCAGTCGAGTCCTTGTTCAAGTATTTGCATTTGTATCATTGTTTTTATGTTACTTTTCATTTCTATAAGTTTCTTGGATTTTTGGGCAGTGGCCTAAGTCTTGGCCCTAAAAAAGTGGCAAAAAATTTGGAGTTGGTGGCACAAAACTACCTAGAAAAGTCCCCAGTTGCAGGCATGCCTTGTTGTCAAAGTGAATGGAGGTTCCCAGTCGCATGCATGCCCATGTCAAGGGAGAAATTGAGGCTTTAGTGCAGCAAAATATTAGTTTGTCTCATGGGTTGGTCACCTGGATGGGTTGGATGGCTCCTGAGGGTTCTGTTACATTTGTAAAATGTCTGGTTGGTTATGTTCTATTGTTTCCACTTCCTTAAATGATATATAGGGAGTTCAATCTTATTATAGTAACTCTTCATCACACGTTTAACTTGGTTGGTTGGTTACTTGGGTAGATGTGGGAGGAGGGTATTACAAAGTGGTATCAGAGCATGGTTCTGTTCTCCTTGGGTGATGTCTGACTTCTGTTTCCCTTGGATGAAGGTGTTGTCGCATGTACATGTCAGTTGAATATAGGTTCTTATGTTTGCGGTCTATGTGCTTATTATGTATGCATGGCATTGGTCATGATTATAGTGGTGTCTCCATGTGAAAGTCAATGGTGTCATTGTTGAATGCATTTGTTGTGAGTGTATGTTGGTCGTGCATTAGTTATATGTGTCAGTGTCTATATGTTGTTATGCATACATTGGTTGGATGATGGTCATTATGCATGAAGTCATGGTATGTGATCAGCATAATCCTACATTGATAACTGGATAATGGCTGAAAATATGCTTATATGTTGATCTGATTATGTTTATATATGTACTGTGCTAATTTGGTCAGTATCGCAAAAGGGACATGCTCCCCGAACTATAGTAAGGTACGTTGGTTTGTTTATGGTTTGGTTTAGATGATATAATACACCTTGCATGAAGAAGAGATCAAATATGACTTACAAGATGGTAGACTACAAATATTCTCCCTATGAATCAAATGAGCAGCGTGGTGTTGGGCACTCTTATGACTTAGCAGACACATTAAGGAGTTTGAAGGAATAAATAAGAAGTTGCAAAGTAGATAATGACATAATTATGTAGGCACAGGAGAAACAAGCATAAGTCAATGCAATAATTTTTCAGAGTTTGTCATATTTGTAGAGATAGGGACCACTTCGGATCAACTATGAAAAGGAGGATAGGAATAATGGGGCCTATGGCAGTAGACCCCATAGTGAGCACAGGTCAGATAGAGATGAAACGATTAAGGATGGAACGTTCTTGAATACTCTGGACAGGAAGGGTGTTATGAAACCAACTCACAAAAAGATAGAAAAGATAAATGAACGCCTTACAATTCAGCCTCTTCGAGGGGGCAAACTCCTTTACTTTACACAAATGAACAATTCTTAGATGATCAAATGAAAAAACCTCCTTTCTATATATAGGAGTCTAAGGGGTCACAATATAACCAAGCTAACCTAGCAATAATAATATAAAGGCACAAAAATAACAATAGAGGGATTCTATGGGGCATAGTAATAACAATATAGGGACAATAGGGGTACAATAATATTAATAAGGGATACAACTACAATAGTAAAGGGGGAATCACTAATATTATAGGGACCTAACATGCCCCTCTCCTTCAAAAAGTGTTGTCCTCAACGCTTGGGTAGTTTTGGATGCTTCTGTATAAAATTCTCATCCTCCCATGTGGAATCTTCAGCTGATAAGTTCTTTCACTTGATGAGATACTCCAAAATTGATCGATTTCGTAGTTGTTGAGTCCTTGCTTCTGTGACTTCTTCTGGTTCTAATATAATTTTTTCCTTCCTTGTCAAGTTCTGGCAATATTGTTTGAACTGGGAGCTTGTCGCCTATAACCTTCTTTAAACATGAAACATGGAAAACTGGGTGCACTCGAGAAGCTGCAGGAAGCTCCAATTTGTATGCCATAGTACCAATCTTTTACAACACCTTGTATGGACCATAATACTTTTGTGATAATTTATTATCCTTCTTAGCTTGCTTAAGGGACATTTGTTTATATGGTTGTAGCCGTAGGAATACCTAGTCACCTACATCAAAACTTCTTTCGCTGCGATGTTGATCTTCCTGTTGTTTCATTCTATTCTGTGCCAACACGTGGTTATCCTTTAAGAGTTGGAGAACTTGTTGTCGATGCTCAATGAGATGTTCCACTGCTTGAACCTTAGAATTTTCTCTTAAATATGATGTGATGGATGGTGGCTAATATCCATAAAGTGCCATAAATGGGGTCATTTTTGTTGCAGTATGGAAGGAAGTGTTATACCACCATTCAGCCAGAGGCAACCATTTGACCCATTGTGTTTGTTTATCAGATACAAAGCAACGAAGATATCCTTCCAAACATTTGTTTACTATCTCAGTTTTCCCATCAGATTGAGGATAATAAGATGAGCTATGAGCTAACTGAGTACCAAGACAAGAAAATAATTCTGTCCAAAAATTTCCAGTGAAAATGGGATCTCTGTCACTTACAATAATCTTTGGGTTTCCATGTAGCTTTTGAATTGTTTCCATAAATGCAGTAGAAAATGTTTTGGCTTTAAATGGATGTGATAATGCACAAAAGTGTGCATACTTGGTAAGTCTGTCAACTACCACCATGATGACACTCTTTCCCTCAGACTTGGGTAAACCTGTGATAAAATCTATTGAAACCTCCTCCCAATGTTGGATTGGAATGGATAAAGGTTGTAATAGACCTGGGGTCTTAATTGCTTCAACTTTATTTTGTTGGCAAACCAAATATTTGGCCACAAACTTTTGAATATCCGATTTAAGGCCATTGCAAAAAAATTCCTTCTTAACCCTGTGGTAAGTTTTTAAAAATCCCGAGTGCCCTCCTAAGGGAGAAGTGTGCAATTCCATAAGAATCTTTTGTTTGAGTTGGGAATTCTTATAGAGGTATAAGCGATCTTTGTACCATAACGAATCATTTTTCCAGCTAAATGTATCAGATGTACTGGAATCTTGTTGTAACTTTCGAATAAGTTTCCACACTTCTTCGTCATTCTTCCATTCCTCCCCTGCTTCGTTTATCCAATCTGGTTGGATAATAGAAATGGTGCACAACAATGCTTCCACATCCTCATCCTTTCTTGAGAGTCCATCTGCCACAACATTTTGCTTCCCTTTTTTGTAGATGATTTCAAAATCATAACCCAACATCTTTGTGACCCATTTTTTTTGCTCTTTAGAGGATAATCTTTGTTCTAAAAAGTATTTAAGGCTATCATGATCCGTTTTTACCTTGAAGTGTCTTCCCATTAGGTAGGGTCGCCATTTCTTAAGTGCATGTAGTATTGCCAACATTTCCTTCTCATAAATAGCTTTGTGTAAATACTTTCCCTTGATTGGACGACTTTTGAAAGCAATGGGTCTTTCATCTTGCATTAAAACAACACCAATCCCATTTCCTGAAGCATCACATTCCACAATAAAGGTTTTTGTGAAGTCCGATGTAGCTAATACCGGTGCTTGGCACATTGCCTCTTTGAGATGTTCGAAGGCCTTTGTTTCTTCTGGAGTCCATGAAAATGCATCTTTCTTCAATAATGTTGTTAGAGGTGCTGCTATTCTCCCATAATTCTTAACAAACTTGCAATAATACCCTGTCAACCCGAGAAATCCTCGCAGATGCTTTATGGATGTGGGGATTATCCATTCCTTAATGGCTTTAATTTTTCTAGGGTTTACCTTAACTCCTTCATGAGATACAATATGACCCAGATATTCCACCTCTTGTACTCCAAAGAAACATTTGGCTCTTTTTGCATATAATTGTTTCTCCTCCAATAGTTGTAGCACCCTGTCAACATGTTCAACATGATCCTTCTAAGACCTTCTATAGATTAGTATATAATAAAAAAATACTAACACAAATTTTCTAAGGAAGGGTTTGAAAATGGAATTCATCAAACCTTGAAATGTAGAAGGTGCATTGGTAAGGCCAAAAGGCATGACCAAAAATTTATAATGACCCTCATGAGTTCTAAACGTTGTTTTCGGAATGTCTTTAGTCCTCATTCTGATTTGATGATATCCTGAATGAAGATCCAACTTGGTGAAGTAAATTGATCCATGCAATTCATCAAATAATTCATCAATGTTAGGAATGAGAAACTTATCTTTAATAGTGAACTTGTTGAGCTCCCTATAATCTAGACACATGCGCCATGATCCATCCTTCTTATGCACCAATATTACTGAAGCAGAGAAAGAACTTTGACTAGGTTGAATTATACCAGCCTCTAGCATTTCTGCAACCATACGTTCAATTTCACTCTTTTGGGCATAGGGATATCTGTACAGCTTGATGTTTGGAGGAACACTTCCTGGAATCAAATGAATAGCATGAGCATGATCATGAATAGGTGGGAGACCTTTGGGAGTCTCAAATACCTTGGAATGATTGTCCAAGACTTTTTGGAGATATGGAGAAATAGATGATTTTGATGTGGAAACATCTAGCGAACATAATTGTGCAATTACACCTGGTTGTTCCTTTTTTAGAAGATTTATCTTACTGTTAGAGATGATTATCTTTCCTGGTTTCCTTGCAATACCCCTTAATTCAACTTCCTTTCCTTCCGTAGAAAATTTCATGAAAAGTTTTTGAAAATTAAAAGCTATTGTACCCAAGGATTGTAGCCATTGGACTCCAGTACAACATCAGCATCTCCCATTGGAATGGAAAGCATTGGGCTATTCAATACATATTCTCCCATGGATAGCTTGATATTATGGCACTTTCTAAAGAAATTTATGGTTCCTCCAGTTGCAACCATCACACAACACTTTGGTGCTGGATATAGGAAGCAATTCAATTCTTTTTCTATCTTACAATGAATAAAATTGTGGGTACTTCCTGAATCAATCAACACTATTACCTTTTTCTTCTTGATATGTCCTTCTATCTTGACAGTTTGAGGAGTGGTAATTCCAGCCAATGCATTACAAGATATGGTCGGATTCATTACTTCTTTATCTAGGGTTTGTTCCTCGAGTATATCCTCTTCTTTTGACATTTCTTGTTCCTTGTCTTCCTCCTCTTCACAATCTATGTAGGATAATTTCTTCTCAGCACACTTATGACCTTTAGAGTATTTGTTATCACAACTGTAACAAAGCCCTTTTGCTCTTTTTTCTTCCAATTGTTGTGGTGTCAACCTTATAGGTTGTGGAAGGCTAGGGGCAACAACACTTTCATCTTTATAGTTGTGAGTGGTAGGCTTCCTGGTTGCCATAATTTTGCTTTCCATTTTTCTTGCTAACCTGAATGCCTTCTCCAATGAATCAAGTTCCCAAAGGCGAAACTCATGTTGGATATTATCATTTAAATTCCCTATGAACAAATCAATCCTATGCTCCTCTGGAATATCTTTTACCCTTATGTTCAATTTTTGGAAGTCGTCAATGTGCTCCATCATTGAACCCTTTTGTTTGAGACTTATCAATTGGCTAAAAAAGGAGTTGCTTTTTGTATCCTCATATTGTGCTGTCATTTCTTCGGTAAAAATTTCCCATGTGACAATTTGTTTACGAGAGCAAAGCCATCGATACCATACAAACTGCTTTGGTTCCAAAAATTGCTCCATCAATTTGTTTATGGAGATCGAAAAATTGCTTCATCTGTAGTATCCATGTTGTGAGATCCTTGCCATCAAACTTCCTCATATCGATTTTTGGAATATGGTGGTTCTTCGATCCAATGTTAGAGTCTATGAAATCATGATTAACATTTATTTTGTTCTCATCATGAGTTTCCTTTACTACCCTTTCACCATTAGTAAGCATTTCTTGTAGAAACTTTGTCAAATCTGTCTTCAAATCTTCCATGCCTGTCTTCAAATCTATCTTCAAATCGTCCATCTTAGCTCCCACGTCATTCATCTTAGCTCCAACAGCATACATCTTAGCTTCTACATCTTTCTTTAAACCATCCATCTTAGATTTTGTTACTTTTTGTGCGAGTGACATTTGTTGCACTTGGTCTCGTAATTTTGATATATCATGTTGCATTTCTTCCTCTTCTTCATGAGTCATGTTAGAGTTTTCAGGTTGCTTACTAGGTGTTTGCATTTTATTTCCTCGGGGCATCGGTTACTGATAATAATGCTTTACTATGCCCTTTGAATTCCTTTAAACTAATTTTTCAAACCAAGCTTATGCAAAAATTTAAAAAAACAACACACCTTTTTTCACTTTGTAGGAGTTCGATATTGAATCTGATGTATCGCTGCAATTTCAGATCATCCAGTTCTAAAATTGCGACCTGCAGTAGCCATCTACGTTCTCTTTCTAATGCCACCAGTCTGATTAAATTTAGATTCTCCAAGAAAGAGTTATGCACAATCTCCCAAGATGACCTGATTATATACCTTTTCAGAAGAGCGAACTTGTATGAAGTGCCACGTGTCATTGTTTTGACCTTCATATCTAAAAAATATACACAGGAAACTACAGTCCATCATATTTCTGTAACTTCTTACGTAATTTTAATCTGATGCTCAAAACAAAATTGATGAGGATTTTCCCCACGTAACCTGTTTGGAATGTAATTCGGGAGTCTGCAAAAAGACCAACTTCCTCACATCATATCTCCGCAAATAGAGGGCAAAAAGCTCTAAAATTTCGACCCAAGGTTCAAAATGAATTCGGCCCAAATGGGTTTTTTTTTAGCATCTGAAACGTCGCAGAAAAAAAGTTATAGTGCAAATGCCATGATGACCTGTTTGGAGTAGCGAAACCCTAGAATCCAAAGCTCTGATACCAAATGTTATGAAACTAGCTCACAAAAAGATAACAAAGATAGATGAACGCCTTACAATTCAGTCTCTTTGAGGGGGCAACCTCCTTTACGTTACAGAAATGAACAATTCTTGGATGATCAAATGACAAAACCTCCTTTCTACATATAGGAGTTTAAGGGGTCACAATATAACCAATCCGACCTAACAATAATAATATAAAGGCACAAAAATAACAATAGAGGGATTCTATGGGGCATAGTAATAACAATATGGGGACAATAGGGGCACAACAATATTAATAAGGGATACAACTACAATAGTAATGGGGGAATCACTAATATTATAGGGACCTAACAAAGGGTGATGGACACAGGTACTATTCTAGTTTTGGTTCTGAAAAGTATCATGGGCATCATTGTTATCATCCTTATAGGACGAGTGTAGGGGATATTTGTCGGATGAGTTCAAGAAATAAAAACCACTTACATTCAATGGGGAAATGAAGAAAACACATGATGCAGACGCATGGTTGCTCGGAATGAATAATTTATTCATATTGCGCAATTACTCAGAGAACATGAAGGCCAAGATAGCTACATTCAGTCTTAAAGGTAAATCAAATATTTGGTGGGAAGATGTAAAGAACGTTAGAGATATTTATGAGGAGGATTTGACTTGGAGTGAATTCGAGAGACTATTCAGGAAGAAGTATCTATCAGAGAGGTACTATGACGACAGGGAAAAAGAGTTTTATGAGCTAAAGATGGGCTCTATGACCGATGAGGAGTACACTAGCATATTTATGGAGTTGTTGAGATATGTGCCTTACCTCAAGGAGGAGAAGGCCAAGATTTAGAGATTCATCAGTGGGTTTCCAATAACATTCAAAGACAAGATTGAGTTTGATGAGCCTAGATCATTGGAGGAGGCCACCTAGAAGCCAAGCATTGTTATGATCAATCAAAGAGTAGATATGAGACTAAACCAGACTAGAAAGGTAATACAAGGAATAAAGGGAAATTGGATAAGAAGAGAGAAAGGCCTCAGGACACATGTAATAAAGAGAATGAAACACCACACAAGAAGTTCAATGCATCTGACAAAGGGTAGGGATTTCAGTTTGAGGAGAAGAACAAGGGTGCAGGTTGGAAGCCTATACAGTGTTGGACTTGTGGAAAAGATCATCACAGGAGAGATTGTCCACAACATAAGGGTGGTAGACCGCATATCTACAATGCTAAGGAAGTGCAAACAATGGGGGATGTTGGACAAAGTGTTCCTCAGATCTACACAATGTTGGATAATAGGCAAGCAGATCACTAGACGTCTATTATCGAGATGGACAATAAGCTTTGTGATCAAGTTGTTTCTATTTTGATTAACCCTAGATCTAATTATAGTTATGTTAATATTAACCTAGTGGATAAGTGTGGTTTGAATAAAGAAGTACATGCAAAGTCTTGGCTAGTACAATTGGCTATAGGTACAAAGAAGCAAGTTCATCATTGGGTAAGAGCTTGTGCATTTGAGTGGAATGGTATGTCTACATCAACACATTTGAATCTATTGTCGTTTGGTTCGTATAACATGCTTTTGGGTATGGAATGGTTGTATATCCATAGGAACAAAGTGGACTGTTATGACAAAGTTATTGAGTGCTTGGATGACAATGGAGAATAGAGGTCTTGCAGGGTAAGAAGAAGGAAACATCACTTAGAATGGTGACAACTATGCAGGGGAAGTGTAGTCGCAGGAAAGGGTGGGTGGTGTTTGTGGTACATATTTCTAGTGACATAGGTAAGGAAGTTGAGGATGCAGATATTTTGATTAGGTAGCCGATTTTACAACAGTTTCAGGATGTATTTCCTGTAGAGATTTTAGAGTTGCCGCCTCACAGGGAAGTGGATTTTTCTATGGAGTTGGTACCAAGGGCAACACCAACATTAAAATCACAATACAAGATGAGCACCCTAGAGTTGGTAGATCTTAAGTTGCAGTTGAAGGAAATGCTTGACTTAGACCAAGTGTATCACAATGGGGCGTACTAGTATTGTTTGTGAAGAAGAAGGATGACACTCTCAGGTTGTGCATTGATTTCAAGCAGTTGAACAAGGTGACCATTAAGAATAGGTATCTGTTGCCGAGGATTGATGATTTGTTTGATAAGTTGAAGGGAGCAACAATGTTCTCGAAAATTGATCTGAGATCAGGATATCATCAGGTACACATTAAAGAAGATGACATTCACAATGCATCTTTCCAGACCAGGTATAGACATTATGAGTTTGTTGTAGTTCCATTTGGTTTGACTAATGCTCCAGCTACTTTTATGTGCTTAATGAATAATGTGTTGCATCCTTATCTGGAAAAGTTTGTTATTGTATTCATTAATGATATATTAATATATTTAAAGAAAGAGGAAGAGCATGTCGAACATTTAGCAACATTGTTGAGATTGCTAAGAGAGCATCAATTGTATTCTAGGCTTAGGAAATGCAGTTTCTTTCAGACAAAAGTACATTTCTTGGGACATGTTGTTTCCAAGGAAGGTATAACAGTGGATCTAGAGAAGATAAGGGTTATCATGGAATGTGAAGATCCTAAGAATGTGGATGAGGTAAGATAATTTATGGGGTTAGTAGGTTACTACAGGAGGTTCATTAGGAACTTCTCTCGCATTGCATATCCTATCACGTCATTGCAATGAAAAGGTAAGAAGTTTGAATGGACAAAAGAATGTGCAACAAGTTTTGAGCAGTTGAAATAGTTGTTGACAAATGCTCCAGTGCTAAAGATTACAGATCCAGACAAAGAGTTTGTGGTATGAAAAAATTCTTGCAAGAGAGGACTTGGTGGAGTTCTTATGCAGGAAGGACAAGTAGTATGCTATGAATCACGGAGTCTGAATGAGCACAAGTAGAATTATTCGACACATGATCTTGAGTTAGTAGCAATCATCCATGCATTGAAGATATGGAGGCACTATCTTCTTGGTAGGAGATTTGTACTGATGAACGATCATAGGGGATTGAGGTATCTATTTGACCAACCAAATTTGAGCGCCAAGCAAGCTAGATGGTTGGATACGATCAACGAGTTCAACTTTCAGATCAAGTGCATTAAATATGCTATAACATATTTAGTTTTGATAATTTAAATTCGCTGATATAATAGGTTTTAATAGTTTAGAAATAATAAATGGGTCTGAAAGAGTAAACGCGCCCTCAAAATGTAAATTTAAGTTTCATTAGCTGGTTGATTTAGTTAATCATGCATTTAAACATGATTAAATGATGTAATAAAGTAAATTCAAACATGGTTTACAAATAGATGAGAATGGATTTTCAGAAACTAAAAGAGGTTTTTTTTGCTAACATCCTCTTGTACAAAAACCTCTCTCCGTTTTCTAACAACTATTATGATTTGGGAGACGCTAACGATTCTTTAAAGGCATATTTTCCAGAAATTTTCTGTTTCAGTCACCTTTTTGTAGAGAATATTGTGGATAATAAGAAATGCATTGTGGTACCGACGGAGGTTTTTCTTCCTCAGATTCGAATCTAAACAGAGGTTATGGTTTGGGATATTCGGATGAATCTTTCAGGCATGTTTTCCCAAATTTTCCTGTTTTTAGACATTGTTTTGAAATGCGGTTTCCGAGTAGGTGGAAATGATTTTTCAAAAACTGAAAGAAATTTTTGTTACCAACATCATCATTTACAAAAACCGCTCTCAGTTTGCTAACATATATTATGGTTTGGGAGAAATAAAGGTATTACAGGACCCTATTTTTCAGAATTTCGGGAGGAAAAAGCTCAAAGATAGTTAGTGACTTGGAGGCCACCTCATCAAATATGAGTTGCAATCAAATTCGAATTGCTCTTCTTTATCAACAGAAATCCTCAAGGATAGTACCAGAACTCTTCAAATAGTTTTAGTTACCTTTATTTGTGTTCTATTTTTGTAATACAGTTTTCAGATATTTGTAATAGCTCTTGATATTTTTATCAAGATATTTTGTGAGGAAATATTATAAATACTTCATCAATTGAAGTAATATTTGTGGACTTTTGATGCCAAGGCTCTTCACTTTGTAATAAATCCTATTATAGGATTTCTAATGAAAGCATTCTGGCTCTAGTTTGATAGAATTTTGTGTTTTCTAGTATGTCTTTCTAGTGTTCCATATCTTATTTCTTCACATGTTCAAAGCATATATAGGAAGGTCTGGGTAAGTGTAGATTGAGTATCAATTTATTCTTAATTCCCTTGCAAAATCATAACTTTTAGAAAGAGATATTAGCTTATTGGACTGTTTGTCCAAGATAACTCCTCTTTGACTGGTTTTTTCTTTATGCCTTCTGATAGCCATTAAAAGAGATTAGCTTATTGGACTATCTGTCCGAAATAGCTCCTTTTAGGATTAGTTTTAATTTGGCCTTATTGAATACTTTGAATATGTTTTGTTGGGCTGTAGAAATCTTCTACACACGTCCAAATTTCTTCAGTTGTTAAGAAGTCTGTTTGATTGCTTAATTATTAGGAATCTCCTTACATTCTTCTATCATAATCCTTGAAAAGATAAGCCATTATGTCAGGCTGGAAGCTGACACGTTTTGAAGGGACCCTGTGAGAGAAGCCTTAAATCATGGATAGTGATTGTCATTGATCGCCAACCACCCCCAATTAAAACCATATATCTGGCCATATTGCTTCAAAGGCTGCTGTTCAGTGACAAGTGAACATCGTTAAACAAAGCCTCGTAACACTTGAGGGAGCCCCCTCTGGTTTAAGGGCCAGGTTGAACCTAAAGGTTGGTTGAGTTGGTTTCCTGGTGTAGTTTTTGCAACCAAGGACAGCCTACGGGAAATAGATATAACATCTGGCGTCGTTGCTGGGGAGCAAAGTAACGAAAATATCTTTCTCCGGGGAATGATAAAGTTTAGATCTATTCCTTGCTGGTGAACAAGGAGTAGGCATTTATTATTGGTTGCATTGCTTTCACCTGAAGACTTCACTTTGTCATATGGCAATTCCAGTGGGTAACCAATCTTACTATTTCGAAATTCGAGCTGCCTTTGCTGCTATGCAAAGTTCATTGATACTTGCAATTAGTAGTATATGTCTATCCCTCTCAGCCATGGTAAAAAATCTAAAATGTCTACAGAGGATGCAACTTTTAAAGTACACTTATGAGTATAAGTTTCCCATGGGATTTCATGTTCATATTGTATATTTTCTTCAGTTTTTTTTTTTTTTTTGGCAATGTGGTTTGTTAATAAATCCACTCCGCACTTGGTTACATTGGAAAACAGATTACACCTCACAGTGTAAAGTTTTTTAGTTCAGTTAGATATAGGTGTGGGGATCGAATAGATATTCTGAGTTTCAATGTGCAATAGATCAACATGTTCATTGTTTATGAGTGGTGCGATTTGAAGATTATATGATAGATCAACTTATATTTTCATTCTCTAGAAATTTTTAGTTTTCAGATTTCAATATGGAAGAGTATCCGAATTAGTGCAAGCATATGGTTTCATTTCACAGTTGCAGGTTGCAGTGTGTAGTAACAGAGTATTCAAATGACAACACTGATCCATGGGGATTGGTTATATTTCTACAAAAGATGGAAGATCAGTGGTTGATGGTATGAATCCATGCCCAATACTAAAGGTAGTTGGTCTACTAGTTCTATGCATTCCATAGGGGGAGGTAGTCCCCATCGGAGCCGATGTTGTAACATATTTAGTTTTTATAATTTAAATTTTCTGATATAATAGGTTTTAGTAGTTTATAAATAATAAATGGGTCTGCAAGAGTAAATGCTCCCTCAAAATGTAAATTTATGTTTCATTAGCTGGTTGATTTAGTTAATCATGCATTTAAACATGATTAAATGATGTAATAAAGTGATTTAAAACATGGTTTACAAATAGATTAGAATGAATTTTCAAACACTGAAAGAGGTTTTTGTTGATAAATTCCTCATTTACAAAAACCTCTCTCATTTTTCTAACAACTATTATGGTTTGGGAGATGCAAATGCATCTTTGAAGGCATGTTTTTCAGAAATTTCATGTTTTAGTCAATGTTTTGCAGAGAATATTGTGGATAATAAAAGATGAATCTTGGGAAAATGGAGGAGGTTTTTGTTCCTAAGATAATAGAATACAAAAACCTCTCTCAGTTTTCACACAGCTGGCTCAGATTGAGATATTTGAAGGGATGACTGGATCCTATTTTTCAGAAATTCGGGAGGAAAAAGCTCAAAGACAGTTATTGACTTGGAGGCCACCTCATCAAATATGAGTTGCAATAAAATTCGAATTTTTCTTCTTTATCAACAGAAATCCTAAAGGATAGTAAAAGAACTCTTCAAATAGTTTTAGTTACCTTTATTTGTGTTCTATTTTTGTAATACAATTTTCAAATATTTGTAATAACTCTTGATATTTTTATCAAGATATTTTGTGAGGAAATTGTATAAATACTCCATCAATTGAAGTAATATGTGTGGGATTTCGATGCCAAGGCTCTTCACTTTGTAATAGCTTCTATTGTAGGATTTCTAATGAAAACCTTCTGGCTCCAGTTTATGACAGAATTTTGTGTTTTCTAGTATGTCTTTCTAGTGTTTTATTTCTTATTTCTACACATCTTCAAAGCATTTATATGAAGCTCTGGGTAAGTGTAGATTAAGTCTTAATCCCTCTGAAATCCCCTGTAAAATGATAACCTTTAAAAAGATAATAGCTTATTGGACTAGCTGTCTGAAATAGCTCCTCTTAGAATTGGTTTCAGTTTGGCCTTCAGTTGCCTTTGAATATATTTTGTTGGGTTATAGAAATCTTCTACACGCATCCAAATTTCCCTAGCTATTAAAAAGTTTGTCTGACTGCTTACTTATTAGGAATCTCCTTACATTCTTCTATCACAATCCTTGAAATGCTAAGTCATTCTGTCAGGCTGGAAGTTGACACATTCTGAAGAGACCCTGTGAGAGAGGCCTTTAATCATGAATAGGAATTGCCATTGATCACCAACCACCCCCAATTAAAACCATAAATTTGGCCATTGTGCTTCAAAGGCTACTATTTAGTGACAGGTGAAAAACGTTAAACATAGCCTCGTAACACCTTAGGGAGCCCCCTTTGGTTCAAGGGCCAGCTTGAACCTAAAGGCTGGTTGAGTTGGTTTTCTGGCGTAGTTTTTGCAGCCAAGGACTGCCTATGGGAAACATGTACACCTGTGAGTATAAGTTTCCCATGGGATTTCATGTTCATATTGTATATATTCTTCATATTTTTAGTTATTGGCAATGTGGTTTGTCAATAAACCCACTCTGCACTTGGTTACATTGGAAAGAAAATTACACCTAACAGTATAAATTTTTTTAGTTCAATTACATAGAGGTGTGGGGATTGAATAGATATTCTGAGTTTCAGTATGCAGTAGATCAACGTTTTGATTGTTTATGAGTGGTGTGATTTGAAGAGTATATGATAGATCAACTTATATTTTCAGTCTCTAGAAATTTTCAGTTTTCAGATTTCAGTATGAAAGAGTATCTGAATTAGTGCAGCCATATGGTTGCATTTCATAGTTGCAGGTTGCAGTGTGCAGTAGTAGAGTATTCAAATGACAACATTGATCCATGAGGATTGGTTATATTTCTACATAAGATGGCAGATCAATGGTTGATGGTTTTATGGTATGACTCCATGCCCAACACTAAAGGCAACTAGTCTACTAGTTCTTTGTATCCCACAAGGGGAGGCAGTCCCTAGTTTGTTGTAACATATTTAGTTTCGATAATTTAAATTTGCTGATATAATAGGTTTTAATAGTTTAGAAATAATAAATGGGTCTGAAAGAGTAAATGCGCCCTCAAAATTTAAATTTAAGTTTCATTAGCTGGTTGATTTAGTTAATCATGCATTTAAACATGATTAAATGATGTAATAAAGTAAATTCAAACATGGTTTACAAATAGATGAGAATGTATTTTTAGAAACTAAAAGAGGTTTTTGTTTCTAACATCCTCTTGTTCAAAAACCTCTCTTTGTTTTCTAACAATTGTTATGATTTCAGAGATGCTAATGATTCTTTAAAATCATATTTTTCAGAAATTTCTTGTTTTAGTTACCCTTTTGCAGAGCATATTGTGGATAATCAGAAATGAATTGTGGTAAAATGGAGGAGGGTTTTGTTCCTAAGATTATAATATACAAAAAACTCTCTCATTTTTGTAACAAAGATTATGGTTTGGGATATGCAGATGAATCTTTTCAGGCATGTTTTCCCCAAATTTTCCTGTTTTTAATTAGTGTTTTCAAATGCGGTTTATGAGAAGGTGGAAATGAATCTTCAAAAAATGAAAGAGGTTTTTGTTACAAACATAATCATTTACAAAAACCACTCTAATTTTTCTAACATATATTATGGTTTGGAGAAAAAAATGTATTACAGGACCCTATTTTTCAGAATTTCGGGAGGAAAAAGTTCAAAGACAGTTAGTGACTTAGAGGCCACCTCATCAAATATGAATTGCAATAAAATTCGAATTGCTCTTATTTATCAACAGAGATCCTTAAAGATAGTACCAAAACTCTTCAAATAGTTTTATTTACCTTTATTTGTGTTATATTTTTGTAATACTGTTTTCAGATATTTGTAATAAATCTTGATATTTTTATCAAGAACAATGTAAACTTTGAAACGGGAACTATAAACTCAAAATGAGAACTCTGCCCAAAAACCCCCAAAAAAACATGAAAAACAATGCTAAAAATGAAAAGTGTGTATACTAGAACGATGGTTTTTTTTTAGGGTCAATTTTGAACATGTTTTAAAAATGGGAGTGAGAACGAATTTTTTGTGCAAAAATTGTGCAAAAACTAGTTTGAAAATGAAAAGTGCTAATAATGGAACGATGGATTTTTTTTTAGGGTTAATTTTCAATATTTTTAAAAAATGTCATGAAAATCAAATTTTTATGTATAAAAATTATGCAAAAAACACCCTCAAAACGAAAAGTGTTGATGCTCGAATAACACTTTTTTTTTGGGAAAATTTTCAACATTTTGAAATAATGGTGTAAAAGATTTTGTTATGACTCCGAAAAAATTAAAATTTCAAAAAAATAATGAAAACATAAAATTAAAAATAAAAACAATGAAAAAAGCACAAAAAAAGTTAAAAAAATTACCAAAACATAAATAAAAATATATATTAAAAACAAAACATAAAATTAAAAAAACAAATCAATCATAAAAATGTGAAAAAAAAACAAAATTAACCTATAAAATATAAGAATTAAAAAATTAAAGAAATAAATAATAAGAAAAACATATTTTCAAAAAAAAACATTTTTTTTTAATGTGGTAAACCATAAAAAAAAATTGGAAAAAAAAAAATAAAAAAAAAAAAAAACTATAAAATTAAGTAAAAATATGAAATTTTAAAAAATCATTAAGAAAAACTAAAAATAAAATAAAATTAAAAACAAACTAGATTAAAAAAAATAGAAAAATAACAAAAAAAAAAGAAAAAAATTAAAAAACTACAAAAATTAAAATTAAAAATATTTTCAAAAACCCTAAAAAACAAAAATATGTTGAAATTAAAAATAAAATAAAAACCTGAAAAACAATTAAATTTTTTTAAAAATACATATTTTCAAATTAAACCTCGTTTTCGAAAAAATTAAAATTAAAAAAAGCTAAATATATTTTTGATATTTTTAAAAATAACATTTAACATATATATATATATATATATATAAAATTTAAAAAAACATTTAAAAAAATATATATATATATATATATATATATATATATATATAATAAACATATTTAACAAAATTTATTTTTTATTTAAAAAAATTAATTTTATCGGCCATCGCCCCCACAGGTGGCTGGGTGGTGGCTGTTTGACTCTGAGAATTGAATAGCCACTTCCCGGCCACCCCCACGAGCGGTTGGGTGGTGGCTATCCGATTCTCGGAATTGGATAGCAACCACTCAGTTGCCTGTGGGGGTGGCCGGGTGGTGGTTATCTGTTTCTCAGAATTGGATATCCACCTCAAGGGTGGTCAGGGGGTGGTTATCCGATTCCGAGAATCAGATAGCTACTGCTTGGCTGCCAGTGGGGGTGGTTATCTGATTCTCGGAATTCAATAGCCATCGCTCGACTGCCCGTGGGGGTGGCTATCCGATTCTCGGAATCAAATAGCTATCACCCGGATGCTTGTGGGGGTGGCTATCCAATTCTTGGAATCGAATAGCCACTGCCTGGTTGCCCATGGGGGTGGCTTTCTGATTCTCGAAATCAGATAGGCACCGCCCAGCCACCCGTGGGGGTGGCCGGGCGGTGGCTATCTGATTTTCAGAATCAGATGGCCACCGCTCGGCTGTCCTTGGGGGTGGCCAGGCGGTGGCTATCTGATTCCGAGAATCAGATAGCCACCCCCATGGGCAGTCGGGTGGTGGTTATTCGATTCCGATTACGGGAACTGATACTGTTATGCGTTCAATATTTGTAATATGTGATTTTTACATTAATTTTTAAGTTAATCATTATTTTTTGAAAAAAAAGTGATTATTATTATTTTTTTGACATGAAATTCAAAAAAGTGTTATTATTTAACCATTTTTAGTTAAAATTTTTGTATAAAAATTGTGATTTTGACATGTCAATTCTAGCAAAAAATTATCAAAATGTGTAGTTTTTTAGTTATATTTATGTTAAAAATGGTTATTTTTATGTCTATTGTTAAAAAATATTCTTTTTTAAAAACAATTATTTCATGTGGATTGAAATTTTTTTTAAGGATGTATAAATATGTAGAATATCAAAAATTCAAAATATAGACCTTATAATTTAAAAATGCAAAACAATAAAAACCTCACTACAAAAAAGTTAAAATTAAAATAAAAACAAGAAAATATGAAGAAAACGACTACTTCAAAAATTATTAAATTTACAAAGTAATTATTTACATTTCATACATTAGAAAATTTAAAGTCAAAAAATAGGTCTTTTAAAAAAAGTGTCTGATGCAGAATTACCATTTTTTAAAATCAGCATGAAAATCACTACCATTCTAAAACACAATGTACATATAAAAAAATTAAAGTGCCAAAAACTATAATCTAAAAAAACATGTGTGTTCTGCATCACCCCTTTTCAAAATCAGGTCACTTTTTTGCTATCTCTATGAAACAGGTAACAATATTAGTTTCCGTTTCAAAGTTTACATTGTTCAAGATATTTTGTGAGGAAATTGTATAAATACTTCATCAATTGAAGTAATATGTGTGGACTTTTGATGCCAAGGCTCTTCACTTTGTAATAACTTCTATTATAGGATTTCTAATGAAAGCCTTTTGGTTTCCGTTTGACAGAATTTTGTGTTTTCTAGTATGTCTTTCTAGTGTTTCATATCTTATTTCTTCACATGTTCAAAGCATTTATAGAAAGGTATGGGTAAGTGTAGATTGAGTATCAATTTATTCTTAAATCCCCTGCAAAATCATAACCTTTAGAAAGAGAGATTAGCTTATTGGATTGTTTTCCAAGATAACTCCTTTATGGTTGGTTTTTTCTTTATGCCTTCTGATAGCCATTAAAAGAGATTAGCTTATTGGACAATCTGTCCGAAATAGCTCCTCTCAGAATTAGTTTCATTTTGTCCTTTTTGAATACTCTGAATATGTTTTGTTGGGCTGTAGAAATCTTCTACATGCGTCCAAATTTCTCTAGTTGTTAAGAAGTCTGTTTGATTGCTTAATTATTAGGAATCTCCTTACATTCTTCTATCATAATCCTTGAAAAGCTAAGTCATTATGTCAGGCTGGAAGCTGACACGTTCTGAAGGGACCCTATGAGAAAAGTCTTAAATCATGGATAGGGATTGTCATTGATCGCCAACCACCCCCAGTTAAAACCATAAATCTGGCCATTGTGCTTCAAAGGTTGTTGTTTAGTGACAGGTGAACAGTGTTAAACAAAGCCTCATAATACCTGAGGGAGACCCCTCTAGTTCAAGGGCCAGATTGAACCTAAAGGTTGGTTGAGTTGGTTTCCTGGTATAGTTTTTGCAGCTAAGGACTGCCTATGGGAAATAAGTACAATGAAAGGTAAAGAGAATAGGGTTGCAGATGCTCTTAGTAGGTGGATACAGGTGAACCACATAACAACTATAAGTTTTGTGAAATCGATGATGGAAAACAAATTAGGGTTTGCCATGAATTTAATAACTATGCTAAATATTTACCAAACTTCATTCTCTCGTTTTCCTTTGTTGATCACGTCACTCTGCAATTTGAGTCCTAGAGTTAGTTTTTGTTTTCTTTGATGTTTTTACGCAAAGCAATTCTTGTGTTGATTGTATTGGACACCTAATCCTCTATGGGTTGGTGTAGAATGTGAACAACCAAAGGAGTCCAAGAGACCACTGGGAATATGAATCCAAGGGTCACATCAATGTACTATAAATGTATATCATGTCAATAATATATGAAATTCAATGCTTATCATCCACATTCACTGTTTACATGCCATGTAAGTTTAATATGGTATCAGAGCGGGTTCCTTCCCGCCTTGCTGAAATTTAAATCACTAGTTTTGAGATGCAGTGATTATGGGCGTTTCTCTACTTTGTACAAAATTATCCCTTTGTTTGCACTATCTACATTCTGAAAATAACAACAACAAAAAAAATTGTCAGCCTGCAAATATAAATGTTTTCTGTTAGCCTACATTACCTGGGTTTTTCCTATGCTCTATTGAAATGCAGTGGTTCTACTGATACGCCGACAGTTAGTCTGCACATGCCTTACATGTCTGTCGATGCAATACCATCTTTGAAATCCCTACCTACATGCTCTTTTTTTCTTACAATTTCTTCATGTAGCATTATTTTGTGTCCATACTAACTACACGTATCATTGGGGAATTTCCTTTTGGCATGAGTACGATAGTGGATTTGTTTGGGTCTTGAATCATTTGTGGCTTTTCAAGCATCATTCTCTTTCCCAAATACTGGTCAAGGTCGCGGTGGAGGAATTATTAATTGTTTCTTTATGAGTGGCCTTTTCTGAGACATTTCTATGAAAATAGCAGCCACAGAGGAGGAATTTAGAGTCCTCTCTATCCAAATGGTTGTTTTAGATAGATGAATTTGAGGCAAATAAAATGGGGTAGCTTGGTTGAATTCGACGTGCGATGGATAAATTAGTTCAACAAAAGCTAAATGATCGGTTAGAAAGACTTGAATGTTGTCTATGCCCGTGTTCACTATCTTCATAGGTGAACTAAAGCGAGCAACTACACACCTTGAAGATTACTACGAACGTGTTGGTGAGCAACGCTGATGGGTTTTGTTGGGAGACGAGAAGCCATGGAGCCTCATGCTTCTAGACCTCTGATATCTTATCGTGGTGAAAGACCAGTTCCTCTAGCCATATGCGTTTCTATGCTATATTGACCTGTAAGAGTTTCCATTACTTTGCCTAACGTTCTCTCAGCCAATTCCACATTTCTATCTGCCTAACAAATTGCATTTTGGCTGACACCATTTGTAATGCCTTTGCTATTTTAATTTGTGTGTTTGTTTATTTAACCATGATATTTATCAACAAACTTGCTAGTTATATCATTCTCTCTATGGTGTATAAACACATCTCTGCTCACTTTTCTCTGTCCATTCTAAGATTTGACCTTCTCTATATCCATTGGAGACAACGGGAAGCGGTCAGTTAAGCAATATACCCCACGTAGAAAGACCAGAGTATAGTGTTGTTGTAGCAACAACTTAACTTTAGACAACTAAACTCAAATTCGTAGTCCTTTGCTATACACTTTTTGGAATATCCTTGGTGGAATAGGCTTGTGACTTCAGGCTAACGACCATACACTACAAATTGCAGTTAAGATGAGCCTAAACCCGAACAACCCACATATAAGACCTTGAAATCTGGAGTTGGATATGTTATTTTTCCCTTGAAATTCTAAAAAGATTAGGATTTGGCTAGAAAATATTTTGAATTCGGGTTGATTCAGACAATATTATGTTGAAAAATTTGGCAAGATAAGGCCTGTTGGACCTCCTTTCGAGTAACAAAAAGGCAATGCAGAAACTACTTTGCATGGTCCTCACAAACACAGAAATGAAAAGCAAAGGTTGAGAATCAAAGGAGAGGTGGTGGTCCATATTTATAGATGGACTAGGGCCATATAAAACGTCTACATGATTGAACTTGGTAACATGATTCTACATTGACTGCTACTCAACATTTTTATATAGCAGAGCTGCCACAAATTCTCAGAAGTTTATTTCCATTTTTTGTATAATAAAGATGTTGGTGTTTATCTTTTCCTCATAATTTTACCATTAGTTGAGATTTATTTACTACAAAATGGATCAAATTACTGAGGTATTAGAGTTCTTGAAAACTCTAATACATTCCATTGATCATGATACAATGAAAATCAACAAGAACAATCTTTGTGATATTAAAACCTATCTATAATATACACAGGACAAGGTAGAATTTTTGGAGCTGGAATCTCAGCTTCAGCAAGAAGAATTATAATAATGGAGTCATCATTCTGAACATGTTTCTGTTCAAAACATTGAGACAGACTCCCATAATCAACAAGAAAATAATGTTGCAGTTGATTTAGATCTAGTGCCCAATGAAGCAGCAAAACTAGATGCATATGCAAAAGTTTAGTCTACACTTTCCAAGCCCATCATCAGACCTTAGGAAGAGCTTGTCCATAACAAGCACAAATGATCTGGACTTAAACAGGAACGCAATAAATTACAGAGATAACCATAAATACATATATGCAGCGGAAATAATACCTCATTTCATTACTGTAAAATACTGAAATATTCTTACAAACAGAAATGGAAAGAAACCAGCTAGGGCGATGGTAGCTTATCTCTGAGGAGAGATGTGGCAGCTACATGCCTTTGAACTGTCTTACAATGAGGCTCGAAGGCCTATTTATTGTTGAGAAACAATGGAAAACCCTTAACATTCCAAAACCTAACCCTAGAAGATGAAACGCCAAACTGTGGGCCCCGTTTGGGTAAATTGGTACATCAACTTCCCGGGGTCGTAACTTTGGCATATGATCTCCTTTTGACGCGTACAATAGCTCGTTAGAAAGATCTATCCGAGCACTACCACTTTGGGAGGAAACATCGGTCCATGGACCCATGTTGCCCCAGATTTCCCAAAAAACGTCGTTTAGGGCCTCAAAACGGCTCCGGAAGTTCAGGACCCGAAAAACTACTAAAAATAGTAAACTGTGTTACAATTTAGGAAACTGAAAAACTGAAAGAGACAGTTGTGGGGGTCCAAATGGGATAGGTGGGTGGCCACCAACATCCACCTGGATCATTCCTCCTCCCTTAGGAAGCAATGGTCCCCATTGCGTTGAGTTCCTCCATCTGCTGAACTTGGTCCTTGGTGAGCTGTTTTGCAATCTCGGATGTGTCCAATAATGGTGGGAAGCATGGTCGAGAGCAGTACACATTGAACACTTGGTGCAAGCGAAGGAATGGAGGAATGCTGTGCTCCAAAGCATTATTTCCAACAGCCTTAGTAATGGTGTAAGGACCATGTCGGCATGGTTGGAGCTTTTGATGGGATCTTGTAAGGCGATCTTTCTGCAGATGCAACCAGAATTTGTTGCCCACCTGAAGCTTGTGTGGTACACCTGTGGGTGAGGAGAAGTTGTTCCTATGTTCGGTCATGACCGTTTTCCTTTGCTGCTGCTGCTGCTGCGTGGAGGAACCCTTTGCGGGAGTCATGGATGTGGTGACAATCTTCCCCTTACTTTGGGAGTGAACCAGACAGATGAATTTCCTGGTCTGGGAGATGAGCTTGCTGCCTTTCTTAGTAGTGATTAAAGATGTGGCGGTAGGTGGGGCTACCTCCGGTGTCCTGTATAATGAATTATTCAAAGAAATAATGACAACACGAGGCCTTGACTCATACACAGCATGCCTCCTCCACAAGTATGGCTGGCCTAATAATACATCGCAAACATCCAGAGGTGTAACATCACACAATACCTCGTCTGTGAAGGGTTTGATGCTGTAGGGAAGGCGACACTGCTGGCGAACCTTGAGATCTCGTCCTTCATGAAGCCACCCAATACTGTACAGCTGTGGGTGTGGTGTAGTCGGTAGGCCCAACCGCTTCACGACCTCTGCTGAAATGAGGTTCTTTTGGCTCCCACTGTCAACAATGAATTGCAGCGGTGAACCCTTCACCCACATTTGTGAGTGGAAAAGGTGCTCCCCCTCCTCTGGGTCTTCAAGCTCATTCTTCTGGATCTTGGCGGTGGCAACAGTGGCGTTGGGCTCTGCATCAATGATCTGCTTCCCTTTGCCATTCCCCTTGTCAGGTTCTGACTCAGGGTCAGAACATGCATCTGATTCGGAAGCCTTCAACTCGGCCACCAGCGACTGCTTGGTCCGACACTCACTTGTGTTATGAGTGGGACTCTTGTGGAACTCACACCACTTTCCTATGTCGTCCTTTGGCTTCATGGTGTTGTTCTTTTCTTGCGGCTTCGACAGGTTGTCATGGGTCACCCGCCTTGGCTTTGTCCTTTGGGCTTTGGATTTGTAGATCCAAAGTCTCGCTTCTTCTGTTTGAACTTTTGCTCGATTTTGACAGCGTATCGGTATGCTGTGCCGAGTGAGGAGATGTTCAAGAACCCCATCTCTTCCTAGATGTATTTGTGTAGGCAGCCACGGTATTTGAGTACTAGATGCAACTCAGAATCCTTGATACCCAACTGTGTGTGAAGGGTATGAAAAATGTTTGTGAACTCCGGCACATCTTGGTCTCATCCCTGCCGCAGTGTGGTCATTTGATGTATTTGTCCTCATAGCTTCCGACAGGATAGTACTGCTCCTTGATGGCATCCCGGAAGTCATTCCAAGTGGGTGCGGCTAAAAATAGTGAGCCTGTACTTTCATCCTTTTGCTCGCAGTAGCTTTCCCACCAATCCTTGACGTGGGGGGCTGCTTTGAGAAGAGCGAAAACAATCTTTTCCCGACTTGAAAATTCATGAACAGAAAAATACCCATCTAGCAGATTTAACCATTTATCTACAGCATCTACGTATATTTGACCCTCGAAGATGGGGATTTCAAAATTAACTTGTACCTTAAATGGTGTGGTGTTTCCAGAGTAGCTGTTGGAAGTCGATGCGTCGCTTCTGGGTAGTCGCTGAAGGATCTGGGCAAAGCTATCCATCATCGCGTTCCGTTGTTGCTCAAGGGCTTCTTCGAGCAAGATTTTGATAGGATCTCTTGCCCCCTCGTCTTTCTTCTCATCCACCATGGGAGGCCGCTGGGATTTGCGAGGCTGGTCTTGCAAAGGTTCGACCAGTTCAAGCCCTAACTCCTTATATCCTGACCTCGTTGGGGATATGCAAAGAAAAATAGAGAAAAAGCAGAATGCTCTGATACCACTGATCCAGACTTAAACAGGAATGCAATAAATTACAGAGATAACCATAAATATAGATATGCAGCAGAAATAATACCTCATTTCATTACTGTAAAATACTGAAATATTCTTACAAACAGAAATGGAAAGAAACCAGCTAGGGCGATGGTAGCTTATCTTTGAGGAGAGATGTGGTGGCTACATGCCTCTGAACTGTCTTACAATGAGGCTCGAAGGCCTATTTATTGTTGAGAAACAATGGAAAACCCTTAACATTCCAAAACCTAACCCTAGAAGATGAAACGCCAAACTGTGGACCCCATTTGGGTAAATTGGTACATCAACTTCCCGGGGTCGTAACTTTGGCATACGATCTCTGTTTGACGCGTACAATAGCTCATTAGAAAGATCTATCTGAGCACTACCACTTTGGGAGGCAACATCGGTCCATGGACCCATGTTGCCCCAGATTTCCCAAAAAACGTCGTTTAGGGCCTCAAAACGGCTCCGAAAGTTCAGGGCCCGAAAAACTGCTAAAAATAGTAAACTGTGCTACAATTTAGGAAACTGAAAAACTGAAAGAGACAATTATGGGGGTCCAAATGGGATAGGTGGGTGGCCACCAACATCCACCTGGATCAACAAAACTAGTATTGGATATTACAAGGAATTGTCCTTTCATAGTCTAGACTATTCCAAGCCCATTCAATTTCAAAGTGTTGGGTTTCTTCATGGCAGTTCACCTTCACCTGTCCCACATTCTTCTCCTCCACATTCATAGTCAAAATTATTTGTTAAATTCCAACATTGTGACCGAGTTGGCCATATAAAAGATCACTGTTTTGATCTTCATTTATGTGAGCACTGTCATAAAAACACTCATTCTTCAAACATATGCTTAAAAAAAAAGCCTCTTGCAATAACAAAGATTCATCTTGGATGGATCACTTCTTGGCAATGGGCTTCAACAACCAAGAAGATATTTTATTCATATGTTAGAACTTGTTCTAGAGTATTGAACAGTCTTGGAGTTGATTTTTCGCCATCTTCTCACCTTGTATTTGACAGGGGGGGAAGTAATGGTCATCTACAAGTTTCAAAGCCACATCAAGCACATCAAGTGAGCCTGAGCCACAACTTGCCATACCGATTCAGAGTTGTAGCCAGAGATAAAGATGCCACTTAGCATGCCTTTGGTTGGTGGTAAGCCTTAAACTATTTATGTGGGGTTGAGGCCTCCCTTAAAAGAATTGGGGACACTTCCTCTAACAGAAGACTTCAACTTCTTTCCAGTTTTGGAAGACTTCTAGGAATTTCATTAAGAATTTCAGAGTTGGTGGTCATCCTTAAACTGCTGCAGGTTGTAGACCTCCCTTTTTCAGGTTGAAGATCTCCTTCTCCAAAGCATTAGGGACACTTTCTCTTGTAGAATATTTCATCTTCTTACTAGACTTGGAAGAGTTTCGAGAAGCGTTCCAGTGTTGGTGGTCATCCTTAAACCACCCCCTCATACCAACATTTCAGAGAGCACATTCAGCCTAGTGCTGTCATCCATATTTTTGCACATTTTGTATTACAACGCTCTTCTTGGACTCATACATACCCCTTTAGATTAATGGGGGGAATTTTGGACACCTTATCCTCTATGGGTTGGTGTAGAATGTGAACAGCCACCGGAGTTCAAGAGACCACTTGGAATATGAATCCAAGGATCACATCAATGTACTATAAATGTATATCATTTCAATAATATATGCAATTCAATGCTTATCTTCCACATTTGTTGTTTACATTCCATGTGAGTTTAACAGATTGAATTTATTGTTTGTCGAGTGAGGTGGTTTTTTTCCGACCATTTGACAATTTTTTTCAGCAGAGATAATATTATTAAAACCCTGTTCATTTCGCCTATCTTCTTGTCTTATTTCACTTACATATATGGATTATACTGCTTATACCATTTTTTACTTTTGTTTCACCTGTGTTCATAGAGAAGCATGTTTTTGCTCTCTATAGGTTTTACATTTCAACGATAATCCTCAAGACCTTTGCAATAGGTTTCATTTTATCTGAATTGAGATGGAGATTGTAACAACTTTGGTAAAAAATACATGTAAAAATTAATCAAGGTAAAATAAGATCTTAGTCATGGGACACATATTCCAATTTGGATGGTGGGAAAACCATCCTAGTGGGGTGTCACATTGGTTTATTAATGGCTAAGGAAATTGACAAAGGCAATGGAAAAGGAAAAATGGTATTTATTGGCATTTACTTATGAAAATAATGGAAATTAGGAGAAAAGGAAGGTGAAAGGTCATAGGTTGCATGTGAGGAGGAAAATGAAGGAAAATAATGGAAAATTGAAGAAATTAGAGGCCTCATTAATAAAAAGGCTTTTGAGGGTCATTTCACAAACTTTTGTTAGTTCAATTTGGAGCTCTCATTCTATTCTCTTGCTCTCATACTCTTGGACACTTAGAGTTTTATTGGAGCACTCTTGGAGGAGTGTGGTATACTTGGGATTTGGAGCAAGAAGGCAAATGAAAAGTAGGAAAGCACAAGAGGACATCGAGATCAACAGCTACAATGGATTTTGCTTGCAGGTACCGAGTTGCATGTATGATTTCCTTGTTGGTTTTGGCATGCATGGAATATGCATGTGGTTATTTGGTCATGATTTGTCATTGGCATGGAGGATTTTCGAGATTGACAATGGTTTTTCTTAGCCTTTCCATTTCCTGGATAGCCATGGTTTTGTGGGTTTTACTTTTGTTCTCTGGTTGGTTTTCTTGTGCCTTTGGTTGTGGGTTGAGTTATTAGTTCCTAGAAGCCTTGGTTGGACAAACGCTTTGGAATCCTTGTAACAACTTGGGTTGAGTTACTAGTCTTGGAAGCCTTGGTCAGACAAACGATCTAGAAGCCCTTGGTGGGGTGAGTTACTAGTCCTGGAAGCCCTGGTTGGACAAAAAATTTGGAAGCCCCATAGCAGTTGTGGGTTGAATTACTAGTCTTGGAAGCCCTGGTTGGAACAAATGATTTGGAGCCCATTGAAGGCTTGAAAATATTGTCCTACAACATTATAAGGGAGACCACCCAGTCGAGAACTTAGAGCAGTTCCCTTTCCATTGAAATGGTGGTTTTGATTGGTTAAACTAGGCCCATTTACCTTCTCTCTATCTCCACTGGCTTAAAGTATGACTTTCATATACCAATAGAGAAGAGACATTAGATCAGTACTCTTCCTAATCAGGCAAGAAAGTGATCCTTAAGCTAATCTGGGGCTCAACCAAGCCACAAATAAAGTTTTCCTCTTTGATAAGAGGACTTTTAGGAATGTAAAATTAAATCTAAATATAAACTAACACTATAATACAAGAAAAGTGATAGAAAACCTAAAGCTATCTTGATTAGGAAGGTGTAAATCTAACCCAACCGAGAGCAAGATAACTAATTGAATTGAGATTTAAATACGTCTGGCCTATAGTGAATATAAAGTTAACGAAGTAGTTTAGTTAATTGATATTATGATTACCAAACATATCGTGTTCATAGATCCTTAAACCAAAATTATCAATCAATAACATTTAGGAAGTAGTTCACAAAAATGATGATTATTAGTAATTCAACAACTTGAATGATTAAACAATAATACAAGGAAATAGTTCACATTATATTATTGTTTGTTAAGACATAATTAAAAGGCTGATCGATGAGTAAGTAGTTACTCAGAAATCAAAGTTTAACACATAAGAGCAGAGATAAACAACATATAAATCACTCACATAGACAATAGTGCACAAATATGACTGAAAATCACAAGTCTCTGCTATTATAAAATGAAACTAGTATTAAAACAATAGTATCTTGAATACCAATTTATTAAGTCCAATTCCCTTGCTCTGATCTCCAACAGTCCTCTACAACTCATAAACTTTGTTAATGAAACAAGAGCTGAATAGTGCAAGCTCTTCTCAGCATACACAGTTCAGATATGTAAAAGATAAATCTCTCTATTCCTCAGATCTGAGATTAAACTCTCCTCTTCTGTACAATCCTAAATCCCTATTACAGTAGTGATTTTAGAATCCTGAATTGCAAAGTAGATAAGGCCTTTTTCAATGATTCAAATCCTTTATTACAGAGCCTAGAGATGGTATTTATACATGTTGGTAATATTAATAATTTTCCTTGATTTTCTCAATAGATGGAGCGAATAGAGGTAAAATAGAACTGAATTATTCCTTTAGATCAAATTCTAGCGGAATATGAATGGCTACGGCTTGAGGAGACGCTCAATTTAGCTCATGCTCAGATAGGACTACATTCAATTGCTTCCACAATGATAGTGATTTCCTGCCCATTTTTAGATCCGCTTTGCCACCTAGAGGAGTTTTTTTAGGGATCAGTTGTTGGATATGTTAGCATATTTCATCTTGGAAGCTTCTCTGCCAATACAAGGCTAAAATTAGTCGAAATCGAGGAGAAAAACAAGCCAAAATATAAGAAAACTATAAAATAAAATGTATGAGCTGTGAGACCGAATTAAAACAAATTAAATAAATTTATTATTATTATTATTATTTAAACATTACAACCGTACCAAATAGTGACATGCAGCATCATTTGAGTGGAATCAAAGGTAGGTGGATTATCGAAAGTTTTTATAACGTGCACAAACAAAAACGTTGACATTGGAAGGCTCCGATATGGAGCGAATGCGATTTTCCGATAAAATCAACATTAATACACATATCGGGTCCATTTATCGGAAGGAATAGTATGTCGGAGGTCGGAGATCAAAGGTGAATAATTATCACATATCGGAGATCAACGACCTTTAGGGATATCGATGAACAAAAGGAAATATAATATCAGAGTTCAGAGATCGACATAGTGATATATTGGAGTTTATGACTGTTACCATATAAAAGGTTCTGATGTAAGGGGTGGATGCGATATTCTAATTAGATTTAATTAATACCATATCGGATCCATATATCGGAGATGGGGAATGAACAACCCCAATATCAAGTTCCTTGGGTGATGTGGCAGGTGGAGCCCACAAATCATGATTATGAAATGATTTTGTTGCGTAAACCCTTTATTAAACCTCGTTAAATTATTTATCAAGAGGAACAGAGGTGGGGACATGTCGGGGTTTTAATATATTGTAACATTTAAACATTGTAACCCTGATATGTGACCTTTGCGATATGCATAAACTACAACTACTTGTTTCATAAGATGAAGGCCTTGGAAATTAGAAGTTTGGATATCGGAAGGGCTTATATCGAAACTTTTTAGTTGAGCCTCCCCGATATCTAGAAGACCCGTGGTTCCGATATTGTCTAATGTAAGAATTAAATACACTTGTAATATAAAGGGTTTAGCCCTAATATTACTTTGAAATAATAAAACCAATTTAACATTGGAGCTTGATCTCGGGGGCTATGCTTATTATTTACAAATTAAAATAAATTTATTATTTATACAAAAAGTAAATATTTACAAAATAACATCAGTAATAAAAAAATGGTTATGCAAATTATGTATACTTAGTATTCCAAGGTAGTTAAAATCTCCAGCCTAAGTCCAATCATTATTTACAAATCAGATAACCACAAGAAGAGAAATAAAAGATATAGGAAGCTAGGGTTAGGTAAAATCTGCTAAGGCAATCAAATCTGAAAAACAAAAGGATCCCCATAATTTTATTATATGGCTAAAATATAAATTAAATGGGGGGTTGTTGAGTACTACAACAATTGGCAACACACTGGGCGAAACAATTATCTCTGGGAAAATAAATGAAGCTTTAAGCAATTAAACAAGAATACTTAGAAAGGTAAAAATCTTAAAGTTTTGACTGTTAAAAGTTACTTTGAATTAAATAACTCATCATCTTGTGAATTATTTCATAACCTGTTTATTGATGAAAATATTTATTACCTTTGTTGGTCATTTAATCTATTATAAAGATAAAGCTAAGAACTATAGAAGCTTAGCTTTTAAGATAGACCTATTTGTAATTGGTAGAGCCATTGCTACCAGCAGGCATCCATAACCTCGATAGGGTTACCATTTAACCAAATATATATCAGTATCATATCTACTTATAGTAATATTCTTAGAGGTATTTGATATTTTCTTTTAGAATTTTATTTTTTCGCTTACTTGAAACTCATTGTCCTAGCTTGGTAACTAGATGATGACAATGCCATTCATAGGTTATGATTATATTGAACAAGTTGGCTCGTGATGAGACCTCTTATCTCATAGTTATATAACAATAAGCCATTATCCTGGTTTGGTGATCAGTGTTGATAACATTAATATCATTGGTTTCCTATGATCATGGTAAGTCAACTCATGATGAGACCTCTTATCTTTCAAGATTTATATATTTTTGAATTACACTCTAATTTTTTTATTTTTTATTTTATTTTATTTTTTTAAATTAGTGGATGGGGAGGTATCTTCACTCTTCAAGAGTAATGGATGACAATTGAAGCCAAAAGATGCTAAAACTTCAAAATAGCCTTTACTTTTTAAAGAAATATTTTCATGATCAATTGTAGGATAACCAGATTTTATAAAGTTTCCAAGTTATGAAAAATTTACAATTTAATTGATAAAAAGATTTTAGAGCTTTGCAATAGATGCAATACTAAACTTCAAAGTTATAATTAGTCTTTCTAAGATATCTTCTCTAATCATTTAAATTTCATGTAAATCATGAGAGACCCCAATGTGAAGACAAAAGTGTATTACCTAACCTAACTAGGATAAGACACTGGTATATATATGTGATTATGTGAAAATGAAATAAAAGGGCAAGCACCAAATGTTAGAAAATTAGTAGGGAAGCCAATAAGGAGGATAAGCTATGCGTATTTTTTTTCCAAGATATAAAAAATATGTCAAGATTAGAGCTTTTATCTTGTAAATAAATTTGTTAAATGAGGCTTATTAAATGATAACTCATTGATGTGCATTTTTGGGGACTTTCTCCTTTTACAAATCGTGTTATAGAAATTTAAATTGCAAGTCTTTAAATATTGGTTTGTTTTAAGAAAAAACTATCAATCAGAATGAAAATCAGAAACAAGAAAGGGAAGAGGATACTTCTTGAAACTCCCCGAATGTTCTTCCTAGCTGCTTTTACTAAAAAAAACAAAATAAATCCTCAAACCAATGTAAACCTCCAAAACAGAGGAGCAAATGATAAGGGAATATAACTGGAAGAGAAAACAGAAGCAAGGAATTCAAGCAAAAGGAAAAACTGTAGAAAACAAAAAGATGAGAATGAGCATATGAAACTCACCAATGGAGAATTTTATTTGATCTTACTTGAGAAAAATGTCTTTTTTCTAGCCAAAGTAACCTCTTCTTTTAATTGGAAGTAAAATCATGAATAAGTAGCTTTGAATGTAATTTTCATTGGCCTAAAATCATAATTATTCAATTTAAAATGCTAAGTAATGAACTATTAATCATATCCACTTCAAATTTCCATCGGAGGATCAAAGTAATAAAATAAGCCTTTAGAGATACTTGTGAATCCAAAATTGGCAAGTCATAGTAATTCCTTTGAACTTATTGATACATGTTTTCATTACAAAAACAATGCAATGAAGCTTTGCAAAAGCAATGCAATTAAGAACAACATAAATGTATATGATCTGACTATATAAGAACTCTGACATGTTCCAAGACATTTTGCTAGAAAATGAAAGGATATGCAAAGAAAAACTTGGATTCATTACTTGCTTATTAAAAATCTGAAATAATGAAATAAATGCAAATGTAAAAGGAATCTAATCTAAATTAGTTTATTCCTATTGCTTACTAAATGGAAGGTAACATGACTAGGTATGGTCATACTTCCAATGTAACCATTTTCTCATTATAATTCCTCTATGTATGTATAGGTCAAGCAACATGAATAACACTGAAACTAAATTATAAAAAGAAAATTTCAGCCTATTATGCACAATTAACAAATTTAGCAAAATAAATTTATTTACAAAATTATTACCTTGAAATTCTTCCATCCAAATGTTTACATGATCATTAAAAATAGCATGAATTTTAGTGAATGATTGGAAGAAGTTCGAAAGAAGAGGAAACATCATGCCAGGCTTGAAAGATACATTTTTAATTATTGAAGCCCGTCGAACACTAGCAAAGTTAGAAATATTCGTGTGCGCTGGAACTTCTAGATATTGTTCAAATGGATCAATAAAGAATGGATGAACATTTAAAAGGCTTCTAGAAGTGTCCCATTGCTGGTCAGAATGAAATGGTGCACTCTCAGGTGCCAAAATTTGTGATGAACTTATTTGAAAATCATAAATAAATTGGTCAAGCATAAACACATAAAATTTCAAAATAAAAAGTAGATGATGTTCTTGCGTGAAACTCTTGAATTGTTTCTCATATATGCTTATTAATGCACCTTATGAGTTTCTAGAGTTTGAATGTTCAAAATACCACTACAATGTGCTCATAAACTCAAAAATGAGATTCAAAAGAAAAATAATTTCAGATTGATGGAATTGAAAATGGAGCAGATTCAAGTTTACATTAATGTTACAAATAATGGTACAATTGTTGGAAATAATACTGAGAGGGGGGGGGGGGGGGTGAATCAGTATTATCTAGCAATTTAATAAATCTTCCTTATTTGATCTTTGAATTATTTTTGCATGTCAGTACCATAAAATAATGAGCATGAACAAAGAAAACAGATAGTCACACCAAAGAACACAAGATGTAAGGTGGAAACCCAATGTGGGTGAAAACCACCTGCTACAATATGTCTCTATCTTCTTTCAAATTAGAAACTCCTTTTACAATGATTTTGTACTGGTGCAGTCCTTTACCAGTACGCAGGCTGCAACCTGCAGAGAGCTACAACTCTCTCTCTCGTTTTCCAGTCTTCTCTTGAAAGGGAGCTACAACCCCCTACTTCTTTTCATAAAGCATCAAATGATCATCAAGTACATAACAGTTACAGTCCACTACAGTTATCAGATCAGTAATAACAGAACTAACCCAGAACACCTTATCAACAGAGAAATTCAATCAACAGAACATCTTAAGACAGAGACGCAGTTTTCCCTTCTGTGGCCTGCGACCAGACGCAGTTAACCTTCTGCTCCCCTGCGTCCACACGCAAAGATCCTTCTGCTGCGCTGCGTGCCCACGCACTGTTCCTTGAACTGCACTACGTCCTGTTGCTGCAGGGATGCACCCAGAAACACTATCGCGCCGCGTACTTTGCTGCAGAGACGCACCCAGAAATGCTATCGCGCCGCGTCCTTTTGCTCCAGGGACGCACCTGAACCTTAGTCGCTCTGCGTCCCCACGCAGATCTCCTGTTACTGCACTGCGTCCCGGACGCACCTGAACCCTTCTGCGCCTGCGTCCCGACGCACCTGAACCCTTCTGCGCCTGCGTCCCGGCGCACCTGAACCCTTACTGCACCTGCGTACCTCTGGGCATAGATGATTTCAAGACTTCAAGAGTAACCCAAACAGTCAGATCTACAGATCTGATCATGCGCCAAAGAGATCTCAGTCTTTCAGAAGATTCGCCTTTTTAGATCTAGACCAGATCTAGCCTCATAAGATATTCAACCAAAGACATACCACAAACCAAATGATCTCCTTTGCTTTATATAGGCAAGCTCCTCCTCAAATCATGGAACAATACCATGAGCCGACACCATAGTAACACAATACCGTCGGCTAGATACCAAGAGTAAAACACAAGAAACCCCCACGTGTGCTTTTCTCTGCCTTAAAATGTGTGCACTGGGTGGACGCACCTCCTGAACGGCTGGCCTGCGTCTCTGGACGCGGCTTCTGCATGGTGTACCTGCGGGTACGCATCTTCTGAACTGATTTCCTGCGTCCTTCTTTATTTTCAATAAAAAGAGAGCCTTGCCATGGGAGTTGCCATCAAGTACAACATCTGTAACATATATAGCCATTCCTGAAACATAATGCCAACAATCTCCCCCTTTGGACTTGATGGCAACCTCACAAACATAATGCTTCATTCTCCCCCTTTGACATCAAGGGAAAAGGGTATGCTCCCCCTAAGATCATGTTCTCCCTGAACCAGATCTGCAACAAAGAACCATGAACCTCAATGAAAGAGATAGAGACATATTGCAGCTATTTCCAAGATCTCCTTCTGACCATCCTCCATAATGCCAACAATGCATTATGTGCTCCCCCTGAACCTGTACCATCAATCAGAAAAGGTTCAACAATAAGATGATGCATCAACAACCCCCAGCTTTTGTCTGAGGTATTCAAAAGTGTCCCTGGGCAATGGTTTGGTGAGAATATCAGCAACTTGTTCCTTAGAAGGAACATACTCCAACTTGACCTTCTGTTCAAGCACTTGTTCCCGGAGAAAATGATACTTGATTGGTATGTGCTTGGTTTTTGAATGCATAACCGGATTCTTTGAGATGTTGATTGCACTTGTGTTATCACATAAGATGGGGATAGGTGGTGTAAAAGTGATTTGAAAATCCTGCAAAGTCTGCATCATCCAAAGGAGTTGGGTGCAACAAGATGCAACAGCAACATATTCTGCTTCAGCTGTAGACAAGGCAATCGAACTCTGTTTCTTGCTGAACCAAGATACCAGTCTGGAACCCATAAAGAATGCACCACCACTTGTGCTTTTCCTGTCATCCACGCTTCCGGCCCAATCTGCATCTGTATAAGCATGAAGTGTAAGATCTGTATCTCTAGGATACCATAAGCCATAATTTTGAGTCCCTTGAAGATATTTGAAAATTCTCTTCACTGCCTGTAGATGAGTCTCCTTCGGATTTGCCTGAAATCTTCCAACTATTCCAACTGCATGCATGATATCCGGTCGGGTACCTGTCAAATAAAGTAAACTTCCAATCATAGATCTGTAGGTTGGTTGATGTACTGCTGCAGATTCATCATTTGCACTGAGGCTACATCCTGTGACCATGGGTGTACATACTGGTTTTGCATCTTCCATACCATATTTCTTCAAAATCTGTTTGAGATACTTGGTTTGAGATAAAAAGATTCCTCCTTCTTTTTGTTGGATTTGCAAACCAAGAAAATATGTCAGTTCTCCTAGTAAAGACATTTCAAATTCTTTCTGCATGACCGAGGCAAAGCTTTGACTCATAGCTTCTTCATTGCTCCCAAAAATAATGTCATCTACATACACAACAAGTATTAGCAATTTGTCATTTTCAACTTTTATATAAAGATTGCTATCTGCTGATCCTTTTGAAAAACCTTGTTGATGAAGATATTTGTCCAAACGGTAGTACCAAGCCCTTGGAGCTTGTTTGAGACCATAGAGAGCCTTTTTCAATCTGCATACAAGATTTGGATCATTTCCAAGAATGAACCCATCTGGCTGTTCAATGTACACTTCTTCTTCCAAGTCTCCATTCAGAAAGGCTGATTTCACGTCCATTTGAAATACTTTGAAGTTTTGAAAACTTGAGAGAGCAAGGAACATTCGGATGGCCTCAAGTCTTGCAACAGGAGCAAAGGTTTCTTCAAAGTCTATTCCTTCTTGCTGCGCATACCCTTTACAAACAAGTTTGGCTTTGTTTCTAATTACTTCTCCATTTTCATTCAATTTATTTTTGAAGACCCATTTTGTTCCGATAACATTCTTATCCTTTGGTCTAGGAACCAGCTCCCAAGTGTTGTTCTTTTCGATTTGCTCAAGTTCTTCATCCATTGCTTTCACCCAACATTCATCTTTGCATGCTTCTTTCACATTTTTTGGTTCAGTAGAGGAGAGTAATGCCAAATAGCTTGAGGCTTCTGCAACTGTTCTTCTTGTTTGTGCACCTGCTTCTTTCTGCCCTACAATCTGAGATTCTGGATGATTCTTCTGAACATATCTGGATGGGGTTTTCTCTTCTATTCTTGTCTGCTCCTCTGGTTCTTCTTGAGGTTCTTCTTCTTCATCATTCTGTCTTTGAGGGTAGCCTTCATCTTCTTCTATGTCTTCATGATGTACTTGCCTAGGAATGTAACCCTTCTCATCAACCACTACATCAATACTGTCAACAATTCTGCCAAGTCTTTTATTGTAGCACTTGTATGCTTTGCTATATGGAGAGTAAACAAGAAGAATGCCTTCATCTGCCCTAGGTTCAAGTTTGCCAAGCTGCTCATCAGTATTCTTGATATAGCATTTGCTCCCAAAGATTTTGAAGTGCTTTACCGAAGGAGTCCTACCACTCCAAAGCTCATGAGGAGTTTGAGTGCTGTTCACCCGGACATTTGTTTTGTTGAGAATAACAACCGCAGCATGTGCAGCTTCACCCCAGAAAGTTGCGGGAGTTCCTGATTCATCAAGCATAGCACGAGCCATTTGTTGGATTGTTCTGTTCATTCTTTCCACAACTCCATTTTGCTGAGGAGTTCTAGCTATAGAGAATTCTCTCCTTATTCCATGTTCATCACAGAAATCGAAAAATTCATTTGAAGTAAATTTCCCACCTCTGTCGGATCTGAGGCACTTAATTTTGTGACCTGATTCATTTTCAACCAAGGCTTTGAAGGATTTGAATTTTTCGAATGCTTCATCTTTGTGCTTCATAAGTCCTAACCAGACAAACCTGGAGAAATCGTCAATGAATAATATCAAGTATTCTTCTCCTCGAGGTGTCCTTTTTTTGAAGGGACCGCATGTATCTGTATGTACTAGCTCAAGAGGCATGCTAGCTGATCCTTCTTTCTCTGGAAAATTAGTTCTGGTTTGTTTTCCAAACTGACATGATTTGCATATGGTGTTGTCAGGAATTTTAATATCTGGAAGATCGCGAACTGCCTGATATTTGCATGCTTTCCTTATTTGTGAGAAGCTTAGATGTCCCAACCTTCGATGCCATAACCAGTGTTCTTCATCCTTGCTTAGATAGCATTGTTGTTGTCCTTCTTCAAATATGTACAGATTATTTGGAGTTCTTTTGCCTTTGAGCACTGTTTTTCCTGTATCAAGATCACGAACAAGACATCCATTCGATCTGAATATAACCTCGGTTCTTTGATCACACATCTGACTGACACTTAAAAGATTATGCTTCAATCCATCAACATACAAAACATTTCCAGCCTTGACCTTTTCTTTTAACTGAGCAATGCCTTTTCCTTTTATAGTCGCAGGAGTATCATTTCCAAAAGAGACATTCTTTCCCTTTTCTAGAGTAGAATAAGATTCAAGTTTTTCTTTATCACCTGTCATATGCTTCGAACATCCACTGTCAATGTACCATAGATTTTCCTGTCCCTCTGCATAAAATGCTATCCCACATCTTTCTGTTTGAGGTTCCTTTATTCTCCATGTTTTGGTGCTTGAGGCTTGTTCCTTTTTCTGCTGGAACCTGCTCCTGCATTCAGAGTCTTCATGACCAAAGTTATTGCAAATAGAACATTCAACTTCATTTTCAAGAATCGAAAAGTTGTTATAGGTCCTTTTTGTAATCCCTGTCATACTTCTTTGTTTTTGAGCTTCCCTAGTCATGATTGTTTTATATGCAACACATTGAGCTGCTTTGTGACCAAAGTTACGGCAAGAAAAACATTGTCCATTGAAGAAACTTCTGCGGTTATCAAATCTACCGGCCAAATGATTGTAATTTCTATTGTCATCCATTCTTGAACCAAATTGAGAAGATTTTACCTGTGGCTGGTTGTAGCTTTTGTTCACCCTTAAGATGGATTGCCCCTGACTGTTTGTAATTCGTCCCTGCTTTACTTGATGATCTTCATTTTGCTTTTGCTCATTTCTTCTTGCTGCATCAAGATAACTTTTTGAGGTGGATGCTTGAGAAGTTTCTCCATTATAGCCCAGACCTGTCTTGTTTAGAGGAGATCGCTGCACATTGATAATCTTATCCAAAGTTTCAGATCCTTTGACAAACTTGAGATTAATAGCTTTTGTTTTCTCAATCTCTTTTCTAAGACCAACAATTTCACCTTCTAATTTTTCAAGATGTTTTTCCTTTTCATCAATTTGAAATTGTAGAGTATCAATGATCATGTTCTTTTCTTCTATACATCTCTTGAGTCTAGTAATTTCATCATAAAGGTTATCCACATCTACAGCATCCATATAATCATCATCTTCAAATGCCATTAACAACTTATATTCATTACCTTGTTCATCTTCATCACTGTTTGATAGACCATCACTATCTTCATGAGTGTAGTAGCTTTTCTTATTTGCGTTCTGTTTCTTGTTCCATCTAGCAGGTTCCTTTCCTTTATCCTTATAAGGGCATTTTGCAGCATAATGACCTACTCTTCCACAAGCAAAGCATTTAAAAGGTAACTTACCTCTGAACCTTCCAGAACCCCTTTGAAGATTTCTGACAAAATTTGATTCTTCTTCCTCTTCTTCTGGGACGTGGCTTGCTTCATAATAATCTCCTTTGCCTGATGCCTTGAAAGCAGCTTCTCTTTTGTCTGAAGGACCTCCCTTTCTCATTTCATAAGCAGTTAGAATTCCATGTAGCTGAGACATAGTAAGAATTCGTAGATTTTCCTTTTCTTCTATAGCAGATACTTTAGATTCAAACTTGGGAGACAAAGATCTTAGAACCTTTTCAACCACTATAGCCTCTCTTATTTCTTCACCCAAATTTTTCATACAATTAACAATCTCATCTACCCGAAGAAAATAGTTAGCCACACTTTCATCATTATACATCTTGAGAGTCTCATACTGAATCCTGAGAGTTTGAAGTTTAGCACGCTTTACCTGTTCATCTCCTTCATAGCTTGTGACAATTTTGTCCCATATTTCTTTTGCGGATTTGTAGTGCATTACCTTCATGAATTCCGTTTGGGATATACATCCTAACAGAGTACTGACTGCTTTTGCATTTGTTTCATACTTCTTTTTCTCTGCTGGATCTGTAGGAGTAGCTGAAGGAAAAGCGTAGCCTGTTTCTACAATGTCCCAAACTTCTGTACCAAGAGATTGAAGATATGCAGTAACTCTTACCTTCCAATAATTGAAGTTTGTCCCATCAAAAACCGGTGGCCTGATTGATGCTTCTCTCTCATAGTTGCTCATGATGAACGATCTACCTTCAAGCGATCAAGCTTCTCTGAAGGACCTGCTCTGATACCAATTGTTGGAAATAATACTGAGAGGGGGGGGGGGTGAATCAGTATTATCTAGCAATTTAATAAATCTTCCTTATTTGATCTTTGAATTATTTTTGCATTTCAGTACCATAAAATAATGAGCATGAACAAAGAAAACAGATAGTCACACCAAAGAACACAAGATGTAAGGTGGAAACCCAATGTGGGTGAAAACCACCTGCTGCAATATGTCTCTATCTTCTTTCAAATTAGAAACTCCTTTTACAATGATTTTGTACTGGTGCAGTCCTTTACCAGTACGCAGGCTGCAACCTGCAGAGAGCTACAACTCTCTCTCTCGTTTTCCAGTCTTCTCCTGAAAGGGAGCTACAACCCCCTACTTCTTTTCATAAAGCATCAAATGATCATCAAGTACATAACAGTTACAGTCCACTACAGTTATCAGATCAGTAATAACAGAACTAACCCAGAACACCTTATCAACAGAGAAATTCAATCAACAGAACATCTTAAGACAGAGACGCAGTTTTCCCTTCTGTGGCCTGCGACCAGACGCAGTTAACCTTCTGCTCCCCTGCGTCCACACGCAGAGATCCTTCTGCTGCGCTGCGTGCCCACGCACTGTTCCTTGAACTGCACTGCGTCCTGTTGCTGTAGGGACGCACCCAGAAACACTATCGCGCTGCGTACTTTACTGCAGAGACGCACCCAGAAATGCTATCGCGCCGCGTCCTTTTGCTCCAGGGACGCACCTGAACCTTAGTCGCTCTGCATCCCCACGCAGATCTCCTGTTACTGCACTGCGTCCCGGACGCACCTGAACCCTTCTGCGCCTGCGTCCCGTCGCACCTGAACCCTTCTGCGCTTGCGTCCCGGCGCACTTGAACCCTTACTGCACCTGCGTACCTCCGGGCATAGATGATTTCAAGACTTCAAGAGTAACCCAAACAGTCAGATCTACAGATCTGATCATGCGCCAAAGAGATCTCAGTCTTTCAGAAGATTCGCCTTTTTAGATCTAGACCAAATCTAGCCTCATAAGATATTCAACCAAAGACATACCACAAACCAAATGATCTCCTTTGCTTTATATAGGCAAGATCCTCCTCAAATCATGGAACAATACCATGAGCCGACACCATAGTAACACAATACCGTCGGCTAGATACCAAGAGTAAAACACAAGAAACCCCCACGTGTGCTTTTCTCTGCCTTAAAATGTGTGCACTGGGTGGACGCACCTCCTGAATGGCTGGCCTGCGTCTCTGGACGCGGCTTCTGCATGGTGTACCTACGGGTACGCATCTTCTGAACTGATTTCCTGCGTCCTTCTTTATTTTCAATAAAAAGAGAGCCTTGCCATGGGAGTTGCCATCAAGTACAACATCTGTAACATATATAGCCATTCCTGAAACATAATGCCAACAACAATATGGCTGGGATTTATTTGCGAAGATTTATTTCCCACAAGCCTCAATAGAAATTCTAAAATTAAACTCATTGTTTGCTTTCTTTTGTGGGAATGGGAAGATCTCAATCTTATGATCCAAAATGGGCATTTCATCATCATATGAATAAAAAATCGGGATAGGTTCTTGAATACCAAAATTAATATGATGATTGGATGTTTGAAAATTAGAATGGACTGGAATAAATTCTTGATTAAAATTTTCTTTATCTTCAAAAATAGATTCACCTAAGGAATCAAACAAAATCATTTCCGCAGAGAAAAGAGGTCGAGTGCTTTCATTTTCCAAGTCATCATCATAAGTAACTTCATAAGTGTTATTTTCCTTTGAATTAAATAAATATGAACTAGGCAAGTGATTAAAAATCAAGTTAAGAGAATCTTCAGGTTTATTAATTGAATTATCGATTGAATTTTCTCTACCAATATTAGAAATTAATAATTCATTATTAAAATCAGTTCCTCTATTTTCTAATATTAAATATGTATCCAAAGGCACTGTTGATTGATTATAAATTAAACTAATATTGTTAAAGATATCTGGGTAGAGAGAAAAATAGGAAGTTGAAGATATATACCTGAAGGTTTATCTATGCATAGATGATTTCTGATTTTCCAAAATAGAAAATTTAGATTCTTCATATATTTGATCGATTTGCAAATTGTTACTGAGATGATCCATCATTTGCAATTTATTATCAACAGATTGTGAATTAATTTCAGTAGTAGGCTGTGCATTCTTGACATTCTCTAGTTGATTTAATTTCCGTTGATTTAGTTGTTGTTGATTACTGCTAATAGATTGTGCATTTTGTTGAAATTCTACTTGATCAACATTACGTAAATTTGGAACATTTCTAGCATTATCATTTGCAATTTCAATTTGCGAAGAATCGAAATTGTCATTTTGAGCAAGTGTATCACTATCAACAAAGGCTATACTTTCTTGTTCTTGATAGTTATCACAGGATAGAGACATTAATTTCCTAAACCATCAAATCAATTGGAATTGAGGAGGCAAAATTTTAGAGCGAAACTGTATTAAAATTAATTTAAATCTAACATAAAACATATCCAAAGTCTCACCTTCCATCTTATGCAATTATTTTAACTAATCACACACCTTTTCATAGTCATATTCTTGAAATGCGTGAAGGAAAATCTTCGAAAATTCATCCCAACTACGTACAGAGGCAACTGGAAGTGACAAGCACCAGTCTTTGGCTTTTCCTATCAAAGTGAGAGTAAAGATTATGCCAATAATATCTTTGTCAATGTTGAAATTATTGCAACTTAAGATAAATTGAAGGAGATCATTAAACACAGATGTCTTGCCATTATATTTTACCTGAGATAGGATCTTGATTGCCTTTACTAGACTGGAGTTTGGATGTGGTCCAATAATGAAACTCCAAGGAAGTATTTTACATGGGGTCATATTAAATAGAAAAAATATTCAAAGAAAACAATTCACTCACCCTCCTTTTAGTGCCAAAAATGTTGAAGGCTCGAAAAATATCTGCCTACAACATTATAAGGGAGACCACCCCGTCAAAAACTTAGAGAAACTCCTTTTATATTGAAATGGTGGTTCTGATTAGTTAAACGAGGCCCAATTAACTTCTCTATATCTCTATTGACTTAAAGTATGAATTTCATCTACCATTAGAGAAGAGACATTAGATCATTCCTCTTCTTGATCAGGCAAGAAATTGATCCTTAAGCTGATTTGGGGCTTAGGTAAGACACAACTATAGTTTTCATCTTTGATAAGAGGACTTCTAGGAATGTAAAAGTAAATCTAAATATAAACTAACACCATAATACAAGAAAAAGGATAGAAAACCTCAAGCTATCTTGATTAGGAAGATGTAGATCTAACCCAACCGAAAGAAGGATAACTAATAGAATTGAGATTTAAATATGTTTGGCTTATAATGAATATCAAGTTAACGAAATAGTTCAATTAGTTGATATTATGATTGCCAAACATATCCTGTTAAGAGATCTTTTAACTAGAATTATTAATCAATAACATTTAGGAAGTAGTTCACAAAAATGACGATGATTAGTAATTCAACAACTTGAATGATTAAACAATAATACAAGGAAATAGTTCACATAATATTATTGTTTGTTAAGACATAATTAAAAGGTTGATCTATGAGTAAGTAGTTACTCAGAAATCATAGTTCAACACATAAGAGCGAAGATAAACAACAGATAATTGCAATAAATCACTCACATAGATAATAGTGCACAAATATGACTAAAAATCACAAGTCTATGCTATTATAAAATGAAACTAGTATTAAAACAATAGTATCTTGAATATCAATTTATTAAGTCCAAATCCCTTTCTTTGATCTCCAATAGTCCTCTACAACTCATAAACTGTGTTAATTAAATAGGAGTTGCAATAGTGAAATCTCTGCTAAGCATACACAATTCAGATATGTAAAAGATAAATCTCTCTATTCCTCATATCTGAGATTAAAATCTCCTCTCCTTTACAGCCCTAAATCCATATTATAGTAGTGCTTTTAGAATCCTGAATTGCAAAGTAGAGAAGGAATTTTTCCATGATTCAAATCCTTTATTACAGAGCATAGAGAAGGTATTTATACATTTTGGAAATACTAACAGTCTCCCTTCATTTTCTCAATATATGGAGCAAATAAAGGTAAAATAGAACTGGATTATTCATTTAGATCAAATTCTAGCGGAAGAAGAATAGCTATGGCTTGAGGAGATGCCCAATTTAGCTCATTCTTGGATAAGACCACATTCAATTGCTTCCATAACGATAACGATTTCCTGCCTATTTTTAGATCCAATTTCCACCTGAAGGAGTTCTTTTAGGGATAAGTTGCTAGATCTATTAGCATATTTCATCTTGGAAGACTCTCTGCCAATACAGGGCCAAAATTAGTTGAAATCAGGGAGAAAAACAAGTCAAAATATAAGCGAACTATAAAATAAAATATATGCCCCATGAGACCGAATTAAAACAAATTAATTTTTTTTTTTTAACATTGCAACCGTACCAAATAGTGACATGACATCATTTGAGTGGAATCAAAGGTAAGTGGATTATCATAAGTTTTTATAATTTGCGCTAACAAAAACACCGATATTGGAAGGCTTTGATATGGAGTGAATGCGATTTTCCGATAAAATCAACGTTAATATGCATATCGGGTCCATTTATCGGAAGGAATAGTATGTCAGAGGTGAATGATTATCGCATATCAGAGATCGGAGGCCTTTAGGGATATCAACAATTAGAGGGAAATATGATATCAAAGTTCAAAGATCGTTAGAGTGATATATTAGAGTTTTATGATTGTTACATATAAAAAGTTATGATGTAAAGGGTGGATGCAATATTCTGATTAGATCATAATTAATACCATATCAGATCTAGATATCATGGATCGTGAATGAACAACCCCGATATAAATTTTCCTGGGTGACGTGGCAGGAGGAGACCACAAATCATTACTGTGAAATGATTATGTTGCGTAAACCCTTTATTAAACCTCGTTAATTTATTTATCAAGTGGAATAGAGGTGGGGACATATCGGGGTTTTAATATATCATAACATTTAAATGTTGTGACCCTGATATGTGATCTTTTCGATATGCATAAACTACAACCACTTGTTGCATAAGATGAATGCCTTGGAAATCAAAACATTGGATATCAAAAGGGATTATACAATAACTTTTTAGTTGAGCCTCCCCGATATCTAGAAGATCCATGGTTCCAATATTGTATAATGTAAGAAATACAACCACTTGTAATATAAAGGGTTTAGCCCTAATATTACTTTGAAATAATATAGCCACTTTAACATTGAAGCTTGGTCTCGGGCGGTATGTTTATTATTTACAAATTAAAATAAATCAAAATAAATTTATTATTTATACAAAAAGTAGATATTTACAAAATACCATAAATAATAAAAAATGATTATGCAATTTATGTATACTTAGTATGCCAAGGTAGTTAAAATATCCAACCAAATGCAATCATTATTTACAAATTAGATAACCACAAGAAGCCAAACAAAAGATATAGGAAGCTAGGGTTAGGTAAAATCTGTGAAGGTAATCAAAACTGAAAAACAAAAGGGTCCCCATAATTTTATTATATGGCTAAAATAAAAATTAAATGGGGGGTTGTTGAGTACTACAACAAAGCCCTAGACAACTTGGGTAGAGAACAATTTGGTGATGGTTAGTGATGTTCAACCGTGAGGTGGAATCATTGGTTGAGGGTTGAGGTGGTTTGGCCTCTGGAAGCCCTGTATGGTTTTGATTGATTTGTTTTATGAGATCCCACATTCATTCTTGGAATATGGCATGGGGGTGACTGATTGAAAGAAAGATTTGGTTCATCCTAGTCTATGGTCAGGTGGTTCATGGAAGTCCCATACCTGGTCGGCTTATGCAATCATTAGTAAGAGCTCATTATCCTTGGTATTTTATGGGCAAATATACTTATTTATATGTGGCTTCTATGGTTGTTTTATCCTTGATATTTCTGCTAGTTATGTGTTGGTTATGAGTGAGTTTTATGACAATGATCATGTATGCCCCTCATCATGTTTTGGTTAATCACTAAATGTAAAATGAATATATGGCTTAATAGATGGTTATGAAGTTATGGTGATGAGGCAACAATGCTTCTTAGTGATTCTCAGATAAGTGGGAGACCCATATGCTCAGATAAGTGGGAGACAAAATTCTTGTCATGGCTAGTAAGGGTCTAGTTGAGTCCTTATTCAAGTACTTGCATTTGTATCATTGTTTCGATGTTAATTTTTATTTATAGAAGTTTCTTGGAGTTTTGGGTAGTGGCCTAAGTCCTGGATATGAAAAAGTGGCATAAAATCTGGAGTCACTGGCACAAAACTACCTGGAAAAGTCCCCAATCACAAGCATGCCTTGTTGCGGGAGTGACTGTAGGTTCCCATTTGTAGGCATGCCTTGTTGTGGGAGCGACTGGAGGTTCCCAGTCACATGCATGCCCATGTCAAGGGAGCAACTGAGGCTTTAATGCAACAAAATGTTTGTTTGTCTTAGGGGTTGGTCGCCTGGATGGGTTGGATGGCTCCCGGGGTTTGTTACATGTGTAGAAGGCCAGGTTGGTTGTGTTCCATCATTTCCACTTCCTTCAACGATATATAGGGAGTTGGATCAGATCATAGTAACTCTTTGTTACGTGTTTACCCTGATCGTTCGGTTACTTGGATAGATGTGGGAAGAGGGTTTTACAAAGTGGTATCAGAGCATGGTTCTGTTCTCCTTGGGTGATGTACGGTTTTCGTTTCCCTTGGATGAAGATGTTTTCGCATGTACATGTCAGTTGCATATAGGTCCTTGTGCTTGTGGTCTATGTTCTTGTTGTGTATGCATGGCATTGGTCATGATTGTAGTGGTGTCACCATGTGAAAGTTGATGGTGTCATTGCTGAATGTATTTGTTGTGAGTGTATGTCGGTCGTGCATTGATTATGTGTGTAAGTGTCTATATGTTTTTATGCATACATTGGTTGGATGATGGTCGTTGTGCATGAAGTCATGGTATGTGGTTAGCATAGTCATGCATTGATAACTGGATAATGGTTGAAAAGATGCTTATATGTTGATCTGATTATGTTTATATATGTATTGTGCTAATATTGTCAGTCTCGCAGATGAGACATCCTCCCCAAACTATAGTAAGTTACGTTGGGTTGTTTATCGTTTGGTTTAGCTGACATAATACACCTTGCAAGAAGAAGAGATCAAAGATGACTGGAAAGATGATAGACTACAAAGATTCTACCTATGAATTAGATGAGCAACGTAGTGTTGGGAACTCTTTTGACTTAGCAGACACATTAAGGCATTGGAAGGGAGAAATAAGGAGTTGCAAAGAAGATAATGGCATAATTATGTAGGCACAAGAGATAGGGATCACTTCGGATCAGCTATGGAAAGGAGGATAGGAGTAATGGGGCTTATGGAAGTAGACCCCATAGTGGCCATAGGTTAGATAGAGATGACATGATCAAAGATGGAAGGTTCTTGGATACTTCAGATAGGAGGGGTGATGGACATAGGTACTATTCTAGTTCTGGTTCTGACAAGTATCATGGTCATCATTGTTATCATCCTTATATGAGGAGTGATAGTGGATATTTGTAGGATGAGTTCAAGGAATAAAAGCCACCTACATTCGATTGGGAAATGAAGAAAACACAGGATGCAGATGCATGGTTTCTTAAATGAATAATTTCTTCATATTGCATGATTACTTAGAAAATATGAAAGCCAAGATAGCTACATTTAGTCTTAAAAGTAAGTCAAATATCTGGTGGGCAGATGTAAAAAATGTTAGAGATATTTATGAGGACGAGTTAACTTGTAATGAATTCGTGAGACTATTTAGGAAGAAGTATCTATCAGAGATGTACTATGAGGACATGGAAAAATGTTTTTATGAGCTAAAGATAGGCTTTGTGACCGATGATGAGTACACTAGAAGATTTCTGGAGTTGTTGAGATATGTGCCTTACCTCAAGGAGAAGGCCAAGATTCAGAGATTCATCAGTGGGTTGCCAATAACATTCAAAGATAGGATTGAGTTTGATGAGCCTAGATCAATGGAGGAGGCCATATACAAGCTAAAGCATTGCTATGATAAATCAAAGCGTAAATTTGAGACTAAACCAGACTAGAAAGGTAATGCAAGGAATAAAGGGAAATGGGATAAGAAGCGAGCAAGGCCTCAAGACACAGGTAACAAAGAGAATGCAACACCACATAAGAAGTTCAATGCATATGACAAAGGGTATGGGTTTCAATTTGAGGAGCAGAACAAGGGTGCAGGTTGGAAGCCTATACAATGTTGGACTTGTGGTAAATATCATCGCAGGAGAGATTGTCCACAAGATCAGGGTGGTAGACCGCAGATCTACGGTGCTAAGGAAGTGTAGACAATGGGGGATGTTGGAAAGAGTGTTTCTCAGATCTAAGAAACATTAGATAATAGGCTAGAATATCACCAGGCATCTATTATCGAGATGGATGATAAGCTTTGTGATCAAGTTCAATCAAGCTGTTTCTATTTTGATTAACCCTAGATCTAAGTATAGTTATGTTAATCTTGACCTAGTCGATAAGAGTGGTTTGAATAAAGAAGTACATGCAGAGTCTCGACTAGCATAGTTGGCTACAGGTATAAAGAAACGAGTTCATCATTGGGTAAGAGCTTGTGCATTTGAGTTGAATGGTATGTCTACATCAACACATTTGAATGTATTGTTGTTGGGTTCGTATAGCATGCTTTTGGGTATGGATTGGTTGTATCTCCATAGGACCAAAGTGGACTGTTATGAAAAAGCTATTGAGTGCTTGGATGACAATGGAGAATAGAGGTCTTGCAGGGTAAGAAGAAGGCAACATCAGTTAGAATGGTGACAACTATGCAGGCAAAGCATAGTCGCAGGAAAGGGTGTGTGTTGTTTGCAGTACATATTTCTAGTGACAAAGGTAAGGAAGTTGAGGATGCAGATGTTTTGAGTAGGTATGCGGTTTTACAACAGTTTCAGGATGTATTTCCTATAGATATTTCAGAGTTTCCTCCTCACAGGAAAGTGGGTTTTTCTATGGAATTGGTACCATGGGCAACACCAGCATCAAAATCACCATACAAGATGAGCACCCCAGAGTTGGTAGAGCTTAAGTTGCAGTTGAAGGAAATGCTTGACAGGGGATACATTAGGCCAAGTGTATCACCATGGGGCGTACCAGTATTGTTTGTGAAGAAGAAGGATGGTACTCTTATGTTGTGCATTGATTACATGTAGTTGAACAAGGTGACCATTAAGAACAGGTATCTGTTGCTGAGGATTGATGATTTGTTTGATCAGTTGAAGGGGCAAAAATGTTCTTGAAGATTGATCTGAGATCATTATATCATCATCTACGCATTAAAGAAGATGAAATTAACAACACATCTTTCTAAACCATGTACAAACATTATGAGTCTGTTGTAGTTCCATTTGGCTTGAGTAATGCTCCAGATACTTTTATGTGCTTGATGAATAGTGTGTTTCATCCTTATCTGGAAAACTTTTTTTATTGTTTTCAATGATGATATATTAATATATTCTAAGAATGAGGAAGATCATCTCGAACATTTAGTAGCAGTGTTGAGATTTCTAAGAGAGAATTAGTTGTATGCTAAGTTTAGCAAATGTAGGTTCTTTTAGATTGAGGTACATTTCTTGGGACATGTTGTTTCCAAGGAAAGCATAGTAGTGGATCCAGAGAAGATAAGGGCTATCATGGAATGAAAAACTCCTAGTAACGTGGATGAGGTAATATCATTTATGGGGTTAGTAGGTTACTACAAGAGATTCAGTAGGAACTTCTCTCACATTGCATATCCTATCGCGTCATTGTAGCGAAAAGGTAAGAAGTTTGTGTTGGGCAGCAGATCCCCCCATAGCGGATTTTTTGGGGTTTGTAGCCCAAATTTTGGTCAAAAGTAATGTAAGACCCCACGAAATGCGGGCACAAGAGTCTAGGGTTGTCCGTCCTAAAATATTGTAATTTAATATAGAATGTGTTGGCCTACCCATGGTCTGCGGACCATGGGAAGGTATAAATAGAGCGAGGCTCTAAGTGTAGAAGTCAGTTTTTAGTGTTGATCTGAAGTGATTTGGGTTTTTGAATGCGATATTCGCTCTGAGTCTATAAGTCCAAGTCTTGGGTTGTAGGAATAGGAAGAGGCTCTGTAGTTGTGTGCGTAGAGGCCTGGTAGAATCCGTAGTTGTGTGCGTGAACCCCTTCAGCTGAGTGCGCAGGGAGGAGTTGGGATTGTAACGGAACAAAATTTTAATAAATGCTAAGTTAATTCTAAAATATTGTGCATCTATTCGTAGATCTGTATGTTTATGCTTCTGTTATATGTTTATGCATCTCCTTATAGTTTATGATTGCACGCACTTGTTATGAATGTTGAATGATTGATAAGAATATTGGGCCCACAAAATTAAGTTAATATCTATAATAATAACGCAGTAAGGTTAAAGGATCTAGACCACGCCTCTTTGCGCTCTTTATAGAGCTACGCAAAGGTCAGACAGCTGCGCGGAGCAGTGCGAGTGCATAGGATCAGTTCGTGAACTTACCAGACTTCATCAAGACATCCCTAGGGTGCGGAAACCTGGTTCCAGTACCCTCCCATACTACCTCGGGTGAGACCTCAATCAGCGCATCGCGGACTGTTTCCAAAAAGGCTGGTAGTTTCGAGATTTGTTTGGCTAAATCACTTCTGAACCTGGGTTAGGCTCTAACAAGCCAAAAAATGGTTCCATTGCCGGGATCGGGATCTGCCTAAGGGATATCTGATGTTGGAACGTTGGAACCCTATGAAGAAGGAAATTGAAGAGTGGTTGGATCAGAAGCTTCACAAGTTCGTGACACAGGAAAATAGAACTCCGTAGATATTTGAGAAAAGGTGGTTGGATCGCTACGTATATACGGAAATCCACGAGATCTTCTTTGCGTCCTTCTCTTCGAAACTATACGAGTGGATCGCGAGGCTAGCTGACAGTCAGGGAAGGTACAAGCTCGATCAACAAATAGTGTGGACTCCGGAGTTAGTGAGTAGGCTAGAGGCATCAGAAGATAAGATCGCGTGGGCCATGGACCATTGGTTCAATCGGATAATAGGGGTATTTATCACTGAGTTTGCGATAGACACAACCGTGAGCTATAGCGAAGCAAAATGGAATTTTCTCAAGGAACCGTGAGGTAGGTACATTAAATCCCTGAATACCTCGATTAAGATGTTGTTATGTGAAAAGCGAGTTATGCGAATACATTAATGATTGGAATGACGCGGAGCGGAAATATCTACAAAGGTATCGAAGGATTAGGAAACAACCCCTTAATTTCACCTTCGCGATAGAGCGAGGAAGAGCGCGCTTGGGTTTCTCCGAGAAGTGCAGTCAGTTTGATAAGGCAACGCATTCTGTAGTTATCACTTTCACTTACGCAGTCTCCCTGATTCAATTACAGATGGCGAACCAACAAAAGATCTTGCCCATGGGAAGGTTGCTAGGGGTAACAGTGGATATCAAAGGCGCAAGCACGCAGATGGACTTTGAGGTAATAGATATTGTGGATGACAGTAACCCTTACTCCGCGTTGCTAGGAATAGACTGGGCCACTGATATGAATGGAGTCATCAACCTGAAGAAGCGGAAGATGATATTCGAGAAAAAGTATCTACGCATAGTAGTTCTGCTAGATCCAGCCGAAGGAGCGTGCTACATTGAACCTATGCACGACGATGAGCTAGAATGCATTTACCAGATAACGACGCAAGACTAGGATTGGGTGAACTTGACTGTAGATGAGAGAATCTCATGGGAGAGTGACAGTTCCTGTATTTCAAATTCAAATGAAGAGATAGAACATTGGCAAAACCGGTTGCATGAAGTGACAACACTGAATTGCAACATGAGGATTAGATCACTGCGGTGCGTGACGACCGAAGCAAGGGAACTGCCAACATATGATGGGGTAACAGTAGTAGATGAATTCCTAGACAAATTTGAAAGTACAGTACTAGAACAACAACAGTACGGTGTGCTGGAATGGGTGTTGTGTGTGACACCCGCATGATGGTGGAATACACACCAGAAGAATATTGGAAACTGGCATGAATGTAGAAGATAGATGCGCTTACGATTTGGAAGTCCCCAGTGAAAAACACAAGCCGAGCAGTGAGAACGAAGCAGTTTGCGCACCCACCTGTGTCGATGGGTGCAGACGTGTGCTGTGCAAGCACGTCTTAGACTAAGGATCAAAAATCAGATCCCGACGCGGCAACAGGAAAAGCGACAAAGATTCCACGTCAGAGCCTTCACAAAACTATGTGGAATCATGAACAAGGTTCACCAGGTGAGATGAACCAACTGGGACTTGCATGTACTAGTGGTTCAATGGGCCTATAGGACCATAAGAAAAAACCGAAGCACGAAAATGACCCCAACACTGACAAGAAGAGATGAAACCAGGAGAGAAGATAAGAATCCCTAGACCACAGCTCCTGCAGTTGGGACAGGACGCGAGGACCTGGGTAAAGGAATTAGGCAGTTATAGGAAGCCATTCGACAAGGGAGCTTGAAACTCCGTGAACTTGATGAAGATTGAGCACGACTGAGGAAGAAAAGCGTGACATTGGATGAAGAAATCAGTGAACTAGAAACTGAAGTCGCGCAAGCGGGCAGCAAGAAACTAAGCATGATGGGACCAAGTCTAGCTAGCCCTACTATTGCATTAGAAGAAGTTGTGACCTTGCTACCATGGCTGTGACCACACCTTACTAAACAAGGGAGCGTACCATACAAAGAAGAACGCGACAAACTACCAAACGCAAGGGTATTTGAAGGGTGCCCGCTGCTCGGGCTAGAAGGAAAAGTGAAGCCTCACAACGGGGGTGCGACCACCTGACTATTTGTAGGAAGCACAGTCTCAGCAAGTAGTTGAAAGAAGGCGCAAGACTATAAATGAGTCTGTAGGAGAGTTGCACAGGAAGGAGGTTCCGCGCAGGACAATAGGTCACAAGGGTCGCGGTCGCGCGCAAGGGGCTGCCCTGCTGCGCGGGTAGGCTCAGAGGTGACCATTAATGTCACTGTTCATGATAAGAGGTCCAATTTAAGGCAGAAAGGAGTGGGAGGCGGGCCATTAAGACAATAATTAAGAGCTAGATTCGGGACAATCTTCCGCCAAGAAGGTATTAATGACTCAGAAGTGGAGGGAATAGTCAAATTCAAATTCAAACATTACTATAAAATCCCTTGGGGTAGCCTCGAGGCAACACTTGGTTGTTTGAGATTTGGGCTAGTATAGATCATTAAGCACCAAGCTACCTTGCCACTCGTGAGTACGCGACTGAACAAATCCAGTGTAGAAACAATGACGGCTGCAAGAACCAGAGTGCGATTCGCGGAAGTTACCCCAGAGCCTTATGTGACCCAGGAGGAGCTTGGAGAGGCAGCAGCTGCACCAGAGGTTCCAAAGTCCCCACGCACGTTGCGACCATGGAAAGACAAGCAGACAATGGGGCCAGTCTAGGTATCACCATGGAACCCATGATTTAGTAAATTATCAATGGCAGAGAAGGGCAAAGCTGTCACCGTTGAAACAAAGGAGGAGGAGGAAGATTTGCAAGCCCTGATCGCCCAAATTGAAGCATAGGATGATGAGGTGGAGAATGTTTCCCAAGTACCTTCGGCGATAAAGTTACCCCCCTACATCCCCCCATGGAAAGGGATAGCCAAGATACTGAAGGACCTGGAGGCCATGAAGAGTGCGCTCCAGACCCTTCTTCTTCCGGATGAAATAAGGTTTGTAGGTCTGCTGCTGGGATAGGTACCTAATATAAAGTTAGAATACTGGGACCTCATGGATAGTAAGAAGTTCCCACATCTGGCCGCAGAGCAATTATTGCAGCAGAAATGGTTACGTGGTGTGGAGAAGGCTGGGTTACTACATTTGCGGTGGATACCCCACTACCACTGCAGGCTCGTCACAATTTTTGTCATTCGGCAGCTACTGTGTCTAGTACATGATGGGTATCTCTAGTTGGAGGAGCCGATTCCCATCAAGGATGATTTAATTCACTGGATTTCTTGGCTACCCATAAAAGGAAACAATCTCGCAGCCATAGCAGGAAAGAGCAGCAACTTGGCCCTCGTAGAAGCTATGGAGGCCAAATATACGCTGGAGAAGAGGAAGTGAGGGTATGTAATAGCAAGCATCAAGGACAAAGGGGTGCACGTAGCCACCCAGTTGCTGGCCGACAAGGTCATGAGGAAATGCCGCACAGACAAGGTGCCAAAATCTATAATTGTGTTGGTAGATCAGTGTGCAGAGGGGGTCCAATTCAACTGGGCACAGTTTCTTTGTGATGAGTTTTTGACGAATTGTCAAGAGGCCCAGGAGTAGGATAAGACCTTACACTACGCGTGGTTTCTCTTATCCATCTTGTTGGTTGCAGGGGAGCTGCTGTAGGATAGCCAGTTTCCCACCATTGAGAGGACCCTACCTGAAGCCGTGAGGTACACCTCGCTCTGGGCAATGAAAGACGCAATGAGGGTTCGCGAGATCAATGTGTTTTGGGTGTTCATGGAGGCGAGCATTGGAACTTGGATCAACTGCAGGTCATGCTTGTCCTTGACAGTATATAACAGTTTGCAAAGTGAAACAGAATTCAAGGTAGATATGCATAAACTGTATATCCAGGCGCGCAAGGATCCAGCCCGAGCATGGGTAAAGCTGTTGTTCATTGTAACAGATGATGCAATCTTTGACGTGATGGCATCATGGTCTCCAGAGTGGCACGCCCCATCTTGGCAGAATTGGAAAAGATTGCATCACAGCAGCAGAAGAGGGAGACCAAGCTACGCATCGCGAAGTTGGTGGAGAGAAAGCGCCAGGAATAGGAAGCAGCTACATAGTGGAAGGCGGCTGAGGTAGCAACGACAACGCAGAAGGCAGAAACCACAATCGCGCCCACCGAAGAGACCGAGGAAGGTTAGGAAATTTCCATGGAGTAGGACATACAGGGGGAGGCTGAGGCAGAGGAACACACAACAAAATCAACCCAACTCAAGAGGTCACGCGTCCAGGAGAAGCCAACCGTATGGAAGAAGAAAAAGACAATGAAGACCTCTGAGGGAGCCCTTCTTAACAGTGGTGAACCAGTTCGCGATGTCACTGAGGATGCTCTTGAAGAATTGATGGCAGAGCAGACAATTGTGTTGGGGGTGCTCAGAGCATAGTTGCAGGCATTACAGGTGCGACCCCCAGGAGTGATGACATCGCACCTTGCGGAAGGTGCATCCGAAGTTGAGCAGATGTTGTGCACCCGCACAATGAACACTTTGGTGTTACCATAAGGCACCGTCTTAGTAGAAGCCGAAGGTGACATGAGGGGCTAGGGGTTGAATTTGGCTGCCCTTCCCAGAGAAACCCTATACCAGCTGCAGGATGGGGTAACTGCTGAGCTTCACGCCAGGGAGGGCTGCGCCCTCCAAGTCTTGAGCGAGCAGAAGTTAAATTTAGAACAGCTTAACCTACAACGCGACAACCTGGTCACACAAATCCTGGGATTAGAACAGGCCATGGAGGAGGCCTGTAGCAGCATATCAGAGTTGGCCGTGCCGGTGGCACTCCCCACCACAGAAAAGATTCACCAACTAGCAGCTGGAGTCTGCAAGACCTAGGAGGAGGCCGTGAAGGTTCAGTTGGAGCTGAACTTGCAGATCGCGGAGCTGCGACTGAAGGCACAACCCTCTACACCCTCGGAAGTCAGAGAACAGTGTCACCGTGCCATTCAATCAGGGTTGGAAGTGATAGAGCACGCTATACAGGACTGCATGGGATTTTTGGACCAGTCCCTCCTCATGCTCACTTCATTGCAGGAGGACCCAATACTACAGCAGTTAGAGACAGAAGTGCGAGAGTTGCAGCAGGCCTATGACAATATCTGGGGGACCGAGAAGATGGTCACCCTTACTCAGCAATTGACCAAGATGAGGGAGGCCCAGGCTCTGAAAGAACAAGTGGATATCACACACTAGAAAGAAGTAGGGCTTAAAGCACGCATCTAGCCTTGGCTCGAGGAAGCATTCACGGTCACCGCCATAATTGAGGGGAAGCTGGCCCAGATGCAGGATACATATGCACAAAGGAAAGAGGGTGCCTCTGACAACAATGCATCAGAGAGTCGCACACAATTGATATAGCGGACAATGGAGGAATGTGTGGCAGACATCCACGAAGCGCAGAAGTTGCTGGATGGACTTCGAGCAAAGATCACCGCACCAGCCGAGTGACTCGAGATGAGTCACAATGATTGTGTTGGGGGTCTGTTGGGCAGCGGATCCCCCCATAGTGGATTTTTTGGGGCTTGTAGCCTGAATTTTGGTCAAAAGTAATGTAAGACCCCGTGAAATGCGGGCGCGAGAGTGTAGGGTTGTTCGTCATAAAATATTGTAATTTAATATAGAATGTGTCAGCCTACCCATGGTCCGCGGACCATGGGAATGTATAAATAGAGTGAGGCTCTAAGTGTAGAAGTCAGTTTTTAGTGTTGATATGAAGTGATATGGGTTTTTGAATGCGATATTCGCTCTGAGTCTGTAAGTCCGAGTCTTGGGTTGTAGGAATAGGAAGAGGCTCTACAGCTGTGTGTGCAGAGGCCTGGTAGAGTCCGCAGCTATGTGCGCGGAGGCCTGGTAGAGTCCGCAACTGTGTGCGCAGAGGCCTGGTAGAGTCCACAGCTGTGTGTGCGAACCCCTACAGCTGAGTGCACAGGGTGGAGTTGGGATTGCAATGGAACAAAAGTTTAATAAAAGCTAAGTTGATTATGAAATATTGTGCATCTATTCATAGATCTGTATGTTTATGCTTCTGTTATATGTTTATGCATCCCCTTACAGTTTATGATTGCGTGCACTTGTTATGAATGTTGAATTATTGATAAGAATATTGGGTGCACAAAATTGAGTTAAGATCTATAATAATAACGCAGTAAGGTTAAAGGATCTAGACTGTGCCTCTTCACGCTCTTTACAGAGCTACGCGAAGCTCAGACAGCTGCATGGAGCTGTGCGAGTGTGTAGGATTGGTTTGCGAACTTTGCAGACTTCATCAAGACATCCCTAGGGTGCGGAAACTTGGTTCCAACACCCCCCCATACTACCTCAGGTGAGACCTCAGTCCGTGCACCGCGGACTGTTGCGAAAAGGGCCAGTAGTTTCGGGGTTTGTTTGGCTAAATCACTTATGAACCTGGGTCAGGCCCCAACAAGCCAACAATTTGAATGGACAAAAGAATGTGCAACAAGTTTTGAGGAGTTGAAACAGTTTGTTGAAAAATGCTCCAATGCTAAAGATTGAATATCTAGACAAAGAGTTTGTGGTATTCACAGATGCTTGCAAGAGAGGACTTGGTGGAGTTCTTATGCTGAAAGGACAAGTAGTATGCTACAAAATCTGAATGAGCACAAGCAGAATTATCTAGCACATGATCTTGAGTTAGCAGCGATAATCCATGCATTGAAGATGTGGAGGCACTACTTCTTGGAAAGAGTTTTGTATTGATGAGCGATCATAGTGGATTGAGGTATCTATTTGACCAACCAAATTTGAAAGGTAGGCAAGCTAGTTGGTTGGACACGATCAATGAATTCAAACTTGAGATCAAGTACATTAAAGGTAAAGAGAACAAGGTTGTAGATGCTCTTAGCAGGTAGATACAAGTGAATCATATAATAGCTATGAGTTCTTATGGGAGAAATTTACAGGCTCAGATCTTACAGGCAGGTCAGTAGGATAACAGGTACATGGAACTCAGACACAGGTTACAATAGAGTACATGTACAGGCACAACTACAGGTACATGTACATGTATAGGTGTAGGTACATGTGCACAAGGTGTGGACTATTGTCTCACAATAGATGGCTTAGTCAGATTTAGGGATAGGATATATGTGCCAAATGAAAGTGAGCTCAAGAAGCTTATGTTGAGGGAGTTTCATGCGAAACCATATTTAGGTCACTTGGGATATCAAAAAACATTGACAACGGTGAAGAAGTTCTACTGCTGGCTGAACTTGAAGAAATAAGTGGTAGAGTTTGTGGCGAGATGCTTGGATTGTCAACATGTAAAGGCAGAGTGTAAGCATCTAGGGAAAAGGTTACTATAGCTGATCTCAATTCCAAAGTGGAAATGGGAGGTCATTTCCACGGACTTCATCATAGCTTTGCCGAGGACATCTATACAACATGGCTTGATTATTGTTGTGGTTGACAGGTTGACAAAGGTAGTGCATTTCATTCTAGTGAAGTCTACTTATTTAGCCAACAATGTAGCATGTGTTTTCATTAGGGATGTGCTGAGGTTTCATGGTGTCTAGAAGAAGATTGTGTCAGACATGGATGAAAAATTTACTTCTAGGTTTTAGAAAGAGTTATTTGCAGTTTTGGGCACATATTTGGCCTTAAACACAAATTATCATCCACAGATACATGGAAAGAAAGAGCAGGTCAACAGTATATTGGAGGATATGTTGAGGATGTATGTGATGCATCAACAACAAAAGTGGGAAGAGTACCTTCCATTGGTAGAGTTCGCTTACAACATTGGGTATTAGGAGTCTTTAAGGATGAGTCTATTCGAGTCACTCTATGGTCAAAGTTGTCATACTCCTATTAGTTGGAATGATCCAGTTAATAGGATATTAATAGGACCAAATATGTTGGCAGAAATGGAATAAGAAATATAGGTAATCAAGAAGAATCTAAAGGTAGCATAGGATAGACAAAAAAATTATGCATATCCGAATAGGTTGTTTAAGAAGTTTTAGTTTGGGGAACAGGTGTACTTGCACATCAAGCCCAAGAAGAGCTCCTTGCAGATTGGATCATTTGCCAAGCTGGAACCTTGGTTTTGTGGACCTTTCCAGATCCTTGAAAGGATTGGACAAGTAGCTTATCGAATTGCATTACCTCCAATAGTGAAATTCCATGATGTTTTTCATGTATCATTGCTTAAAAAGTATGTTAAATATGTTGATCATGTAATTGACTGGTATGTATGGCAGGTGGAGCCAGAAGGATAATTCTAGACGAAACTTTAGTGTATATTGCAGAGAAAGACACTCATGCACTAGAACTAATAAATCGAGTAGGTTAAAGTGTAGTGGAAGCACTTTGGGCCCGATGAAGCTACATGGGAGATGGCATATCAGATGCAGGCTATGCATCCTTCTCTATTCGCTGGTTGAGAGAATGTCCTTGATATATGTCTATGGTATATGCTTGGTATGATGTTTTGGGTATATGTACATATGTATATGGATATAAATACCACCATGAGTTGTGTTATAAAGCTCCAATAAGTAGTATGATGTCATGTATTTATTGTTGTCATGATTGTTATGTTGTCATGTTGGTTTGCTTCTCGATAGGTTGATAATTGTAAATACTGCAACAGGCTAAGTTATAAATCTCCATGGATAGTATGTTTTACTTCCAACAATCTTGTTGGTTGTAGGTGTCACTGAACACTGAGGATGGTGTTCCCCTAAGGGGGAGGTTTCTGTAACAACCTTGGTAAAAAATCCATGTAAAAATTAATAAAGGTAAAATAAGACCTTGGTCATGGGACACATATTCCAAGCTAGATGGTGGGAGAAACATCCTAGTGAGATGTCACTTCGGTTTATTAATGTCTAAGGAAATTGACAAAGGCCTTGGATAGGAAAAATGACATTTATTGGAATTTATTTATGAAAATAATGGAAACTAGGATAAAATGAAGGTGAAAGGTCATAGGTTGCATGTGAGGAGGAAAATGAAGGAAAATAATTGAAAATTGAAGAAATTAGAGGCCTCATTAATAAAAAAAGCTTATGAGGACCAGTTCACATACTTTTTTCAGTTCAATTATGGAGCTCTCATTCTATTCTCTCTCTCTCTCATACCCTTGGACACTTAGAGTTTTCTTGGAGCACTCTTGGAGGAGTGTTTCATACTTGGGATTTGGAGAAAGATGGAAAAGGAAAAGTAGGAAATCACAAGAGGACATTGGGATCAACAACTACAATGGATTTTTCTTGCGGGTACCGAGTTTCATGTACGATTTCCTTGCTGGTTTTTGCATGCATGGCATATGCATGTGGTTATTTGGTCATGATTTGTCATTGGCATGGATGATTGCTTTGATTGACAATGGTTTTGCCTAGCCTTGCCATTTCTTGGATAGCCATGGTGTTGTGGGTTTTACTTTTGTTCTATGGTTGGTTTTATTGTGCCTTTGGTTGTGGGTTGAGTTATTAGTTCCTGGAAGTGTTGGTTGGACAAACGATCTAGAAGCCCTGTAACAACTTGGGTTGAGTTACTAGTCTTGGAATCCTTGGTTGGAAAAATGCTCTGGAAGCCCTTGGTGGGTTGAGTTTCTAGTCCTGGAAGCCCGGGTTGGACAAACGCTCTAGAATTCCAGTGACAACTGTGGGTTGAGTTACTAGTCCTGGAAGTCTTGGTTGGAACAAATGCTTTGGAGCCTTGGACAACTTGGGTAGAGACCAATATGGTGATGGTTAGTGATGTTCGACCATGAGGTGGAATCACTAGTTGAGGGGTGAGGTGGTTTGTGCCTTTGGAAGCCTTGGATGGTTTTGATTAATTTGTTTTATGAGATCCCATATTCATGCTTGGAATATGGCACGAGGTTGATTGGCTGAAAGAAAGATTTGGCTTAGCCTAGTTTATGGTCGGGTGTTTTGTGGAATTCCCATACCTAGTCGACTTATGCAATCATCAATAAGATCTCTTTCTCCTTGGTATTTTATGGGTAAATATACTTATTTATATGTGGCTTATATGTCTATTCTATCCTTGATATTTCCTTTGGTTATATGTTGGTTATGAGTGAGTTTTATGATAGTGATCATGTATGGCTCTCATCATGTTGTGGTTAATCAATGAATGTACAATGAATATATGGATTAATAGATAATAATGTAGTTATGGTGATGAGGCAACAATGATTCTTAGTGATTCTCAAATAAGTGGGAGACCCCTATGCTTAAATCTATTGTTTAAACCTGTAGGGTGCATATTTGTGACATGTTTGATGAAATGCCTGTCATGGCTAGTAAGGGTCCAGTCAATTCCTTGTTCAAGTATTTACATTTATATAATTGTTTTGATGTTACTTTTCATTTCTAGAAGTTTCCCTTAGTTATGGGCAGTGGCCCAAGTCTTGGCTCTAAAAAAGTGGCACATAACCTAGAGTCATTGGCACAAAACTACCTAGAAAAGTCCCTAGTCGCTGGTATGCCTTGTTGTGGGAGGGAATGGATGTTCTGAGTCGCATGCATGCCCATGTCAAGGGAGTGATTGAGGCTTTAATGCAACAAAAAAATAGTTTGTCTCAAGGGTCGGTCACTTGAATGGGTTGGATGGCTCCTGGGGGTTTTGTTGCATGTGTAGAAGGTCAGGTTGGCTGTAACAACCCTGGTGAAAATTCCATGTAATAAAAGTTAATAAAGGAAATATAATAACCACAGTTGATGAGACACTTATTCCAAGCTAAATGTTGGGCAAAATCTTAGTGATGGGGATCACTTGTGATTGTTTAATGGCTAAGGAAATTGGCAAAGGCAATGGCTAAGGATTTGGAAAAGGAAAAATGGCATTTTTGGCACATTTATTTATTAAAACAATGGAAATTAGTAGAAAAGGGAGGTTAAAGGTCACAGGTGACATGTGCGGAGGGAATTGGAGGAAAATAATGGAAAATGAGGAAAATAGAGGCCTCATTCATAAAAAGGCTTCTGAGGATCAGTTGGTAACCTTTTGTCAGTTTAGTTTTGGAGCTCTCTCATTATTCTCTCTCTCTCTCTCTCTCTCATATTCTTAGAGACATAGAGTTTTCTTGGAGCACTCTTGGAGGGGGTGGCATACTTGGATTTTGGATCAAGAAGGCAAAGGAAGAGCAGGAAAGTGCAAGAGGACATTAGGATCAACAACTACAACGATATTTTCCTGCAGGTACCAAGTTGCATGTATGTTTTTCTCACTAGTTTTGGCATGAATGGCATATGCATGTGGTTTGTTGGTTGTGATTTGTCATTGGCACGGAGGATGGATGGGATTTACAGTGGATTGCCTAGCCTTGCCATTTCCTGGATAGCCATGGAGTTTGTGGGTTTATTTTCATTGTTTTGTTTTGGTTGGTTCTCATGTTTCCTTAGCTTGGGTTGAGTTATTAGTCTTGGAGCCTTGGTTGGACAAATGCTCTGGAGCCCTTGGTGGGTTGAGTTACTAGTCCTAGAGCCTTGGTTAGACAAATGCTCTGGAGCCCGGTAAAAGATGTGGGTTGAGTTACTAGTCCTGGAGCCTTGGTTGAACAAACGCTCTGGAGCCCTGGAAGGCTTTGATAGAGACCGATATGATGATGGTTTTGTGATGTCCAATCATGAGGTGAAATCAATATTTGATGGGTTGAGGTGGATGGCCTCTAGAAGCCCTGGATGTTTTTGGATTGATGTGTTCTATGAGATCCCACATTCATGCTTGTAATATGGCACATGGGTGAATTACTGAAGAGAGATTTGGCTCAGCCATTCTACGGTCGGGTGGAATGTGGAAGTCCCATCTTGGGTTTGGATTTTGCATCATCAATAAGAGGTTATTTCTCCTTGTAAATCTATGAGTATTACATTGTCTTATATGTGGTTTATATGGCTATGATTTCATGAGTATTTATTGTGCTATTATGCTAGTTATTTATATGTTTTATGACAATGGCCATGTATGGCTCTCATCATGTTTTTACTTGTAAATGAATGATCAAAGTATCTATGACCTGTTGGATGAAATGGCAGTTGATGTGTTGAGACATCAATGTTTCTTAGCGATTCTCAGCTAAGTATGAGACCCCTATGCTCAAATTTGTTATTTACACCTATAGATTCATATTCATGATATGTTTGACAAAATGTCTGTCATGGCTAGTAGGGGTCCAGTCAAGGCCTCATTCAAGTGATTTCATTTACATTGTCATTTCCTTGTTATTTTATTGTTCTGAACCTATGATACAATTATGGGTAGTGACCTGGGCTATGGGCCTGAAAAAGGGGCTCAAATCTCGGGGACGTTGGCAGATCATTGACAAAAAGAGTCCATGGATGCTGGCTTGCATGCATGTGAGAGCGTCCAGAGGTCCTTGGACGCTGGCATTCCCATAGCATGAGAGCATCCAGAGGTCAAGTTATCCAAAAGTTCAGTGGAACCTAGGGACTATCTGCCTAAAAAGTTGGATTGGTTCTTGAGGTTTCTAATTATGATGTTGAATATCTGTATGGTGTGTTTCCACCAGTTCCACTTCCTTAACATGACTTAGGAGGTTGAATCGTATCATAATGGCATCTCATCGCACGTTTACCCAGACTGGCCGGTTGCTTGGGTAGATGTGGGAGGAGGGTGTTACATTTGTTGTGTTCCATTGGTTCCACTTCCTTAAATGATATTTAGGGGTGTTAAATCATATCATAGTAACTCTTCATCACATTTTTGCCCCCGTTGGCCAGTTACTTGGGTAGATGTGGGAGGAGGGTGTTACAAAGATATCTGAAAGACTTTCTTTATGCCGACAAGGTCAAGTATATTATCGTTCCCTATTTAATTTTACCATGGTTATAATTCGATTTCAACATTTATGTCAATGACAATTTTACGCCATTTCACAGTGCTCTTTTTTCTAAAAAGAGTTTTGTAACCCTTACAATATTCTTCCTTGGTTAATTGTTTATATTTTGTTGAACTCATTTGGGTCTTTTATCGGTTTATGTTACTTAAGAAATCCTTGTTAACCTCAAGGTTCTTAACTTTGATGATAACCTAAATTCCTATATTTGTTATCTATGATTTTTACTTTTGGTCTTTGCAACTTATGACCGAGCATTGCTATGACATGGAAGTCTTGGTGGCACATTCTATAACTCTATTTGTTCAGATATTATATTAGGGTTTGAGCCCTTCAATTTATTTTGTTGTTTCTTTCGATACACATTTTGGCATGAACATAAATGACATTAAGAAGCTTCTTCAGTGTCTTTAGTAATTTTTTGTCATCATTTTATTAAATCTCCCTTTACAGCCTATCTGGGTTATGTACAACATTCAACCTATAATTTGGTTAAGTTGAAATTTGTTACCAGTTGGGTTTCTTCCTTTCAAAACTAAGAGTCTATTTTTAATAATGGATATGGCTTCTATATGTCACTATGTTTTTCTTTATTGTGCGAGGGAAGGTTCTTCTTTTTTTTACTAATTTTAAATATCAACAATTGGAGTATGAACTCTATAGTTTTTTTATGATGGAATAGTGTTTATTTCTAATTCATTATACTTATGTGCTTTTATTTTCTACATAGGTAGAGGGTTAACTGAGTTTCTGCAATCTAGTCACTGACAATTTTCTTATTCTGTCCCTATCTATATTTATTCATTCAAATTTTAAACTCTCCTTTATATTCACTCTATAATGGTTACCCTGTGCACTCACTTTGTTTACATTTTTGCTAAACATGTACAAGTTCAACCAAAGTAAAACCATGTAAACACCTTCCAACTGTGCGAGGTCCTAATTCAACTTACTCATTTAATTCAATAGGTCAAAGATCTCTCATCTCTTGGTCCTTCTTTTGCATGGATGATATTATTCTATTTGAAGACCACTCATCGATTTGTTTATTCTTGAAATTATATTTTTAAAATTTCTCTTTAATGCGTTACACGACATATAGTGTCATCAATGTCTTCAGACTATAAATTTTATAATAAGCCATATGCCTAAACTGATATATTGTGGTGAAATTTCTCTCTCTCTCTCTCTCTGAGTTTACACGAGGTCATAAATACCTCATTTTACACTTGATTTTCTTATAGTTATGTTACCATATTTTCATGAAACTCTTGTATATTTATTTTGAATATTTAATTCTATAATTATCTTTATATAAATACTTATATAATCTCTCTCTCTCTCTCTCTGTAGCCCCCATATTGTTATTGTTGTTCCCCATAGAATCCCACTATTGTTATTTTTGTGCCCTTATAATATTATTGTTATGTAGGCTTTGATTATATTGTGATCCCTTAGACTCTTATGTATACAAAGGAGGTCTTGTCATTTGTATCATCTAAGAATTGTTCATTTATGTAATGTAAAGGAGGTTTCCCCCTCAAAGAAGATATTTTTTAAGTCGTTGATCTATCATTTTGTGAGCTGGTTTCATAATATTTGGTTTCAGAGCATTGGATTCTAGGTTTTTTCTTCTTCAAACAAGCCATATTGGAATTTTTGCTATAACTTTTTTTCTACAAGGCTTCAGATACTGAAATTTCGACCACATGGAATTGAAATATTGGTGAAATTTTTATCCAAATTTTAGATGTTGTTCTCTATATTTTCAGAGATATGATCCAAGGAAGTTAGCATTTTTGCAGGCTCCAAAATTCAATCTCAAACAAGTGACCTGGGGACATTCTCATAACTTTCTCTCTGAGCATAATATTTGAATTTCGTAAAAAGTGGATGAAATTAAATGACCTGTAGTTTTTTAAGTATAATTCTAAGTGTTGAAGGTCAAAACAGTGACACATGTCACACCGTACAAGTTCACTCTATTTAACTAGTCGATAATCAGGTCATTTTGGGAGATTGGGAATAACTATTTCTTGAAGAATCCAATATCAGTATGAATTGTGGGGTTGAGAAGAAGACTTATAGGGATACCACAGGATGAAATTTCATACCTTGGAGATCTGAAATTACAAAGATATAACATTTGCAATATCGAGTTCCTAAAAAGCAAGAAAAAGTGCGTATTTTTTAACTTTTCATAACTTTTGTTTCAAAAAGTTTGAAGTGATTCAAAGGGCATATTGAAGTATATATATCAATATTTGGTTCTAAAATTCCTCCAAAACAAAATAATTCTACACCCATTAATCCCTCAGAAATATCTACTATGATGTATGAAGAGGAAGAATTGCAACATGATATATCAAAATTACAGGACCAAGTGCAACAAATTTCGCTCTCACAAAGAGCAACCAAAGATGACATGAATGGCTTAAAAGGGGACATGGATGGTATAAAATGAAACATGGAGGTTTTTAAAGTAGACATGGATGCTATGAATGTAAAATTGGAAGGGTTAACAAAGTTTTTGCAAGAAAGGCTTCCTGGTGGTGACAAGGTAATCCATGAAAATCATGATGAGGACAAAAGGAATAAGAATTATGATTTTAGAGACTCTAATGTGGGTTTTAAAAACCACCACATTCCAAATATATATATGAGGAATTTTGATGGAAAGGATCCAATAACATTGATACTACATATTGAGCAATATTTTGATCTACAAGATGTGCAACCATCACAAAAGGTATGTATTGCATCTTTATATTTAGAACCCAATCAGTTTGTGTCATAGAGATGGATTTGTTCTCGTTAATCGCTTGTCACCTAGTCAATTTTTACGGAGGAAATGATAGCACATTATGAAGATACAAAGAGAAACACCTTCTTTATCTAATTGATAATTCTCAAACAAAAGGATTCAATGGCGGAGCACATTGAAGACTTCCAAAAATTGAATATTAGGGTAGTCTATATTCCATAGGAGATTTGGATTGATGTCTACATCGGGAATTTAAAAGATAACATCCAACATGAGGTTCTCCTTTTGGAACCTAATTCATTGGAGAAGGCATTCAGGGTGGAAAGAAAAGTTGAAAGCAAAATTATGGCAACAAGTTGCTCCTAGTCTTCCACAACCTACAAGGTTGACACCACAATAATTGGAGGAAAAAAGAGCAAAATGGCTTTGTTATAGTTGTGATAGAAAATACACTAAAGGTCATAAGTGTGTTGGGAATAAATTATTCTACATAGATTGTGAAGAGGAGGAAGGAAATGAACAAGAAACATTAAAATAGGAGGATATACACAAGGAACCAACCCCGAAAAATGATGAAATGAATCCGACCATATCTTGTAATGCATTAACAAGAATTACCACTACGCAAAATCTCACGATAGAAGGATATACCAATAAGAAAAAGGTAATAATGTTGATTGATTCAGGTAGTACCCATAATTTTATTCATTGTAAGATAGCCAAGTAATTGAATTGCTTCTTATATCCAACACCAGAGTGTCAAGTGATGGTTGCAAATGGAGGAACTATAAATTTCTCTAGAAAGTTCCATAATATCAAGCTAACCATGGGGGAATATGTATTGAATAGTCCAATGCTTTCCATTCCAATGGGTGGTGTTGATATTGTACTAGGAGTTCAATGGTTACAATATTTGGGGATGATAGCTTTCAATTTTCAAAAACTTTTCTTGATTTTTTTTGGGAAGGAAAGGAAGTTGAATTAAGGGGTATCATAGGGAAACCAAGAAATATAATCAACTCTAATTACATGAAAAATATTTTGAAGAAAGAACAATGGGGCGTAATTGGACATTTATGCTCACTAGAGGTTCAAACATCGAAATCATATATTTCTCGAGATCTCCAAAATGTCTTGGACAATCATTCCAAGGTGTCTAAGACTCCCAAAGGAATCCCACCTATTTGTGATCATGATCATGCTATTCATTTGATTCCAGGAAGTGTTCCTCCGAACATCGGGCCTTATAGATATCCTTATGCCCAAAAGAGTGAAATTGAATGTATGGTCGCATAAATGCTAGAGGATGGTATGATTCAACCTAGTCAAAGTTATTTCTTTGCTCTAGTAATATTGGTGCACAAGAAGGATGGATCATGGTGTATGTGTCTGGATTATAAGGAGCTCAACAAGCTCACTATTAAAGATAAATTTCCCATTCTTGTCATTGATGAATTGTTGGATGAATTAATTGGAGAAATTTACTTCACCAAGTTGGATCTTCATTCAAGATATCATCAAATTAGAATGACGACTGCAAACATTCCGAAAACAACATTCAAAACTCATGAGGGTCATTATGAATTTTTGGTCATGCCTTTTGGCCTTAATAATGCATCTTCTACATTTCAAGGTTTGATGAATTTCATTTTAAAACCCTTCGTTAGAAAATTTTTGTTAGTATTTTTTTTATGATATAATAATCTACAAAAAGTTTTGGAAGGATCATGTTCAACATGTTGACACGTTGCTCAAACTATTAGAGGAGAAATAATTATATGCAAAAACCTCCAAATGTTTCTCTGGAGTATAGGAGGTGGAATATTTGGGTCATCTTGTATCTCATGAGGGTGTTAAGGTAGACCCTAACAAAATTAAAGCCATTAAGAAATGGAAAATCCCCACAACCTCAAAGCATCTTCGAGGATTTCTAGGGGTTGATAGGGTATTATCACAAGTTTGTTAAGAATTATGGGAGAATATGCATTTTATTGGACTCTAGAAGCAACAAAGGCCTTTGAACATCTTAAAGAGGAAATGTGCCAAGAATCAGTCTTAGCTAAGCCAGACTTCATAAAATCTTTCATTGTAGCATGTGATGCCTCAGGAAATGGTATTGGTGTTGTTTTAATGAAAGAAGGAAGACCCATTGGTTTTGAAAGTTTTCCAATCAAATGAAATTATTTACACAAACCTATTTATGAGAAGGAAATGTTGGCAATACTACATGCACTAAAGAAATGATGACCTTACCTAATGGGAAGACACTTAAAGGTAAAAACAAACCATGGTAGTCTTAAATACTTTTTGGAACAAATATTATCTTCAGAAGAGCAGCAAAAAATGGTGACAAATATGTTGGGTTGTAACTTTTAAATCATCTACAAAAAAGGGAAGCAAAATATTGTTGCATATGCACTCTCAATAAAGGATGAGGATGTGGAAGTATTGCTTTGCGCCATTTCTATTATCAAACCTGAGTGGATAACCGAAACAAGGGAAGAATGTAAGAATGATGAAGAGGTGTGGTCACTCATTCAAAAGTTGTAGCAAGATGAGAGTACATCTGATACATTTAGCTAGAAAAATGATTCATTATGGTGCAAAGATCACTTATATCTTTGTAAGAATTCCCAACTCAAACAAAATATTTTTTTGGAATTACACAGATCTCCCATAGGAGGGCACTCAATATTTTTAAAAACTTACCATAGGGTCAAGAAGGATTGTTTTTGGGATGGCCTTAAATATGATATTTAGAAGTTTGTGGTAGAATGTTTGGTTTTCCAACAAAATAAAGTTGAGACAATTAAGACCCTCAGTTTGTTACAACCTTTAGCCATTCCATGTCAACATTGGGAGGAGGTCTCAATGGATTTTATTATAGGTTTACCCAAATATGAAGGAAATAGTGTCATCATGGTGGTATTCGATATACTTACCAAGTATACACACTTTTGTGCATTATCTCATCCTTTTAAAGCTAGTACAATTACTACTGAATTTATGGAAACAATTCAAAAGCTTCATGGAAACCCAAAGATTACAGTAAGTGACAGAGATCCGATTTTCATTGGAAATTTTTGGACGAAATTATTTTCTTGTCTTGGTACTCAATTAGCTCATAGCTCATCTTATCATCCTCAATTTGATGGGAAAATTGAGATAGTGAACAAATGTTTGGAAGGATATCTTTGTTGTTTTGTATTTGATAAACAAACTCAATCATTCAAGTGGTTACCTCTAGTTGAATGGTGGTATAACATTTCCTTCCATACTACAACAAAAATAATCCCATTTATGGCACTTTATGGATATCATCCAACATCCATCACATCATCTTTAAGAGAAATTTCTAAGGTTCAAGCAGTGGAAGACCATATTGAGCATCAACAACAATTTATCCAACTCTTAAAGGATAACCTCACCATAGCACAAAATTGAATGAAAATCAACATCCGAGTGAAAGAAGTTTGATGTAGGTGACTAGGTATTTTTACAGCTATAACCATACAAACAAATGTCTCTTAAGCAAGCTAAGAAGGATAATAAATTATCACACAAGTACTATGGTCCTTACAAGGTGTTGCAAAAGATTGGTACTATGGTATACAAATTGGAGCTGCCTGCATATTCCTGAGCACAGCCAATTTTCCATGTTTCATGCTTAAAGAAGCTTATCAGTGACAAGCTTCTATTTCAAACAGTGTTGCCAGAACTTGACGAAGAAGGAAAATCATATTTGAGCTTGAAGTAATCATGGAAACAAGAACCTGAAAACTACAGAATCGATCAATTTTAGAGTATCTCATTAAGTGGATGAACTTACCCGCTGAAGATTCCACATGGGAGGATGAGAATTTTTTACAAAAGAATCCATAACTACTCAAGCGTTAAGGACAACACTTTTTTGAGGGAGAGGGGAATTTTAGGTCCCTATAATACTAGTGTAGTCCCCTTATTGTTATTGTTAGTGTAGCCCCCTTATTTTTATTGTTGTGCCCATGTAGCCCCCATATTGCTATTGTTGTGCCCCACAGAAGCCCACTATTGTTATTGTTGTGCCCTTACATTATTATTGTTATGTAGCCTCTGATTATATTGTGACCCCTTAGACTCCTATATATACAAAGGAGGCATTGTCATTTGTATCATCCAAGAATTTTTCATTTATGTAATGTAAAGGTGGCTTCCCCCTCGAAGAGCATACTTTTTAAGTCATTGATATATCTTTTTATGAGCTGGTTGCATAACATTTTTTTTTTGCTTGTTAAGGAAAGAAAGAGATATTGAAATCGTTACTATTTTTTATTTTTATTATTTAGAATAAAGAATTATATGAATGAAAACCTCCTCACTTTTATTTTATATATTATAGTTTCTCCTAATATAACTTTCTTTTTCCTTATATTGTTTTTACAAATAATATCTTTGTACTTAAATAGCCTTGGTCTAACACATGTACACACATATAAAGTGTCTTTTGTAATTTTATAACAAATGTATTTACTCATGTGATAGCCCCAACCATGGTTCTCTTGTCAAATGCATTGTAGATGTTCTTACAAAAATAAAATTTAGAAGGGGGAATGAGTCAAGGGACACAGATACCAGAGATGAGCAGAACATGCTTGCTTGTGATGTCAATGGTTTTCTTGTGTAAAAATATGAACTGTATGGGGACAATCATTAAAGGGATGGTTGGTGAACCTTAATGGACTGGTTAGGAAATTAATTTGGGCTACAAGGAAGTAAGAAGGTGGTGTTTCCTTGAGAAACACTTACAAGGTAAGGAGAACTAAATTAATGAAGTTGACTATGCTGGTAGCAAGGACAAAAATAAATCCCAGTGTAGAAGAGAAGATAATAGAAAAGGGAGGAGTTCGATCTCAATTTCTTTGAGTGTGAGAGACATGATCACTATCATCCACATAGGAGAGATAGGATACTCACTCACTCATTCATCCATACATGATTTAGCAATCAACAAGAAGAAATAAGGATAATGAACTATTTTCGGTTGGCAAGATTGGTAGAGAGGTGGTTTCTCCTTGGTGAAGAAAAATGCCTCTCGAGTCCTTGTAAAGCTAGAGGTTTGAGATGGTTTTCTGTAGATACCATCATTGGTGTGGGTGGAGGATTGTGTCCTTTGAATACTGGAGGGAGAGCCTCTGAAACCTTCTTGCTGTTGATTTATAGTGGGTTCTAGATTCCCCTATGGGGGTGGAACCACTGTGTGTTAGTTAAGGGTGGAGAGGTTACTCTATGGATTCCCTTGATATCTTTGGGTGGAAGTAGTTGGACTCTAGATTCCCTATGCTTTATTTAACTGTTGAGTGGCTAGTGGGTGGATGAGGGAGGTCCTCTGGAGTCCTCATTTCAATTGGTAGTTGGTGTTTCATCCTTAAGAAATCCCCTTGGTCTCTAGAATTTGGCTTGGGGATGACAACTACAAGTGATTTTAGTTGTAGTTGTCTATGGTTGGGTGGAGAGTCCTTGTCCTATACTCAGTTACCCAAAACATTCTAAGATAAGTGTTCTTGTGCTTGCAATGTCATTAAGTATGTGTTTTCATTCTTGGACTGAATGGTGCACATATGAGGAATGAATATGTGTTGTGTTTTGGATTAAACATGCTCATGAACATGTTGAACATAGTATAATGCTTCTATGCTTAATTTAGTATACCTTTGAAACATGAGATAGTGCCATTGATGTAACATAAATGATTCCCATGCTAATAAAAGGTTAAAGTATTAAAAATAGTCCCATAGGACTAATCTAGACTATCACATAATGAACAATAAAATGTGCACAGAGCAAGACATTAGTATGGTTCGTAAGAAATAGATTTTATCATTATAAGTACTTAGCATACAAAGCCTTTTTATTGCAAAATAAGAATTATAAAAAAGGCAGCCCATTGATAGGGCCTGTGCATACATGTATCAATGGATGTATATTTATACACCATTTACAAGCCTATAAAACAATTTATGAGGCCTGTGGTGATGTTGAGGATGAATTCCTCTTTAAATTGTTATAACTCGTGACCATGCAGCAGAGGATCTTGCATCCTTGCATTTTCAACAGTCCTACAGGTCTTCGACAAGCTTCGTAGTGCTGTTGGTTATGACAGCGTAGGCTTGAGGGTGCACCTTAGCCTACAGATCATCGAGGAGTGTCAGTCTCCTCAGGGCCCTTTTGGTATTTTACAGCTCCGGTGGGCTCAGGAAGATAAACTCAGTCATAAGCTCAAGAAAGATAGCACTAGTAAGGGTTAACACCCCTTTAAGGCCATGGAAAAATGTTGGTGTGGACCCAGTCAATTACAAAACCTTTACAACCAAGGCCAGAGGGAACCCATGCTCGATGGACAAGGGTGTTATAGACATTTTTGGGCACTGCAACCCCAATCAAACATGTCCATAAACCAAGGGCTCCTATGTCCCTAAAAGTGTTGTTCCATCCCCTAAAAGAACAAGGTCAGCTGATTACAGCATCTCCCAGAAGTTCTCCATGAAAAATTACTCAGAACTGGTCAAAACTAGACCATCTCACCTGCTCCATGGTCAAAGTGCGATGCATCCCACCTAAATGCACACGGGAGGTGCGATGCATACTGAAAAGCCCTTCTATCGGGTGCGATGGGTGGGAGTGGACAAATGGTAGAGACAGTTTGCGAGGTGGATGATCATGGAATCTTCCAGAAACTTCTCCTGTGACACTTGCCTCTCTGAATTCGCCCAGGGATGAGTAAGAGATCATCATTCTCCAAATGGAATCAAGAACTATCAGAGAGAGGACATTAATCAAATCCCAAAAGATGACTCACCCCCTGCAATCATCTATATATTGATCCCTCATCCCAGAGATCTAGAGGCTGGAATTTTGTATCTTGTAAGGAAGTGCTGTTGGTTTCTTGTTGGAATATCATCGTGTTGGGTGATCTAAGCTTTTCATGAGGTGAAAGAAGGGCTTTCATGCTGGAGGATGACGCTTGGTCAGAACAATTGGTTGTAATACTCTTTGCTATTCTTGATTATTAATAAAGCTATTCAAGTTTTCCTCCACATTCTTGTATGTTTGATGATATATTGATTTGTGTGGTCAATATACATCTGGTCCTATATTGTTTATGATTGTAGATCTCTGTTCTTCGATAGTATTGTGCTGCTTTGATTCCACAGGTGCTCTTTGAAGCTGGGTAGGCGAAGGAGAAGCGTCAAGGATCTGTCAGAAGGGAGAGGAACCGAGTAAGGAACCAAGTGCAAGACTGAGGTTGGTGTCCTTCATTCCACTCTTATCTACTTTTCATAAAGGAAAATGAAAGTGGTTTTAGTTTGTTTGTTTCTAAGATAGTGTTGTGGCCAGCAACACCCCCCCTAGTTCATCTAAGTATCAACCAAGATACTTAAATGAATGGGGACCCTTAGTTAATTTTTAGGAAAAGCAAGAGTTTCTTTTTTAAGGTCACAATCATATGCTTAGGAAAAGCCTCTTGGATATTTTAAGCCTAAGTTTATGATGAGAAGAAAATCTTTAAAGTCGCGTTGTAGAAGGAGAGGAAATACCCTTATTTTTCTTTAAAAAATCGATATGCGCACGACCCTCGTGTTAACAATAACATCACATCGCAACAAAGCAGTGCCCATAAAGAACAACTTAGAGATTCACCGATCTGCGATAACGCCGATCGCTAGATCGCATATCGCAGAAATAAGTCGGCTAGATTTGGCAAATATCAAATTTCTGTGATCTACGATATTGCGATCACTGCGATGCTACAAGGTTACGTCAGCAAATCATAAATCACTTCAGTACGAATACTCCGGGCACGCCATTCAAAGAAAAGCCACTTACCATAATCTGACCCGAAATCATGCGCTTTTAATGATAGTAAATGAATTAGTTGTCAGTTATTAAGTGGATTAAAGACGCGTGCCTTGGTAGAGATTTACTTCACGTAAGGTGGCATATTTGATTTATCTGCTGCATTTAAAACTCTCCCATCACCTTTCTGGATCAATCATTTCCATTTCACTCGTAATCTACAGGAACGAAGAGTTAAGACGACTCAGACACAAACGCAGAGAGAAATGGGAAAGAAAAATAAAGCTCAAAGCTCCGAAGCAAAGGAGAAGACTAAGGAGATGGCACCTCTGTACACAGAAACGGCCTGTAACAGAGACGCGGGGATATCAACATGGGAAGGCATGTACAAGCTGCTAGAAGAGGAAAAACCTAGAATAATGAAGGTTGCTGCTGTCGTGGATGCACCGCGCTCTTCTGAGGCATCCTTAGAGGACCTAGCATGTTCATTTCTTCACAGAATAGCGGCAAGACCTAAAATTCTACCATATACGGATATGATCAAGTGGATACTGGATGATGCAGACTTAAACAACAGACATTTCAAAGTTCAAGGATACGGGCTCGTCGGATCGTTTGCTGCGCAAGATTTGAAGCTTATGTATCATCTTCCAGAACCGCAAGCGACCTATAACGCACAATTTGTTAAGAAGTTCGCGGCGGAGAATCCAGATCTATCGGACACCACTAAAGAATGGTCTAGAAGAGACGAGCTGCTAAAAAAGGATAAAAATGGTATGTACAACACTGGTTCCCTCACCTCTCCATATTGTTTTGCTGCGGCCATGCTCTGTAGGTTATTTGGGATGCCAGATATCAACAAGTTTTCATCTAAATGGCTACCATTAATTGATGCTGCCACAAACGCCGACGTTATAGATTGGGCCAAAATTCTTTCTGATAATCTATACACAGCCGTTATCAATTACCGGTCTAAAAGATCCTTGTCTCAAAGGGTCTATCCTCCTTTTTATCTGTCTGCTTATATTATGGATTCCGTTTGTCTTGTATCTAAATTCCCTGCTATGGGTTGGAAATGGACTACCCAAGACCCATTGCCCATCCATGTTTATCATAAGGTATTATGGGATTCCCAGTTTTCCCCTCACTTCTACCAGATTTGCCATGGGCTTATTTTGCCCCTATATAAAATAATCTATGACAAAGACCCCCCAAGGTGCTCTCCCGAGGCACAAATTGACATCATCCCCATCGCGAGATGGTTCGGGGAGGAATGGTTTACTTACATTAGAGTTTTTGGAAGCACTGTACCTCCACATGTCCTACCCCTATATGTCCCTGATAAACTTTTGGCTCGGGAAATCGCTTATCAAACCTGTTCTGAAGGCGGCCTGACAAAAGACCTAAAGGACAAGAAGAAGGCCATATGGCCTCAATTTCCCGTAACTTGTGGGGCCTTCTCTTTGTTCGATGTAGGACACGCTTTTGGCGAAGTGGAGAATGTGACGTGTCTTCAATTATTTAAATTCCTAGCGAGGCCATTTGACCCAAATGATGTGGCCCAAGAATTCACAACGAATGTCAAGATAAGAGTGTTCTCTGGAAAGAAAGATTTGTTTGATGACCTGTTTCAGAATAAGATTTCGGTCCAAGAAATTTTGCGGGAAGCTCAGTCGAGGTTTTCTTCAGGTGACCTCCAAAAATTCACGTTATACAGAGAAAGAAGGCTGGCTAGTATTCCGCTAGAGAAGCTGCGACTGCCTGCTAGAGAACCAACTCCAAGCATCAGCCTCAGTGAAAAATCTAGCACTTCCAGATCTAAGTCCAACGTCATGCAAGAAGTATCTGAGCATCTTTAAGAGTCTGTTTACGACCAAGGAAAAAACGAAGAAACAACCAAAGATACAGCTCAGTCAAGTGCAATGTCTCAACAGCAAGTTATCGCCTCCCCACCAAGAAATCTTCCCCCTCCTGTCATCGAAGCACCACTTGTCACAACAGAGCTAGATAAAGAGTGAGAAACCTTCAATGAATTGATCAATCTTGAAGGGCAAGCCCCGAAAACACCTGTGAATAATACACAGGTGGTGCAAGAAGTGGTTTCGACCATAGTCAGTAGTGCCGCAAAAGCAGAACACCTTCCTATCGCTCCACCTTCAGAGCTTCTACTTAACGTAGAAGAAATTCCCCCACTGGATGTATTCTATAGTCCCCAACACAAAGCAATTGTAAGGAGACAGAGAAAGAAAAGAAAACTAGAGAATACACTGTCGCAAGATGCTGAACATTTGGACGTCTTATGGAAAGACCCCAATAATAATCCGACTGAAAATCTCACGAAGCTGTCTCAGATTGCAGGAGCATATGCTTCTGCAACTATTGACAAGGCCTCGGAAGTTCAGCAACTATTGAAGGAACAAGAAAATCATATACAGCTACTACAACAACAGTTGCAACAAGCCAACGCTAACACCGAAGCTTCCAGACAGCTCGAAAAATTACAGGAAGACTTTCAACAAATGCAGATAGGCTATCAAAGGAGTCTCGAAGAGAAAGAAAAACAATTGCAGACTTTACAAGAAATGCATAAAGATGAGCCCAAGCTGGCAGAATTCATTTCAAAATCTATTGGCTTGAATGAGCAACTACTGCAGGAACAAGAAGAGTTGGGACGTAAAATATCACAGTGGAGTCACTATTGTGAGCTGAGCGACAAAATCACCAGTCAAGTGGTGGAATTGCGGAGTGATTATGATCAGAATGACAAGAAGGTGACAGAATATTTGACTTGGCAAGATGATGATGAAGGCAAAAGGGCAGGTGCACCCAGGATAAATGAAAATCATAAGGAGTTGCTCTTTAATAAGTGGGATGATCAAATCAGGCAGGCGAAGCGAGCAGCAGAGACAGCGACAACACAGGCAAGCATTCTTATCAACTGTGTAAATGAGAATTTACACAGGGCCAATTTAATTGCAGAAACCACCTTGGGGTACCTACCAAACAAGTTGCAACTGGAAACAGAATGGAAGCAGAAAGCGCAGGCAAAAGGGAAAGCAATCCAAGCATTGCCCAGGTTGAATTGGGAATGTTACTGGACGTACTTGGTTAAACCGTACAGCCAATGGATGAAGGTGAAATGCATTACAAACGCAGCCGAAAAGGTAGCGCCAGCTCTCGTAGATGCCGTTTTCGCAGCCTAGCTCAGCGCAGAAATCAGCCAGCCGACTCTTCTCAAGCCTATGCTGAATACTTGCAACTTTAAGGACCAAGTTCATAAGTGACTTCATTTAGAATGTTGTTTTTTTTTCTTCAACTAGATTAGAAAAAGGACGGTCATTTTGAAAACCGCATCCTAAAATTTTGTAATAATACTATTATTAGAATTAGGTAGTAGTATTTTAACCCTTCTCATTGCATTGGAGAAGGGTCCAGAAATTTTTCAAAGACTTGTCCTCGGAACATGCACTTCTACACCCTCAGAGGAGGTTTTGATAAATGGATGGATCGTGATTTATTTATGTTTGCATTTTAATGTCTGCTACTGATGTTGCACTTCTGTACTCTTAGTAGATGTTAGAACAAGTAGAGATAAATCGTTATTGCTTGAAGTTTGTGAGTGAAATTAGTCATAAATGGTACTTTTATCTCTTGACCAATTTTTGCTTATATTCTTAGAGTGATATGCAGTTTTAGTTGTTTATATGTTAATGTATGAATGTGTGGGTTACCATTTGGCACTTCTGTATGGTGGAGTCATTTATTTATGCTTGACATATGAATAACTTATTATGCGATATGCTGTTCACAACTGTTTTGCCTAACTTTTTATGCAGAATGGTTTATCTTAATTGATTTCTATTCTTATGATAGCTGAATGATCTTTATTACCAGTTATTGTTCGAAATCTTTTTAGATCGCATAATAGAGGAAATCTACCCCGGGTTAGCGTAGATTAGATGTGTTGTTTTGTTAGATTACAATAGCATAGATTCAGTTTAGAAGTTAGAGTTAAATTAGCTCGAATTACTTCTAGATCAACATCATCAAACTCTACACACACACACACCCCTTACATTGGGAAACTGGTCCCATTATCCCCAGTCGGACCCGCTATACCAAACGGACAAGGAGCTGCCAACCAAGTTCCGGACCGGGTGGGTATCCCCCTTGTTGTTGACCCGATTTCTGGGCCCTCAACATATTTGGCGCTAGAAGGAGGGCCTGAACATAGTGTCTGTTGGAATGATTTCCAAATTGTAAAATTTGAATCAGGATGGCTGCTCATAAAATTCCTATTTGGAGTTGCATCCATGTTCCTACCTCTTCCAACACTCCACCAGATGTGGTAAGACTCTTGTCTCAGGTAAAATTCAACGGTAAGAATAATTCTTCTGCCTTTAATCATGCCCTTCAGTTTATTCAAAAAGTTTCAGGTTCTGATATTCAGAGAATTGATGAAGGCGTTTTGTGCAGGATTTTTACTCTTACATTCACAGCGGAAGATAGAAAATGGTGTAGAACCCTCCCAGTTGCCTCAATTCACAGCTGGGACCAATTCGTTAAGATTTTCATTTTGGAATTTGATTGTTATGACTACGACCGGGTATATGATGAAATTGATTATCTACGGAAGCAAGATGAACCCGTAAGGGATTTTAATATGCGATTTCATCTTAAATGTCTAAAGTATGATCTTGAGAGTGAGCTCACGGATGAAGAATCTTCAGATTATGATGAGTATTCCCTACCTCCTATGTCTGATCAAGCAGAAATTAGTTCAACCTTTGTTTCATTTTCTTCTAATATGAATGAGCATTCCAAGTTGAATACACAAATCATCCATAATGAAGAAAATCTGCAAAGCCTAGGAGTCATGCATGCTCTAATACCAGAAGACAAAAACGAGAATGCTGAAGGAGAAACTACCTTGGAACCAGGAGATGACTCTGATACAAGGTCAGACAATATCATTACAAACCAACAAATGCAGATGCCAAGGTTAGAACAGTGAACTATTTCTCTTTCAAAAAGTATCAGCGCACAAAGGTATGATCTAAAGCCCGATATTTATGATGAATCTGATGAACAAAGTTTTTTTCATGATGTTTTCAAATGCATTATTCCAAATTTGCATTTTTCTCTTTATCCCGATGTTTTCAGTGATGACAATTTTTCCCCTCTCAATATTAAATATATCTCAAAAAACACAGAGGGTTATTCAAACGACTCATCATTAGGTTTTCAAGATAAAAAGACAACTTTAGCACATCCTTTGACCAATGTCAAACAAGAGCCGCTTGACCTCCCTTGTCTGAAAAAATCTAATGAAAAAGAGAAGCCTAGGGAAATCTGTAAAATCATTTGTGATAGTTACTTCGACAACGATGATGTTGTTGAAGTAACTCAACTAGGTTCAGATAATGAGAAACATCCTAAATCAGAAATCATACCAGTCGACCCTCATTTCAAAGTAAAAGATCATTCAAATGATTTTACTATCCAAGACAATACCCCGATCTATGATTAATATCATGAGGAAAGCTCCATACCTGTTCGCAATCATAACTCATCTCCCGATTCACAAGACCTGGCCAGTTCTTGTGAGGAACAGGATGTTACAAGTAAACCCCAGTTGTGCTGTAACACTATCTGTACAAATAGTCATTCCTTTCTTTCTCACTTGCACTCATCTTGTACAAAATCGGATTTCGTTTTAAATTTTCAAACTTTTGATAGACTATGTTTTAGCGATTTATATATGGGAACTTTCATTTCAAACGAAATCGCTAAAAGCTCAGCGTTAACAAACAGTAGGTTACAAGCCATTGAAACTAAAAAATCATCTTCACAACCTGGCTTGTTATCCTTCCTATTACGAGATCATCAATTCATAACAGAAATTCATCCTAATTTTTATGATCCAATAGGTATCCAGTTGGAAAGAAGTTCTCATGAGAAAGGAAAATCAGACATAATTCCAGCTGAGGTTATATGTTCTTATTCCACAGCCAACATTTATGATCCAAGGAAAATTTGGTTCTTTACACTGATGTTTGGAAGTTTCATACGGCTAGGAATAAAAATGAATAGATGGTTCCATTGGAAATATCATTTCACATAGTTTATTTTCTATATATCGCTGGAATAGGAGTAGGAGTAATTTAGCTAAGTTATTAGGTTTGATTTCGATAATTGATAGGCAAAATTATACCTATTCTGTGCATAACCCTAGGAAATATCTGCCTCTCATTGCGTTAAATATTTTTTCTCCATAATAACATTTGCTTTGCTTAACGGCATTTGACATTTACTAGAGACACCTTTTCTCTGTCAAAGATTTTGAACTTCTACTTCTATGAACAAAAAAATCTTTTTGAAACTTGATCTTTATTATAAATAGAACTTTAACTCGGATATGATACTAGTTTCCACTCCAAGAAATTTGAAGAAAGCTATCTTAGTGAAGAAATTGTCTTAGGTCAGTACAATGAAAGGTATCAATAATAAAATAAAGATTCTCTGTAGAAACAGCCATAACCAAACAACTCTATCATTGTCGTCCAGATCTTTCTTAAGGAAAGAAAATTTGACTTCCTCCCTGCTAAAGGAAAACGCAGCATTTAGAGGAACAATCCAAAAGGCACTATATCTCAAAGAATAAGAGGTCTCATCACGAGCCGGCTTATCATGATCACAGATATTATAACTTGCTGACTTTTCCAAAACTGTCTATCAAAACAGGGCAATGACTCAAGATTGTTGCAATCAAAAGACAAGGGGCCTCATCACGAGCCAGCTTGTTCAGCAAAAGTGTAAATCAAGTGAATGACTGTGTCATAATTTGGCCACCAAACCAAGAAATTGTTCTTTAGAGAATATAAAAAGAAAAAGTGTCAAAAAGGGGTTTTTCTCAGAAAAAGTTGTAACTAACCTTAAGCAGGATAAAGGATCATTGCTGGGTAATAGGTAACCCTGTCGAGGCTATGGACGCCTGCTGGCAGCAGAGGCTCTACCTGCGACAAAGGAGCATATTTAAAAGAGGTTGTTATATAGAGAAGGCTTTATTTTATGTTTTACAAGACCAAGTAATGACTGATTTAGATGCAAAGACAAACTGAGGATGCAAGTAATTGAAATAGAAAAGGGTTGAAACAAAACATCATTGACAGTTTGAAGTATCATTTGCTTTATCTTTTTATAATAAAGTTCAAGTTTTCTGAATTTTTTTTTTTTTTTAGGAGTTTGAAAGCGTCAATAGAAAATCAGAGATAACTGGTTCTCCCAAGTGAATCGCCAATTGTTGTGGCCAGCAACACCCCCCCTAGTTCATCTAAGTATCAACCAAGATACTTAAATGAATGGGGACCCTTAGTTAATTTTTAGGAAAAGAAAGAGTTTCTTTTTAAGGTCACAATCATATGCTTAGGAAAAGCCTCTTGGATATTTTAAGCCTAAGTTTATGATGAGAAGAAAATCTTTAAAGTCACGTTGTAGAAGGATAGGAAATACCCTTATTTTTCTTTAAAAAATCGATATGCGCATGACCCTCATGTTAACAATAACATCGCATCGCAACAAAGCAGTGCCCATAAAGAACAACTTAGAGATTCACCGATCTGCGATAACGCCGATCGCTAGATCGCATATCGCAAAAATAAGTCGGCTAGATTTGGCAAATATCAAATTTCTGCGATCTGCGATATTGCGATCGCTGCGATGCTACAAGGTTACGTCAGCAAATCATAAATCACTTTAGTACGAATCCTCTGGGCATGCCATTCAAAGAAAAGCCACTTACCATAATCTGACCCGAAATCATGCGCTTTTAATGATAGTGAATGAATTAGTTGTCAGTTATTAAGTGGATTAAAGACGCGTGCCTTGGTAGAGATTTACTTCACGTAAGGTGGCATATTTGATTTATCTACTGCATTTAAAACTCTCCCATCACCTTTCTGGATCAGTCATTTCCATTTCACTCGTAATCTGCAGGAACGAAGAGCTAAGACGACTCAGACACAAACGCAGAGAGAAATGGGAAAGAAAAATAAAGCTCAAAGCTCCGAAGCAAAGGAGAAGACTAAGGAGATGGCGCCTCTGTACACAGACACGGCCTGTAACAGAGACGCAGGGATATCAACATGGGAAGGCATGTACAGGCTGCTAGAAGAGGAAAAACCTAGAATAATGAAGGTTGCTGCTGTCGTGGATGCACCGCGCTCTTCTGAGGCATCCTTAGAGGACCTAGCATGTTCATTTCTTCACAGAATAGCGGCAAGACCTAAAATTCTACCATATACGGATATGATCAAGTGGATACTGGATGATGCAGACTTAAACAATAGACATTTCAAAGTTCAAGGATACAGGCTCGTCGGATCGTTTGCTGCGCAAGATTTGAAGCTTATGTATCATCTTCCAGAACCGCAAGCGACCTATAACACACAATTTGTTAAGAAGTTTGCGGCGGAGAATCCAGATCTATCAGACACCACTAAAGAATGGTCTAGAAGAGACGAGCCGCTAAAAAAGGATAAAAACGGTATGTACAACACTGGTTCCCTCACCTCTCCATATTGTTTTGCTGCGGCCATGCTCTGTAGGTTATTTGGGATGCCAGATATCAACAAGTTTTCATCTGAATGGCTACCATTAATTGATGCTGCCACAAACGCCGACGTTATAGATTGGACCAAAATTCTTTCTGATAATCTATACACAGCCGTTATCAATTACCGGTCTAAAAGATCCTTGTCTCAGAGGGTCTATCCTCCTTTTTATCTGTCTGCTTATAGTATGGATTCCGTTTGTCTTGTATCTAAATTCCCTGCTATGGGTTGGAAATGGACTACCCAAGACCCATTGCCCATCCATGTTTATCATAAGGTATTATGGGATTCCCAGTTTGCCCCTCACTTCTACCAGATTTTCCATGGGCTTATTTTGCCCCTATATAAAATAATCTATGACAAAGACCCCCCAAGGTGCTCTCCCGAGGCACAGATTGACATCATCCCCATCACGAGATGGTTCGGGGAGGAATGGTTTACTTACATTAGAGTTTTTGGAAGCACTGTACCTCCACATGTCCTACCCCTATATGTCCCTAATAAACTTTTGGCTCGGGAAATCGCTTATCAAACCTGTTCTGAAGGTGGCCTGACCAAAGACCTAAAGGACAAGAAGAAGGCCATATGGCCTCAATTTCCCATAACTTGTGGGGCCTTCTCTTTGTTCGATGTAGGACACGCTTTTGGCGAAGTGGAGAATGTGACGTGTCTTCAATTATTTAAATTCCCAGCGAGGCCATTCGACCCAAATGATGTGGCCCAAGAATTCACAACGAATGTTAAGATAAGAGTGTTCTCTGGAAAGAAAGATTTGTTTGATGACCTGTTTCAGAATAAGAGTTCGCTCCAAGAAATTTTGCGGGAAGCTCAGTCGAGGTTGTCTTCAGGTGACCTCCAAAAATTCACGTTATACAGAGAAAGAAGGCTAGCTAGTATTTCTCTAGAGAAGCTGCGACTGCCTGCTAGAGAACCAACTCCAAGCATCAGCCTCAGTGAAAACTCTAGCACTTCCAGATCTAAGTCCAACACCGTGCAAGAAGTATCTGAGCATCCTGAAGAGTCTGTTTACGACCAAGGAAAAAACGAAGAAACAACCAAAGATATAGCTCAGTCAAGTGCAATGTCTCAACAGCAAGTTATCGCCTCCCGACCAAGAAATCTTCCCCCTCCTGTCATCGAAGCACCACTTGTCACAACAGAGCTAGATAAAGAGTGGGAAACCTTCAATGAATTGATCAATCTTGAAGGGCAAGCCCCGAAAACACCTGTGAATAATACACATGTGGTGCAAGAAGTGGTTTCGACCATAGTCAGTAGTGCTGCAGAAGCAGAACACCTTCCTATCACTCCACCTTCAGAGCTTCTACTTAACGTAGAAGAAATTCCCCCACTGAATGTATTCTATAGTCCCCAACACAAAGCAGTTGTAAGGAGACAGAGAAAGAAAAGAAAACTAGAGAATACATTGTCGCAAGATGCTGAACATTTGGACGTCTTATGGAAAGACCCCAATAATAATCCGACTGAAAATATCACGAAGTTGTCTCAAATTGCAGGAGCATATGCTTCTGCAACTATTGACAAGGCCTCGGAAGTTCAGCAACTATTGAAGGAACAAGAAAATCATATACAACTACTACAACAATAGTTGCAACAAGCCAACGCTAACACCGAAGCTTCCAGACAGCTCGAAAAATTACAGGAAGACTATCAACAAATGCAGATAGGCTATCAAAGGAGTCTCGAAGAGAAAGAAAAACAATTGCAGACTTTACAAGAAATGCATAAAGATGAGCCCAAGCTAGCAGAATTCATTTCAGAATCTATTGGCTTGAACGAGAAACTACTGCAGCAACAAGAAGAGTTGGGACATAAAATAACACAGTGGAGTCACTATTGTGAGCTGAGCGACAAAATCACCAGTCAAGTGGTGGACTTGCGGAGTGATTATGATCAGAATGACAAGAAGGTGACAGAATATTTGACTTGGCAAGATGATGATGAAGGCAAAAGGGAAGGTGCACCCAGGATAAATGAAAATCATAAGGAGTTGCTCTTTAATAAGTGGGATGATCAAATCAAGCAGGCAGAGCGAGCAACAGAGACAGCGGCAACACAGGCAAGCATTCTTATCGACTGTGTAAATGAGAATTTACACAGGGCCAATTTAATTGCAAAGACCACCCCGGGGTACCTACCAAACAAGTTGCAACTGGAAACAGAATGGAAGCAGAAAGCGCAGGCAAAAGGGAAAGAAATCGAAGCATTGCCCAGGTTGAATTGGGAATGTTACTGGACGTACTTGGTTAAACCGCACATCCAATGGATGACGGTGAAATGCATTACAAACGCAGCCGAAAAGGTAGCGTCAGCTCTCGTAGATGTCGTTTTCGCAGCCCAGCTCAACGCAGAAATCAGTCAGCCGACTCTTCTCAAGCCTATGCTGAATACTTGCAACTTTAAGGACCAAGTTCATAAGTGACTTCATTTAGAATGTTGTTTTTTTTTCTTCAACTAGATTAGAAAAAGGACGGTCGTTTTGAAAACCGCATCCTAAAATTTTGTAATAATACTATTATTAGAATTAGGTAGTAGTATTTTAACCCTTCTCATTGCATTGGAGAAGGGTCCAGAAATTTGTCAAAGACTTGTCCTCGGAACATGCACTTCTGCACCCTAAGAGGAGGTTTTGATAAATGGATGGATCGTGATTTATTTATGTTTGCATTTTAATGTCTGCTACTGATGTTGCACTTCTGTACTCTTAGTAGATGTTAGAACAAGTAGAGATAAATCGTTATTGCTTGAAGTTTGTGAGTGAAATCAGTCATAAATGGTACTTTTATCTCTTGACCAATTTTTGCTTATATTCTTAGAGTGATATGCAGTTTTAGTTGTTTATATGTTAATGTATGAATGTGTGGGTTACCATTTGGCACTTCTGTACGGTGGAGTCATTTATTTATGCTTGACATATGAATAACTTATTATGCAATATGCTGTTCACAACTGTTTTGCCTAACTTTTTATGCAGAATGGTTTATCTTAATTGATTTCTATTCTTATGATAGCTGAATGATCTTTATTACCAGTTATTGTTCGAAATCTCTTTAGATCGCATAATAGAGGAAATCTACCCTGGGTTAGCGTAGATTAGATGTGTTGTTTTGTTAGATTATAATAGCATAGATTCAGTTTAGAAGTTAGAGTTAAATTAGCTCAAATTACTTCTAGATCAGCATCATCAAACTCTACACACACACACACCCCTTACATTGGGAAACTGGTCCCATTATCCCCAGTCAGACCCGCTATACCAAACGGACAAGGAGCTGCCAACCAAGTTCTGGACCGGGTGGGTATCCCCCTTGTTGTTGACCTGATTTCCGGGCCCTCAACAGATAGCTACCAGTCTTAGTGGGACTAGCAAATCCAAGTGGACACTAGATTTCCCGATAACAAAATGGTGACTCCACTGGGGAGCGAATAGATTGTTTGTTTGTCTATATTTGTTTGTTTTATAAACTTACAAACGAAGCCTGAAGTCAAGCCAGCTAGCCTTCGAATTGCATTTTCTATGCAAGTGCAAAGTAGATCAATGCTGCTTCAGTCTATCTTCAGGTTTTGTTTATGAACTGAACAATTGATTTGCAAACCTTCTAATTGCCCTAGTGGTGGCTCTAGTAACCTCATTAGATCAGCCCCTATGATTTCTATTTACTATACATCATTTTCTCGGCCTAAATCCCTAAACTGAGTTGCAAACTGTGACCAAGAGCCAAGTAAAGTCTCGTCCTGGTACCATCGCACCCTCTCTTCAAGGAAATTTGGATGCATCGCACTTCCCATGTGCAGTAGGTGGGATGCATCCTTGTTTCCCTGTGTTACAGGTGCGATGATCAGAAAAACGCTAATTTTGCCTCCAAGTCTTGGTTTTTATTCACTCTCTTCAGCTCTATTCTAGAATTTTTCTGTTTGTGATCAGTATACCACTGTGGAAACCCCCTTCCTTTCCATCATTCCGCCTCCATTGTGCAAAGAACTGTGAATGTTTTATGTATTTTCTGCCATTTTTAGTTCCCTTTTGCAAAGTAGTAGCATAGTCGAACTGTCATCTTTTGATTTGAAAGTGTCGCAAGTGTCGTTTTCAGTCAAAGAAAGGAATTCTATTGTTCTTGATGGTCGATTATACAGTTACTCTTGTATTTGATTTGAATTAGTAGTTTTTCAAGTGTTGAAAGCAGTTTTCAATTCGAAATAGTAAAGTGTCGTCATTATCTTCCTTTCTTTTTTTGAAGAGAAATCTGTTAGTACTGTCGCTTAGAAAAGATAATTCAGATTTGCACTTAACATTCTTCTTGTCATTCACACATTAAGAAAGCTAAAAACAAATACATGCATGTGCATTTGCATTTAGACTGCTTGTTGGTTTGATTTAGGACAGTGCATCTAGTGTGTGCTCTCCGCTCTATGTTGGAAGAATACCGTCTCTCTTTCTTTAGTAGCTAGATTTTCATTGCAAAAAGAAGACTAAACGATTGTTTATCAACTTAGATTGCATTTTAGGAATTGTACAACTACATCATGCAGTGAACCTAAAAGGCAAATTTCTTAAGAAAGATCAACTGTAAAATAAATTTAATGAACCTAAAAACGCTTTGGAACCTAACGCACAACATCTAGAAGTCTAGGCTAGAGACATATTCTGGCGTCGTAAAGCTTGGTAACTGTCGCTTTCACTGTTGGTTGGGTGATTCCTCCTCTTTGAGACGACAAGTGCCAGTACGGACATGTGCTCCCACGTATCGTCGAGTATATTTTGGGAGACCACAATAGGCTATATCCTTTATCCATAGGAAGCCGTGTCTGCCGCCCTATCTATCCCAATGCACTGAACACAGCATTCGGGAAGATTGAATGCTGTACCGTAAAAAGTATTCTGCAGTTTTGCGATTGGTTTGGTAATCCCTCTGTCTAGATTTCTAGAGCAGGCCCTTTTCGTTTCTTTTCAGACTCCTCAAAGGAAAAGGTCCATCTGAGCACTTGTCACTTCAGGCTCATTAAAAATCGAAGGCGACTAGAGTCATCTTTTGTTTTTTCTCGACTCTTAAAAATTGAAAAAACAAGTTGTGTCAAAGCATCTAAAATTCATTTAATTCGGAAACATTTTCCCCTTTATTTTTAGTTGATCGAGTAATCCGAAATCATGGAAGATAGTCAATTGAAACCCTGTCGTTCGTGGAGGCTTACGAGTCAACCATCTTTTTCCCCAGAATAAAATTTTTTCCGACAAAGCGAACTCGTTTAACTGGTTCGAAGTCCCCTGGCTGGGTTGGAACAAGTGTTCCGACATCCTCGAAGACTCCGGTTACTCCAAACATTTCTGGTACCCCTGCCTTTACAGAAGAAGTTCGCAGCAACAAGAGGACAATAGAACTAATCCTAGTGTGAGGGTAAACACTTTTACATCTGAACCGGCTCCATCCATAGCTGATTCGGAAGGTGTTCCCCAAACATCAATCGCTGCAGAATCTATACATTCTTCGGTACCGGAAATATTTTACGGACCTGACGGTTTACCTCTTCCACCCGGTTTGATTGCTATAGAAGAGATTTTGGAGGATCCACCACCTAATACTCCATCGCAATTTGGAGTAGGGGTCACTCTATATCCTTCTTCATCAGAATTTAGTCTACTATTATTGGAAGTTCTTGTAGAATCGCTAGGAAACCTTTTGGATAGACTAGATATGTCTGAACAACCATCGACATCTAGGACTGTGTCATCTGACACAGCAGCGGCATAACTTCCTGCTGCTACTCCGACAATGTTCTCCGGCGTACCTTTTGTCGTAACTAGCTCACAATCACTGGATGGGATCCATCCAGGGGCTGTTTCAACGGTATGGTCTGTTCCCGTTTGTTCGTCCGGATAATATCTGGAATCACTCGTTGGCAAGATTGGTAGAGAGGTGGTTTCTCCTTGGTGAAGAAAAATGCCTCTAGAGTCCTTGTAAAGCTATAGGTTTGAGATGGTTTTCTCTAGATACCATCATTGGTGTGGATGGAGGATTGTGTCCTTCGAATACTGGAGGGAGAGCCTCTGAAACCTTCTTGCTGTTGATTTATAGTGGGTTCTAGATTCCCCTATGGGGGTGGAACCACTGTGTGTTAGTTAAGGGTGGAGAGGTTACTCTATGGATTCCCTTGATATCTTTGGGTGGAAGTAGTTGGACTCTAGATTCCCTATGCTTTATTTAACTGTTGAGTGGCTAGTGAGTGGATGAGGGAGGTCCTCTGGAGTCCCTATTTCAATTGGTAGTTGGTGTTTCATCCTTAAGAAATCCCCTTGGTCTCTAGAATTTGGCTTGGGGATGACAACTACAAGTGATTTTAGTTGTAGTTGTCTATGGTTGGGTGGAGAGTCCTTGTCCTATACTTAGTTACCCAAAACATTCTAAGATAAGTGTTCTTGTGCTTGCAATGTCATTAAGTATGTGTTTTCATTCTTGGACTGAATGGTGCACATATGAGGAATGAATATGTGTTGTGTTTTGGATTAAACGTGCTCATGAACATGTTGAACATAGTATAATGCTTCTATGCTTAATTTAGTATACCTTTGAAACATGAGATAGTGCCATTGATGTAACATAAATGATTCCCATGCTAATAAAAGGTTAAAGTATTAAAAATAGTCCCATAGGACTAATCCAGACTATCACATAATGAACAATAAAATGTGCACAGAGTAAGACATTAGTATGGTTCGTAAGAAATAGATTTTATCATTATAAGTACTTAGCATACAAAGCCTTTTTATTGCAAAATAAGAATTATAAAAAAGGCAGCCCATTGATAGGGTCTGTGCATACATGTATCAATGAATGTATATCTATACACCATTTACAAGCCTATAAAACAATTTATGAGGCCTGTGGTGATGTTGAGGATGACTTCCTCTTTAAATTGTTATAAACCATGACCATGCAGCAGAGGATCTTGCATCCTTGCATTTTCAACAGTCCTACAGGTCTTCGACAAGCTTCATAGTGCTGTTGGTTATGACAGTGTAGGCCTGAGGGTGCACCTTAGCCTACAGATCATCGAGGAGTGTCAGTCTCCTCAAGGCCCTTTTGGTATTTTACAACTCTGGTGGGCTCAGGAAGATAAACTTAGTCATAAGCTCAAGAAGGATAGCACTAGTAAGGGCTAACACCCCTTTAAGGCCATGGAAAAATGTTGGTGTGGACCCAGTCAATTACAAAACCTTTACAACCAAGGCCAGAGGGAACCCATGCTTGATGGACAAGGGTGTTATAGACATTTTTGGGCACTGCAACCCCAATCAAACATGTCCATAAACCAAGGGCTCCTATGTCCCTAAAAGTGTTGTTCCATCCCCTAAAAGAACAAGGTCAGCTAATTACATCATCTCCCAGAAGTTCTCCATGAAAAATTACTCAGAAGTGGTCAAAGCTGGACCATCTCACCTGCTCCATGGTCAAAGTGCGATGCATCCCACCTAAATGCACACGAGAGGTGCGATGCATATTAAAAAGCCATTCTATGGGGTGAAATGGGTGAGAGTGGACAAATGGCAGAGACAATTTACGAGGTGGATGATCATGGAATCTTCCAGAAACTTCTCCTGTGACACTTGCCTCTCTGAATTCACCTAGGGATGAGTAAGAGATCATCAATCTCCAAGTGGAATCAAGCACTATCAGAGAGAGGACACTAATCAAATCCGAGAAGATGACTCACCCCACTGCAATCATCTATATATGGATCCCTCATCCCAGAGATCCAGAGGCTGGAATTTTGTATCTTGTAAGGAAGTGCTGTTGGTTTCTTGTTGGAATATCATAGTGTTGGGTGATCTAAGCTTTTCATGAGGTGAAAGAAGGGTTTTCATGCTAGAGGATGACGCTGGGTTAGAACAATTGGTTGTAATCCTCTTTGCTATTCTTGATTATTAATAAAGCTATTCAAGTTTTCTTCCACATTCTTGTACGTTTGATGATATATGCATTTGTGTGGTCAATATACATCTGGTCCTATATTGTTTATGATTGTAGATCTCTGTTCTTCGATAGTATTGTGCTGCTTTGATTCCACAGGTGCTCTTTGAAGCTGGGTAGACGAAGGAGAAGTGGCAAGGATCTATCAGAAGGGAGAGGAACCGAGTAAGGAACCAAGCGCAAGACTGAGGTTGGTGTCCTTCATTCCACTCTTATCTACTTTTCATAAAGGAAAATGAAAGTGGTTTTAGTTTGTTTGTTTCTAAGATAGCTAGCAGTCTTAGTGGGACTAGCAAATCCAAGTAGACACTAGATTTCCCGATAACAAAATGGCGACTCCATTGGGGAGCGAATAGATTGTTTGTTTCTCTATATTTGTTTGTTTTATAAACTTACAAACGAAGCCTGAAGTCAAGCCAACTAGCCTTCGAACTGCATTTTCTATGCAAGTGCAAAGTAGATCAATGCTGCTTCAGTCTATCTTTGGGTTTTGTTTATGAATTGAACAATTGATTTGAAAACCTTCTAATTGCCCTAGTGGTGGCTCTAGTAACCTCATTAGATCAGCCCCTGTGATTTCTATTTACTGTACATCATTTTCTCGGCCTAAATCCCTAAACTGAGTTGCACACTGTGACCAAGAGCCAAGTAAAGTCTCGTCCTGGTACCATCGCACCCTCTCTTCAAGGAAATCTGGATGCATCACACTTCCTGTGTGTAGTAGGTGGGATGCATCCTTGTTTCCCTGTGTTACAGGTGCGATGATCAGAAAAGGCTAATTTTGCCTCCAGGTCTTGGTTTTTCTTCACTCTCTTCAGCTCTATTCTAGAATTTTGTTGTCTGTGATCAGTATACCACTGTGTAAACCCCCTTCCTTTCCATCATTCTGCCTCCATGGTGCAAAGAAATGTGAATGTTTTATGTATTGTCCACCATTTTTAGTTCCCTTTTGCAAAGTAGTAGCATAGTTGAACTGTCATCTTTTGATTTGAAAGTGTCGCAAGTTTCGTTTTCAGTCAAAGAAAGGAATTCTATTGTTCTTGATGGTCGATTATACAGTTACTCTTGTATTTGATTTGAATTAGTAGTTTTTCAAGTGTCGAAAGCAGTTTTCAATTCGAAATAGTAAAGTGTCGTCATTATCTTCCTTTCTTTTTTTGAAGAGAAATCTGTTAGTACTGTCGCTTAGAAAAGATAATTCAGATTTGCACTTAGCATTCTTCTTGTCATTCACACATTAAGAAAGCTAAAAACGGATACATGCATGTGCATTTGCATTTAGACTGCTTGTTGGTTTGATTTAGGACAGTGCATCTAGTGTGTGCTCTCTGCTCTATGTTGGAAGAATACCGTCTCTCTTTCTTTAGTAGCTAGGATTTTCATTGCAAAAATAAGATTAAACAATTGTTTATCATCTTAGATTTCATTTTAGGAATTGTACATCTACATCACACGGTGAACCTGAAAGGAAAATTTCTTAAGAAAGATCAACTATAAAATAAATTTAATGAACCTAAAAACGCTTTGGAACCTAACGCACAACATCTAAAAGTCTAGGCTAGAGACATATTTTGGCGTCGTAAAGCCTGGTAACTGTCGCTTTCACTGTTGGTTGGGTGATTCCTCTTCTTTGAGACGACAAGTGCCAGTACGGACTTGTGCTCCCACGTATCGTCGAGTATATATTGGGAGACCACAATAGGCTATATCCTTTATCCATAGGAAGCCGTGTCTGCTGCCCTATCGATCGCAATGCACTGAACACAGCATTCGGGAAGATTGACTGCTGTACCATAAAAAGTATTCTGCAGTTTTGCGATTGGTTTGGTAATCCCTCTGTCTAGATTTCCAGAGCAGTCTCTTTCGTTCCTTTTCAGACTCCTTAAAGGAAAAGGTCTATCTGAGCACTTGTCACTTCAGGCTCATTAAAAATCGAAGGCGACTAGAGTCATCTTTTTTTTTTCTCGACTCTTAAAATTTGAAAAAACAAGTTGTGTCAAAGCGTCTAAAATTCATTTAATTCGGAAACATTTTCCCCTTTATTTTTAGTTGATTGAGTAATCCGCAATCATGGAAGAAAGTCAATTGAAACCCCGTTGTTCGTGGAGGCTTACGAGTCAACCGTCTTTTTCCCCAGAATCAAAACTTTTCCGGACAAAGCGAACTCGTTTAACCGGTTCGAAGTCCCTTGGCCGGGTTGGAACAAGTGTTCCGACACCCTCGGAGACTCCGGTTACTCCAAACATTTCTGGTACCCCTGCCTTTATAGAAGAAGTTCCGCAGCAACAAGAGGACAATAGAACTAATCCTAGTGTGAGGGTAAACACTTCTACATCTGAACCAGCTCCATCCATAGCTGATTTGGAAGGTGTTGTTCACCAAAAATCAGTCGCTGCAGAATCTATACCTTCTTCGGCACCGGAAATATTTTACGGACCTGACGGTCTACCTCTTCCACCCGGTTTGATTGCTATAGAAGAGATTGTGGAGGATCCACCACCTAATACTCCATCGCAATTTGGAGTAGGGGTCACTCTACATCCTTCTTCATCAGAAATTAGTCTATCGTTATCGAAGTTCCTGTAGAATCGCTAGGAAACCTTTTGGATAGACTAGATATGTCCAAACAACCGTCGACATCTAGGACTGTGTCATCTGACACAGCAGCGGCATAACTTCCTGCTGCTACTCCGACAATGTTCGTCGGCGTACCTTCTGTCGCAACTAGCTCACAATCACTGGATGGGATCCATCCAGGGGCTGTTTCGATGGTATGGTCTGTTCCCGTTTGTTCGTCCGGATAATATCTAGAATCACTCGTTGGCAAGATTGGTAGACAGGTGGTTTCTCCGTGGTGAAGAAAAATGCCTCTCGAGTCCTTGTAAAGCTAGAGGTTTGAGATGGTTTTCTCTTGATACCATCATTGGTGTGGGTGGAGGATTGTGTCCTTCGAATATTGGAGGGAGAGCCTTTGAAACCTTCTTGCTGTTAATTTATAGTGGGTTCTAGATTCCCCTATGGGGGGGAACCACTGTGTGTTAGTTAAGGGTGGAGAGGTTACTCTCTGGATTCCCTTGATATCTTTGGGTGGAAGTAGTTGGACTCTAGATTCCCTATGCTTTATTTAACTGTTGAGTGGCTAGTGGGTGGATGAGGGAGGTCCTCTGGAGTCCCTATTTCAATTGGTAGTTGGTGTTTCATCCTTAAGAAATCCCCTTGGTCTCTAGAATTTGGCTTGGGGATGACAACTACAAGTGATTTTAGTTGTAGTTGTCTATGGTTGGGTGGAGAGTCCTTGTCCTATACTCAGTTACCCAAAACATTCTAAGATAAGTGTTCTTGTGCTTGCAATGTCATTAAGTATGTGTTTTCATTCTTGGACTGAATGGTGCACATATGAGGAATGAATATGTGTTGTGTTTTGGATTAAACGTGCTCATGAACATGTTGAACATAGTATAATGCTTCTATGCTTAATTTAGTATACCTTTGAAACATGAGATAGTGCCATTGATGTAACATAAATGATTCCCATGCTAATAAAAGGTTAAAGTATTAAAAATAGTCCCATAGGACTAATCCAGACTATCACATAATGAACAATAAAATGTGCACAGAGCAAGACATTAGTATGGTTCGTAAGAAATAGATTTTATCATTATAAGTACTTAGCATACAAAGCTTTTTTATTGCAAAATAAGAATTATAAAAAAGGCAGCCCATTGATAGGTCCTGTGCATACATGTATCAATGAATGTATATCTATACACCATTTACAAGCCTATAAAAAAATTTATGAGGCCTGTGGTGATGTTGAGGATGAATTCCTCTTTAAATTGTTATAACCTGTGACCATGCAGCAAAGGATCTTGCATCCTTGCATTTTCAACAGTCCTACAGGTCTTCGACAAGCTTCATAGTGCTATTGGTTATGACAGTGTAGGCCCGAGGGTGCACCTTAGCCTACAGATCATCGAGGAGTGTCAGTCTCCTCAAGGCCCTTTTGGTATTTTACAGCTCCGGTGGGCTCAAGAAGATAAACTCAGTCATAAGCTCAAGAAGGATAGCACTAGTAAGGGCTAACACCCCTTTAAGGCCATGGAAAAATGTTGGTGTGGACCCAGTCAATTACAAAACCTTTACAACCAAGGCCAGAGGGAACCCATGCTCGATGGACAAGGGTGTTATAGACATTTTTGGGCACTACAACCCCAATCAAACATGTCCATAAACCAAGGGCTCCTATGTCCCTAAAAGTGTTGTTCCATCCCCTAAAAGAACAAGGTCAGCTGATTACATCATCTCCCAGAAGTTCTCCATGAAAAATTACTCAGAACTGGTCAAAACTGGACCATCTCACCTGCTCCATGGTCAAAGTGCGATGCATACTAAAAAGCCCTTCTATGGGGTGCGATGGGTGAGAGTGGACAAATGGCAGAGACAATTTGCAAGGTGGATGATCATGGAATCTTCCAGAAACTTCTCCTGTGACACTTGCCTCTCTGAATTCACCCAGGGATGAGTAAGAGATCATCAATCTCCAAGTGGAATCAAGAACTATCAAAGAGAGGACACTAATCAAATCCCAGAAGATGACTCACCCCCTGCAATCATCTATATATGGATCCCTCATCCCAGAGATCCAGAGGCTGGAATTTTGTATCTTGTAAGGAAGTGTTGTTGGTTTCTTGTTGGAATATCATAGTGTTGGGTGATCTAAGCTTTTCATGAGGTGAAAGAAGGGCTTTCATGCTGGAGGATGATGCTGGTTCAGAACAATTGGTTGTAATCCTCTTTGCTATTCTTGATTATTAATAAAGCTATTCAAGTTTTCCTCCACATTCTTGTATGTTTGATGATATATTCATTTGTGTGGTTAATATACATCTGGTCCTATATTGTTTATGATTGTAGATCTCTGTTCTTCGATAGTATTGTGCTGCTTTGATTCCACAGGTGCTCTTTGAAGCTGGGTAGACGAAGGAGAAGCGATAAGGATCTGTCAGAAGGGAGAGGAACCGAGTAAGGAACCAAGCGCAAGACTGAGGTTGGTGTCCTTCATTCCACTCTTATCTACTTTTCATAAAGGAAAATGAAAGTGGTTTTAGTTTGTTTGTTTCTAAGATAGCTAGCAGTCTTAGTGGGACTAGCAAATCCAAGTGGACACTAGATTTCCTGATAACAAAATGGCGACTCCACTGGGGAGCGAATAGATTGTTTGTTTCTCTATATTTGTTTGTTTTATAAACTTACAAACGAAGCCTGAAGTCAAGCCAGCTAGCCTTCGAACTGCATTTTCTATGCAAGTGCAAAGTAGATCAATGCTGCTTCAGTCTATCTTTGGGTTTTGTTTATGAATTGAACAATTGATTTGAAAACCTTCTAATTGCCCTAGTGGTGGCTCTAGTAACCTCATTAGATCAGCCCCTGTGATTTCTATTTACTGTACATCATTTTCTCGGCCTAAATCCCTAAACTGAGTTGCAAACTGTGACCAAGAGCCAAGTAAAGTCTTGTCCTGGTACCATCGCACCCTCTCTTCAAGGAAATCTTAATGCATCGCACTAGTTCCCTTTTGCAACGTAGTAGCATAGTTGAACTGTCATCTTTTGATTTGAAAGTGTCACAAGTGTCATTTTCAGTCAAAGAAAGGAATTCTATTGTTCTTGATGGTCGATTATACAGTTACTCTTATATTTTATTTGAATTAGTAGTTTTTCAAGTGTCGAAAGTAGTTTTCAATTCGAAATAGTAAAGTGTCGTCATTATCTTCCTTTCTTTTTTTGAAGAGAAATCTGTTAGTACTGTCGCTTAGAAAAGATAATTCAGATTTGCACTTAGCGTTCTTCTTGTCATTCACACATTAAGAAAGCTAAAAAAAAATACATGCATGTGCATTTGCATTTAGACTACTTGTTGGTTTGATTTAGGACAGTGCATCTAGTGTGTGCTCTCTGCTCTATGTTGGAAGAATACCGTCTCTCTTTCTTTAGTAGCTAGGATTTTCATTGCAAAAAGAAGATTAAACGATAGTTTATCATCTTAGATTGCATTTTAGGAATTGTACATCTACATCACGCGGTGAACTTGAAAGCTAAATTTCTTAAGAAAGATCAACTGTAAAATAAATTTAATGAACCTAAAAACGCTTTGGAACCTAATGCACAACATCTAGAAGTCTAGGCTAGAGACATATTCCGGCGTCGTTAAGCCTGGTAACTGCCGCTTTCACTGTTGGTTGGGTGATTCCTCCTATTTGAGACGACAAGTGCCAGTACGGACTTGTGCTCCCACATACCATTGAGTATATATTGGGAGACCACAATAGGCTATATCCTTTATCCATAGGAAACCGTGTCTGCCGCCCTATCGATTGCAATGCACTGAACACAACATTCGGGAAGATTGACTGCTGTACCATAAAAAGTATTCTGCAGTTTTGCGATTGGTTTGGTAATCCCTCTGTCTAGATTTCCAGAACAGTCTCTTTTGTTCCTTTTCAGACTCCTCAAAGGAAAAGGTACATCTGAGCACTTGTCACTTCAAGCTCATTAAAAATCGAAGGCGACTAGAGTCATCTTCTATTTTTTCTCGACTCTTAAAAATTGAAAAAACAAGTTGTGTCAAAGCGTCTAAAATTCATTTAATTCGGAAAGATTTTCCCCTTTATTTTTAGTTGATAGAGTAATCTGCAATCGTGGAAGAAAGTCAATTGAAACCCCGTCGTTCGTGGAGGCTTACGAGTCAACCGTCTTTTTCCCCAGAATCGAAACTTTTCCAAACAAAGCGAACTCGTTAACCGGTTCGAAGTCCCTTGGCCAGGTTGGAACAAGTGTTTCGACATCCTCGGAGACTCCGGTTACTCCAAACATTTCTGGTACCCCTACCTTTATAGAAGAAGTTCCGCAGCAACAAGAGGAGAATAGAACTAATCCTAGTGTGAGGGTAAACACTTCTACATCTGAACCGACTCCATCCATAGCTGATTCGGAAGGTGTTGTTCCCCAAACATCAGTCTCTGCAGAATCTATACCTTCTTCGGCATCGGAAATATTTTACGGACCTGACGGTCTACCTCTTCCACTCGGTTTGATTGCTCTAGAAGATATTGTGGAGGATCCACCACCTAATACTCCATCGTAATTTGGAGTAGGGGTCACTCTATATCCTTCTTGATCAGAAATTAGTCTACCGTTATAGGAAGTTCCTGTAGAATCGCTAGGAAACCTTTTGGATAGACTAGATATGTCTGAACAACCGTCGACATCTAGGACTGTGTCATCTGACACAGCAGCAGCATGACTTCCTGCTGCTACTCCGACAATGTTCGCCGGCGTACCTTCTGTCACAACTAGCTCACAATCACTGGATGGGATCCATCCAGGGGCTATTTCGACGGTATGGTCTGTTCTTGTTTGTTCATCTGGATAATATCTGGAATCTCTTATGTTGAGTCTCAGCAAATTGATCCTTCACAATGTCAATTTGGGCAGTCCGGTCCTCAAAGTCAAATAATTCCTTTAAGCACTGGATTACCACCGTATGGGGGGAAATATGCCCTTTCATTGTCTCCTCAAGAAGGTCAAACATACGTGAGTTCCCAGCAGAATTCAGGTTATGCTGGAATTACATCCAGTGGTTGGATGCCAATACTGCCTCAACAACCAGGAGTTGTATGCTCAATGCAACAAAGTTTTCCTATGTCAAATATCCCCACTACACCGGCTATTGTGACAGTGTCGCAAGTAAAAGCATTACCTATTGTATGCCGAACTCAAGTCTCTCAGGTCGCAATCCAACAACCCCTTGTCCCTGCGACACCACCACAATCATCGGTTAGTGGCTCCTTAACTGGAATGACCCAGGCTCAAACGGGTACCATTACCCCTTATCTTGGTCAAACAACCAATATTGGATAACAACACATGGTATCACAACCATGGCTGGTGCAATATCAATAACCACAATTCCAACAAGTTTACCAAGGATCTAAGCACCAAGTCTTTGCAAGTAATGGGCAGCCGTATATTCAAAATGGTCAACATCAACCATTTCATAATGGTTATGCTCATCAACCTTATCAAAGTTATCAGTATCAAATGCACTATGCTGGTATGCAAAGACCCACTGCTCAGGCAATCCCATCTTATCCTGGGTATGCTTTGCCGAACCTGAATCAACAGTTGCCCTTCGTGGCGACTTTAGAGTTACCAGATCTAAATCGGCTAACAAACGATCCAATCACTTATGCCCCTTGGTGGCCAGCGATTCCTCACAAACTTCTGTCAGATATTCCTAAATTTAATGGAAATCCAGGTGAAGACCCGTCAAATCATATGATGACCTTTCACTTGTGGTGTTCGTCTAACACTCTAAATGATGATTCGATCAGGCTTTGCCTCTTTCAGCGAACGTTAACTGGTCTAGCGGCAAAATAGTATATCGAATTGCCTAGAGCTTCATTTGATAACTTTAGCTCCCTAGCCACAACCTTTTTAACCCATTTTCAATTACCCATAAGGTACGAAACGGGAATAGAACTTCTTACCAATTTCAAGCAAACGATAGCCACTCACATATCCGATCATATTCATGAGTGGCGACGTCGTCGTAGAATGGTAAAAACATATGTTCCTAATCAGCTATTGGCTGAATGGTTTATTAAGTCATTGTTACCTTCTATTACGGAAGATGTGGCAAAGGGAGGAGTCGTCACTGAAGAGAAAGTAATTGGTCATGCGCAATATCTAGACTTGATCTATACTCAGTATGGCATGTTCTACGATAAAATCCCTGATGCTCCTAGACCGGAATTTTCCATTCCTCCATCTCCTAAATCAAACAAAGACTCTCATGCCGGGGACGGCGTGATAGGAACGACCAGCACGAAAACCGCAAAGGCTAAGTCGAAAAAGGCCCGTACGGTTTCAGGTCAAAATGAAAATGAATAACTTCTCGCCTTGGAAGTGAATGCCATATCGACTGACAAAGGCAAAGGAACCAAGCAACTAGGAGGCAAGAAGAAAAGGAAAGGGAAGAAGAAAAAACAGGAGGAGCCGTCCCCTGAAAATTCTTCTGCAAACCCTTCTGGAGATAGGAAACCAAAAAGTCCATGCCTAATATGTGATGAGGATCATTGGACAAGAGAGTGTCCGTATAAAGCTGAGCTTAGAAAATTCTTCAAGAATTCAAAAACCTCAGCAGTATTGTCTGATCCATTTCCAAATCCAGGAACAAATCTGGTTGCTAGTGACAACGCTTCCCCATCCCAAGTGCTAATGTTGTCGGTTTCAAAGCAGCTAAATGATGCTTTGATATCGACAAGGAATAAAGATTACGGGAATCCACAGCTGTCGGACAACAAGGCCAATGATCAACCCAGTAGTTCGACAACAACTTCCATTGAAGTTGTGCCACGCATCATTCCTGAACTAACGATAAAGCCGCTAAAGGGAGTAGTACACAAATCGACATTTAATCATCGTGCCAGAGCAGCAGAACATTATAATATAGTGGAGGATCTGGCACAATCGCCATCTGCTATGTCGACACTTGAGGTACTGCAAAATTGCCCCTCCCAAAAGCATGCTTTATTATCAGCAATAGGTGGGATTGACCCAACGGATTCCAATCTTGTGTCCTTTGATCACAAAGGATATGATCCTCAGTTACCAGCTCAACTAGCTTTCCTCATTCAAGTGAAAGCCCTCAACAAAACTATTCATCGAACAATTATTGATGAGGGGGCATCTACATGTATTATGTCGATGAGTTGCTGGAAAATTTTAGGATCTCCACCCTTGTCGCGATCTTTGGCAACATTAAAAGCATTTGATTGATGAACATACACCCCATATGGGATTTAAGTAACTTGCAAGTCGAACTGGGGGGAAAAACAGTAGAAATAGATGTTGAAGTAATTGACGGAAACCTCGATTGCAACATCCTACTGGGAAGGCCCTGGATATATTCTATGGCAGCCGTTGTGTCGACCTACTTCAGAAAGATTGCATTTCCCTTTCAAGGAGGAATTACAATCATCGACCAACAAAAATTTCTCCCCAACAGTTCACAAGTTACGGGAAGCATTCTGATGATCCACGAAAGCCCTCACTCGCTTCAAAATATCAGAGTAGGCCTACTAAAAGACCCTATATTAATGGGGACTTTTTCCCTACCGCCTCCAATAAATCTGGCAGAAGTGGCAACAGTGGGAACCTGCAATATAATATCTTCTATTCAAAAGATCTCTGAAAATGATATTAACATGGATCATCTACAGGTATTTCCTCCAAGCCCAATAGAAATCTTGTAGCAATCAATGTTTCTAGCATGGGAGGAAAACCCAAATCAATGCTCATCAAGGTTTGGATAGATAGGTTTAAGGAATATGGTACCCCTTCAGATCCTTGGTCAGAAATACATTATATAGATGAAGGAATTGTTCAGTCAATGATGATTGATGGGGCCCCATGGGAAGATTACCACCATCGTTCCCATCTTCTGAATTACAAAGAAGATACTCCTAGTGACCTTCATCATCCATCAGTTTTTTATTTTCTATCAAATACTGTAAACACGGTGGATTCCGAGCGAAACTTGTCCAATATTGAAGAGACTATCGCCATAAATATCTCGACCAAAACAGATGTTGTAGAGAATATTCATGTCGGCAAATCTTGTTCTCCTCTGGAATTGGAAATATATAGCGCTCTTTTTTGTGAATTCAGAGATGCCTTTGCTTGGTCGTATGATGAAATGCCAGGCATTGACTCGAGTATAGTTGAACACGAAAATTAAGATGTATCCAGATGTCAAACCGATATGACAACGGCTACGGCAGGTGCACCCCAAGAAAGCCGCTGCCATCAAGGCAGAAGTTGAAAAACTTCTCCATGCTGGTTTTATTTACCCGGTTCCTCTAACCGATTGGGTATCGAATATTGTTCCTGTGATGAAAAAACAAGGGCCGATTAGAGTGTGCATCGATTATAGGGATGTAAATCAAGCTTGTCCGAAAGACAACTACCCTACACCCTTCATTGACCAGATAATTGATGAATGCGTTGGATGTGAAATCTTCTCATTTATGGATGGATTTTTCGGGTATAATCAAATAAATATCCACCCACAGGGCCAGTCAAAGACTGCATTTATTTGTCCGTGGGGCACATTTGCATATCGCAAACTACCCTTTGGTTTAAAGAACGCAGGGGTAACATTTCAGAGGGCAATGAATTATGCCTTCCATGACATCAAAACATTGTTCAACCATATCTCGACAATCTTCTAGCTCATTTGCGAAAGCGGACCGATCATCCGCAGCATTTGAGAGCGATATTTCTATGTTGCCAACACTACAAGATATGACTCAATCCACACAAATGTGTATTTTGTGTCAGTTCTGGTCGTTTAATTGGCTTTGTGGTCTCAAAGGACGGGATTCGTCTCGACCCATGTAAGGTTGAGGCAACCATTAATTTTCCTCCGCCTTCAAAATTGCTTCAGATTCAGAAACTCCAAGGGAAAGCAAACTTTCTGAGGAGATTCATTCCAAATTATGCTGAACTTGCTAAAGGTTATACTCGTCTATTGAAAAAAGAAGTACCCTTCGTGTGGGATCAGGTTGCGCAAGCTTCCTTTGATGCTTTAAAAGAATCCCTAATAAAAGCATCATTAATGTATGCTCCTGATTATCAAAAAGACTTTAACCTCTATCTGGTTGCAGCGGATACAACCATTGCAATGGTTTTAGTTCAAGAAGACAATGGAATTGAACATCCTATATATTATTTAAGTAGAAACTTAAATGATACAGAAAGCAAGTACTCCTACGTTGAAAAGTTAGCTCTCGCAGCTGTTCAAGCGATACATAGATTTCGACACTATATCCTCTTTTGAAAAACTACCATTTTGTCAGATTGCAACCCCATGACTTATATATTGTCGTGACAGTTGCTGGGGGGAAAATATTCAAAATGGATAGCAATTCTACAAGAGTTTGATATGGAATTTATAAAATCCAAATCGAAGAAATTCATGGTTTTCGCGGAGTTTCTATGCGATCTCCCATCGTCCAACGATGTAACATCAGAAGAAGCAATCGTGGACGAATCTTTATTTCTGATATCTTCAAGCAATTCGTGGTATGGAGACATAATAATCTATCTCCAAACCCAAACATATAGGTCTAATACCTCCCGCTTAGAACAATGACACATTCGATACCAAGAAAAAGACTACATGATCGTCGGTGATACACTTTACCGTCATGGTGTCAATACAGTTCTAAGGAGGTGTCTCACCCATGAGGAGGCCGAAAAAGTCTTGAATGATTGCCATTCAGGCGTGTGTGGGGGGCATCAATCTGGTTACGCTACGACGCAAAAGATTTTACGAGCAAGATACTTTTGGCCAACAATGTTTAAAGATTGCATAACCGCAGTCAGAAGTTGCCATGCATGTCAAATATTTGATCAAAAAACCAGAATATCACCCACACCTCTGCAACCAGTAGTTGCCATTGGGCCATTTGCAAAATGGGGCATAGATTTCATGACATGTAACCACACCTCGGCCGGGGGGCATGGGTATATCATAGTCACAGTAGACTATTTTACCAAATGGGCCGAGGCGATGCCTACATTAAACAACAGCGGCGAAACGGTTGCCCTCTTCTTTTTCAATCATGTAGTCTCCAGATTCGGTGTTCCACAGGCCATAGTCACAGATCATGGATCACATTTTCGCAATCACATGATGGTTGAGTTGGCTGCCAAGTTAGGGCTGTCCCACGACAGCTCTACTCCATATTATCCACAGGCTAATGGACAAGTTGAGGCAATCAACAAGGTCCTGAAGCGGATGTTGCAAAGGATGATTGGAGTCCACAAAAGGAGTTGGCACCTGATCCTGTACTCAGCCTTGTGGGCATACCGGACATCGGTGAGAAATGCAACCGGGTTTACACCTTTTCAATTGGTGTATGGCCTGGAAGCAATCTTACCAATTCAATGTGAAATCTCGTCCCTCAAACTCGCAGTCGACCTTCTCCCCTGAACTTCTGAAGAAGAGGCTCGTTTCTTGGAACTATTCCAATTGGATGAAACCTGTCGTAATGCCGCTTTGGCTAACGAAGCCCATAAGAAACGAGTCAAGGCGCAGTTTGACAAGAATGTCAAACCCTGTGTCTTCTCAGAAGGTGACCTGGTCTTACTTTACGACCAGGAATTCGACAAATTGGGAGCAGGTAAGTTCAAATCCTTATGGATGGGCCCCTATATTGTTAAACATGTATTAGCAAAAGGAGCCTACGAGTTAGTAGATTATGATGGGATTCCACTGGCGCAACCTCACAACGGGTTGTACCTTAAGCGTTACTATGCTTGACTCAAGATAGTAACCCCTATGATTTTGTTACATTTTTGTTTTCGATAAGGGTAATTGTTTTGGTTACATGATCCACTTTTACATTTGTTGCAGATGTCGGACCTATTGGAATCATTTGTTGGATATGTCGACGGAGCGAGTCGTAGTTCACAGAACCTATCTTCTGCGGCCTGGGTCATCTTCAATCCAAGCGGCGAGTTAGTGAGTTTCATGGGGGTATGTATTGGTCGGTCAACGAACAATATTGCTGAATACAACGCGTTGATAGAGCTCCTCTCTGATGCCATTATGCGTGGCATACACCAACTAGTTGTCAGGCTACACTCACAACTCGTCATCCTACAGCTCACTAGTATCTACTCTGTACGAAATCCAGCTATCAATCGCATGTTCCTAAGGGTCAGGATTTTGTAAAGGCAGTTTGATTCTATTCAATATCAGCATATTTCCAGAAACTTAAACACATTAACAGACTCATTGGAAAATTATGTGTTAGATAGACATTTGCAACATTTATAAAAGAAGCATTTCATCAAATATTTTCATCAAGATCACGTAACTCAACCAAAATAAAGCTCCGAAAATAAAAAATATATATATAATTGTTCATGGTCATACATAATTTTTTGTAGCCAGGAAAAAATCGGTCAAATGGCCCAAAACTCAAAATACTAGGGGGCACCCTAGTCTAATGATGCTGGTGATAACAAGTCACCGCCTGTACAATCATGCGTAACAGCCTAGTCCACCGACTCGGCACGACAGTAGTATGTCGCTGCAACCTTAGGGGCAGCTCGTCGGTCCTCACATCTGAAATACCAAGAGTGAGGCCCTCAACCTGATCCTGCAATGCTGAAAGAGTCTCAGCCACATCAAGGTCGTGAAGGATAGCCCTCCCCACAGCCTCTCTTGCTGGAGCGGCAACTGGTACTCTCAGACGTACTACTGGCCGAACCGGTCCAACATCTGCATGAGCACATGAGTTTTGAATAGTCCTAATAGAATAAATTACAAGAACATTATAAAAAGAAACGACGAACAAAGATATGGTCAGAGAATTTACCAATAACACCCCACTGCTCACCAGCTGGTAGCACCAAATCCGAGTCACCCTGGAAATCCATACCAACATATGGATACTCGGAAAAAACCATCTCCTGACGGTTGAACCACTCGAAAAAGGTATCAGAAAAGGAAACCTGGGACTGACCAACATGTCGAGCCATAAGGTCGACCCATCTCTGCAACTGTGGCTTAGTCGGTGGAGGTAAGCCAAGTGAGATGTACTGCGGTTGCATCAGTGGGATCTTTCCAAGGCAAATGCGGTCAAAATAGAACCATAACCGAAGTTCTTCAATTTCCCATTCTTTACCTTGTTCAGTTGTTCCTTCATCATAGGGAGTACTGCATCACACCAATTGAACACCTTTGGTTCAAGGCATTCCAAGGCGTACTGCATAAAGGACCTGTTAGCTATGTGAGGAGCCGCACTACCAGCCAGTCTAGTAAAAGTGAACAGAATGGTCCTCAAGGACCGGTCATTGACATCTCAGATGTTGATCTTGCCATCCCTACTCGGCTGAGATCCCTCTCTACAATACCAGCGAATATAATCTCTCACGGATTTGCCCCCACGGGTGGAACCTGATAATGAAAGAGGGGCACCACGCCTCGATAAACCGGTCAAAAAATAAATGTCTACGACAGTCAAGGGGATAGATTTGCCTTTGATTTGAAACACCTAGTTGGTAGGATCCCATGCATCAAGAAGATATTGCAATAAGTTTATTTTTTGCCTCATGCTAGAAATGCAGAAAAACTTGAACAGGCCGCAGTTCCGCAGTGCAGTTATTGTAACCAGATCATGTAGAGCAAGCATGTCCTCTTCTTCATGCTCGCGTTCTCGCCATGTAACAACCATTTTTCTCTGATAAATCTCTGCAAAACAAGCAAGAGAAGAGTCAGGACCCTGAGAAAAAACAGGTAAAAAACAGGCAAAAATTCCATGAGAAAATAGTGCAAAAACTTCCCTTCTTGTGCCCATCGCACCCCCAGTAGTGTACTGGGTGGGATGCATCCCTGCTGGCCAATGGCCAATCTGGGATGCATCGCACCTTTTCGATATAGAAAGGGTGCGATGGGGCTAGGGTGAATTTTTCAAACCCTAGAGGCTCAGAAAAATAGGTAAACATGCACAGAATTCAAAAAGGAAGGAATGCAACTGAAGAGCTCATGTTTAGCTCCTACCTGGTCCAGATGGCACCGAGAATCATCCACAAAATCTCCCAAAATCAACTCGTGAAAATCAAGGGGGAAAAACACCTCCAGAGCTCCAACAAACCAAAGTTCAAATGAAAAGGTAAAATGAGGGATAAAAACCACTTTTAAATTACTTTTGACGTAATTCGAGTAAAATATTAGTGTTTTAACTCATTTTTGAAACATATATTGTCCATTTCTAATCGGTTTGATGAAGCAATTGAACAGGCAGTACAACCTTTGGAGGAACAAAGTGATTAAAATGAAATTAAATCAATGACCATTATCATGAGCAGTTTTAATGCGGAATTCAAGCTCGTTAAAAAATAAACATAAGCAATGAGCAAACATTCTCCGAGAGTTTAAGCTCATTAAAAAAATGAGCCAATTCCCGGTAAATAATCATTGTGAATGCATTATCATCAGCTTTTGAGCCTTGGTCATGTTCTCATCATCACCTCCACTCTGTTTAGCCGATCATTCACCTCCATTTGATTGTTTACCCCTTTTGAGGAACAACTGCGACGAGTGATCCTGTTAGCCATCCTCGTGACACTTCCGTGATTGGAAAATTCCGAACCTTACCTGGAATCAGCTACTACCCGAAAATTATCACTCGTTCCTCAAAAACGAGTCTCCTTTAAGCTCTTTTCAACTGACTCGTAAAATATGAAAAGATTGCCGAGCAATTGGCCTCTCCAACTCATTAAAGCGACCGGAAGTGCTATCCCTCCTCTAGATTTTAATCTTTTTGGACTTGAGGGATTATTACACAAAAAGATCGAGCACTTGTCTTGCTCGGCTCGTTAAAATACCAAAAATTCATCCCTTTTGTATTATTTTATACTTTTTCGGGCTTAAGGGATCATATGACGAAAAAGGATCATTGGAGTTTCCTTTACGTCCCTTTTCAGACTCTCTAAAATTGAAAAGGACCGAGTTATCTTTGTCGTTAAACTCGTTAAAACCGAATAGTGACAAACTTGTCCGTACAGACAAGAACGAGTTTCACTGTCGCTAGGCTCGTTAAAATATAGCGACGGGTTTGCCTGAAGGGAAAATTATAGAACAAGCATATGTTATCCTTCTCAAGCTTGAAAAAAATAAAGAGGTACTGGTCAGCAATGACTGGGGAAAAATTGGGAAGAAAACTTGAAGAAACTTTATTGGTAGCAAGTCGCTCTTGAACATGGCACTTTCACTCTGCATCTGATTCGGGTTGGGTTGTTTCGTTCATTGGTCATATCACCATTGGTCCATCACACCATCCACATTTGGGGTTAACGCTACCAATCCATCATGTCAGTGTCACCGGTATGTTCAATAGAAGTCGCTCAAAGAATTCACCTATGTCTCATCCGCTGCAATACATTCACGCTCCATTCTTTCATGACCGCCACCCTGAACCCTGTATCATCAGACTGTTTTCACCTCCAAAATCATTTACTTCGTTCCATGTCATAGATGTGGGATTCATTAAGGCCCTCCTACGGCGGGTCACTTCTTGTCAACATCAGCTCATTATCCAAGAAGTAGACTTAGGAACAACCCTTTCAGTACTTTGAAGCTTGCATGCCTCAATGTCAAGTTTCTCACTTCTGGCGATAGGTTTACATCAATGGCCTTCGACTGAAAGATTTTGCGCGGTGTTTGACGTCAAGACCCTTATTCACACCCCACGAATTGTACTGTAGTACCTTGAGGGTCATCATCATTATCGGTGATTCCTCTCGCGCCTGTTAACAGCTTACATCATTGGCTGGTAATCAGGTGATGTCTTTCCATGTTCGACTCCAGAACATCTTTCACATGGATCGACTTGTACTCCGAGTGAAGATTAAACGAGTTTGAAGACCCCGGATCTAGTTTCATCCATCTGGGCTGCGATATATTCAGGAAAATAAAGACATCAAATGTACATTGTTGCTGCACAGATGATCATCCGAATCAAAGGATGATGACTCTATCAGAATCATCAGTCTCTTGCGCAGACAGTTGTCTGTCTTATGTACATGCAAATGAATTTATAAAGCTGAGCATGGGAATGCTCGCCTGAGCTAGATCATGAAAACTATTATGAAGATAATGTATTGTATTGTATCTTATTACAGTTCGCCTTCTAGCTCGAAAAAACTTCGGATCCTCATGATAAAACATTTCACCTGACATCAAAAGATTAACGACCTCATGCTTTAGGGGGCAACTGTTATAGACATTTTTGGGCACTGCAACCCCAATCAACCATGTCCATAAACCAAGGGCTCCTATGTCCCTAAAAGTGTTGTTCCATCCCCTAAAAGAACAAGGTCAGCTGATTACATCATCTCCCAGAAGTTCTCCATGAAAAATTATTCAGAACTGGTCAAAACTAGACCATCTCACCTGCTCCATGGTCAAAGTGTGATGCATCCCACCTAAATGCACATGGGAGGTGTGATGCATACTGAAAAGCCCTTTGATGGGGTGCGATGTGCGAGAGTGGACAATTGGCAGAGACAGTTTGTGAGGTGGATGATCATGGAATCTTCCAGAAACTTCTCCTGTGACACTTGCCTCCCTGAATTTGCCCTGGGATGAGTAAGAGATCATCAATCTCCAAGTGGAATCAAGAACTATCAGAGAGAGGACACTAATCAAATCCTAGGAGCTGACTCACCCCCCTGCAATCATCTATATATGGATCCCTCATCCCAGAGATCCAGAGGCTGGAATTTTGTATCTTGTAAGGAAGTGCTGTTGGTTTCTTATTGAAATATCATAGTGTTGGGTGATCTAAGCTTTTCATGAGGTGAAAGAAGGGCTTTCATGCTGGAGGATGACGCTGGGTCAGAACAATTGGTTGTAATCCTCTTTGCTATTCTTGATTATTAATAAAGCTATTCAAGTTTTCCTCCACATTCTTGTATGTTTGATGATATATGCATTTGTGTGGTCAATATACATCTGGTCCTATATTGTTTATGATTGTAGATCTCTGTTCTTCGATAGTATTGTGCTTCTTTGATTCCACAGGTGCTCTTTGAAGCTGGGTAGATGAAAGAGAAGCGGCAAGGATCTGTTAGAAGGGAGAGGAACCGAGTAAGGAACCAAGTACAAGACTGAGGTTGGTGCCCTTCATTCCACTCTTATCTACTTTTCATAAAGGAAAAAGAAAGTGGTTTTAGTTTGTTTGTTTCTAAGATAGCTACCAGTCTTAGTGGGACTAGCAGATCAGAGTGGACACTATATTTCCAGATAACAAAGGGTGGTGCAGAGTTGCGTTGCAGTGAAGTTGAAGGTAGAAAAAGAAGGTTGCATAGTCAGGTACAAACATTGGAAGAAATTGAAAAATATGGAAGACCGATTTACAATGTCTAACAACAAATGCTGACTAACTCAATACCTCGAAGAAGACGAAGCCAGTGCAAACAATCCAACCCTGGTCCAAATTTTTTAGCAAAATAACATTTCAAATTATCCCCATACAGATACGATGGTCTCCAGAGCAATGCAGGTTTCTAATGGTACCAACAATCCAACTCCAGTCAGAAGTGTACAATCATCGAATAGACCAAGAAATTTGGTTAACGTTGTGTTGGGTAGTTTGAACAGCACCACGATATATTCCGAGACATTTGCAGTGATTAATAAAGACATTTCGAATTTCACAGATATACAATGGAACAATTCGAATTACAACAACGTCGACAATGATCGATTAATGAAGGGTGAAAGAGAAGTCTCTCTAGTTTCTAGCACTAGCAATCTAGCTCTGGTAAGATGTTCAATAGGCAGCAACACCACAGTTGAACAAGCAACGAATAAACTAAGCAACATACAAGCTTTTAACATGAATAATTCTGGCAATATTGCACTCCGAGACATATGGAACAATTAACATAATAGACAATGACTTAGGCATACTAGTTAATGAAATTAATAATAATCCATATTCTAGCATGGGTGAGTTGCTTAGAAAGATTAATGAACCTCTTGGCATAACAATTAATAATAACTTAGTCTCTAGCGTAGGTGAACCATGTGGTATATCATATACATTCTTTAAACATATTAATATATTTAATTATATTAATATATTTAAATTTAATTTAATATATTAATATTTTTAAAATTATCAACATTTTAAATATATTAATTATTAAATTAGAAGAAATTTAAATATATTAATGTTTTTAAAAATATACATTTAAATATATTTATATATTAAATAAGTAATCATAAATTAAAATTATAAAAAAAATTCATCATAAAATTTCCTTGTTGTCGGCCATTTATTTCTTTCCATTGTTGTCCCTTTATTTATAGCTCTCCTTCTCACTTGCTTTTCCCGACCTTTGTCCTGATGATGGGTGTTGTTGTAGACTCGAAACGTCGACATTCAAATATGTCTACCGTGGAGCAATTTCTAACAACTCATTCAAAAAATATACCCCACAGAAATCTGCAAACATTAATAACTTCCATGTACGGAAGGGAAATATGGCTTGAGGTCCGTTCTCTCAAAAAGCTCAGGGTCAAAATTGAGAGAAGCGAAATTGATCTTAATTTTCTAAAATAGTGCAGGGACTTCAATCTCACTCCATCCTTCACTGATGTCAGACATAGACTTTGAAACTTCCATAATAACATATCATTCACTCATCTTAGAAGAACCCTAATTCGTAACAAAATATAAAGAATTTGATTTGTGCTTGATAAACAATCTACCCAGTGTTATAGCACCATTTAACACCCTTGGTAGATTTGATGCTCTGTGTTATGGCCTAGGGCAACCCTTCCCTTCTAGATTTGGTCCAAATTATAAAAAATAATGTTTTAAATCCCATAAGTTGTTTTTCCCTGTATAAGTCATGTGTACACGTGGGTCGGTCTATACCTAAACGCGTATATGTGTTAAAACATTAAAAAATATATAATCTCCTTAAATTTGGGTGGAGTTTATGCGTTTTACCTATTACCCACCTATTGTAGCCTGTGGCCTAACTGTTTCGCAACTAAAAAATCAATTTGGAGAAGTATAACAGACCTCCATGGGAAGGCCTAAGGGGAAGAGAAAGAATAGATATTGATATTATAATTGATCTGTGATCAGGTCTGAAGAAATCCCTATGCCTTCTACACTCCCAAGTCATAGGAAACCTTTGTTTCCTTATCAAGATGTCCTTCTTCCCTTTTAAGACATCCTTGTGTATATCGATGGAGGAGGATTGCTGAAGCCTGGGTAGGACGAATCTGGAGGACGGTTTCGCTTGGAGTTGACAGACGACTTAGGTTGTAGTTCTTTCGTACTTTTTAGTTTACATCAATAAACAGGGGTTGTTTTTTTCCTGCTATTTATGGTCTTAATGCTTTGATTTATGTTATGATTTGTTTATAAATCTTATGTTAATGCTTATTTTCTCACATGCTTATATGACCTAACACCTATATCATGAACATGCTTTCTATTACTGTCGTTGTATATGTTTTTCTTGAATGAGTTACAGGTTCTAAAGCATTGGAAGAAGCAGAGGGTTTGGACCCTACGGAACGACCCCAAATGTAGGACCTTTGGGTGTTACCTCTTCTTCTAATCCGGATTTAAACAGGAATGCAACAAATTACAGAGATAACCATAAACACAAAGATGCAGTGGAAATAATACTTCATTTCATTAATGTAAAATACTGAAATATGCTTACAAACAGAATTGGAAATAAACCAGCTAAGGCGATGGTAGCTTATCTCTGAGAAGAGATGTGGCGGCTACATGCCTATGAACTGTCTTACAATGAGGCTCGAAGGCCTATTTATTGTTGAGAAACAATGGAAACCCTTAACATCCCAAAACCTAACCCTAGAAGATGAAACGCCAAACTGTAGGCCCCATTTGGGTAAATTGGTACATCAACTTCCTGGGCTCGTAACTTTGGCATATGATCTTCGTTTGACGCGCACAGTATCTCATTAGAAAGATCTATCCAAGAATTACAACTTTGGGAACAACAACATCAAACCAAGGACCCATGTTGCTCCCAGTTTTCCCCAAAAAAGGTCGTTTAGGGCCTCAAAACAGCTCCGGAAGTTCAGGACCCGAAAAACTGCTAAAAATAGCAAACTGGGCTACAATTAAGGAAACTGAAAAGCTAAAAGAAACAATGGTGGGAGTCCAAGTGGACTTGGTTGGTGGCCACCAATATCCACCTGGATCATTCCTCCCCCCTTAGGAAGCAATGCTCCTCATTGCGTTGAGTTCCTCCATGAGATGAGGAAACTTCTGTTGAACTTGGTCCCTGGTGAGCCACTTGCCCTGGTGAAGGAGTTGGCTTGCTTTGAAAACTCAATACAATTTGATATTCTACTGGCACGTGTGCTTGATCTGTGTGTCCATGATCTGGTCAGTTGCAACTTGTTCCATGCAATCTGGATTTAACTCTGTGGGTGTGAGTTGTTCTGCAATGTTGGATGTGACTAGTAATGGTGGAAAGTATGGCCGAAGGCGGTCCACATTGAACACTAGGTGCAAGCCAAGGAATGGGGGAATGCTGAGCTCAAATGCATTGTCTCCCATAGCCTTGGTAATGGCGTAAGGACCATATCAGAGTGGTCTGAGTTTACGATAGGCTCCGGTAAGGCGTTCCTTTTGCAAATGCAACCAGACTTTGTCGCCCAACTGAAACTTGTGTGGCACCCGATGTTGATCATGTCGCTGCTTTTACTTGGCATTTGATTTCTCCAGAATGTCATGGACCTACGGGCGAATATGTTGGATGTGCTCAATGAAGTTGTTTGCCTTATCTGTTTCAGACTGGACATGGGCTAAATCTGCATGAGTAGCTGCAAATGGCATAGCCACATCAATGGGACATAGTGGCTGGAATCCCAAGCCCACCTGAAAAGGGCTATGGCCAGTCGAACTGTGGAGAGCCCGGTTGTAGCTGTGTTGAACATAGGGGAGGCTCTTGTCCCATGTGCGTGGATGCTTTGAGTTGTACATGTGTAGAATTTGTACGATCATCCGGTTGACAACCTCTATCTGGCCATCTGTTTGAGGATGGAAGGCTGTGGACTTAGTGAGTTTGGTGTCGAGCATCGACCAGAGACTGGACCAAAATGTACTGAGGAACCTACTATCCCGATCTGAGATGATAGACTGTGGGATCCCAAAGTGTGCCCACACTCATTCAAAGAAGAGTTTAGCAGTGGCTTTTGCTGTGATATTCTTCTTGCAGGTAGCCAGAATGGCCATCTTCGAGAACCTGTCAATGAACACAAAAACATAGTCGTTTCCATGCTTAATGGAAGGAAGGCCTGACATGTAATCCATGGAGATGGATTCCCAAGGTCGACTAGGGGTAGGCAGCGGGCTATAGAGGCCTTGCCTCTTGATGGTCAGTTTGGCAATGGCGCAGGCAGTGCATGATCTGATGTACTTCCCGACATCTTGTCGAAGATTTGGCCAATATAAATACTTCTATAGTACTGCCATCATTTTCTGGACCTCGAAATGTCCAGCAGCCTGACTATAGTGTGCTTCCCAAATCATCGTGGCACGCTCGCTTGAAGGAACACAAAGGTGAGCCAGGTGGCATAACAGGGCATCCTGGAGGTGAAAATCTGGAACATGCTAACCCTCCAAGAGTGTCTGGTATGTGTGGCTGAATTCTGGGTCACTTTTGTAGAGAAGTGGCCAATCAGAAGTCTCGTGCCCACAAGAGTTGAGCACAGTGGTTAACTCCATGGTCGGTGGTCGACTGAGGCAATCTGAAAAATTATTGGTGCTACCCTTCTTATACTTGATATTCAAATGGAATTGTTGCAGGTATGTGGACTACTTCTGATGGCAATCATTTTGAAATTTCCCTTAGGTTTGTATGAACTGCAGGGGTCGGTGGTCTGTGGGGGTGACTGTTTCCTTCCCCAAAATGTAATGCTTCCATTGTTAGTAGGCCTGCACAATGGAATACATCTCTTTGTCATAAGTGGGATACTTACAGACTGTGTCTGAAAGTGTCTCACTGTGATATGCCACTGGATGCCTGTGTTGAGTGATGACTGCCCCAATAGCATAGTTAGAGGCATATGTCTCGACCTCAAATGGTTGTTGCAAGTCTGGTAATGCAAGCACTAGTGCCGTGCAAAGGCAATATTTCAACTCTATGAATGCCTTCTGTTCAGATTTAGACCAAAAGAATTTTGCTTTCGCTCCTCCCTTGGTGACTTGACTCAAGGGCTAAGTGATATGAGAAAATCCCAACACGAACCTGCGGTAGAAGTTGGCAAGACCTAGAAAGATGTGGAGCTCTGTCAGAGTGGTTGGAGATGGCCATTTTCTAGTGACTTGGATCTTGGATGGATCCACATGTACCCCTTATTCATCAATAATGTATCCCAGATACTGAACTTGGGTTATGCCAAAAGTGCATTTCTCCAAATTGGCACATAACTTGTGTTGCCGCAATGTTTGGAGAACCTATCGGATGTGGTGGAGGTGCTCTTCCCAACTCTAGTTGAAGATCAGGATGTCATCTAAGTATACCACTACAAATGAGTTGGTTAATGGCCGCAATATGTCATCCATTAGTCTCGTGAAGGTTGTAGGAGCATTCGTCAATCCAAAAGGCATAACCAACCATTTGAAAAGGCCCTCCTTGGCTTTGAAGGCAGTCTTCTACACATCAGAGGGTTCGATTGGTACCTGGTGATATCCTGACTTCAAATTGATCTTGCTGAAATATTTTTCCCCCTTTAGTTGGTCCATGAGGTCATCAATCCATGGGATTGGGTAACTATTACGGACAGTGATCTTGTTTAGCGCCCGATAGTCAATACAGAGTCTCCAAGTCCCATCCTTCTTTTGTACTAACACGACCGGGCTCCCACAGGGTGATGAACTTGGACGGATGTGACCTTTCTGTAGCAGCTCCTGAATCTGCCTCTTGATTTCATCATTCTCCAGAACAGAGCGCCGATAGATTGGCCCATTGGGCAGCGGCTGATGAGCCCAAAAAAATGGATAATTATATGGTCTCATTCAACCTCCTAATTTGACTTAATCCACCATTCTCATTAGTTTATTGCATGTTTTTGATTATATTTATGCTAATAGAGTGAATTGGGTTAGTCATTATGCCAACAAGTCTAATGTGTGCTTTGTGTAGCCTTTTTGGTCAATTTGGAGACAAAATCAAAGGTGTAAATGAGCACTTGGCAGCCAAATTCGTGGGAGAACAAGGGAGAGGATTTGTAGGAAGGTGTCCCCTTCATTTATGGACCCTTACCTCGAATTCTCCACCATCAGCTCGGAGTTCAAGGGCAGCCAAGCAAGTCAAGTAGGACTGCTATTAACTGCAAGTTTTGGGCAGCCGAGTCCCTAAAGTTTAGGAGGACTGTTGGGGTCCTCAAATTGTATAAATAAGAGGGCTCAGGGCCTCATTTCAGTTAGTCATTTTGGTTAGCCAGTAGTTAGTCACTTTGTATTCATTTTGTAGTCATTTTGTAGTTCGATTTTTAGGCAGTAGATTAGCTTTGCTTTCAGCACATTTTCAAGTTCTCCTTGTGGACAGTTTTTGGAATGTAACATTTCTTTTGATCAATAAAGATGAATCCAGCTTTGCACCAGCTCTAAATCTCTCTTGGGAGGCTGTAGCTCTTGGGGTTGGGCCCATCTCAAGTGCCCAATACCTCCTTTGTTTACTTTCATGTGTCTTTGCTGCATTCTTAGAATAAAATATGCTATTTAGATTTAAATATTGTGTTGTTGTTTAGGTTGCTTTTGATGATTAAAAAGGTTTTTCATGTTCAGATTTGCTTGATAGGTTAATCATAGGGAAGATCTTCAGAAAAGGCTACCAAACACCTTGGATCTCACCTCCCCCTTAGTGGAATCATGAGCTGGGACCAATGTGACTTTGCTGCCAACAAAAAAATTGTTTTGCTTTGCCATGCAATTCTTAGTGTTGGAATCCTCTTTTGTAGATGTTGATATTAGTAGTGTTTAAATGCTTCAGTTGATGATTTCTTAGTGGCATAAGTTAGTTCACGCATTTCATTTCGAATAAACTATTGTTCATTTCCTTTTGTTGTTACTTAGGTCAAAATAGAGTAAAGTAACTAGGTCATATGTTTTACAAGTGTTTGTTTGTTCAGTTTGAAAAACCACTTGCAGAGTACCTATTACCCTTCCTTACCTACACATACTCCATCCAACCTACCTGTTTCATCCTTCACTCAGAACCCTTACCTTACATTTACCTCATTCGCTTACTTTTCCATGATTCTCATCTTCTTGTGCAACATTGTTTCATCCCTCCTTGAACAAATCTCACCATCTACGCCACTCCTTGACTCCATCCTCCAAGTCTTGAACTCCCCTACACCCCTATTTCACCTCCATACTCATTCCTCCACCTTTTTCCCTCCATCAATTCTCCAAAATCCTCTTTTCAGAACATCCTGTAGAAATTCCTGAACATCCTGTAGAACCCCTGCAGACTTCCTGTAGAAGTTCATGAATGAGGTTTCTTGATAGCCAAACTTTGTGAAACTCTCAGGAAGGGTGCTAGGGACCCCGCAGGACCTCTTCTAACCTTCCCAACCCCTTGCAAGCATTTTCTCCCACCGATCCACCTCTGCACAGTCAAAAACAGTGAAAGCACATGCATGGTAAATCTGACAACTTAATAAAAAATACAAAAAGATGTTTTCTTTAGATAGAAGTAGTTTAGACACATGTATTTTACCTTCCTAGAAGTAATGGCATCTCTTTCAGTAGCTTGAATCCTTTTTTTTTGCATCAGTAGGGCTAGATGGTAAAATTAGTATTTGCTAGGGTTTGCATTTCCTTTCCACTTTTCGCTTCTTTCTGCAAGTAGATTAGCCTCCTTTGAGTTAGCTTTCATCCATCAATTAAAAAGCTTCTTCTAAGAGCTCATAGAAGTTGGCTTAAGCTCCTAGCGGACTTGTGCCAGCTAACCAAGTGACAGTTGTGGCAAGAGCTAGTACTTGTGCATACAGCATTGTCGCTTCCAAGTTTGTTACGAACTACCGGGTTGATAAAATTAAAGAAGTGAGTTCCAGGAGTTGCAGCATTATTGCTGCAATACTGGGGCCCACCATCTTTTTGGCACCGTTGCCGGGGAAGCGTCAGAGTATTGGTGATTGCTGCTTTTCTTCTATTTTCCACTACAATCTTCTGCTAAGTAGTTTATTTCATTTCCATTATGAAATTTCGTTTATGCAAAAGTATATTAGCCTTTCCCGCTTTCATATATTAGCATTTCAATTCCACAATTTCATTTCTGCAAGCGTAGATTAGCATTTCAATTCCGCAAGCGTAGACTAGCATTTCATTCCTGCAATTTTATTTGAGCAAAATAGATTAGTCATTTCTTGCTTTCATTTCAATTCCGCATTTTCATTTTAGCAAGATAGTTAGTTGTAGTTCAATCTATTTCAGTTTTGCAGGTAGAAGTAGAAAAAAGCAAAAATCAACCAAAAAGATTTCATTTCATGCCTTGTAGGAGTAGAGATAAGTTAGAAAAATGATTGCACAACACCCCCACTGCTTCACACAGCCAACATTCTCTCTTCTTTGATGGCTGTGATTAAAGAACCCTTAGGTGGATAGCAAGACATATCTGAAGAACCTCAAGGGAAGAAGAAGAAGAAACCATTCCTCTAGAGCAAATGGCTACAAGCAGAAATGTTGGGAGTAATACCTTGTCCAAAGACGAATTTGAAAATCAGATGGAAGATTTCAAGAGTGATATGAGGCAGTTTCTTGCCATGCAATTGGATACCCTGCGGATCCAAAAGAAGCAAGAGGAAGCCAAGAGGGCTTTGGCCATCTTTTGTCCCAGGTGCACTAGAAAGCATCCTAGGGGCGAATGTCCAATGCACTCCCTAGAAGTGTGTTTCATCTGTGAAGGATACCATCCTACAGACCAGTGCCCTTCCTTACCTAGAATCAAAGCTGCATATCAGAGAGCCAAAGGAGCCACTAAATCACTCTATTATATGAACCAAAGGAGGCCACATGGACCTAGATCTTACCAGCAGGAACTGCAAGGGACGTCTGAGACCTATTATGACCCCTATCAAGCGACTTTCATGCCTTCTTGGGGTCCCCCTGCTCATCCTTCCTGGTTCACACCTCCTCCTTGTTCCTTCACAGATCCATATTATGCCCAACCAGCTGCTCATTCGTTTCACTCTTATGCTTAGCCACAGCCTCAGTGGAATGCACCTCATCAGGGGTGGAGGCCCCAGTACAACACTCCTCCTGCTTCTTTTCCTCCACCACCTGCTCATCCACAACCATCGCCTCCTGCTCCACCAAGGCAACCCCAAATGCCTACCCAACCACAACCCCATCCACATCCATCTCAAATATACATCCCCACTCAACTACCTGTACAACCATTCCCAAAACCATACAATGGAGTAGCTCAATCCAATTACAATGCTAAGGCACAACATGTCCAAATGACTCCTCTTGAGCTCGATGATCTTCACCATAGCTCAGGAAGAGTATTGCAAAATAGAGATTATATTGACAACATTGAAGGACCAAAGGCAAAAGAAGATTCAAAAGAAAGGATCAAAGAACCATGGGCTGCTCTTGATGAAGAGAAGAGATCAGAATCAGAGATCAAGAAAGCTCCCTCATGGTTACCATCAAATCTTCCATGTATTCAAGAGAAAGATCAACAAAAAGAGGAAGATGAGAAAGTCATGATAGAAGGTGACATGAAGAATGATCCAAATCAGCAAAAGGACCAAGGATATCAGAGCTATATTGAGATATGGTTTCAGACGGTCACTAAGTTGCAGCGGTACTATCTTCCTCAGCTATGTTTGATCCCTTCAAAGTCATATCATTTGGTCTCTGAAATCCGGATACCTGTCAAAGCATGCATTTCGAACCTTCACATCATCTTGTCTCTAATCTTGATGTGCACATGGCTCCATTGGAAGTATTCTTATACTTGAAAATGATTTTGGTTTTCAAGTAGGGTAGGGTAGGAAAAAAGAAAAAAAATGAAAAAATGTAAATAAGAAGAAAATAAAAATCTAAGGTGAAAACCTCCTCGGAGGCACCTTAGATTGGCTCATTGATTGAAAACCTCCATGAGGCGGTCAATGGGTTGGGAAAAAAGAGAAAAGAGAATAAGATCTTTGGGTGAAAACCTCCCTTGGAGGCGCCCAGGGCAGGCAATTAGGGTGAAAACCTCCATGTGGCGCCCTAGTTGTTTTTCAAAAAAAAAAGAGAAAAAGAAAAGAAAAATAAAGCTAATTTCCATTGAATAATTGCAGGTTGCAAGAAGGACATTGCAGGTCAGGAGGATCACTCAAAACAAATACAAAGGAGTTTTTGTGCCTTCTATAGGAAGTTCTATATTTCTACAGGAAACATCATGTAGAACCTTTGGACGAACCAAATTCAATTTTAAAAGGGAATCTGATGGTGGGAATCTGTTGGTTAGGCCTGCAAGCACCTCTGCTTCCATCCCTCACCCTTTTCCATCATTTTTTCCGCCTCATTTTGCTTCTTTTATGAAAACTATGTTTTCTACAGGAACTTCCTGTAGAAATTACAAGAAGTTAAAAATGGATTGCAAAAAAAGTAGTTTGGTGAACATGGTAACTTCCTCAAGGGTTCAGAAGTCCTCCTGTACATTTCAAACTCCTCCTCCATCATCTCCATACCTGCATCACAGCCCAAGTTCATTTTTCTTACCATGCAACAAAACTGCAGAATGCCTTGAAGCAAAAATACATAGAACAGAATTTGTTTTTGCCCTAACTTGAAAACCATGCATCCATTTGAAAAACCATTTTATAGGGAATTGTATAGGGATGATGGCAACATGCCCAAGCAATTTCGGCCTATTCTGATGCACGGCTTCCAAGAAATCAGCCTCCATCACCTTCAGCCATTTTTGCATTTTCTCCATATCCGTGCATCCGTTTCAAAACTTGTTTCATGGGGAGATGCACATGGGTGATAGTAGCCTACCCAAGAAGTTTCAGCCGATTCCGATGCGTGGTTTCCGAGAAATTGATCTCTGAAATCTTCAGCCATTTTCCATTTTTCTCGAAATCTGTGCATCCATTGATTGCAATTTTGCTATGGGAGGTGCATAATGATGATAGGAACGTGCTCAGCAAGTTTCAGATCGATCCAGTTTACCGTTTGGGAGCAATGGCGAAAACAAGTTCCGGTCCTGTGAAAATTCAGCAGCAGCAGCTTGAAGGTGCAGATTTGAACGTGGAAACAAATGCCTGTAGCTTAGATCTGGTCAGAGGACACCTGCACAAGGAAAACAACCATGAATCATCAACCAAGCCACCATGCAACCACATAACCAAATGCATGCAGCAAATGAAAGATCTCAGCACTTCACAGCAACCACGCACGACTTCCAGGTACGTGACTAAACTCGTTCCTCTATTTGCATGAATGTAATTTGAGAACTGCCTAAACGAATGAGATGGTGGGATTCAGCCAAAAAGGTAGCAAGTCTGATTGCACTCATCCAGGGATCATCAGCGCATGTGTGTAGTCAGTCACGGGAATTAAAAAAAATATAAAAAATATAAAAATAAAAAACAGACAGTGGTAGAGATTTTAACTCCAGTGCAACTGATTAACGAGAAGAGGACATGCAGCTCATCACAGCACTGTCGTCTGCATGTGGCCACGTACGCTTGGCCACTGCACTCCCTCACCACGAATCACGCCAAAATTAAATGATGCTTGGCTGACTCTCACCACCCTCTGTTCAACTGCGGTCACAACTGGAGCACACGTCCACCACATCCAGATCAGTTAACCAGTGGTCCTCTGCAAGATTCCTGCCTGGTTTCTCGAGATTTCTGTCGTTTCTTAAAAGAATTCCCACCTGTCGCGCTCTACAGGCGTTTCTACAGGAAGTCTTCTACAGGAAACATAGAAAACAGTGTTCCACAGCAGAAAATCCTGGATTTTTCTTCGAAAAATTGGAGTTTCGAAGAGAGGTAGGCTCGAAAAACACCATACCCGTGCATGAAATTTCAAAAGGTGGTAAATTAAATTGTTTGGAGTAGGGAAAGTTAAAACAAGTCTGCCTGTGGGTCAAGAATTGTCGTTTGCCTGGGCGATACACGGAGTTCTTTTTAGTTGCTTCAATATTACATTCTCCTCCACGGTGTCCGTTAACGAATCCCCCTTGTACAAACCATAAACCTCTGTAAGGACTGATCTATGCATAAAAAAAATAAAAAAATGTGACTTGTATATGATGGGTGTGAAAATTAAGCTCTGCACTCTGTCTGTGAGAGCCTAATTTCATTTTGACAGTCAAGTTTTGGGGCAGCAGCAGTAGTATAACCAGGGAATTGGTGAAAAGGGAGATACAAACATCTGAGAAACCCTGTCCTGAGAATCAAAGGAGGAAACCATACACAAAATTCCCCTTCTGATCAGAGCACAAGCCAAAACAGAGAATTATATCTGAATTCTGGCCAAGGAACTCACTTCATCCAGCAGTGAGGAAAGGGAGCACATTGAGGCAGAAGAGAAAGCCAGGGGTAAGGAAACCCCAGACAGACCACCATAGGAAAAGCCACAGGTAAAGAAACAGGAGAAGCCATAGGAAAACCAAGAAAAAGGACAAGCTGTTGAGGCCAAAGTTGCGGGTGAAATAAAGACATAAACGCCAAAGGAGAAGCGGTTGCAAACCCGGGCAGAGAAGACTGAAAAAGGCCAAACAAGTAGGGACACACCCAAGGCAACCACAACACAGGTCAAGGAGAAGGCACCCCCAGCCAAGCAAGCCAAATCAGAGAAAACTGGTTCTACAGGAAGCCAGCAGATTGTTTCTACAGGAAGACAGAGAACTGTTTCTACAGGAAGTTGAGAATTCTCTAGGAAAAGAAGCACAGGCAGTGGGAAGGAGCAGAGAGAAAAGCATGGTTTCATGGCTGAGAAAAGGACATCACTTCAGAAGCTTGGCATGCTAGGGATGCCACCAAGGCCATCAAAGATGAGGAGATAGATTGGTTGCTCAGAGGATGAGCAACACTTTCAATAGGGGGGTGATGATGAACCCAAAAAAATGGATAATTATATGGGCTCATTCAAACTCCTAATTTGACTTAATCCACCATTCTCATTAGTTTATTGCATGTTTTTGATTATATTTATGCTAATAGAATGAATTGGGTTAGTCATTATGCCAACAAGTCTAATGTGTGCTTTGTGTAGCCTTTTTGGTCAATTTGGAGACAAAATCAAAGGTGTAAATGAGCACTTGGCAGCCAAATTCGTGGGAGAACAAGGGAGAGGATTTGTAGGAAGGTGTCCCCTTCATTTATGGACCCTTACCTCGAATTCTCCACCATCAGCTCGGAGTTCAAGGGCCACCAAATCAATTAACACAAGGGCAGCCAAGCAAGTCAAGTAGGACTGCTGTTAACTGCAAGTTTTGGGCAGCCGAGTCCCTAAAGTTTAGGAGGACTGTTGGGGTCCTCAAACTGTATAAATAAGAGGGCTCAGGGCCTCATTTCAGTTAGTCATTTTGGTTAGCCAGTAGTTAGTCACTTTGTATTCATTTTGTAGTCATTTTGTAGTTCAATTTTTAGGTAGTAGATTAACTTTGCTTTCAGCACATTTTCAAGTTCTCCTTGTGGACAGTTTTTGGAATGTAACATTTCTTTTGATCAATAAAGATGAATCCAGCTTTGCACCAGCTCTAAATCTCTCTTAGGAGGCTGTAGCTTTTGGGGTTGGGCCCATCTCAAGTGCCCAGTACCTCCTTTGTTTACTTTCATGTGTCTTTGTTGCATTCTTAGAATAAAATATACTATTTAGATTTAAATATTGTGTTGTTGTTTAGGTTGCTTTTGATGATTAAAAAGGTTTTTCATGTTCAGATTTGCTTGATAGGTTAATCATAGGGAAGATCTTTAGAAAAGGCTACCAAACACCTTGGATCTCACCTCCCCCTCAGTGGAATCATGAGCTGGGACCAATGTGACTTTGCTGCCAACAAAAACGTTGTTTTGCTTTGCCATGCAATTCTTAGTGTTGGAATCCTCTTTTGTAGATGCTGATATTAGTAGTGTTTAAATGCTTCAGTTGATGATTTCTTAGTGGCATAAGTTAGTTCACGCATTTCATTTCGAATAAACTATTTTTCATTTCCTTTTGTTGTTACTCAGGTCAAAATAGAGTAAAGTAACTAGGTCATAGGTTTTATAAGTGTTTGTTTGTTCAGTTTGAAAAACCACTTGCAGAGTACCTATTACCCTTCCTTACCTACACATACTCCATCCAACCTACCTGTTTCATCCTTCACTCAGAACCCTTACCTTACATTTACCTCATTCGCTTACTTTGCCATGATTCTCATCTTCTTGTGCAACATCGTTTCATCCCTCCTTGAACAAATCTCACCATCTGCGCCACTCCTCGACTCCATCCTCCAAGTATTGAACTCCCCTACACCCCTATTTCACCTCCATACTCATTCCTCCACCTTTTTCCCTCCATCCATTCTCCAAAATCCTCTTTTCAGAACATCCTGTAGAAATTCCTGAACATCCTGTAGAACCCTTGCAGACTTCCTGTAGAATCTCACGAATGAGGTTTCTTGATAGCCAAACTTTGTGAAACTCTCAGGAAGGGTGTAGGGACCCCGTAGGACCTCTTCTAACCTTCCGAACCTCCTGCAAGCATTTTCTCCCACCGATCCACCTCTGCATTGTCAAAAACAGTGAAAGCACATGCATGGTAAATCTGACAACTTAATAAAAAATACAAAAAGATGTTTTCTTCAGATAGAAGTAGTTTAGACACATGTATTTTACCTTCCTAGAAGTAATGGCATATCTTTCAGTAGCTTGAATCCTTTTTTTTGCATCAGTAGGGCTAGATGGTAAAATTAGGGTTTGCTAGGGTTTGTATTTCCTTTCCGCTTTTCGCTTCTTTTTGCAAGTAGATTAGCCTCCTTTGAGTTAGCTTTCATCCATCAATTAAAAAGCTTCTTCTAAGAGCTCATAGAAGTTGGCTTAAGCTCCTAGCGAACTTGTGCCAGCTAACCAAGTGACAGCTGTGGCAAGAGCTAGTACTTATGCATACAACACCGTCGCTTCCAAGTTTGTTACGAACTACCGGGTTGATAAAATTAAAGAAGGGAGTTCCAGGAGTTGCAGCATTATTGCTACAATACTGGGGCCCACCAGCGGCGCACCTGGGGTCAGATCGATGGAGTGCTCGACTTGACAGTGCAAAGGAACCTCTGCGGGGGAGGTGAAGATATCCTCGTACTCCTCCATGACCTTGTCCATCTATAGTTTTTGTGTGGAGGGGCTCTGTCTGAAGGTCATGGCCACCATCTTCTTCTTTCCTTGAGGGCATATCATCAGGAAAACAAATTTCCTGGTTTTGGAAACGAGCTTACTGCATTGTTTTGTAGTAATCAAAGAGATGGCGGTAGGCAGTGCTACCTCCGGTATCCTGTACAACTTATTTCCCAAAGTAACAATAACAGCACGGGGCCTTGATTCATACATAGCATGTCGCTTCCACAAGTAAGGTTGTCCTAATAATACATCACAAACTTCAAGGGGAGCAATGTCACACAATACCTTGTCCGTGAAGGGCTTGATGTTGTATGGAAGGCGACACTGCTGGTTCATGCGAAGATCCCGTCCTTGGTGAAGCCACCTGATGGTGTACGGTTGTGGATGTGATGTGGTTGGTAAGCCCAACCGCTTCACGAACTCTACCGAAATGAGGTTCTTTTGGCTCCCACTGTCGACAATGAACTGTAGTGGGGAGCCCTTTACCCACATCTGGGAGTGGAAGAGATGCTCCTCCTCCTCTGGATCTTTAGGTTCCTCCTTTTGGATCTTCATAGTGGAAAAAGTGGTGTTGGGCTCTGGATCGATAATCTACTTCCCTTTGTCATTCCTTTTGTTGGGTTCTGACTCAGAGTCAGAACATGCATCTAATTCTGAAACCTTTAGCTTGGCCACTAGTCACTGATTGGCCCGACACTCACTTGTGTTGTGAGTGGAGCTCTTATGGAACTCACACCACTTTCTTGTGTCCTTTTTCAGCTTCACGACACTATTCTTTGCTTGCAGCTTTGGTGGGTTGTTTGGGGCCACCCTGCCTTGGATTTGTCCTTTGTTTTTTGGTTTGGGGGCACCTTTCCCTTACTTCGGATTCATAGATCAAAAGTCTCACTTCTTCTGTTTAAACTTTTGTTCGACCTTGACGACATATCGGTATGCCGTGTTGAGCGAGGGGATGTTCAAGAATTCTATTTCTACCTAGATGTACTTGTGTAGGCAACCATGGTATTTGAGTATCAAATGCTACTCTGAATCCTTGATACCCAACTTTGTGCGAAGGGTATGGAAAATATTGGTAGACTCCGACACGTCTTGGTCCCTTCCCTGCCGCAACATGGTCCACTTTATGTATTGATCCTCATAGCTTCCGATAGGGTAGTACTGCCCCTTGATGGCACCTCGGAATGAATCTCAACTGGGTGTAGCTGAAAATAGTGAGCCTGTACTTTCATCCTTCTGCTCGCAGTAGGTTTCCCACCAGTCCTTGACGTGGAGGGCTACTTTGAGAAGAGCGAAAATAATCTTTTCTTAGCTGGAAAAATCATGAACAGAAAATAACCCTCTAGCAGATTTAACCATTTATCAATGGCATCTACGTCTATCTGACCCTCGAATATGGGGATTTAAAAATTAACTTGTACCTTAAATGGTGTGGTGTTTCCAGAGTAGCTGTTGGAAGCCTATGCGTCGCCCTTGGGTAGCCGCTGAAGGATCTGGGTAAAGTTGTCCATCATCGCATTCCTTTGTCGCTCGAGGACATCTTCGAGCAAGATTTTGATAGGATCTCTTGCCCCCTCTTCTTTCTTTTCATCCATCATGGGAGGCTGTCGGGATTTGCGAGGCTGATCTTGCAAAGGTTCAACGAGTTCAAGCCCCAACTCCTTATATCCCGACCTCGTTGGGGACATGCAAAGAAAAATAGAGAAAAAGCAAACCGCTCTGATACCAACGATCCAGATTTAAACAGGAATGCAACAAATTACAAAGATAACCATAAACACAGAGATGCAGTGGAAATAATACTTCATTTCATTAATGTAAAATATTGAAATATGCTTACAAACAGAATTGGAAATAAACCAGCTAGGGCGATGGTAGCTTATCTCTGAGAAGAGATGTGGCGGCTACATGCCTCTAAATTATCTTAGAATGAGGCTCGAAGGCCTATTTATTGTTGATAAACAATGGAAAACCCTTAACATCCCAAAACCTAACCCTAGAAGATGAAACGCTAAACTATAGGCCTCGTTTGGGTAAATTGGTACATCAACTTCCCCGGGTTGTAACTTTGGCATACGATCTTCGTTTGACATGCACAATATCTCGTTAGAAAGATCTGTCCAAGAAATACAACTTTGGGAATAGAAACATTGATCCATGGACCCATGTTGCTCCCAGTTTTCCCAAAAAACTTCATTTAGGGCCTCAAAACAGCTTTGGAAGTTTAGGACCTGAAAAACTGCTAAAAATAGTAAACTGGGCTACAATTAAGGAAAATGAAAAGTTGAAAGAAACAATGGTGGGGGTCCAAGTGGACTTGGTAGGTGGCCACCAATATCCTCCTGGATCATTCCTCCCTCCTTAGGAAGCAATGCTCCCCATTGCGTTGAGTTCCTCCATGAAAAAGGAAACTTCTGTTGAACTTGGTCCCTGGTGAGCCACTCGCCCTGGTGAAGGAGTTGGCCTGCTTTGACAACTTGATACAATTGGATATTTTTCTGGTGAGTGTGCTTGATCTATGTGTCCATGATCTGATCAGTTGTAGCTTGTTCCATGCAATCCGGATTTAACTCTGTGGGTGTGAGTTATTCTACAATGTCGGATGTGTCTAGTAATGGTGGAAAGTATGGCTGAAGGCGGTCCACATTGAATACTGGGTGTAGGCCAAGGAATGGGGGAATGCTGAACTCAAATGCATTGTCTCCCATAGCCTTGGTAATGGTGCAAGGACCATATTGGAGTGGTCTAAGTTTTCGATAGGCTCTGGTAAGGCGTTCCTTTTGCAAATGCAACCAGACTTTGTCGCCCACCTGAAACTTGTGTGGCACCCGATGTTGATCATGTCGTTGCTTGTACTTGGCATTTGATTTCTCCAAAATGTCATGGACCTGCTGGTGAATATGTTGGATGTGCTCAATGAAGCTATTTGCCTTATCTGTTTCGGACTGGACATGAGCCGAATCTGCGTGAGTAGCTGCAAATGGCATGGCCACATCAATGGGACATAGTGGTTGGAATCCCAAGCCCACCTAAAAAGGGCTATGGCCAGTCGAGCTGTGGAGAGCCTAGTTGTAGCTGTGTTGAACATAGGGGAGGCTCTCGTCCCATGTGCGTGGATGATTTGAGTTGTACATGCATAATGTGTATGATCATCCGGTTGGCAACCTCTGTCTGGCCATCCGTTTGAGGATGGAAGGCTATGGAATTAGTGAGTTTGGTGTCGAGCATCGACTAGAGATTGGAACAAAATGTACTGAGGAACTTGCTGTCCTGATCTGAGATGATAGACTGTGGGATCCCAAAGTGTACCCACACTCATTCAAAGAAGAGTTTAGTAGTGGCTTCTACTGTAATATTCTTCTTGCAGGTAGCCAGAATGGCCATCTTCGAGACCCTGTCGACGACCACAAAAACATAGTCGTTTCCATGCTTACTGGAAGGAAGGTCTGACATGTAATGCATGGAGATCGATTCCCAAGGTCGACTAGGGGTAGGCAGCGGGGTATAGAGGCCTTGCTTCTTGATGGTCGGTTTGGCAATGGTGCAGGCAGTTTATGATCTGATGTACTTCCGGACATCCTGTCGAAGATTCAACCAATAGAAATACTTCTGTAGTACTGCCACCGTTTTCTGGACCTCGAAATGTCTAGTAGCCCGACTGTAGTGTGCTTCCCAAATCATCTTGGCATGCTTGCTTGAAGGAACACAAAGGTGACCTAGGTGGCATAACAGGGCATCCTGGAGGTGAAAATCTAGAACATGTTGACCCTCCAAGAGTGTCTGGTATGTGTGGCCGAATTCTGGGTCACTTTTGTAGAGAAGTGGCCAATCAGAAGTCTCGTGCCCACAAGAGTTGAGCATAGTGGTTAATGCCATGATCGGTGGTCAACTGAGGCAATCTGCAACATTATTGGTGCTACCCTTCTTATACTTGATATTCAAATGGAACTGTTGCAGGTATGTGGACCACTTATGATGGCGATCATTCTTCAATTTTCCTTGGGTTTGTATGAACTGTAGGGGTTGGTGGTATGTGTGGATGACCGTTTCCTTCCCAAAAATGTAATGCTTCCATTGTCTGTAGGCCTGCACAATGGAATACATCTCTTTGTCATAAGTGGGATACTTACAGATTGTGTCTAAAAGTGTCTCAATGTGATATGCCACTGGATGCCCGTGTTGAGTGAGGACTGCCCCAATAGCATAGTCAGAGGCATCTGTCTCGACCTCAAATGGTTGTTGCAAGTCTGGTAATGTGAGCACTGGTGTTGTGCAGAGGTGATCTTTCAACTCTGTGAATACCTTCTATTGAGATTCAGACCAAAATAATTTTTCTTTCGCTCCTCCCTTGGCGACTTGACTCAAGGGCCAAGTGATATGAGAAAATCCCAACATGAACCTGCCGTATAAATTGGCAAGACCTAGAAAGCTGTGGAGCTCTGTCAGAGTGGTTGGAGATGGCTAATCTCGAATGACTTGGATCTTGGATGGATCCACATGTACCCCTTGTTCATCAATAATGTATCCCAGATACTGAACCTGGGTCATGCCAAAAGTGCATTTCTCCAAATTGGCACATAACTTGTGTTGCCGCAGTGTTTGGAGAACCTGTCGGATGTGGTGGAGGTGCTCTTCCCAACTCTGGTTGAAGATTAGGATGTCATCCAAGTATACCACTACAAATGAGTTGGTGAATGGCTGCAAGATGTCATCCGTTAGCCTCATGAAGGTTACATGAGCATTCGTCAATCCGAAAGGCATAACCAACCATTCAAAAAGGCCCTCCTTGGCTTTGAAGGCAGTCTTCCACACATCAGAGGGTTCGATTGGTACCTGGTGATATCCTGACTTCAAATCGATCTTGCTGAAATATTTTCCCCCCTTCAGTTGGTCCAAGAGGTCATCAATCCATGGGATCAGGTACCTATTACAGACAGTGATCTTGTTCAGTGCCTGATAGTCAATATAGAGTCTCCAAGTCCCATCCTTCTTCTGTACCAACACAATCGGGCTCCCACAGGGCGATGAACTTGGACGGATGTGACCTTTCTATAGCAGCTCTTGAATTTGCCTCTTGATTTCATCATTCTCCAGAACAGAGCACTGATATATTGGTCCATTGGGTAGCGGTGCACTTGGAGTCAGATCGATGGAGTGCTTGACCTGATAGTGCAGAGGAACCCCTGTGGGGGTGGTGAAGATATCCTCGTACTCCTCCATGACCTTGTCCATCTATAGTTGTCGTGCAGAGGGGCCCTGTCTAGAGGTCATGGCCACCATATTCTTCTTTCCTTGAGGGCCTATCATCAGGAAAACAAATTTCCTGATTTTGGAAACGAGCTTACTGCATTGTTTTGCAGTAATCAAAGAGACGGCGATAGGCGGTGCTACCTCTGGTATCCTGTACAACTTATTTCCCAAAGTAACAATAACAACACGGGGCCTTGATTCATACACAGCATGTCACTTCAAGGGAGCAATGTCACACAATACCTTGTCCGTGAAGGGCTTGATGTTGTATGGAAGGTGACACTGCTGGCTCACGCGAAGATCCTGTCCTTGGTGAAGCCACCTGATGGTGTATGGTTGTGGATGTGTTGTGGTTGGTAAACCCAGCCGCTTCATGACCTCTGCCGAAATGAGGTTCTTTTGGCTCCCTCTATTGACAATGACCTATAGCGGGGATCCCTTTACCCACATCTAGGAGTGGAAGAGACATTCCTCCTCCTCTGGATCTTCGGGTTCCTCCTTCTGGATCTTTGTAGTGGCAATGGTGGCGTTGGGCTCTGCATTGATAATCTGCTTCCCTTTGTCATTCCCCTTGTCGGGTTCTGACTCAGAGTCGGAACATGCATCTGATTTTGAAACCTTTAGCTCGGCCACCAATGACTGTTTGGCTTGACACTCACTTGTGTTGTGAGTGGAGCTCTTATGGAACTCACACCACATTCCTATGTCCTTTTTTTGGCTTCACGGTGCTGTTCTTTGCTTGCAGCTTTGGCGGGTTGTCTTGGGCCACCACACCTTGGCTTTGTCCTTTGTTCTATGGTTTGGGGGCACCTTTCCCTTGCTTTGGATTCGTGGATCCAAAGTCTTGCTTGCCGAGCGAAGGGATGTTAAGGAATTCTATTTCTTCCTAGATGTACTTGTGCAGGCAGTTGCGATATTTGAGTATCAAATGCTACTTCGAATCCTTGATACCCAACTTTGTGCGAAGGGTATGGAAAATATTGGTAAACTCCGGCACGTCTTGGTCCCTTCCCTGCTGCAGCATGATTCACTTTATGTATTGATCCTCATAGCTTCCGACAGGGTAGTACTGCCCCTTGATGGCATCTCGGAATGAATCCCAAGTGGGTGTGGCTAAAAATAGTGAGCCTATACTTTCATCCTTCTGCTCGCAGTAGGTTTCCCACCAGTCCTTGACGTGGGGGGATGCTTTGAGAAGAACGAAAATAATATTTTCTTGGATGGAAAAATCATGAACAGAAAAATAACCCTCTAGCAGATTTAACCATTTATCAATGACATTTGCATCTATCTAACCCTCAAATATGGGGATTTCAAAATTAACTTGTAGCTTAAACGGTGTGGCGTTTCCAGAGTAGTTGTTAGAAGCTCCTTTTTTGCTCGAGGGCTTCTTCAAGCAAGATTTTGATAGGATCTCCTACCCCCTCATCTTTATTTTCATCCGCCATGGGAGGCTGTAGGGATTTGCGAGGCTGATCTTGCAAAGGTTTGACTAGTTCAAGCCCCAACTCATTATATCCCGACCTCGTTGGGGACATGCAAAGAAAAACAGAGAAAAAGCAGACCGCTCTGATATCACTGATCCAGATTTAAACAAGAACGCAACAAATTACAGAGATAACCGTAAACACAGAGATGCAGCGGAAATAATACTTCATTTCATTAATGTAAAACACTGAAATATGCTTACAAACAGAATTGGAAATAAACTAGCTAGGGCGATGGTAGCTTATCTCTGAGAAGAGATGTGGCAGCTACATGCCTCTGAACTGTCTTATAATGAGGCTCGATGGCCTATTTATTGTTGAGAAACAATGGAAAACCCTTAACATCCCAAAACCTAACCCTAGAAGATGAAACGCCAAACTGTAGGCCCCATTTGGGTAAATTGGTACATCAACTTCCCGGGGTCGTAACTTTGGCAGAGGATCTCCGTTTGACGCGCACAATATCTCGTTAGAAAGATCTATCCGAGAACTACAACTTTGGGAAGTGAAACATTAGTTCATCCACCCATGTTGCTCCCAGTTTTCCCAAAAAACGTCGTTTAGGGCCTCAAAATGGCTCCGAAAGTTCAAGAACCGAAAAACTGCTAAAAATAGTAAACTGGGCTAATTAAGGAAACTGAAAAGATGAAAGAAACAATGGTGGGGGTCCAAGTGGACTTGGCAGGTGGCCACCAATATCTACCTAGATCATGTTCCTACTTAAGTAGTTTAAGTATTAGGACTGCCTGTTTGCATGCCTCTTTATGCTGTAAGCCCTCCGCTCTGTTGGAGTTCTTGACCCAAGACCCTAGGGTGACTTCACCCGTAACAGAATTGGCAACTCCACTGGGGAAAAAATTCTTGTTTTTCCTGATTGGGTTGTTTCTTCTTGGTTAGGGAATGTTTGAATAATTTCTTGCCTTTACAGTGATTGTGACCTTTTTTGCTTCCTGGGCATCAAGTCTGATCTTTTGGATCAGGCCTGAATTTTTGAATTTCTTGATTGAGCTTTATATACGCTTTTATCAGAGGACAAATTATGTATACACTCTAGTTTCTCCAAATAGACTCCCGTATATGTGAGTTTACTCTGTTTTGGTCACGTATACATGCTTCTGTGTATTTACACAGTCGTGTATACCTTATTTTGAATTAATTTTTCAAAATATTTGGCCCAGTTAAGTTTGTTGCCTGGTGGTTTTTTCTATTTTGTGGTCATTCACTATCTGTAAAGCTCTACTTTCTTGCAAGTCTTCAATCTTCAATATTCCTCTTATTGAAAAACCTAGTTAACCTAGGGTTTGATTTTTGAGTAAGGTTTCAGTTTGGGCTTTGGGTTCAAGGCTTCTTGTGGAAGTTCTTGGTTGTTCTGACTTGGCAGAACAAGAAACTAATTGCAGTTTTGTTTATAACCCAATTTTCAGATTGCTTTACTTTTCTTTCCTTTTTGGTTGACCTATTTTGTTTTTCATGGTTTTTGAGTGCCTCTTTGGCAATCTTGAAAGTATTTCTTGATGTTCTTTTGGTTTGCTGAAGTTCTTTGTACTACTGTTTAGATCAATTTATGCAAGTCTGTGGTCCTTTATCGTTTCAAGTATCATTACATTGGTGATGTGCATAACTTGTGGATTTTGGGACTCTTTATGCTTGTTTTTGGTCTTTGAAGTTTAGTAGTCTTTTGTGGTCTCAAAAATTTCTTTGGGTTCTTTTAAAAAGAAAAAGAAAAAAACATAGTTCTTGCCTTTCTTTTTCTTTCAGTTTTGTTTTTGGTTTCTTCGTTGTTTTTGAGCAATTGTGAACTTTTTTTGGTTGGTTTTGCTTGGTTTCAAGGGAAGCTTTTCATTGAATGTATGCCCTCTTTGTAGTCAAGTTGGCCTATTGATCTTGTGAAGGAACACATTTGCTTCTTGTATGAGCACCCATGCACCATCATTATAGTTTGCATTAAGATAGTTTGCACTGCAGGAATTTTAGTCTTTTTGTTAGATTTTGGGTGTGTGGAGTATGTTTTCTAAAAATGGAAAAATTTGCTTGTACAAGTTTATTCGTAGAACTTTATAGAAATCCCTTTTCATTGAAGAAAAATAGCTTCATTTTCATATAGCTAAGTTTCTATTGATTTCTTTTGCGTCAAAGCACCATAAGTTTCACTCTCATTGTCCCCGTGACCTAAACAACAACCCTTTAAAATCAAGCACTTAATTAAAAAGAAATAGAACATTTTATGATTTATCATTTGTTACATAAACAAGTCTATCTCTTTAGGGCCTTGGAATAGGTGAGTCGAGATTTAATTCTCCAAGGTCACTCAAATTATCAAACATAGATGTTGAATAATGAGTGAAATCTAGTGTCGTTAGAAAGACCGGGAAAGCTCCGTGACTCGGAGTCAAGCACAAGGGAGAGTGAAGGCAAGGAAGAGAGATACCCCCTCTCCTACTTGTTGGATCCCGCCTTGAGACAGTTTCACCCAGATTTTGATACGAACTGGTGCCCATAGTTGCTATTCTTAGGGATCACATTGGTCACTGTGGAGGGGAATCCCGTGGCACCTGAGGCAGAAATTGCATCAGCTTCATTATTACTTCTGGAGGGTAACCTTACGAAGCTTGGGTGCTTGCACCGACAAAGGATTTTGTTTGGAGGTTAGTGTATAGTTTCTGTCACCTTCGCTGGTAGGACTGGGTCGTCATTATCCCAGACTATCTTCGAAAGGTCCTTGATTTTGCTTTTTTGTATTTTGGTGTCCGGTCCTCATCACCCGGAGCAGAAATAATTGGAAGTGGCTTGATTGGTTGCATGTTTAGGGACTTTATAGTCAAGTTCTCTTTGCTCTTTGTATTTAGTTGTCTTTAGGTGGATTTGTCTTGTCACTTTTATACCTTAGATTCTAAGTGATTGACCTACCACTTCACGGATCTTGAAAGGCTTTTGATATTTCTTTTTGAAAGTTGTGGAGTTTCCTCCTTAAGGGCAAGAGTTTTGATTGTGCATCTCTCTTCCTTGGAAAGTCATTGGTACATTCCCATAAGGGAAGGATTTGCAGATAAGTTTGGTATGGCCAATATTCCTATGGAGACCAACCAAGGTACCCTTCCAAAAGGCGATCCTTTTGCTTTTCCTTTCTTTGGAAACGTTGGTACCCCCTTGATGGCCACTTTGAATATTCCTGGATTGAATGTTGAACTACCAGTTTGGCTGTGGTCCACTCCGAATATTCCATATGTTCTTGAATCTTCTCAAATGAATGATTTATTTCAAGGGCATCAAATGGGTGTTAATTGTTCATATTCTTTAAAAGAGAAATCTAGGATTCCTCTTTCTCCTCCCTCTTGTAATAAGAGATCTAAAAAGAAGAGAAAGAGGAAGATGAATGTTAGGTCCCTATAATACTAGTGATTACCCCATTACTATTGTAGTTGTATCCCTTATTAATATTGTTGTACCCCTATTGTCCCCATATTGTTATTATTGTGCCCCATAGAATCCCTTTATTGTTATTTTTGTGCCTTTATATTATTATTATTATTAGGTCGGCTGGATTATATTGTGACTCCTTAGACTCCTATTTATAGAAAGGAGGTTTTGTCATTTGAATCATCAAGGAATCATTCATTTGTGTAATGTAAAGGAGTTTGCCCCCTCGAAGAGGCTGAATTCTAAGGCGTTGATATATCTTTTCTATCTTTTTGTGAGCTAGTTTCATAACATTTGGTATCAGAGCTTTTCGATTCTAGGGTTTCACTGCTCCAAATAGGTCATCGTGGCATTTTCGGTATAAATTTTTTTCTGTGACGTTTCAGAAGCGAAAAAAACCCATTTGAGACGAAATCACGCTGAACCTCGAGTCCGAATTTCAAAGGTTTTCGCACTATATTTGCGGAGATATGATTTAAGGAAGTTGGTCTTTTTCCAGACTCCTAAATTACATTCCAAACAGGTGACCTGGGGAAAATCATCATAACTTTCTCTCTGAGCATTGGATTGAAATTTCATAAGAAGGTACAGAAAGAGGACAGAATTTAGTTTCTTTTATATATTTTTCAGAGCCAAAGGTCGAAAGAGGGACACGTGGCATGTCATACAAGTTCGCTCTACTGAATTAGTCTATAATCAGGTCACTGTGGGAGATTTGACATAACTCTTCCTTGGAGAATCCAATTTGGATCAGACTAGTGGCATTGGAAAGAGGACACAGAGGGCTACTGTAGGTCGCAATTTCAAAACTTGATGATCCAAAATTACATAGATACATCAGAGGCAATATCGAGATCCTACAAAGTGAAAAAAAGGTGTGTAGATTTTTTTAAATTCTTGCTTAAGCTTGGTTTGAAAAATTATTTTGAAGGAATTCAAAGGGCATAGTAGAGCATTATTATCGGTAAGGGATGCCCCGAGGAAAGAAAATGCAAACACTTAGTAAGCAACTTGAAAGCTCTAGCATGACTCATGAAGAAGAGGAAGAAATGTTATGTGATATATCAAAATTACAAGACCAAGTGCAACAAATGTCACTCTCACAAAAGCTAACAGAAGCTAAGATAAATGGCGTGGAAGCTAAGATGATTGGCATGGAAGCTAAGATGGACAATTTGCAGATAGATTTGAACACAAATTTGAAGACAGGCATGGTAGATTTGAAGACAGATTTTTCAAATTTTCTACAAGAAATACTTACTAATGGTGAAAGGGTAGTAAAGGAAACTCATGATGCAAGCAAAAGAAATGTTAATCATGATTTCATAGAATCTAATGTTGGATTGAAGACCCACCATATTCCAAAACTCGATATGAGGAAGTTTGATGGCAAGGATCCCGCAACATGGATATTACAGATGGAGCAATTTTTCGATCTCAATAATGTGCAAAACACAAAAGGTACGTATTGCAACTTTATATTTGGAACCAAATTAGTTTGTATGGTATCAATGGCTTTGCTCTCGTAAATAAATTATCACTTGGGCAATTTTTACGGAAGAATTGACAGCACATTATGAGGATACAAAAAGCAACACTTTTTTTAGCCAATTGATAAGTCTCAAACAAAAGGGTTCAATAATGGAGAACATTGAGGAGTTCCAAAAATTGAACATAAGGGTAAAAAATATTCCAGAGGAGCATAGTATTGATGTGTTCATAGGGAATTTAAGGGATAATATCCAACATGATGTTCACCTTTGGGAACTTGATTCATTAGAGAAGGCATTCAGGTTAGCAAGAAAAATGGAAAGCAAAATTATGGCAACCAGGAAGCATACCCCTCACAACTATAAAGATGGAAGTGTTGTTGCCCCTAGTCTTCCACAGCCTATAAGGTTGACACCACAAAAATTGGAAGAAAAAAGAGCAAAAGGGCTTTGTTACAGTGGTGATAGTAAATACACTAAAGGTCATAAGTGTGCTGAGAAGAAATTATTCTACATAGATTGTGAAGAGGAAGAAGAAAAGGAGCAAGAAAGGTCAAAAGAAGAGGATATACTCCAGGAACAAATCCTAGATAAAGAAGAAACGAATCTGACCATATCTTGTAATGCATTGGCTGGGATTACCACTCCTCAAACCATCAAGATAGAAGGACAAATCAAGAAGAAAAAGGTAATAGTGTTGATTGATTCAGGAAGTACCCACAATTTTATTCATTGTAAGGTAACAAAATAATTGAATTGCTTCCTATATCTAGCACCAGAGTGTCAAGTGATGGTTGCAAATGGAGGAACAATAAATTGCTTTGGAAAGTGCCATAATATCAAGCTATCCATGGGAGAATATGTATTGACTAGCCCAATGCTTTCCATTCCAATGGGAGGTGCTGATGTTGTACTAGGAGTCCAATGGCTACAATCCTTGGGTACAATAGCTTTTAATTTTCAAGAACTTTTCATGACATTTTCTATGGAAGGAAAGGAAGTTGAATTAAGGGGTATTCTAGGGAAACCGGGAAAGATAATCAGCTCTAACGGTATGACAAAGCTTTTAAAAAAGGAACAAAGAGGTGTAATTGCACAATTATGTTCGCTAGATGTTTCCACATTGAAATCATCTATTTCTCCAGATCTCCAAATAGTATTGGACAATAATTCCAAGGTATTTGAGAGTCCCAAAGGTCTCCCACCTATTCGTGATCATGATCATGCTATTCATCTGATTCCAGGAAGTGTTCCTCCAAACATCAGGCCATACAGATATCCCTATGCCCAAAAGAGTGAAATTGAACGTATGGTTGCAAAAATGCTAGAGGCTGGTATAATTCAACCTAGTCAAAGTTCTTTCTCTGCTCCCGTAGTATTGGTGCACAAGAAGGATGGATAATGGTGCATGTGTCCGGATTATAGGGAGCTCAACAAGCTCACTATTAAAGATAAGTTTCCCATTCCTGTCATTGATGAATTACTGGATGAATTGCATGGATCAATTTACTTCACCAAGTTGGATCTTCGTTCAGGATATCATCAAATTAGAATGATGACTGAAGACATTCTGAAAATAGCATTTAGAACTCATGAGGGTCATTATGAATTTTTGGTCATGCCTTTTGGCCTTACCAATGCACCTTCTACATTTCAAGGTTTGATGAATTCCATTTTCAAACCCTTCCTTAGAAAATTTGTGTTAGTATTTTTTGATGATATACTAATCTATAGCAAGTCTTGGAAGGATCATGTTGAACATGTTGACAAGGTGCTACAACTATTGGAGGAGAAACAATTATATGCAAAAAGATCTAAATGTTTCTTTGGAGTACAAGAGGTGGAATATCTGGGTCATGTTGTATCTCATGAAGGAGTTAAGGTAGACCCTAGAAAAATTAAAGCCATTAAGGAATGGAAAATCCCCACATCCATAAAGCAACTGCAAGGATTTCTCTGGTTGACTGGGTATTATCGCAAGTTTGTTAAGAATTATGGGAGAATAGCAGCACCTCTAACAACATTATTGAAGAAAGGTGCATTTTCATGGACTCCAATAGCAACAAAGGCCTTCGAACATCTTGAAGAGGCAATGTGCCAAGCACTAGTCTTAGCTACACTGGACTTCATGAAAACCTTTATTGTGGAATGTGATGTTTCAGGAAATGGAATTGGTGCTATTTTAATGTAAGATGAAAGACCCATTGCTTTTGAAAGTCGTCCAATTAAGGGAATTTTTTTACACAAAGCTATTTATGAGAATGAAATGTTGGCAATACTACATGCACTTAAGAAATGGCGACCCTACCTAATGGGAAGACACTTCAAGGTAAAAATGGATCATGGTAGCCTTAAATACTTTTTAGAACAAAGATTATCCTTTGAAGAGCAACAAAAGTGGGTCACAAAGATGTTGGGTTATGACTTTGAAACCATCTACAAAAAAGGGAAGCAAAATGTGGTGGCAGATGCAATCTCAAGAAAGGATGAGGATGTGGAAGCATTGTTGTGCGCCATTTCTATTATCCAACCAGATTGGATAAACGAAGAAAGGGAGGAATGGAAGAATGATGAAGAAGTGTGGGCACTTATTCGAAAGTTGCAACAAGATTCCAGTACATCTGATACATTTAGCTGGCAAAATGATTCGTTATGGTACAAAGATCGCTTATACCTCTGTAAGAATTCCCAACTCAAGCAAAAGATTCTTATGGAATTTCACACTTCTCCCTTAGGAGGGCACTCAGGATTTTTAAAAACTTACCACAAGGTTAAGAAGGAATTTTTTGGGATGGCCTTAAATCAGATGTTCAAAAGTTTGTGGTGGAATGTTTGGTTTGCCAACAAAATAAAGTTGAAACAATTAAGACCCCTGGTCTATTACAACCTTTATCCATTCCAAGCCAACGTTGGGAGGAGGTTTCAATGGATTTTATCACAGGTTTACACAAGTCTGAGGGAAAGAGTGTCATCATGGTGGTAGTTGACAGACAAACCAAGTATGCACACTTTTGTGCATTATCACATCCATTTAAAGCCAATACAGTTTCTACTGCATTTATGGAAACAATTCAAAAGCTACATGGAAACCCAAAGATTATTGTAAGTGAAAGAGATCCCATTTCACTGGAAATTTTTGGACAAAATTATTTTCTTGTCTCGGTACTCAGTTAGCTCATAGCTCATCTTATCATCCTCAATCTGATGGGAAAACTGAGATAGTAAACAAATGTTTGGAAGGATATCTTCGTTGCTTTGTATCTGATAAACACACACAATGGGTCAAATGGTTGCCTCTAGCTGAATGGTGGTATAACACTTCCTTCCATACAGCAAAAAAAATGACCCCATTTATGGCACTTTATGGATATCATCCACCATCCATCACATCATGTTTAAGAGAAAATTCTGAGGTTCAAGCAGTGGAACATCACATCGAGCATCAGCAACAAGTCCTCCAACTCTTAAAGGATAACCTCATGTTGGCGCAGAATAGAATGAAACAACAGGCAGATCAACATCGCAGCGAAAGAAGTTTTGATGTAGGTGATTGGGTATTCCTATGGCTACAACCATATAAACAAATGTCCCTTAAATAAGCTAAGAAGGATAATAAATTATCACCAAAGTATTATGGTCCGTAAAAGGTGTTGCAAAAGATTGGTACTATGGCATACAAATAGGAGCTTCCTGTAGCTTCTTGAGTGCACCTAGTTTTCCATGTTTCATGTTTAAAGAAGGTTATAGGCGACAAGCTCCCAGTTCAAACAATATTGCCAGAACTTGATGAGGAAGGAAAAATTATATTGGAACCGGAAGCAGTCACAAAAACAAGAACTCGATAGCTACGAAATCGATCAATTTCAGAGTATCTCATCAAGTGGAAGAACTTATCCGTTGAAGATTCCACATGGGAGGATGAGAATTTTATACAAAAGCATCAAGAACTACTCAAGCGTTGAGGACAACACTTTTTTGAAGGAGAGGGGCATTTTAGGTCCCTATAATACTAGTGATTACCCCATTACTATTGTAGTTGTATCCCTTATTAATATTGTTGTGCCCCTATTGTCCCCATATTGTTATTACTGTGCCCCATAGAATCCCTTTATTGTTATTTTTATGTCTTTATATTATTATTATTAGGTCGGCTGGGTTATATTGTGACTCCTTAGACTCCTATATATAGAAAGGAGGTTTTTTCATTTGAATCATCAAGGAATCATTCATTTGTGTAATGTAAAGGAGGTTTCCCCCTCGAAGAGGCTGAATTCTAAGGCGTTGATCTATCTTTTCTATCTTTTTGTGAGCTGGTTTCATAACAATGAAGAATAAGAATAGTTATATCCATGAATCATCATCAACCTTTGCAAGTCATGTTGGAGATGAGCTTTTAGCCACTGCAAGTCACACTGGGGGCATAATTCTAGTCACTGCAAGTCATACTAGCAATGAATCATCATCAACCTCTGCTAGTCATGTTGGAGATGAGATTTCAGCCGTTGCAAGTCATGCTGGGGGAATAAGTCTAGTCACCGCATGTCATACTAGCAATGGGTCACCTACCTTTATTAGTCATATTTCTATTGACTCACCTACTTTTTTGAGTAGGACTAGGGGCACAAGTCCTATCTCTCTTGGGAAAGAGTCACTGACCTCTGCAAGTCATGTTGGGGACTCTCTACAAACCAGTGCTAGTCATGTTGGTGGAATGGATGTTCATAAAAAATCTAGGTGTATAAGTTTTAAACTTACGTTCCCTTGTAATATATGTAAGGGAGACCATCTTACTCATTTGCACCATGGTATTCCAATTGTACAAAGGATATGGTCCGAATTTGAAGCTTCTTCTACTCCTGAATCTGTTATGGTTTTTCAATAGTCTTGGTTAATGAAGTGGTTGAGCCAGTGCAATACTTGGCTGATTCCACTCCTCTTTTGGGGGGTGAAGTGCCTAACAACATAGTCTTTTTGATTTCTAGTATAGAGTCTTCTAGTCTATGGGGCATTTCGGTATCTTCGAATGTTCCCCCTCCAAGTTCTAGGAGTGTCTCCTTTGATTGGGATAATCTTGTTGAGCCCTATCTTCCTTCTGCTGCACCTTTCCATATAATGGTTAGAGTTAATTCCACAAACGTCTATCAATGTATGGTGGATGAAGGATCCTTTGCAAGTATTATATCCTCCTTGACTTGGAAAGCTTTGGGTTCTCCAAAGTTGTTGGTAGATGATAGTAAATTGTTAGCCTATGATAGAAGACCTAGTGAATCTATGGGTGTTCTTCCTCAATTTCATATTACTTTAGGTGGGAAGACTATCTTACTCGATATGATGGTGGTTGATTGCCCTTTAGACTTGAATATGCTACTTGGGCATGATTTTGTCTATGCTATGAATGTTGTGGTGTCTTCAGTCTTTCGAGTGATCTGTTTTCCTCATAACAGAAAAATTGTCACTATTGATTAGCTTGCATCTGATAATCACTCTCCTAATTCGAATTTATTACAAAATATCCCTTGGCATGTTCAAAGTGTTCAAATAGACTCTACCCGGCCACGGGTGAACTATGTGGCATTGAATCCTCAATGTTCAATTGTTTCTGAGAAGGATCCTTTGAACTATTATTTTCCTTCTCGGGACTTGGTCTTGATAATTGAATGAGTGATTTCTTCTATGGGGATATGGGACCCCTTAATTCCCTCTTGGGATCCTTCTAGTTCTCATGATTTCTTGGAAGTTGATTTTCCTTCACAGGAGGAAATTTTTGAAGCCATGAGTTTTAACTACCAAAGGAGTCCTTGGCCTGAGCCCCACAAGGGGCTTGTTTTGAAGCACTATTATGCGTAAGCCGCAAGGTTGTGTGGTTCCTTGTACCATATTGTACATATAAGGTATGCATTTTCAAGTTTTGTATATTATAACACAAGATTTTACCTGAAGTTTATATATGTGGGATGTATTAACTTCTTGTCTAATGTTCCTAATTATGTCTACAAAACATGGAAGACTTCTCCTTTGGACATTTTTTATGGTTGATCCGCTTTGATAGGTATTGGTTCTCGAAACTGGCATATAGGTTAGGTTTTTCACTTGCATTGTGCATTTATCAGTTTCCTTTCCCATTTTGGCCTTAGGATTGACCCCACCAAGATATGATGTAGAACCTTCTCATTGCTTAGAAGTGTCATAACTTGTGTGGTAGAGCCTACCTTATCATGGGCACCCTGGATAGTACCTTGTTGTCACTTGAAACCCATGCTGAACTTTTGTTCTTAGGCTTGGGAGTCCTCTTTAGTCCCACTATGACTTTTGCGATGAAGCTTCATTCTCCTTCTTATTCGCTATTTTTCTGGCTTTATACCCTAGAGGCTCCTTTTTGTTGAGTTGTACTATTTCATTGCATGTTCACCATTTGTACCTTTTGGCCTTAAGTCAACTTCACTTGGACTCGTGTTTAAGCCACCTTTTGACCATGTTTTTTTGCGAAATCAATCTTGCAATCACTTAGCCTCTACAACTTGACACCCTTTTACCCTTGGAAAGAATGTTCCTTTGAGTGTCACTGACCAGTTTTGTCACCTTGCATTGAGCATGGGAATGTTCCCCTCCCAGGAACTAGCGCATTTGTATTTGGATACTCATTCTTTCCACTGTACCATAGGCATTCTTTTATTATTTTTCAGGCTTTTTGAATATGAAAAAGACAAAAAAATTACATATTCCAAAAAGAGTGGGAACGAGACATTAATTCCATGATTGATGGCAACTAGAGTCAGTTATGTTTCCCTTGAACAAAACACTCAAAATTAAGTCTTTCCTCCAATGGATGGGCTTTAGTTTGACTTAGGAGAGCCTTAACCTTGTTATTGAGTCAGTACTCCTTCGATTGGTTATCTCTTCCAATCATATGGACAGTTTGTTCATGCCTCTTGCATGAAAAACTTATAAAAAGTTATCATATGCTACCATATTGTCACATTTGAGTCGTGCTTTTGTTCAAGGGAAGTAAACCTGAGTCGACCTTTCTGTGGTGTCTCTTGACTCATTTTCAGTTGGCCGTACCTGGTTGTTAGAGTCATGTTCATTATCACATCAACTATTTGGTCCGTTGCTCATGTTGGTTTGAGAAGGTCTCCATTGACTTCTTGTTGGCGGGTCGTTCTCTTATCGAATACGAAAAATTTCTCTAAGAATAGACCTAGAGCTGCACCATGGCCCTATTTTCATTATTGATAGGTCACCTTTTGCTCAACATCAATCAATATTATGGGTATTTTATTGAGTGGTTTCCCTTGTGTTCGTTTTCAACTTTCATTATCACAAATTAGGATTCGTGCAGTACCTTGGTTTCCATTTGACCCTATTGGTGGATTCCTTGCCTTTGTGTCATATTTCATTATTTGTTGGTTCAGATGGTTTATATCGTGCATTAGACACATCTTGTGTATGCTGGAAACATGCTTCAGTTGGGTTACTACATCTTTTTTCATCTGATTCCTTCCACATTTTTGGCCTACGGGTTACACTCACAGTGGATTGATGAAGGATGCGATAATGCCTTCCTTCCAACATATATTTTCCCATCAACTTTAACTCATTGCTCTGGGAATAAGTTCTAGAGTCCATTTTGCAATACCTTAGGGTTTGCAGTCATCAGTTGCAAACTCCTTTGCTATTGATAGCGGGAAAACATCATTGTCTCCTGCTTGATAGATTCTTCCAAGTGTTCAACTTCAGCTCATTTATTCGCACTTTTTAGATTGTACTGGGTACCTTGGATCTCATCATCATTATCGATGAGTAGTCTCGCGTTTGTTGATGATATACATCAATGACCAGTAATCAAACGATTTCTCACATGGTTGACTTCAGATCATTTATTCCCATTGTGTAGAAATGTACCACAGAGGTCGGTGAAGACTTCTGATTTGCATCAACATTTTTTGGTTCACTTGCCAGTTCCTCCTGTTTCTGGCAGTGATACCATCCACCTTATATGTTGCAGTTCGTTACAATGACACCCTATATGTTGGAACTCGAGTTGTGTGTAGTACCATTTGTTCCACTATTTGACTTGGTACATTCTGGATCAACTTGATGACTTCAGTGATAAGATTTTTACTTCAACATCATTGATCAATTCTTTATATGTGATATTGAGACATGTACTTCTATGGATATGATCAGATGATCCATTATGTATTTTTAGTCCTTTTATACTTGTATACATATTGGATCTGATTTTGTATTTGATATTTGGACATGCTTTATTATCTTTGAGAATGGGTATGCCCACCTCAGACAACAACTTTCTTTCTGATCTCTTCCACTAGCTTGGCAGGCTAAATTCTGGTGAACTCCTCTCAGGTCTCGGCATGATTCCTTCTATACACTTAATACATTTCGGCGATCATGTACCCCTTCTGACCTCATATATTAGGGGGAATCTGTTATAGCACTATTTACCACCCTTGGTAGATTTGATGCTCTGTGTTATAGCCTAGGGCAACCCTTCCCTTCCAGATTTGTTCCAAATTATAAAAAAACAATGTTTCAAATCCCATATGTTGTTTTTCCCTGTATAAATCGCATGTACACGTGGGTCAGTATATACCCAACCCACGTATATGTGTTAAAACATTAAAAATATATAATCTCCTTAAATTCGGGCAAAGTTTATGGGTTTTACCTATTACTCACCTACTGTATCCCTTGGCCCAATTGTTTCCCAACTGAAAAACTAATTTGGAGAAGTATAAATAGACCTCCATGGGAAGGCCTAAGGGGAAGAGAAATATTAGATATTGATATTATAGTTGATTACGTCCTTGATCAAGTCTGAAGAAATCCCTATCCTTTCTGCATTCCCAAGTCACAGGAAACCTTTGTTTCCTTATCGAGATGTCCTCCATCCCTTTTATGACATCCTTGTGTATACCGATGGAGGAGTATTGTTGAAGCCTGTGCAAGACGAATCCGGAGGACGGTTTCACTTGGAGCCGACGGACAACTCAGGTTGTAGTTCTTCCGTACCTTTTAGTTTACATCAATAAAGAGGCATTGTTTTGTTCCTGATATTTATGGTCTTAATACATTGATTTATGTTATGATTTGTTTATAAATATTATGTTAATTCTTATTTGCTTACATGCTTATATGACCTGACACCTATATCATGAACATGCTTTCTATTACTGTTTTTGTATATGATTTTCTTGAATGAGTTGCAGGTTCTAAAGCATTGGTAGAAGCAGAGGGTTTGGACCCTACATAACGACCCCAAACACAGGACCTCGAGTAATACCTCTTCTTCCTACTTTAGTAGTTTAAGTATTAGGACTACCTATTTGCATGCCTCTTTATGTTGTAAGCCCTCCTCTCTGTTGGGGTTCTCAACCCAAGACCCTAGGGTAACTTCACTCGTAACACTAAGACTTACTGTATACACATTAAACTTGTGCACCTTATTCGTTTTGATCTTTGGTCCTCCATTAATGCAATCACTACATTGAAGGTAGAAAAAGAAGGTCGCACAACCGGGGATAGGCACTACAAGAAATTGACAAATCTGGAAGCTCGGTAAAAAATGTCTAAAAGGAAATGTTGACTAACTAAATACCTTAAACAAGAAAGAGTTGGTGCCAACAATCCAACCCTGGTCCAAAATTTTCAGCAGAATAACATTTTGAATTATCCCCATACAGATATGATGATCTCCAGAGAAACATAGGTTTCTAACAGTACCAAAAATCCGGCTCCAATCAAAAGTGCACAATCATTGAATAAACCAAGCAATTTGGTTAACAATGTATTGGGTAGTTCGAACAACACCACCGTAGATTACGAGACATTTGTAGTGATTACTAAAGACACTTTGAATTTCATAGATATACAGTGGAAGAATTCAAATTACAACAACTTCGAGAATGCTCGATTAATGAAGGGTGAAAGCAAAGTCTCTCTAGTTTCTAGTGCCAAGAATACAACTTCGGTCAGATGTTAGCTAAACAATAATGTGTGTTCAATGGGTAGTAGCACCACAGTTGAAAAGGAAGCGAATAATCTAAGCATCGTGCAAGTTTGTAACATGAATAATTATTGCAATAATGTAGGGGGTACTTCGAACAACACCTCATTGGACTTCGAGGCATATGCAACAATTAATATAATAAACAATGACTCATGCATAAAAGTTAATGAAATTAATAATAATCAAGATTCTAGCATGGGTGAGTTGATTAGAAAGATTAATGACCCTCTCGGCATAACAGTTAATAATAACTCAGTTTCCATCGTAGGTGAACCATGTGGTATATCATATACATTCTTTAAACATACTAATATATTTAATTATATTTAAATTTATTAATGTATTTAAATTTAATTTAATATATTAATATTTTTAAAATTATCAACATTTTAAATATATTAATGGTTTCAAAATATACATTTAAATATATTTATATATTAAATAAGTAATCATAAATTAAAAAAAAATCATGATAAAATTTCCTTGATGTCGCCCATTTCTTTCTTTCCTTTGGTGTCCCTCTATTTATATCTCTCCTTCTCACTTGCTTTTCTCGACCTTTTTCCTGACGATGGGTCTTGTTGTAGACTCGAAACATCGACATTCAAATATGTCTACCATGGAGCAATTTCCGATAACTCATTCACAAAATCTACCCCACTGAAATATGCAAACATTAATAAATTCCCTCTACATAAGGGAAACATGGCTTGAGGTTCGTTCTCCCAAAAAGCTTAAGTTTAAAATTGAGAGAAGTGCAATTCATCTTAATTTTCTAAAATAGTTCAGGGACTTCAATCTCACTCCATCCTTCCCCGATGTTAAACACATACTTTGAAACTTCCATAACAATAGAGCATTCACTTGCTTTAGTAGAACCCTAATTCGTAACGAAATACGAATAATTAGATTTGTGTTTGATAGATTATCTACCAAGGGTTACAGAACACACCTAAATCTTGCGCACTTTATTTGTTTTGATCTTTGGTCCTCCATTGATGCAATCATTGCATTGAAGGCAAAAAAAGAAGGTCGCACAGCCGGGGATAGACATTGCAAGAAATTGACAAATCTGGAATCTCGACAAACAATGTATAACAACAAATGCCGACTAACTGAATACCTCAAAGAAGTCGGAGTTGGTGCCATCAATCCAATCCTGGTCCAGAATTTTCATCGGAATAACATTTAGAATTATCCCCATACATATATGATGGTCGCAAGAGAAACACAGTTTTCTAACGGTACCGACAATCAGGGTCTGGTCAGAAGTGTACAGGCATCAAATAGACCAAGAAATTTGGTTAACATTGCATTGGGTAGTTTGAACAACACTACGGTAGATTCTGAGACATATGTAGTGATTAATAAAGACATTTTTAATTTCATAGATATACAATGGAACAATTAGAATTACAATAGTGTTGACAATGCTCGATTAATGAAGGGTGAAAGCAATGTCTCTCCAGTTTCTAGCGCCAACAATCCAACTCTTGTCAGAGGTCAACTAAACAATAATGCGTGTTCAATAGGCAGCAACACCATGGTTGAACATGCAATGAATAAACTAATCAACGTGCAAGTTTGTAACATGAATAATTTTGGCTATAACACAGGGGGTAGTTCAGACAACACCTCATTGGACTCTGAGACATATGCAACAATTAATATAATAAACAACAATTAATGAAATTAATAATGATCCAGATTCCAGCATGGGTGACCTGATTGGAAAGATTAATGACCCTCTTGGCATAATAGTTAATAATAGCTTAGTCTCCAGCGTAGGTGAACCATGTGGTATATCATATACATTCTTTAAACATATTAATATATTTAAATTTAATTTAATATATTAATATTTTGAAAATTATCAAAATTTGAATATATTAATTATTAAATTAGAATAAATTTAAATATATTAATGTTTTTAAAAATATACATTTAAATATATTTATATATTAAATAAGTAATAATAAATAAATAAATCATCATAAAATTTGCCTGCTGCTGGCCATTTTTTTCTTTCCTTTGCTGTCCCTCTATTTATAGCTCTCTTTCTCAATTTCTTTTCTCAACCTTTGTCCTGACAATAGGTCTTGTTGTAGACTCGAAACGTCGACATCGAAACGTCGACATTCAAATATGTCTAATGTGGAGCAATTTCCGACAACTCATTCACAAAATCTACCCCATAGAAATCTGGAAACATTAATAACTTCCCTGTATGGAAGGGAAACATGGCTTGAGGTCCGTTCTCTCGAAAAGCTCAGGGTTAAAATTGAGAAAAGAGCAGGTGATCTTAATTTTTTAGAACAATGCAAGGACTTCAATCTCACTCCATCCTTCACCGATGTCAGACACAGATTTCGAAACTTCCAATAACAACAAAGCATTCACTCACCATAGCAGAACCCTAATTTATAACAAAATATGGAGAATTCGATTTGTGCTTGATAAACTATCTACCAAGGCTTATAGAATACACATTAAACTTGCACACCTTATTCGTTTTGACCTTTAGTCCTCCATTGATGGAATCATTTCATTGAAGGCAGAAAAAGAAGGCCACACAATTGGGGACAAACACTGCAAGAAATTGACAAATCTGGAAGCTCGACAAACAATGTCTAACAACAAATGCTGACTAACTGAATACCTCGAAGAAGACGGAGCCAGTGCTAGCAATCCAACCCTAGTCTAGAATTTTCAGCGGAATAACATTTCGAATTATCCCCATACATATATACGATGGTCTCCAGAGCAACGCGGGTTTCTAATAGTGCCAATAATCCTGCTCCAGTCATAAGTGTACAATCATCGAATATACCAAGCAATTCGGTTAACATTTCATTGGGTAGTTTGAACAATGCCACGATAGATTACGAGACATTTGTGGTGATTAAAAAAGACATTTCAAATTTCACAGATATACAATGGAAAAATTTGAATTACAACAACGTCAACAATGCTCGATTAATGAAAGGTGAAAACAAAGTCTCTCCTATTTATAACACCAACAATCCAACTTCGGTCAGATGTCAGCTAAACAATAATGCGTGTTCAATAGGCAGCAACAACATGGTTGAATAGGAAGTGAATAAAGTAAGCAACGTGCAAGTTTGTAACATGAATAATTCTAGCAATAGTGCAGGGGGTAGTTCGGACAACACCTCATTGGACTCCGAGACATATGCAACAATTAATATAATAAACGACGACTTAGGCACAACAATTAATGAAATTAATAATAATCAAGATTCTAGCATGGATGAGCCGATTGGAAAGATTAATGACCCTCTTGGAATAACAATTAATAATAACGCAGTCTCCAGCATAGGTGAACCACGTGGTATATCATATACATTCTTTAAACATATTAATATATTTAATTATATTTAAATTTATTAATATATTTAAATTAAATTAAATATCTTAATATTTTTAAAATTATTAACATTTTAAATTTTAAATATGTTAATATATTAAATTAAAAGAAATTTAAATATATTAATGTTTTTAAAAATATACATTTAAATATATTTATATGTTAAATAAGTCATGATAAATTAAAATTATAAAAAAAATTCATCATAAAATTTCCATGTTGTTGACCACTTTTTTCTTTCTTTTATTGTCCCTTTATTTATAACTTTCCTTCTCACTTGCTTTTCTCGACCTTTGTGCTGACGATTCGGAAATTCGCTGATACGATTCGATTCGCCATTTAATACATTAATTTCGATACGGTACGGTATTTGTGGTTAACCAAATCAATAAAGTTAATTTCTCCACTGCAGGTTGCGATTCTGAACAACTGAGCAGAGGGTACAATGCTTCGCTATTTCCTCTGGTTAATAAGCAAGCAACCATCATACGCATTGGTTTCCAGTACCGCTTGCAATTTTGAACATCTTAGCAGAGCGTACCCTCTGTTCCTCCGGAGCAATATAAGCAGCCATCATAGAAATATATAGAAACATCTCACCAACCATCGTAATACATATAGAAACATCCAACCAACTATCTTAATATATATAGAAACATCTGTCCCATGGGACCATTTATACATATATAGAAACATCTATTTTACCCGAGCATTCACAAATTTTACTAATAATTTATATATTAAAAAATGTTATGGAAATTTTATATCTAAAATTTTCAATTATAAAATAGTAAATTCTTTATTAAAAAGGTGGCTTTTTATTAAAAAATTATAAAAATAAATAAATTTTGTAAAAATTTTAAAATATAGTTTTAAATAACAGTCATTATCTAAATTGGTTAAATTGGTTTTAGTAATAGTTGATTTGAAATTCAATTAAAGTGTTTTTTTTTTGTGATTCATCATAAAGATTAATCTACCCAGTTATTATTGAATAAATTTGGATTATAATGGGAATTAGTACTCGTTTTAATTTGTGGAGATTATTTAAATATTCAATATTTCATTCTTTACATTGAATATCAATTTTGAGTTTTTGTTATTTATATTAATATATTTTATTTAGATGTTTACAAATAATAGATTATCTTAAATAGATAAAAATATAAATACATAGAAAAGATTGATATTGGAAATAAGGAATAACAATATGAATAACTGCATTCGGTATTGGAAAACCCTAGAGCTCTCCTCTGTAATGGCGGATTTACCCTGTGATGGAGACGGAGTTTGCATGGTCTGCAAAACTGTCCCGCCAGATAGTGATGTGTTGCTCTGCAATGGCTGCGTTAGCCCCTGGCATATGCAGTGCCTGAACCCTCCTTTGACGGCTCCCCCTACCGGAGATTGGTTCTGTCCCGATTGTTCTCTCCCAACTCAGGATAACCAATCGCAACCTGTTGGTGTTAATAAGTCTTCCAGTGTGCCTGATGATGATTTGATAAGCCAGATCAGGGCGATCCAGGCGGACCCGAATCTTAGCGAGGATGAGAAGGCCAGGAAGAGGCAAGAGCTCATGGCCAGAGGATCCTCCAAGCAGCAAGGGAGCGGCGGCGAGGTCAAAGGTTCTAATCGGGAGGCCAAACGGAACAAGGTGCTGGAGATGTTCGACGAGAGCTTGAACTGCACTTTTTGCATGCAGTTACCCGAGCGACCCGTTACTATCGGCCAAGATCTTGCAGGTCTGCTCCCCCGGATGGGAAATAGCCACGACAGATCTGCTCTAGGAAGCTCAAGAAGCCCTGGCATGGGGTCAAGGCCCTTATCTGACTCCTTTCAGATCCAAATTTCTCAGCCTTCAGGCAGAACCATCATGCAATGGGTTAGCCCTTCAGATCTGGTGCAGGAACTCAAACTGAATCTAGAGCGCAGAATGGGGATCCCATCAAGCCTTCTGCGACTTCTCTTTCAAGGTAAACAACTTGAAGACCCTCTTCCCCTCTCTGCTTACAGCATTTCCAGGAACAGCTCTGTGGTGGTGACCCTTCGTTTGAGAGGAGGTGCAGCGGGACAGTCATCCTCTACTCGGCCTTTCTCATACAAAGACGCAGTTCACTCTGAGAACCCCAATCCCCCGGAAGCCCTTAAATCTAAGGCCTTCTTGGTTGACAAGATTGAAGAAGTTCCCTCTGTTGAACTCATTCATGAAGATCTGGCTTCCCATCTTCAAGAATTTGTAGAAAGAACCATCATTTGCAGATTTAATGGATTGTGGCCGCGATCTTAGGATCTCTATGCATGGATCCATGCAAACTGGACACATCACTGTAAGATCTTTTTTTGTTCGAAGGGTTACTTCATTGTTCTATTTGAAAACAGTAAGCATTATGAAAAGGCCTTAGCAGAGGGCCCTTGGTTCATGGGAACTGCAGGGCTATTCCTGACTCCTTGGTTCCCAGATTTTGATCCAGCTACTGCAGTCATTACCAAGACACCGGTATGGATTCGGCTTCCAAACTTACCTGCCCACCTATGGAGTACTCGTGTCTTCAGAGCTATAGGAGACACCTTGGGCAGCTTCATCAATGGAGATTTATGGCGGGAATCCAAAGGTCTCTACTCATATGCAAGAATATGTGTGGAGTTAGACCTGAGCAAAGGTCTTCCAGAACAAATCAATCTCAAGATAAACGACTTTGTCTGGACCCAGACACTGGATTACGAGAATACTGCTTTTCGGTGCCGCCATTGCCACCAATCTGGGCATTTGCAGAATACATGCCCATCTCGCCCGGCAAAAAAGAACAAGGCCAACGTCTCCAAGCCCAAGTCCAAACGATGGGCTCCTTGCTCTCCTCCTCCAGTCGTGGATTCTGATTCCTCCAGCTCTGAAGATGAAGATAGCGATGAAGAATTGCATCAGGCCCCTCATTTCGTGGCCCCTTCCACCGATGGTCTGGCGCCTTCCTCTGACTCAGCCATTGCTCAGAAACGTGTCCATTTGTCCTCCTCCTCGGATTCAGAAAAGGAGGGCTCCCCTGTGGAGGACCCCAATCTTCAAGTTGTAATTGCTCATCCACCCCAAAATGGTTGGGTTGAAGTTAAAAAAAGGAAAGGGAAAAAGCTTCGTGTTGAAGCCTCTACCCTTTCAGGGTAGTATTCAATGCTTCTTTAAGCTCCCAGTGACTTGTTGTAGCTCCTTGCTTGCTTAACTCCTTCTCCGGAACCGAGGTTGATAGTCCTATCATTTCCGGTTGCCGGTATCCTGCCTCTCTGGAATGTATCCTCTTGTACAATATTTTTTGCTTAATAGAATTAGTCTTAATTCAGAAAAAAAAAAAAAGATATTGGAAATAAGGAAATAATGGTATTATTATAGGAAAGATTCATTTTTATTTTATAAAGTTTTGAAACCAATAATAATAATATGTTAATCTATGTATATTTTCGAATTTTTTCTGTATTGAATTTTATACAGTCGATTTTTTTCCGTATCGAATCGAATTCGTATTATTCGTATTCGAATTCTGTAACTATGCTCCAAACTACAAAATTCAAATATGTCTATCGTGGAGCAATTTTCGACAACTCATTCACAAAATCTACCTCACAGAAATCTGCAAACATTAATAACTTACCTGTTGGGAAGGGAAACATGGCTTGAGGTTCGTTCTCTAAAAAAATCTCAGGATTAAAATTGAGAAAAGAGTAGCTGATCATAATTTTCTAAAACTGTGCAGGGATTTCAATATCACTCCATCTTTTGCCGATGTCAGACACATACTTTGAAATTTCCATAACAATAGAGCATTCACTCCCCTTAGCAAATCCCTAATTCGCAACAAAATACATAGAATTGGATTTGTGCTTGATAGACTATCTACCAAGGCCTATTTAATACACCTTAAACTTGTGCAACTTATTCATTTTGATCTTTGGTCCTCCATTGATGCAATCGCTGCATTGAAGGCATACGAAGAAGCTCGCACAGCCAGGGACAGACACCGTAAGAAATTGACAAATCTGGAAGCTCGAGAAACAATGTCTAACAACAAACGTTGACTAAATGTGTACCTCGAAGAAGACGAAGCCGGTGCCAGCAATCCAACCCTGAATAACATTTCAAATTATCCCCATACAAATACGATGGTCTCCAGAGCAACACATGTTTCTAATAGTACCGGCAAACCAGCTATATTCAGAAGTGTACAGTCATCCAATAGACCAAGAAATTAAGTTAAAATTATGTTGGGTAGTTTGAACGACATCTGCAGCGATTAATAAAGACATTTTGAATTTCACAGATATAGAATGGAACAATTTGAATTACAACAACATCAACCATTCTCGATTAATTAATGGTGAAAGCAATGTCTCTCCAGTTTCTAGTGCCAACAATACAACTTGGGTCAGAGGTCAGCCAAACAATAATGTGTGTTCAATAAGAAACAACACCACAGTTGAACAGGCAGCCAATAAACTAAGCAACGTGCAAGTTTGTAACATGAATAATTATGGCAATAATGCAAGGGGTAGTTTAGACAACACCTCATTGGACTCCGAGACATATGCAACAATTAATATAATAAACAATGACTCAGGCACAACAGTTAATGAAATTAATAATAATCCAGATTCCAGCATGGGTGAGCTGATTGGAAAGATTAATTACCCTTTTGGCATAACGGTAAATAATAACTCAGTCTCCAACGTAGGTGAACCATGTGGTATATCATATACATTCTTTAAACATATTAATATATTTAATTATATTTAAATTTAATTTAATATATTAATATTTTTAAAATTATCAACATTTTAAATATATTAATATATTAAATTAGAAATTTTTTTAAATATATTAATGTTTTTAAAAATATACATTTAAATATATTTATATATTAAATAAGTAATAAAAAATTAAAATTATAAAAAAAATTCATCATAAAATTTCTATGATGTCGGTCATTTCTTTTTTTCCTTTGTTATCCTTTTATTTATAACTCTCCTTCTCACTTGCTTTTCTCGACTTTTCTCCTGATGATGGGCTTGTTGTAGACTCGAAACGTCGACATTCAAATATGTCTAATATGGAGAAATTTCCAACAACTCATTCACAAAATCTACCCCACAGAAATCTGCAAACATTAATCCAACATATAAATTAATCAGACATGTCAATGATTTTGCTCAGAGGGAAGACCTAGATGTGGAGGGTTCTGATTGATCACGAATGGGTGAGGGAAGACCAACGTAACCGGAACGCGTACCCTTGACCATCCCTCATGGACTAATCAATCATGGGGAGGGTAGAGATAAGGCCCACTAGCTATGTGTTGCGACTTCCCCCTCATGTGATGTCAACAGGAAGGAACCAGGGGTGGCGCAATTTCTCCTGGTACATTGGATCCGGTGGAGGAGACGAGGGTTGTCCGATGTGGGGATGGAACCATGAGTCAACACCCTGATTGCGCTAGCCCCTATCTAAGTTTATGGTCGTGCAACTTGAATCGGTGCAAACTGTAGATCATAAGTGCATGATGCATGGACCGATGAACTAACAAAATGTGGGGAACAAGGCCATGCGATCGAGCTTAATTGAGTGTGGAGGATAGCAAGGTGGGGACCGATAGGGTTATGGTAGTAGGGTTGGATTAATTAAATTTGATGAAATATAACTATTAATACAAATCATGATAATGCACATATAAATGTTAATAAATATAATTAAACCTAAATAAGTATAATTAAGTATAAATAACAATAATCATAACTATTAGTTACATGTTGAAAATAAATAAATGTTTATATATATATATATATATATATATATATATATATATATATTAGTCTATTAAAAAAACATAATAATAATGAATGATATACAACTAGCATCCCATTCCTCTAGTTGAACCAGAGGGGTTGGATTTTCGGTAGTAACTCCTTCCACTAGAGGAGTGGTAGGATGGGGTTTTCAAAAGTGGTATCAGAGAATCCAAGTTCAAAACTTGGACTGGATGAGCTTCATCACGAATAAACGATGATTTTTAGAAATTACCTAAGTGAGTCGTTAGGTGTTAAAAGATGGTCTAAATCAATAACAAATCTAAAGGGGGCATTATTCACTCTGTGACCTGATTGGAACAACATGAAGTTCAACAATCAACATGACTGAACAAATTTCTATTTGTAATAAATCAGTAATTTGTGTAAGGCTGCAGACTTCAGATGGTAAATTGCTTTAGTTTTGTGCTAATATGGTTATTTTGGTGCAAGAAGATTGTTATGGAAACTATGCAAGGGCATAACCCTGTAGCTAATTGATTGTTTATTTGAGTGATTATGAACTAATCGCTTATATTACTTGAATTGTAATTGATGTATATGAGATACTGAATATTATGAGTATGTTAATGTGGTTGTATTAGCACAACAAGATCACCATGGTAGCTCCATGAGCATGAAATTCATGGCCATAACTATGTTTGTTTACTTATTTAATTGCATTATCTAATAGTGTGTGTGATTGACAACACATCACGCGCATCATAAGACAGAGCCAAAGTAGAAATGAGGAATAGAATGGTGCAATATAGTTCTAAACAGTCTCAGCATGGAAGTGAAGAAGTCAGGGCCAATGAAGACGAAATATCAGTTGAACAAGGGGGAGGGAGTCATTCTCTAGATTGGATGAATATCCTGAGAATCATAAGGGATGAAGTTAGAAGCTTCAAGGCAAATAATGAGAGGCTGATAAGAGCCGAAGAGAGGCAAGCTAAGATAAATGCAATCATTCTACAAAGTTTTTATATTTGTAGAGGCAGAGGCATTATGAGATGAGGGCTAGTCATAGAAACAGAAGGAGTCCTTGGTGATTAAGGAGTATATTAATGAGGCATATGGTGGTAGGTCCAAGAAGAGGCATAGGCATGAAAGTGATGACATCGTGAAGGGAGATGCACCATTGATCACCCCAAAAGGAGGAACTAGCATTGATGTGCATCATTCTGGCAAACCATCCAATGTTACTACTAGGAGGCACTACCATTACTCCCATCAGCACCACCATCATCATCCACGAAGAAAGGAAAAGGATCATATGCCTATGGAGTTTAAGAAAGCTAAGCCACCCACATTTGATGGCGATATGAAGAAGGCAGAGGATGCAAAATCTTGGTTGTTAGGCATGAATAAGTTTTTCAGAATACATAACTATTCTAAAAACATGAAAGCTAGAGTTTCCACTTACAACTTGAAGGGAAAAACATATATATGGTGGGAAGATATAAAGAATGTTAGAGGTATTGTTAAGAGGGATTTGACTTGGATGGAATTTGAAAATATCTTCATAGAGCAGTATCTGTCGGAACGGTATTATGATGGCAAGGTAAAGGAGTTCAATGAACTCAAGATGGGGCAATTATTAGATGAGGAATTTGTCACCAAGTTCCTAGGGTTGTTGAGCTATGTACCATATCTCAGGGATGAGAAAGCCAAGATTCAAAGGTTCATCAGTGGGTTGCCTTTGTCATTCAGAGATAAAATTGACTTTTTGGAACCATCGACTTTGAAGGATGCCATCGAAAAGCTGAAGCACTATTATGAGAAAGCAAGATGCATGTTATAGACATTTTTGGGTACTGCAACCCCAAGCATAAAATGTCCATAAACCAAGGGCTCCTAAGTCCCTAAAAGTGTTGTTCTAACCCCTAAAGGAACAAGGTCAACTGATTACAGCTTCTCCCAGAAGTTCTCCATGAAAAAACTGCTCAAAACTGGTCAAAACAAGATTATTTCACTTGCTCCATAGGCAAAGTGCGTTGCATCTCACCTAAGTACACTATGTGGGTGTGTTGCATTTCAAAAAGCCCTTCTATGGGGTGTGATGGGAGAGAAGTGACAAATGGCAGTGTCAATCCGCGAGGTGGAGAGACATGGAATCTTCCAGAAACTTCCCCTGTGACACTTGCCTCTCTAAATTCGACCAAGGAAGAGTAAGAGATCATCAATCTCCAAGTGGAAGCAAGAACTATCAGAGGGAAGACACTAATAAAATCACAAGCTGACTCATCTCCTTTACAGATATCTATATATGGATCCCTCATCCCAGAAATCCAGAGGCTAGAATTTTGCCTCTTGTAAGGAATTGCTGTTGGTTTCTTGAGACAACATCATAGTGTTGGGTGATCTAAGCTTTGTATGAGGTGAAGAAGGGCTTACTTGCTGAGAGGATGATGCTGGGTTAGAACAACTGGTTGTAACTCCCCTTGGCTCTTTCTTGATTATCAATAAAAGCTATTCAAGTTTTCCTCCATACTCTTATGTCATTTATGTTTTATGAATTTGTATGGTCAATTTACATCTGATCCTAGATTGTTTATGATTATAGATCCATGTTCTTGTATAGTGCTGTGCTACTCTGATTCTACAGGTACTCTGTGAAGCTGGGCGTACAAAGAAGCAAGTAGCAAAGGGCTATCAGAAGAGGGAGGAGTCGAACTAGGAGCCAAGCGCAAGACAGAGGTTGGTCTCTCTTGTTCTTCTCTCATCTATATTTCATAAGGGAAAAACGAAAGTAGCTTTACTCTGTTTGTTTCTAAGGTAGCTACCACACCTTAGTGGGATAAGCAGTTCTGTATAGACACTTTTCCCTGTAACAAGTAGGCCATAGATCAAAGGCAACTGGCAGGAAAAGAATAACATTGGAAATATGAGTAATTGGCCGAAGAGAAACTCAGAAAAGAGGTACGGTAAACAACTAACCCCTATAAACTAGTTTGAGCAAAAATATAATGTTGTTGTTAAGAAAAATGTGCAATAAATAGTAGCGGAGCAGATAAAGTTTGAGGAATGAGAGCCACTAAAATGTTATATTTGTGGTGAAAACAATAGGAAAAGGGACTGCCCACATGTTGGCTTGATGGGGCCTGACCCAGGTTCAGAGTTAATTAGCCAAATAAATCCCTATATTGTTGGCCCTTTCGACATCAACCTGCAGAGCGTGGCCTGAAGTCTCACCCGAAGCAGTATGGGGGGATGTTGGAACCAAGTTCCCGCACCCTTGAGATGTCGATTTAGTCCAACTGTGCCTACCTTTGCATAGGTCACTTCGCGCACTGTGATGACCTGCAAGACCTTCGCGATCTATTATAATCACCTTCGCGCAACCCTAACCAGGGGCTGAGATGCTTCCACGCTACTTTGGTAGCGATCTGCGCTATCTCCCCAAACTATACCACGGATCTTACTTATCTTCTTAAAGATCTTAGTTAACTTCATGTAAACATATACTTTATCTCACATTCACTTAATTATCACAATCAAATATGTTAGCGCATCATATAAATAGTAGAAATACAATTCATACCCAATATATTCAATGTAGAAAACTTGAAATAAATACACAGGAATGATATAAAACTTCTCTTTATTAATGCTTCCAATTGTTGCAGAATCGACTTGCCCTGCACACTCAGTTGTAGTGGTCTGCGCACTCAACTGCAGACTACTAGGCCTCTGCGCACTCAGCTGCAGAGCCTTCTCTTACTTTATGACCCAAACTAGACTTTACACTTCAGATACTCTACGATGCTTCTATTCCATCATCATTAAATGATTGATTCCATTACTGATTTACACTTAGAGCCTCACTCTATTTATACAATCCCATGATCAGCAGACCATGGGTAGATCTCTATAGCTGGCATTACATTGCAAAATTAAGGGCGGACAACCTTATGACTCATTTACCAGCTACACGCTCCACACCCACAAAATGTGGAGTCTTTACATCGAAGTTACAATTTGTGACCAAAATCTGGGCTTTAAGCCCTAAAACTTCCCTTGGGGGGTCCCGTGCCCAACAAGCCCCCAACACAAACATCGTGGCTCATCCTCGAGTCACTCTGTCAGTGCGGAGATCTTTGCACAAAGACTTGCCAATTCTGCCTGGACTGTTGCAAGATCGACAACGCATTGAGCGGCTGCCTGCTGCACTTATTGGACACACTATTCAGAAACCACTGTAACTGAACTACTTCCCTGAACCTGTTCCTGTGTTCCTTGCATCTGTGCGAGATTTGCTTCAATAGAGGTTGTAATGACAAAAGCCTCATCAATCCATGACTGTACGCGCGCCTTCAAAACGGCTTCCTTGTGGCGAGCAACATCCACCTACTCCTTAAGCGCTTTCACCCGCTACATCCGCGCGAGCCTCTGTGTAAGGGAAACTGTCTATGCGGTCCCTTTTACTTCATCGTACTTTTGTTGTAGCTTGCGCACCTCTGTTTCTAGGCGTTGTATGTTCAGGTCCTCCTGCAGAGTAGTCAGAACCTTGAACGATTCCTTGAACAACTTTGTGCAGTCCTTTACTGCACTGTTGACCTCCACTATGGTTGTTGTAATGGCACTGGTGCACTGTTCCTTAATCTATGGCGGAGTTGAAGGTTGTGCCTTCAGTTGCAGTTCGGCTATCTGAAGGTTCATCTCTAACTGAACCTTAGCCATCTCTTCCTTTGCCTTGCGCACCCTTGCCGCTAGTTTTCGGATGCGTGCCTCCACTGGTTCCTCTGCTTAGATGACCAACTCCGAGACCATCTAGCAGTCTTCCTCGACCACCTACACAAGCTGTCAGTTACGTGCCACTGCTTCATCGCGCTCCAGGCTCAACTGTTCAATATTGATGCGCTGCTTGCTCATGACCTGGAGCGCGCGACCCTCCTTGTCTTGCAGTTCTACGGTAACTCTGTCTTGCAAAACGTAGAGCGTCTCCTGATGGTGCACTACTAGATTTATCCCGACTCCCTTCAGCCCGCTGACCATAGGTCTGTCAGCCTCCTTTTCTGTGACGAGTGCTCCCTCTAGAAGCACTATAATGTTGGTCATTCAGGTGCACAACATTTCTTCAGCCGCAGATGTGCCTACTACGAGGCTGGTTGAAAAAGTACCAACCTATGGAGTGCGCACCTGCAACTCCTGTATCTGTGCTCAGAGATCCCCCAACACCGTTTTGTGTTCCTCTGCAAACTACTGGAGGGCCTCTGCTATGACGTCCCTCACCGTCTCCCCAATGTCATGTAGATCCCCCTTGGTGAGGGTGATCGGGTCGAAAGAAGTCTTTGAAGCCTTCGACTTTTTCCATGGCCCTATCTGCTCTGTTAGGTGCTATCGTTTTAGCTGTGTGGACATCATCTGTGGGTCCACGCCACCTTCTTCTAGATCTGTTTCATGTTCAGGTGAAGGTGACTTCTGGCCTTCGTGCTCCTTCAACTATCTTGGCACTTTTTGGGGCTTCTCCTACCGTTATGGCCTATGCGGCCTCCTTAGCAATCATTTCTCTAGTATCCATGGCTTCCTCAGGCGCTGCCATATTGCTATTCCACAATTCTCTCAACGGCTTGGGTAAGTGCTCAAACAATGACTTCGACTTCAAAAGATCAAACAAATCTTAGTTCATGAATCTCTGGGTGCACAACAACTCAATTCTCAAATGGCCAAGTGTTGTTTGCTAAGCAGCCTTTTACAATTTATAACGCCTTTTGAATTTGAATTCGACCGTTCCCCCCACATTCAGTCCATTAATGCTCACTTGGCGACAGATTTTCAAGAATCTGGTCCATAAAGTTCGCCTTAAATTCCTACCGCCCGCTCCATTTGGTCTCAAGCCAAGCATCACATCATGAGTAGTGACTATAACGGTCACTTTCCAGCTAACCCACGCGACAGTGCAACTACCCTCGCGCTGTCGCGAACCTTGTGACACTTCACTATTGCGCGCAGTCCTGTCATCGCACAACTCCTGGGCGGAGTAGTTTATAGTCCCATGCCCCCTTTCAGCTGCCTGGAGCGCTAAGGCTGTGCTTCCTGTGGCTAGTCAGATGGCTAGGTCACCTGTGTATGGCTTCAAATGACTACCATTTACTTTTCCTGGGAAGAGTTCGCCATTTAACCTTACCAACTGCACCATGCCACCATCTGTGATCTCCTTACTAACATATGGTCCCAATCAATGCATTCTGAGCTTCCTTGGGAATTGATCAAACTTACTATCATATAGCAACACCAAATCATTCACCTTAAAGGTGCGCAACTTAATATGTCGATCGTGCTAGGCCTTTTCGCGCTGCTTCTGTACTTGCTGGTGAAATCCAACTAAACCATTCTTCTTCAAGTTCCTCCAATTGTGTGAGCCTCTCCTCCAGGGCTCCACGATCCATCATACCTATGAGCGCCATTATGTGTAGACTGGGCATGATGTACTCCATAGGCATTATGGCTTCTACTCCATAGACAAGCCGAAAAGGTGTTTGTCCTGTCAGTTTCTTGCATGTCGTCCTATAAGCCCATAGTACTGTGGGTATGCATAGGTCCCAATCACTTCACTACGCGTTACATACTTTGTTCAACGCGTTGCATACCTTGTGGAATGGTTCCGCATGGATAATCTTCTGCATGATTGTTCTTCCTACATAATTCTTTCCCAACATTAAGAGCCATTTGCACATCGGTCCCACCAACACATGCTTATTGACCATACCTCTCAACGCAGAGTTCATGTGCATCCGCGTAGGTTGTTTTCCATATGCGTGCACCCCCTGGCCAGATGCGCACACGGACTATCTTGTCCATTGTATTTGTTTGTCAATCACACTCTAGTCTTCCCAAATCATGTGCGCATCATCCTTCTACACTTGCGCTAGTTGTCAAAGCTCCCTTTGTGCGTACCCGACCACCTTGCGGGCGTAGCGTGCAATACCCAATCCAAGGTCTGGAAGCGTTGCTTTTCCGACACCTCCCTTTTGAATTTATTCAAGAAGGTGTCTACCTCACTTAGACCATCATAACTAGGCAAGTCTCTTACTTCTGTTGATAAACAGGGCAATGACCTTGTCATCATACTACAATTCAATGTAGTTACCTCATGTAACCAATTCTTCCATTGTTTCGTTTCCTCATCTGAATCGAATGTATAGGAGCTTTCGCACTCCCATACAATCCGCCCATCTGGAGTGGGATTCACCTAGTCCTAGTTTCGCGCTATTATCTTATAGATGCAGTCCAAATCGTCATCACTTTCATAGTCACGCACCGGCTCTGTATAACACGATCCTTCAGCAGGGTCCAGGGGTATAACTACGTGCAGTGACTTCTTCTAAAAAATCATCTTGCACTTCTTTAGATTAATCACCTAGTTCATGTCAGTGGCCCAATCAATTCCCAAGAGCACGGGGTAGGGATTGTCGTCATCAACAATCTCTATCACTTCAAAGTCTGCGAGTACGCTTGCTCCCTCAATGTCCATGGTTATGCCCTGCAATCACCCCATGGGTATTATTTTCTATTGGTTCGCCATTCGCAGTTGAATAGGAGACCACTGCAGCATAGGTCTCCCCATTTGCTCCTATGTCTGCTTTGGTAGAACATTTGTATCTGAACATAAATCCAGGATAACTTGATCCATCTCATATTCTTCGATCTGCGCGATCAGTCTCATTTTGCTTCCCATTCTTGTCTTGTGTTTTATGATCTTCCTGACTACACGTGGTTCTCCTGGCACGGTCCCTGTGCATCTCTTAATGAGTTCCTGTAACCCTTTTACCGCCTTACTGTCGCGCATTAGCTTCATACATGTCTCCAGGAACATTGTAAGCATAGATGGGTCCATCTCTAGCTCCAATTTATCTTTGCTTCTTGAAGTGGAGGCCTTAGCAAAGCTCTTCTTAGCTTCCATGAAAGTTTCCTGAGTGCGCTCCAAATAAAACTCTTCTTCCTTCGCCAGAGCTTTGTGAACCCAAGTACTATCCTTTGGTTTTTTGCCTTTGTCATATCTTGTCGTGATTCCACTTCAGAGCACAATGTTTACATTCAGATCTTCCTCACGTGTTTTATACCTCATCATCTGCAGGTTTTGAGTCGGGGGAGGCGGTAGCGCTCCTTTGTCACATATCCTAGCTATTAGTGTAGGAAAATCTTCAATCTTGTGATCAAACAAGTTGCAATACAAACATGATGGGCGTGTTGGATTTGTACAATCGTGGGTATAATGTCTTGAACCTCTGAAATTGTAGCATATCAACTATTTGCGACCTCTTCTAGGTCCTCCTCCGCCTCGGCTTCGTCCGCGCCCCTAAAATCCTGTTCGTGCCATTCCTGCATTCTGGTTAAGGGGCTGCGTTTCAGCTTGAACTCTGTAGGTGGGAGTTTTATCCATCATTAACTCATAGCTTCTACAAGTGCACTCATTGTGTCCTACCGATCTACAAAAGTTGCAGAACAATTGTTGTGAATTTTCCGTATACTTCTGTAACAAATGGCAGTTGTCTGTGGCATGTTTTCCAGCTATTCGACAAATTGCACACCACAAAGCAGGTGTCGCGCTAGGTCCTACTTGTGCTTCTGGTATTAAGGGTATTAGCCCTTCTCTTGCTAGGTAATTTGCGAAAACCGGGCAGTGGTCCTTATCATGACCCTGACCCTTGCATTTTATGCACCATACCTCTTCGTCCTGTCCTGTCCTGTTTTAGACTTTGCATCTCCAGGCATAAATTCTTTAGCTACACGTGGATCTGCTGAACTCCTAAGTTAGGATCCTGCATCGGGGTCTCATGTAGCCTCATTGCGATCTCTGAGGCCTTTGCTTGAGTCGTTAAATTCTGCTGTGATAGCACACTCCTCAGATGTGGTGTTAGTGATGCTACAAACCATTCGCGATGTTGTCCATCCGTCAGATTCACATTAGCTTTGCGAATCGTGTGTTTTAGTCTTTGATCTAGCTCCCAAGGAGTCTTTCCTAGTAGCATCGTGATCTCTTTGAATCCAATGACCTTCAAACTTCGGCTTGCTAAATTCTATGTTTAGCACTGCTTGGATATCCGCGATTCCCGCATTTGGATTATCATTGGAGTGCTTAATATACCAGGTCAGCGCGCGGTCCTGCAGGGTGCTAACTAGTGTTGCTTTCTTTATATTGTCATCTGTAACTCCTTGTGCTTCCCATACGGCTCTTACAACGAACCAAAATTGGTCCAGATCCTCATTTCCCAATCCCTTGAACACAGGTAACTTTATCGTGCTTGCCATATTGAATTGCGGTGGTAGCGGAGGTGGTATGGGTGAAGATGGAGGTGATGGCGGTGTGGGTGGGGGTGGTATTCACGGAATTCTTTTCCTTATTAGATGGATCACACTTCATGGCGAGACCTTCGCGAGCTCTTCCTTGTCCCCTCGCGGAGGTGAAATCAAGAGGCTAGTTTCGGGTCCCTTACTTCCTTTATTCCTATAAGCTTTTTCACTTTGCATAGCCTTGAACATCAAGGTAACTGCATAACCCTCTTTTCACACAATAGCATTTTAATCCAAGTATTAAAATATTTTACCTACTTACCTCGCGGTCCTTTGAGAAAGTGTTGCTCCACCTCGCTATAGCTAACTAAGGTGTCAACCACGAGTAATGAATCCTCCTATAATACCATCATGCCAATGATCAACGGTGCGCGCGATCTTAGCCTCTGATGCTTCCAACCTTCACACTAACTATGGGGTCCACACAATAGGATTGTTGAGTTTCCACCTTCCTTGGCTATCTGCTAGCTTCGCAATCCACTAGTACAACTCAGTAGGGAAAGACGCGAAGAAGATTTCGTGGATCTTTGTGTATAGGTAGCAGTCTAACCCCTCTTCTTTTGTTAGTCGCGGGTTCCTGTTCTCTTGCATCGCGAACTCGTGAATTCTTCTGTCCAACCAGCCCTCAATTTCCTTCTTAGTTGGATTCCAATGATACGACATCAGACATATCTATGCAGATTCCGGTCCTGACAACGAAACCATTTGTTGGCTTAATGGCGCCTGACCCAGGTTTAGAGTTAATTAGCCAAACAAATCCCTACACTATTGGCCCTTTCGGCATCAGCTCGCAGAGCGTGGACTGAAGTCTCACCTGAAGTAGTATGGGGGGATGCTGGAATCAAATTTCTGCACCCTTGAGATGTCTTAGGTGTTAATTTAGTCCAACTGTGCCTACCTTTTTGCAGGTCACTTATCGCATTGTGCTGACTTGCGTGACCTTCGCGATCTATTATAATCACCTTCGCGCAACCCTAACCAGGGGCTGAGGTGCTTTCATTCTACTTTGGCAGTGATCTGCGCTATCTCCCCAAACTATACTGTGGATCTTACTTATCTTCTTAAAGATCTTAGTTAACTTTGTGTAAATAGATACTTTATCTCACATTCACTTTATTATCATAGTCAAATATGTTCACGCATCATATAAATAGTAGAAATGCAATTCATATCCAATACATTTAATGCAGACAACAGGAAATAAATACACATGAATGATATAAAACTTCTCTTTATCAATGCTTCCAACTGTTACAGACTTGACTCACCCTGTACACTCAACTACAGGGGTCCCCGCACTCAGCTGCAGACTACTAGGCATCTGCGCACTCAGTTGCAGAGCCTTCTCCTACTCTATGACCCAAACTTGACTTTACACTTCAGATACTCTGCTATGCTTTTATTCCATCATCATAAATTGATTGATTCCATTATTGATTTACACTTAGAGCCTCGCTCTATTTATACAATCCCATGGTTCGCGGACCATGGGTAGATCTCTACAGCCGACATTACATTACAAAATTAAGGGTAGAAAACCCTATGACTCATTTACCAGCTACGCGCCCACAAAATGCGGAGTCTTTACATCAAAGTTACAATTTTTGACCAAAATCCAGGGTCTAAGCCCCAAAACTTCCCTTGGGGGATTCCGCGCCCAACACCACATCAACAGAATGTTGGACAAAATATTTATAGTTCTCAAGAAGCTTGCACAATAGGCGAACTAGCTCAACATGTGCCGAGAATTTATGTAGCAATGGACGACTGCCAAGAATATAACCAAACATCCATCATTGAGATGGAAGGTAAGTTGCACGATCAAGTTATTTCCATTTTAGTTAATCCAAGTTCTAATTATAGTTATGTGAACCAAATCTTGTTGATAAATGCAATCTAGTCAAGGAAGTGCATGAAGAACCATGGCTGGTTCAGTTAACAACTGGATTAAAAAGGAAAATCAATCATTAGGTAAGGTAATGTGTATTCAAGCTCAGTGGAACGCCTACAAAATCTCACTTGAATGTATTTCCATTAGGTTCATATGGCATACTATTGTGCATGGATTGGTTGTATTTACAAATAACCAAGGTGGATTGTTTTAAAAAAGAAATAAAGTTCTTAGATGAGCAAGGAGAGGGCAGGGTCATGTAGGTAAAAATAAAGCCTACATCAGTAAGGTTGATCACTGCTATGTAGGCCAAACACAACACCAAAAAAGGATGTACATAGTTTGCAATGCAAATTTCAAGCGATGAGAAAGATGAAAATGATATTATGATTGGGGAAAAGGAACTATTGAAAAAGTACCCTATTTTGCAGCATTATGCAGATACCTTTCCAAGGGAGGTTCCTATATTACCCCCTCATAGAGAGATAGATTTCTCTATCAATTTGGTACCTGGAACAACACCAACATCCAAGACACAATACAAAATGATTACCCCTGAGATGGTGGAGCTAACGTTCTAGCTAAAGGAAATGCTTGATAAGGGTTACATAAGGCCAAGTGTATCTCCATGGGGAGCATCTGTATTGTTTCTAAAGAAGAAAGATGGAACACTTAGACTATGCATCGATCACAGACAACTAAACGAGGTGACCATCAAGATTGGGTACCCATTGTCAAGGAGAAATGATAATTTTGATCAACTGAGAGGAGAAGCAATCTTCTCAAAGATTGACTTGAGGTCAGGGTACCACCAAGTAAGGATAAAGGAGGAGGATATTCATAAAAATGCTTTCAGAATAAGATATGGACACTATGAATTTGTAGTGGTACCCTTTGGACTTACTAATGCCCCTGACTCATTCATGTGTTTAATAAACAACATGTTGTGACCCTATTTGAACAAGTTTGTCATTATGTTTGTTGATGACATACTAGTGTACTCCAAGACAAAGGAAGAGCATGTGAAGTATCTGGCGGTAGTGTTGAAATTTCTAAGGGAGCATAAGATCTATGCAAATCTCAACAAGTGTGGCTTTTTCCCGCCATAGATAAACTACTTGGGGGTCCATAAAGAAGGGATATCAGTTGATCCATAGAATATCAAAGCTATAATGGAATAGCCAACGCTAAGGAATGTGAATTAGATCAAGTCATTCATGGGATTGACAGGTTAATATAAGAGATTCATCAAGAACTTCTCTAAGATAGGCCACCCTATCACATCCTTGAAGAGAAAAGGGAAGAAATTTGAGTGGACAACTCGGTGTGCAACAAGATTTGAGAAATTGAAGAAGTTTCTCACCAATGCACCAATGTTGAGGATTGCAGACCTTAACAAGAATTTTGTGGTATGCATGGATGCCTACAAGGAAGGGATCAGTGGAGTCTTGAGGTAGGAAGGGTAGGTAGTGTGCTATGAGTCAAGAAAATTAAATGAGCATGAGGTTAATTATGTAACTCATGACTTAGAGTTAGTTTCCATCATCCATGCATTAAAGATGTGGAGGCATTACCTCCTTGGTAGAAAATTCATACTTATGACATACCATAGTGGGATCAAGTATTTGTTTGAGCAACCTAATATGAATGTTAGGCAAGCAAGATGGTTGGCCACACTCAGTTAGTTTGATTTTGAAATTAGGTACATTAAAGTTAAAGAAAATCAGGTTTTTGATCCTTTGAGCAGAAGAGTTCAGGTGAGTCAAGTGGTGGTTGTAAGTTCTTATAAAAAAAACTTGGTAGAAAAGGTAAAAATGTTGGAAAACATGATGAAAAATACCAGCAATTGAGAGAAACATTGCTACAATGTGGTGAGGAATATCACCTCATTGATGATGGCCTAATCATATTTAAAAATAGAATTTATGTGTCGAATAGTGAGAAATTAAAAAGGCTCATAATGAAAGAATTTCATGATAAGCCTTATTCAGGTCATCCAGGGTACCAGAAGACACTTACAACTGTTAAAAAGTTTTATTTTTGGTCAAACTTGAAAAAGGAAGTGGTTGATTTTGTAGAAGAATTCTTAGAATTCCACTAGGTGAAGGCTGAATGCAAGCATCCAAAAGGCTTGTTGCGTCTTATCCCCATTCCATAATGGAAGTGGGAGACGATTTCCATAGTTTTCCCTAAAAACACTTAGGCAACATGATGCAATCATGGTAGTGATTGATAAGTTGCACAAGATAGCTTATTTTGCAGTAGTTAAGTCCATTAATTATGCTAGTGAAGTGGCACAAATCTTCATAAAGGAGATTGTAAGACTGCATGGTATTCATAAGAAAATTATATTAGACAAAGATGCCAAGTTTACTTCACGATTCTGGAAGGAATTATTTGTAGGTTTGGGAACAGAGTTGACATTTAGCACAAAGTATCACCCACAGACAGATGGGAAAAAAGAGAGCATAAATAGGATCCTTGAAGACATGTTGAGGATGTATGTAATGCATCAACCCAAGAAATGGGAAGAATACCTTCCACTTGTATATTTTGATTACAACAATGGATACAAATAATCCATAAATATGAACCCATTCAAGGCATTGTATGGTAGGATTTGCAACACTCCTATTATTAAGAAATCTAGGGGTAGCAAGATGATTGATTTCTCTTTGATGATAATTTCTTGTGATTACTTTTTACTTCTCTTAGTTCTATTCTTCTTCAACTTGATTATTATTGTGTTTTTTCATCAAAAAATGACCAAAACATAAAGGACAATGAGACAAGCAGACACAAGATATAGGCGATCAGCCAAGGCCAAAACCTCTCTGATCTGAGAGGAAAACCAATGAGAATTCTTCTTCTTATAGAACCTTCAATTGATGAATTACAAGGCCTATACACTTCACCAAATGACCCCTCCAAGGCCACATCACAACACTTCTTTCAGTTAACAATTCTTCCATAAGATCAACACTGGTAAAACTGAGTGCACCACATCAGACTTTGGATCTTATTCAATTTTTCAGCACTTGTCACATGTATGCTATTGTGGTATACTTTTGATCTTCTAAAAATATTCACATGTGGACTGAATATGAAATATTTAAAAGGCTTCCCTTCTTAGCTATGAATGATCTTATTTTTATAATAACTCCACTCTATTGATCCATGACACTTTACTTTGTCGGTTTCCTGAGATGACTATAACTTGACTTTTGTTGGAACATGAGTGAGATGAATAACCTAAAAGATAGTCCTTCCTATCTCTGTTCATTTTCTTCTTCACTTGGTTTACACAAGCTTCTGTGTTATACATAACAAACTGAATTTATGCCTCACAAATGAAGTTGAGATTTCAATACATAGCCTCTATGTCATTCCTTGTGGGCCAACTTGTCAATTTCCCTGGGCCGACTTGTCATAGTTTGGTAGGTCAACTTGATGCTTGAGTTTAGACATGGTCTTGGAGGGTTCCTTTACTCCTTTTGACTCAAATAAAATTTCTTGTATAATATGTAACTTGCCCAAAATGGGTCTCTCATACATGACAATGAATCCAATGACTTGAAGACTCAATAACAAACCCTAAGAGCTCACAGTGGGAGATTGACCTAAAAATAAATTTCCTTGAGCATGAAACCCATGCCTCAAGAACAACAATAAATTTATTTTTATCATTACATCAAATACATAAAATAATGATTACATATGTCATTATGAAGACCGAACCTAGTTACATATTTCAACACTCCCTCTTAACTAGGGAGGTATTCATAATTCATACAAGGTACTTGGACATTCTCAATCTGAATAATTCTCATAGGAAGAGTCATATTGGTAACCCATCTATATAGCATGATATCATCCATCATTGTCACATAGAAAGGCCTTGACTAACAACTCAATCTCTCCACAAGATTAGAGCACAATGTTGGTGATACCAATGATTTATAGAGACCTACATCATTGTCTCTCCAGGAGCATACCCCACCCAGGTGTTCATAGGGTATGTCCTTCTAGGACTATTCTCATCTTAGATTCCCAGTCCTCAAAGAATATCGGTCCTCTAAAACTACTCTTATCTTGGATTCCCTACCACATCCTCAAATAGTATCAGATGTCATATGCTTACCCAATCCTCTATTCTTTCTTCCTAAGTGAAGAAAAGAATGATGTGTCTATCTCTCCCTCTTAACTAGGGAGGATATACCCATTCCAATGAAGGAATGTACCCATTCCTATAAAAGAAACATACCCAATCTACCTCTTAATCATGGAATTGTCCAAGTATCCTCTTAGCATAGGGACTTGCTTCCTAATTTATTCTTAATTAGAAACTTGCTCCTAGGCTCCCTCTTAACTAAGGACATGTTTCTAGTAACTCCTTCTTCATTGGTTATCATGGGACCTTTAGCTGCTTGTATCACTCCTCCATTCAATGTCATGAACTTAATTTTTAACATTATGGAGCCTCCATCTTTGGGACTTATATCTATGGCATCGACCATCCATCAATTTCCTTCTCAAATTTGGGTAGTCATGTCTTTCTTCTTTTTATCGAAAAGTGGTCCATTAGACCATATATGGTTTTTCCTCATACAACTACCTTTTCAGCATCATGTATCCTTCAGGATCTTCCATCTCACCACAAGTACCAGTTGTAGATTACATCCACACATTTCTTTTGGTATCCCTACATTATCCCATCCAGATATTGTTCAAACATCAGAAATGAACATCAAATCAAAAATTACCTTTTGTGATGGCCCTTCATCATGACATATGCTTGTTACAACATCAACGTCTGGCATTCATGATGACACATCTCCAATATATTCATTTTTCAATGACCTTCTTTATTTTAAGAACTTTTCCAAGGTCTTAATATCTTTCCCATGGAGATATCATAGTTAATTATTCTAGTCATTGGATGTTGATTATCTTCTCCATAGTTTCATCCTTTACGATCTCTTATTTTCCCATATTACTTCCCAAGAACTCCCAATCATAGTTCCTTCATTTTGTCAACCACCTCATATTCCATATGAGGACATATTATGTTGATTCCATCTATTTAATATGTGACCCATGCCTTTACTCATCCTTTTAATGAAAGAGATACTTTTCCCTTGATCATGCTCATGCATTCTTTCTATCTACAACTATTAGTGACTTTACTTATTGATCATATGCATACATACCACTTTTCTTCTTTGGTCATCTAGACTTCCTTCATTCGTTTCATGTCCTTGATTGAGAGTGCTTCAATCTTATTTGATATGTTGTAAACCTTTTTCATCATACCATCTTCTTTCAAACAATGAATCCCATCCAAAGTGGAATTCTCAGCAAGACATTTTATTCTTCCAAGAGATGAACCTGTAGGAATTTACAGGGTAATTTCCTTAGATATAACACAAGAGGACATAGCTCACAAATATATCACAGATCAGTAAACCAATATTATTGACGTGGTTAAAACCATCAAAGAGGGAAATAGTCCGCGACCTGAGCCAATGTGGCCATTTCATGCAATTTATTAATGTAAAAGAAAGAAAATTTACATAAGCTTCTCTCATGAACGGTCACCTAACAAATGACCCTCCATGCTCTTTAAATAGAGATCATGGAAAAATCAGGTGTTAAGCCATGGATCAAATGTCGGTAATATCGAGGAGAGAATGAACTATCAAATCACTTCATGTCTAGAACACATTGTGACCGTCAGATTGTAAGTTATAAAAAGTACATACTAAAGAAACACACTTTACCTAACTATACACTAGACCAAGTTATACTTAATTATTTCCTATGTGTCAGAATATCCTAACATCTCCCTGTTATGAAACCAGCTCACAAAAAGATAGAAAAGAAAGATAACAAATTAAAAGTCAACCTCTTTGAGGGGGAAACCTCCTTTACATTACAGAAATGAAAAATTCTTGGATGATACAAATGACAAGACCTCCTTTCTATATATAGGAGTCTAAGGGGTCCTAATACAATCAAAGCCTACATAACAATAATATTGTAGGGGCACAACAATAAAAATAGTGGGCTCCTATGGGGCATAATAATAACAACATGGGGACTATATGGGCACAATAATACAATAAGGAGGTTGCAATAATAACAATAAGGGGTTACAATAGTAGTATAGTTTCTTAACATGCCCCTCTCCTTCAGAAAGTGTTGTCCTCAATGCTTGAGTAGTTCTGGATGCTTTTGTATAAAATTCTCATCCTCCCATGTGGAATATTCAGTGGATAAGTTATTCCACTTGATGAGATACTCTAAAATTAATCAATTTCGTAGCTGTCGATTTTTTGTTTTTGTGACTTTTGCTAGTTCTAATAAGATTTTCCCTTCCTCGTCAAGTTGTAGAAATTTTGAATAATATAACACTTATTCACAGAGATTATCCTAATTATACACTATTTTTGGAATGCATGCATAATACATAACCTCCTCTACGTTGATCATCAATTTGCGGGATTAAAAACAGTGGCATGCGCACATTGAAACATCAATCACACATATCAACATAGTATGTAATGGGGAAAGCATACAGTTGAAAACCCCCAAATATCTGTATATTATAATGATAGAGAACATGTAACAATACATAGTACAATACTCCTCACAAGTACTCAGTACTATCTCCACCTGCTACACACAAACTAGATCAGATCTGAACAAGTCACGGGTTCAAATCTCCTCCACTGTTTTCCTGCCTCTACTGCAAATCCAAGTTGAGAATATATCTGATCCAAGTTCGAATTCCCTTGGCTTGTACTGCGCAATCCTCATTGGCAATCTCAATCAATGATTGTGCAAATCTCATGCACAACTATAGTCACAACTGATAGTAGTCTCACCCTTTCACCGACCTCTAACACTTGTCTCCACTGAACTGTCCATGCACTGAGTTAACTGATGTATTCTTTAGTTGATTTATGAGTTAATAATTAGTTAATTAATTAATAATTAATTCAAATCACTCATTACTAGTGTATTTGGCAGTTATACTAAATACAACTAGTTCAACTAAGTCAAACTGAACACAACTCCATCAACTCCTCAATCAACTCCACCAAACTCAATCACTTGAGTTCTAACTGAAGTCCATCATGCAATAACTCAACTAACCCATAGGAAAAGTGTATTTCCTTCTGGAAGTTGCATGTGCCACATCCGTAGCTCGAACTAAAGTGCTGCAAGAGGATAAGATAATGTTTATAGTCCAAATATTATTAAGAGCTAATAATATTCGACTGTTCTATTTTTAGACTAGCAGTCTAAAAATAGACTCCGCCCATATGTCTAAAAATATGAGTCCGTCTATTTTTACCAACATGACCAATCATCCATAAATATCATCCTACAACTTGTAGACCATGATCCATATGTCTAAAAATAGACACAGTCTAAAAATAGACTTTGCGCCAAAAATAGCCTACGGGCCCACTTAGTGAAGGCGACTTCTTTTCACTAAGCTCCATCATCTTGTTGCATTTTCAACACTCCCTCTCAACAAGATATGGATTATCTGCAACCCCTATCCTACCTCTGTGGTATTCGAATTTGCTCCTAGTGAGCACCTTCGTCAAGATATCAACATCCTGATCCTCCGTGGGAATGTATGAAAGTAACATGATTCTCTGCTGCACACAATCTCTGATATGATGGTACCTGATGTCGATGTGCTTGGATCTATCATGAAATAATGGATTAGCCGAGAGTTTAATGCAACTTTGGTTATCACAATAAATCATAGTAGGCTCCAAGTGTGACCCGAACAACCCGACCAAGATCTTCCTCATCCATATAGCCTCGCATGCAGCCAAAATTGCTGCCATATACTCGGCCTCTGCTGAATTGAGTGCCACGGATATTTGCTTCCTACTGTACCAAGAAACTACTGTCGACCTGATACTGAAGATCCCTCCAGATGTGCTCTTTCTGTCCATTGGGCTCCCTGCCCAATCTGCATCTGTGAAGCCACATAGCTTCACCTCATCCTCATGTCTATACATCAATCCATATCCCGATGTGCCTCTGAGATAACGCAATACATGCTTGCATGCCTTCCATAAGAGCTTGGTTGACTTAACCATAGCTTGTGAAAGCTGGTTAACAACATAGCATATATCGGGTCGTGTATTGACCAGATACATAAGCGACCCCACCAACTGTCGATAAACAATGGCATCCACTACCTCCGCTGAACTAGCATCCTCCTTCCTCCAACCTCCAAGAAGAGGAGTATCAACAGGCTTGCAGCCATGCATGTTGAACTTCTCCAGTATCTCTCGGGCATACTTACCCCGAGAAACAAATATTCCATCACTGTGCTGCCAAATTTTCAATCCCAGGAAATAATGAAGGAGGCCCAAGTCCTTCATCTCAAACTCTCTAGCAAGATCCTCCTTGTATCAACAACTCATCTCCCATCAAAATCAAATCATCTACATAAAGTACAATGATCAGCAACTTACCCTCTGGTCTTGGGACAATCTCCCATGCACTGTTTCTGACAATCGAATCATACTCTTCCACCATGGCATCTACCCATGTGGGATCCTCCACAACTTCCTCGAAAGAGGATGGCTCAGTCACGACACATTTGCTCACAAGAGCCATGTATCCAGTGTACCAATCAGGTGACTATCTCTGTCTGCGCTGTGCTGTAGGTGGTCCTACAACCTTCTCTGCATCTTGAGCCAATCACTCAGCTTCTGTAGTGCACTTTCGCCCTCTGATGGTTGGCGTTGCATGAGTGGTCTCTTCCACTCCATGAACTTCATCTTGTGGCTGATAAACATCCTGAAGCTCATCCTTAGGAACTAATAGCTCCTCATCTGCATGCAAGTGTGGCTCCCTCTCAAGCGAACACTTCATGGATTTCTCCTCTTGAAATTTGATATCTCGTCGCACAACAGTCTTGCGATTGTCTGGCAAATACACACGATAGTTGTGGGGCATATCAGTGTACCCCACAAATATCCTAACCTCCGCGGTCGGCTCAAGCTTCTTCCTAGCATCCTTCATCACATGCATGTAAATAGGAGAACCAAAAATCCTCAAATGGGAAATATCAGACCTCTTACCAGAATAAGCCTCCTCGGGGCTCTACCCCAAGACTACCAAACCAAAATCTCATATTTTAACTCCAATGGCCCTCTGACAGCTGCCCAGCATGCCAAGAGGATGCAAGACCATTTTGAGACCTATGAAATAGATGATGACAGTGTCAGAATGAGGATGTTTGTTCAAAGCCTAACTGGGGATGTAAGAACTTGGTTTAGATCCCTGAATGCAAACTCCATTACAACTCCTGCTGAACTGTATCAGGCCTTTACTAGTAGATGGGAGAAGAAGAAAGACCCTCTGCACATACTTGGGGAATATGACACTATCAAAAGAGGTCCCCAGGAGACTGTTTTGGAGTATTGTGCAAGATTTAACAATGTATATAACTCAATTCCACAAAATTTAAGGCCTCCTCCTGATTTAGCCTTGTACAAATTCCCTGATGGTTTTGACCCTGACATGGCCTATCAGTTGAAGGAAAGAGACTGTCAATCCCTTGAAGAGGCCCAAAGGGTTGCTGTCACAGTGGAAGCCAACCTAATTGCCAAAAGAAACAGGGCAAGGTTGGAAAAGAGGACGGTTTTTAAAGAGGAACCCTCTGCCTTTGATCAAAAGCTTGATGCCATACTTAATGGAATGAAAAGATTAGGTGATAGAGTGGAATCAGTTGAAAGAAAATCATCATGGGAAGCACCAAAAAACAACCCTCCTAGGAATCCAAACTTTAGGAGAACTCAAAACCCAGGCATTGGCAAAACCAGTGCTGATCAAGACATAAGACCCCCTTTCCAAGAAAATTATGCAGAAACTTCCACTTCAACAGAGCCCAATGAAGATCCGGAGATTAATTTAATAGGTCTAGATGGTGAAAGTCAAGTTTTCTTAACACAAGAAGATCATGAGGATGAGGAAATGAAACTGTTCCAAACTAAATCAGGTGAATCATTTGACTTTAAACAAGGCTATGACACTGCTGTTTATGAAGTCCATAAACAATATAAGCTAAGGAGCAGAACTGTGAATGTCAGCCAGCCTGAAAAGAAAAAGGATAATCAGCAGCCTGAAAGAGTTATAGTCACAGAACCTAATGACAAACTAAATTCACCTACAGAAGAAGTGATTGTTGAAGAGATCACTGAACCGCTGTCCTTAAGACAGCAGCCTGTGGCTACTTCATCTTCTCATCCTAATTTAAATGTTACTCCTCAAGAGATGGGCAAAAAGGATAAGTCCCAAAGTCCAGACAAAAATCAAGAAGAAGATGTAATGAAAAAGGAAAGAACTGTAACCTACAACCCCAAGGCCCAATCTGAAAAACCCTTTGACTTAGAAACAGAAATTGGCAAACTAAAGATAGCAATTCCTCTCTTGGAACTAGCCAAGCATGACATCTATAAACTGCAAATAAAAAGGTCCCTTCAACTCACTAGCAACAAAGATGATGTCAATGTGCTGGATGACACCCCAGAACTCCTGTTTGGCCCAGAAGTAGATGGAAAAACAGTAGTCACAGGGGTACTGCCTTTCTATGTCAGTTTGCATATTCATGATAAAATATTACATAATGCAATGTTTGACTCAGGTGCCTCTCACAATCTCATGCCAAAAGCAGTCATGGAGAGATTGAATTTAGACATAACAAGACCATATAAGGATTTGTTTTCCTTCGACTCCAGCCAAGTCAAGTGTCTAGGTCTCATAAAAGACTTATGTGTGTCTCTAGTTCAATACCCAAACAAAACAATCCTAATGGATGTGGTAGTTGCTGATATCCCACCTAAGTATGGGATGCTGTTATCAAGATCATGGGGAGCTAAACTCCAAGGTTCCCTGCAATTAGACATGTCATATGCCACCATCTCTGTGTTTGGGCAACCAAAAAGACTGTACAGAGAAACACTAATGAAGTACATGGTCAGCAGTGAAGAAAAGCCTCAAAATTTTCCTATATATGCTGTCCATTCAGACATAGACTCATACATTCTCTTCAATGACACCATAACTCCCCAAAAAGGTGAGGTTGAAACCAAGATATTCATACAAGAGGAAGATGCAAATGAAAGTAGTATCACTCATGAAACAACAGTCAATCAAACACTAGATGTTGCTGCTGCCTTAGTTGGCAAGAATAGCCAATCAAACGATGAGACTGTCCTAGAAGACAAGCTAGAGAAAAAACAACAACTGCTACTCACATTACCAGCCCATGAACAGATCATAAAATCTCCTTTCCAACAGGATATCCTATGGTTCCTTGAATTTGACGGCTCAGTTAACAAATTAGGGATAGGAGCTGGAGTTTGGGTACACAATAAAGAAAATAGTCATGCAGAAGGCAGAGCCTATAGATTGAATTTCAGATGTACTAATAACATGGCAGAATATGAAGCTCTTTTACTAGGACTCAAGTTGGTAAAATTCTTACAAGCTGCCAGGGTTTCAATCATGGGTGATTCAGATTTAGTTATCCAACAAGTGAAAGGAAACTTTGTCACCAATGACAAAAGACTAAGGACTTATAGGTCTGCTGTTGCTGAGATACTAAACTTTTTCTCTGAATTCCAAATTACGAAAATTCCCAGAACCCACAATCTACATGCTCATAGTTTAGCCACCTTTGCAAGTACCTGCAAATTGCCCTTTGAGCCCCATCATTGTTTTACAGTTGAGGTAAAACACAGACCCTCCATTCCAAACAATGTTAATGATTGGCAAGTATTTGAGGATGACAAGCAAATAAACCATTTTTTAACTCTGCAGCAAGAATTTGCAGGACTAAATATAGACAAAGAGACAGCAAGTCAATCACAAATACTTGAGACAGCAAGTCAATCACAAATACTTGATGGAGCAAGTCCATCACAAATACAGTTTCAACAGACTACTCAGCCAATATCACCTAGAATTGCAAAACAAATGCTGAATCCAACTATTTTCAATATAGAAAACATCCAGCAAATTCAACAAATTAACTGTGAAGAGGAAGTGTCCAATGCTGAAACTGAAATCATAGAGCTGAAAGACAATTTTCTACCAACAGGCCTAACTCCACTAGAGGACATCTTTGATTCAAATGATATTCCTAGAAAACCAAAAATGCAGCCCTTAAATGCAGCCATTGAAGAGTGCAACATAGGTACAAGTGAGAAGCCCAAGATAATTAAATTATCTGCTTCCTTACCTCCTGACCAAAAGCCTAAATACATTGACCTCTTCAAAGAGTTCCAGGATGTTTTTGCATGGAGCTATGAGGACCTAAAGTCCTATGACACCTCTGTAATCCAGCACACTATCCCTCTCAAACCTGATCAAAAACCCTTTAAAAAAAAACTGAGGAGAATCAATCCTATGCTTCTCCCAGCAATGGAACAAGAGGTACAAAAAATGTTCAAAGCAGGCATCATAGCACCAATCAGATTCTCTGAATGGATCTCCGATTTAGTCCCTACAAGAAAGAAGACTGGTGAAATTAGGCTGTGTGTGGACTTAAGGAATCTGAACCAAGTATCCTTAAAAGACAACTACCCCTTACCCAAGATGGATCACATTCTTCAAAGGGTGGTAGGGGCCTCAAGGATCTCATTGCTGGATGGATTTTCAGGCTTCAATCAAATCCTAGTTCACCCTGATGATCAGGACAAAACAACATTTACAACCCCATGGGGAACTTTCAAATATGTAAAGATGCCTTTTGGATTGAAAAATGCAGGGGCAACATTTCAAAGAGCAATGGATATTGCTTTTGCAAAGGAGATTCATGACTTTTTAGTCATTTACCTAGATGACCTTACACCTTTCTCAAAATCAGACCAAGAACATATAAGACATCTGAGACGGATCTTCCTAAAATGCAGAAAGTATGGAATCTCCTTGAATCCCAAGAAATCCCTGTTTGGTTTAGAAGAAGGTAAGCTATTGGGCCATATCATTTCTAAAGATGGCATTAGAATTGACCCAGATAGGATACAAGCTATCCTACAAATGCCTCACCCAAGGAATGTCAAAGAATTACAAGGATTCTTGGGAAAGATCAACTTCTTGAGAAGGTTTATACCAAACTTAGCAGAACTAATCAGATTATTAAATAACATGCTGAAAAATGATTCAAAAGTGAAGTGGACTGTTGAAGCCAATCAAGCATTTGAAGGTATAAAATTGGCCCTTACCCAAACCCCAGTCTTGACCAATCCTCAGTTTGACAGAGAATTTATTATTTTCTCTTTCGCCTCTCAGCATACTATTGCTGCTGTTTTATTACAAAAAGATGACCAAGGTAATGAGAAGCCAATTGCTTTCTTTAGCAAAGCTCTTAGAGATGCACCTTTAAAGTATCAAATCATGGAAAAGCAAGCTTATGCTTTAGTCAAAGCAATTAAAGACTTTAGGATTTACATCCTTTATTCCCATGTTATAGCATATGTGCCAAGTCCTATTGTCAAAGACATTCTCACCCAAGAAAATTTAGAGGGCAGAAGAGGAAAATGGATTGCCAGCATTTTGGAATTTGACATTGAGATAAAACCTACAAAACTAATAAAAGGGCAAGGCTTGGCCAAATTAATGACAGATACAAATTTTCAAGCCTTAGACATCAATCAGCTGGACAGTGAACCGGAGCTGGCGACTCCAAAGATCAATGTAGCCTTTGAACAATCTCCTTGGTACTCTGATATCTGTTATGTCTTACAAAACCTGTGTGCTCCCCCAGGACTGTCCAAAACTAAGTGCAGGTTCTTAAAAATGAAAACATCAAGATTTTGTGTGATGGATGGCAATTTGCTTTGGAAAAACCATGAAGGTATATTGCTGCACTGTTTAATTGAAAATGAAATTAACAATATCATGCAAGAGTTTCATGCAGGAGATTGTGGTGGACATTTGTACTGGAAGTCCACTGTGGATAAAATACTAAGGGCTGGATACTACTGGCCCACCATGTTCTCTGATGTCAAGAAATTCATCACATCATGTCATAAATGCCAAGTGTTTGAGGGAAAGAGGCAATTGCTGCCACTTCCTTTAAGGCCTATTGCAACAGAGAGACCTTTTCAACAATGGGGTTTGGATTTCATTGGGGAAATTCATCCCTCATCCTCAGGACAGCACAGATGGATTCTAACAGCAACAGACTATTTCACCAAGTGGATTGAAGCTGCCCCATGTAGACAAGCAAATGATTCAGTAATCATTCAGTTCTTGGAGAACAACATACTGGCTAGATTTGGCTGCCCTGATAAAATAATCACAGACAATGCTGCTGCTTTCAGATCTAAAAAGATGGTGAATTTCTGCCACAAATTTCACATTACCTTGGGTCATTCTACTGCCTACTATCCCCAAGGTAATGGTCTTGCTGAGTCATCAAATAAAAGTCTGGTAAATATCATAAAAAAGGTACTTGAAGAGAACAAAAAGAATTGGCATAAGAAGCTTGTGAATGCCTTATGGGCAGATAGACTAACAACCAAGAGATCAATTGGGACCAGCCCATATGAGTTGGTTTATGGACTAGAAGCCAAATTTCCCTCATCACTAGGAGTGCCTGTTATGAAACTTCTTCAAGAAAGCCAAGCTGAACCAAATGATATGCAAAGAAGGATAAATCAAATCATATGTCTGCAGCAAACCAGAGATCAAGTGTTCAACAGAGTTCAGGTATTACAAGAAAAGCTAAAGAAGGCCTTTGATAGAAGAACTAAGGCAGAAGATTTTAACATTGGTGACAAAGTCCTCAAATGGGATGCAAGAAGAGAAGACAAAGGAAAACATGGAAAATTTGATTCCTTATGGAGAGGACCATTTGCTGTCCAAGCAGTACAAGGTAACAACACTTACTTCCTAAAAAGTCTTAGTGAAACTGACTTGGATGAAGGTCCTGTGAATGGTAGGATGCTGAAGCACTATTTTGACTATTTCCCATGAGTGCAGTTCGGGGTTCCCTTGTATATATGCAGATGTATATATTATTTTCTGTTTAGATTGTAAAAATGCAGTTTTTTCAAGTTTACTGACTGCCAGCGAAAGGTAAATAAAATTAGAGGTCTACCAAGAAGAAAAGCACACAATTTGGGCACTTCAAAGCAGCAAACTACAAGATGGACAAGAGCAATCAAGGAGCAAGGCAATCTGACCTGTTGTTCTTGGTCTTTCAAATGAAACACCATCCCCATGTGGAGCCACTGTTAGCTACCTATACCAATAGGTTTCATATTTCATGATTGGCTATGAAAGGTCCAAATATGCTCTGCTTTGATGATTCAAAGATCACATATTCCCAAGAGAATCCAATCTGTGCTTATAGCTTGATATGAACTCAAATTTTGATGAATGGTCCAACAGTCTAATCTGGACCATGTCATGTTTTAAATTTTTCAGTTATAGAATAGAGAAAGGAGTCTGTCCAAACTGTTTAATCTTGGCAGACAAGTAGTTTTAGGTAGAGAAAAAAGGCTCCCAACAGCTTAATCTGGGACCTTGGAAGAAATAAGGGTAGAAGTAGATAGAAAAACAAGAGAAAAAGCCAAAGAAAAGAAAAGGCAAGTAAGGGTCTGCAAGTCCAAGTGCACCCTCCAAGAAGAAACAAAAAATGCTAGGCAAGTAGCTGGGTAAGTAGTTGGGGTTGCAGAAAGGTTATCTTTACCATTGCAGATGTATTAACTGTGTTTACCAAAGCAAAGTCAATCAATTGACAAGGTGTTCTTCTGCATCAAGTTGCAGCAGGAAGCATGACTAACCTCCCTCCTTCCCCTTTCCATTTCATTACTAACATCCCCTCATAAGCTGAGATTCATGGAAGAAGATTATGGTTTCATGGTGGTTCTTGTTCATTCAAAAGCCACATTTTTTGTGTAAAAATCTTTTCATCTTGATCTACTCTTTAAGCCAAGTGTTTCACAAACAAACTTAGTGTTTCTCCCTTCATTCACCCCCCATCCATATTAACTCTAACTTTACTATATAAATCCCTTATATTACCTTTCCCCTAATATTATTAACACCATGGTGTATAAACCCCAAATTTTGTATAAATATCCCTCCCCTTGGCATTATAGCCATATGTTCTCTAAAAAAGGGATCAAATGACACCTGGTCATGTTGATGAACCTAACCCGAACCCTCCTCCCCCTTTCTGAATCCATTTTTAACCCATTGCACCCCATTTGCAAACATGAACCTTGTAAAAACCTTACTTTACCCTTACCCGCTCTAAATTGCCAAATAATACACAAAAACCCATTTTTTGTGATTAACCAAAGTTTCGGCGCGTATTTGTTTTTTCGAAATATATTGAAAAACCTTACTAAACACCATACCCCGATGATCCTCCGCCTAAGCGCGCATTCCGAAAATAAATATTAAATAATGCCGCGCCTTTGCCGTATCCACCGATCATGTCATCGACCCCGACAGCCGTCCGATCGGAGCTTGAACATCCAACGGCTCTTATCACATCGGAGCGGCTCCGACGTCCACTGTTTACCCGCCATATCTGCCGATCACATCACTGCCCCGACAGCCGTTGGATCGGGCCCTCCAGATCAGACGGTCATCGTTGATATCGGAGCGGGTCTCACATCCGACGGATATCTTCCGATGTCCGTAAAAGGGTTACGTCACTCGGCAGCCACGCGTCCCCGCCATAGCTCGTCGGAGGTACGTCTGACAGATTCCCCCCCGTACCATGAGCGGTGCGATATGAAACCGCTGGCTGTTTCCGGTTTCGGTTATTCCGCCTATACTACGTCACCTCCACATCATCCCACGTCACTGCCACCATGCCGTCACGTCAACCGTTGCGCCCGACCGTCTGCTGACCTGTCCTGCCACTTCACCATCCCCGTGGACCAATCAGAGCCCGCCACCTCACCTATGACGTCAGCCGGCCCTGACCCCACCTATGACATCATGCTGACGTCAGCACAAAAACGCGCCAAAAGTCCAAAAAACCAATATTATGGTGAAATTTCGTGTTTTTTCCCATTTTCTTACAAAAGACTTTGTTGCGCCTGCATGCGATTTTCATGTCCAAAGTCCACCAACCTGCAGAACCTGATTAGGAGACCGGCGGCGCGCCATTCCACAGTCATCCGCGACCATTGCTTACTCTTTACCAGGTATTCTCCACTGTAAATCCTTCACATACCTGCTTTGTCTGTTATTTCCCTCAAAAGAGCTTATAACAGAAAAAACTCTTGAATTCACCGGCAGAAATCCTTGCACCTGCCCCTTTGACAGTTGTGAAATCGAACAATACTAGCCGAGCCTTGTTTGCCTGCATTTTCATTGAAAAACCAAGCTCTGTCTGCGCAGTCGCGGCAGACTCATTCAAACTGAATTTAACTACTGAGAGAGACAGAGTGAGGCCAAACATTTGTCCTATTTTGCACTGCAAATAGTATTTCAATTGCTATTTACTAGAACTACTCCCTGTTCCTGATAAATTCACCTCCCTGGTAAAGAGACATTCCTCTGCACTGTCCTGCTCAATTAAAACCACTTTGCACTCAATTCAAAATCCTCTTTTGCAATGGAGACACCTGTAGTACTGAATGTTCAGCCTCTGAATGCCCCTCAAAGGAACTTGAAATGGCAAGCCTTGGCAGATATGGATTACCAAATTACAGAAGAAATGTTTATGAGCAGCAAATTCCACATTCATCTGTTGAATGAGTTGAAAGCCAAGCATGAAAATGGGACATATATATTGGGCATATGGGACTCTTTCCTCCCTATTTTCAAGCTCCCTCAGGTCAACCAGTTCCCTGAACTAATCCACCTGTGTGCTGAACGTTATGATGCTTCTCAGAGGGCTGTTGTTGACCCATCTGGTTCAGTACTTTTCTATGTTACCCCTCAAGCTATCAGAGACATGCTTTGCTTCAACCCTCAGAAGAAGTTGGTCCCTTTGTCACTAGTGAACCTGATAAAACAAGGGGCTAAACTGACAGATGCTCAAATTATCAAACTTAATCAGTTATACATTAACTCTGACATTGTGATGTACCCTCCAATTGGTCATGTATATCTCAATGAGCTGGGCAGAGACCTTGCAGATATGATTTGTCCCATCTTGGGATATAGTTCAATTGAGCATATTGATGCAACTGTGCTGGTAATGATGCTTATGTTTGCTCCTGGCAAGTCACCAATCTGCTATGACTATGCCACCTACATATCGGACAAGATTCATGAGCAATTGATGAATTTGAGGAGAGATAGGATTTTCAGATACGCCTCCTACATTTACCATTTGATCTTGTACCATCAACATGAGAAATTTCACTTTTCAATCAAAAGAGTGGATGCCCAAGGCAATCCCAGATCAGTGGTCTATTGGTCCTCTGTCTTCCACACTACACCTGAGTCTCCATATACTTACTGTGAATTCATAGATCTGTTCATCCATCCAGCTATGGCAATGCTGATGAGCTCACCTCCTCCGAGACTCACTGATGACATGCAGAGAATTCTTCAGCTATCTAAAGCTTACAGCATTGGGGATTGGTACTTCTACCAAAACCACACCGTCATCAGGATATATGGGTGTGATTTGCCTCCATTCAGATTACCTAAGTATGTGCCTATGAGGCTATTTGCCCTAGAGTACTTTAGGCAATTTGGCCGGGTTGATGTGCTTCACTTTTCAGGAAAAGGCAAAAAAGCACAGTTGAAGGTGAAAAGCCAACTTGGGCATTTCATCTATAACGAGAGGGAGCAAGGATGGAGGGAAGCAGATAGAATGCTTGAGTCCCTTGGCCTGCAAACCAGTTTCCTATGGGCACCCTATGACCCTAATCATTTCATAACTATGAGGAGGCTCAAATATAAGTTATCTGCCTATGATCACCATAGTATCCCTCACATTGAAAAATATGCCAACCAAGACAAATGGAGGAGAGGGACCTTAGAAGAGCCCATGTCACAAGAAGAGCTAAACCGGAGGGCACTAAGGAATCTAAGGAAGATGGCTGACCTTGAACTTTGTTCACAGGTATTCACACTTCCAAGCACACAAGCGGGAGCAGCTGCATCCTCCTCAACTGCCAAACAGCAAACTACCAAGGCCACTGAAAATATATCCAGCAAAGGCAAAGAAAAGGAGATGGAGACAGAGCAACCACATCAAGAGAAGGAGCAGTCACCTCCAGTGACTCAAGAGCAGGCAGATAAAGAAAGGCAGCAGCAGGCAGAGCAACAACAGCAACAAGAGTTGCAGCAAGAAGAAGGGCAACATGACAGACAACAGCCCTTACAGCAAGAAAGAGTAGTTGATACTCCAACTTCCATTGAGCAACAGGCTCAGAACATAGTGCCTCCTAGGCCAGAAGTCACCACTGACGCCTCGGTCCTCCAAACTCCACAGAAGGAGGACTTAAGCAGAAAAAGGGATAGAGAAACTCCTCTCACTTCATCTATCAACCAGGGAGAGAAAAGACAAAGATTTAATGACTTTTCGGAGGATGACATAGCAATAAGACAAGCATTGGGCATGGGTCCACCCAGCAGAGAAGCCTCAGCCAGTTCCTTCCAGCAGGAACAGGACAGGACTATGGGAGGGGAGGTCAGCTCCTCCAGCCAGCAAAAAGAAGGACAAGTAAGCATCAAACAGCAATTTATAGACATCAAAAGGAGGAGTGATCCTATCAAGATACAGTTGTACAATCATCTGTTAAACATGGCTCCCACCAATCAGCAAAGACTCATGTCTGCCTTTGATGTAAGTGAAGGCAAAATGATCATGAGTCATTTTATGCCCACAACACTGCATCCCCAATCTGCCTCAGATTACCTCAGGACCAACCTGGAGGTCCTGGCCAAAGACATACACCCAATGGATAAAATTGAACTGCACAAACAGACTGGTGAGATGGTGTATGCCTCCTTGGCAGACAAAACATTAGAAAATTACAAGCTAGAGAGCAGCCTTAATGCCACAGCCTCTCAGCTGGAATTGGAGAGGGCATCATCCCAGGCGAAGGACAACAGAATAAGGTCCTTGGAAGACATAATCATTGAAATTGGGCATGATCCCAAAGATATTACAGGAATACAGGAAATCTTGAAGTTGAGGGATGCTGACATGGCTGCCTTGAGGAAGAAAATCAAACTCCCAGCTACCATTCACCCTCAGACAGATGAGGTAGCCCAACAAAGGCATGAGCAGGATACCACAACCTTGTTGATTTCCATTTATAAACAGCTTGTTCAGGCACAAGAGAAATTGGGAGAATCTGAGGCTACACAAGCGGCCCTGCAAGCAGCATTGAAACAAAGAGAAGAGGGTCAGACCTCTCAGCCTCCTCCTCAGATCATCAATCTCGAGGAAACTGCTCCTATCACTGCTCCTCCTCCTCAACAGACTGAACAGACATCAACATCTACTTCAGCAGCGCCAACAACTACAGAGCAGGCCCAAAGCCTGGATATGCAAAAGCTGAAGAATGAAATCCAAATCCTGGAAGCTCAAATGACAGAGTTAAATGAGACCAGGGAAAAGTTAGCCAAAGTCAATGATAGGTATGATAAATCCAAACAAACTGTGGCAGAGAAGGACAGGGAGGTGAAAGCCCTCAAAAACAGAATAAAAGAGCTAGAGAATGAGCTCAAGTTAGATAAGGTGGTGGCTGAGCTTAAAATAGTGTTGTGGGCTAACATTGGTCAATCTATCAATGAGCAATGGCAATATATTGAGACAATCCATGAGCAATTAGAGCTCATCCCAAAGGCACAGAAGGAGGTTCACAGATCAAGAGCTTTTTTGAGCAATATGCCTGAAGTGGCCACCAGAATGATCAACGTACTTAACCATAAAACAAGTTCTCAGTTAGCTACCATGGGAATTACAAACAGAACTGAGACTATCCAAATGGTCAAAAGGGTTCTCACACTGAGAAACTTAGTGCAGACATTGGAAAGAAGGACCCAGGATATGCAGACTGAGGTGAACAGGTTTTTGGAAAGGTTTCAGGTGTTAGAAAACAGAGGGCTCCCTAGCTTACTGAACAACGCAGGGAGATTGTTCACACATGACCAGTATGCCAAAAGGGTCAACACATTTGCCACTAGTCAGATCAATGAGAAGCCCAGCACCTCAGAGGAAACAGGGCCAGCCACGGGACAGACTCTCTATAACAGAGTAGAGAATCTATTTTTTATAATGAATGAGATCAATCACCTGTTTGGGGTGGCTCCCAATTTTTATAAATATACCGAAGCAGAGGAGACAATGGATGCCATTCTTAGGCATCAACTCCCTACGCAAGACTGGTGGACAAATGCAATACAGAAAATCTTGTAAACAACGGGCCATCCACCAAATTTTGTTCTTAAGATATGAATTGTTATGTAAAGCACAGTTCAACAAAATCAGCATGCAGCAAAGATTAAAGCTGAGCCAACTCAGCAGATGTATCGGCCAACAAAGCAGAAATAGAAAACCACAGGTGGCAGAGCCGAGAATACACAGCGCAGCCAAAAGTAAAGACACATTTTTCAGCGTTAAAGCAAAGCGGTTCGACCGACTCAATGACCTCCAAAGGTCAAATTATCCTCTGACAGACTTAAAGAGCATTTATGCTGCATTCAAAGTTGTAATAACTTCTTTTCTACTTTCTGTACGAATTTATGAAGATATTTTCTCTCTCAGATGACTCAATGCCTGAGATATTTTGTATAAACATTCCTATAAAGTCCCCTTCGCATGAGCTTGCAAGGGTTGTTGTTGATTTCTCCTGAAGAAGTTCTTATGCTGTAATCCTTTCAGAAGTTAATAAAGAAAGTGATGGAATTTCTCGGATTTCTGAAGTGTTGAATGCGTACTGGTGTCTGTTGACAAACTACTGGATTCCTGTGTATTTCACCATACAATAAGTCTCTGTAACTCTCTCTGTTATGTATTTTGTTTGTTAAAATCCATATGTTATCTCACTTTAAATATCTAGCAACAAGGAAAAAGAATAACTTTCAGGATTTATTCAATGAATACCTTGAGTTCAATCTGTGTTGTTAATGAATGTTTTCTTCAGATGCAATCTTGATAAGTGTAATTCTTAACTGCTGCACTTTCAGAATACATCTTTCACAGTGGCCTTTGTCACAGGAATTCAAGTTTGCTCCTGTGCAGCGTGTCTCACTTTCACCTCACCAGCTTAATAGAAAATTCTTAATTGCTTTCTGTTGGTTGACATACATCACCATTTAAGCTAAGTTTGTTTGTCCAAGATACACAATAGGCCCTGCAGTTTGAACACCACCAATCCTGCATATCCGATCATTTCACAACTCCAGACTCCATTGCCCAATGATATTTCACTCCCTAAACACTACATCTTAAGACCTGAAAGAAATCCTTCAACCAAAACATAAACCAAAACCTGAGCATAATAGCTAGCCTAAAACACCATCATAACAGAGACAAATCATAAAGAGAGAGCCCTCTCTGATTACAGTTTGGCTAGAAGCTGTGATCCAAAGATTGGTTAGTGGTTACCCCGGCCGTATTCCCTTGGGAGTCATAGGGAACAACCTGGGTGTTAACACTGTCAACGCTTTCCACATCAAGTATGGAGAAGCCTTTCCATGCAGGATGGATACAATGTGATCCTTCACGCCCTCCAATAGAATCCTTCGACACTTTGCTGTCTTCTTTTGCCAAGCGTCAACGTGAGCATCATCAGTAGGCTTTGGGACCTCAGCATCTATGAACTCCTTCAACCCATTTTCATCTAACACCGCCTCCATCCTATCTTTCCACGCAATATAATTTGAGCTACCTTCAAGGGCATACTCCATTCACAATCCGTTGAAAGACATTTCAACTTCGACACCAAGAAAACACTGCTGCAAATTCAAATTCCAGTAGCTCAAAACTCAACCGCTTCGGATCTAAAATTTGTGAGAACAAAGTATTTCTCATACAGAGATTAACTGTATGGGAATTTATCGGATGTCTCACCTTCCAAAAGAAGGATTAATCCAGAGGCTACCTGGCCTGATTACAGACTCTGCCTGAAGAAATAAAATGTAATCACTTTCTGAATAATAGATCTGATGATCAACCTGGCTCTGATACCATATAGAAATTTTGAATAATATAACACTTATTCATAGAGATTATCCCGATTATACACTATTTGCAGAATGCATGCATAATACATAACCTCCTCTACGTTGATCATCAATTTGCAGGATTAAAAATAGTCGCATGTGCACATTGAAACATCAATCACACATATCAACGCAGTATGTAATGGGGAAAGCATACATCTGAAAACCCCCAACTATCTGTATATTATAATGATAGAGAACATGTAACAATACATAGTACAATACTCCTCACAAGTACTCAGTACTATCTCCACCTGCACACACAAACTAGCTCAGATCTGAACAAGTCACAGGTTCAAATCTCCTCCACTTTTTTCCTGCTTCTACTACGCAATCCAAGTTGAGAATATATCTGATCCAAGTTCGAATTCCCCTGGCTTGTACTGCACAATCCTCATTGGCAATCTCAATCAATGATTGTGCAAATATCATGCACAACTATAGTCACAACTATTAGTAGTCTCACCCTTTCACCCACCTCTAACACTTGTCTCCACTGAACTATCCATGCACTAAGTTAACTGATGTATTCTTTAGTTGATTTATGAGTTAATAATTAGTGAATTAATTAATAATTAATTCACATCACTCATCACTAGTGTGTTTGGCAGTTAGACAAAATACAACTAGTTCAACTAAGTCAAACTGAACACAACTCCATCAACTCCTCAATCAACTCCACCAAACTCAATCACTTGAGTTCTAACTGAAGTCCATCATGCAATAGCTCAACTAACCCATAGGAAAAGTGTATTTCCTTCTGGAAGTTGCATGTGCCACATCCGTAGCTCGAACCGAAGTGCTGCAAGAGGATAAGATAATGTTTAAAGTCCAAATATTATTAAGAGCTAATAATATTCGACTGTTCTATTTTTAGACTGGCAGTCTAAAAATAGACTCCGCCCATATGTCTAAAAATAGGAGTCCATCTATTTTTACCAACATGACTTATCATCCATAAATATCATCCTGCAACTCATAGACCATGATCCATATGTCTAAAAATAGACTTTGCGCCAAAAATAGCCTGCAGGTCCACTTAGTGAAGGCGACTTCTTTTCACTAAGCTCCATCATCTTGTTGCATTTTCAACACGAGTTCTAGAAATATTGTTTGAACTAGGATATTCTCACCTATAACCTTCTTTAAGCATGAAACATGGAAAACTGGGTGCACTTGGGAAGATGTAGGAAGCTCCAATTTGTATGTCATAGTACCAATCTTTTGTAACACCTTGTACAGACCATAATACTTTGGTGATAATTTATTATCCTTCTTAGCTTGCTTGAGGGACATTTGTTTGTATGGTTGTAGTTGTAGAAATACCCAGTCACCTACATCAAAACTTCTTTCGTTGCGATGTTGATATGCCTGTTGTTTCATTCTATTTTGCGCCAAAGTGAGGTTATCCTTTAAGAGTTTGAGAACTTGTTGTTGATGCTCGATGTGATCTTCCACTGCTTGAACCTTAGAATTTTCTTTTAAAGATGATGTGATGGACGGTGGATGATATCCATAAAGTGCCATAAATGGGGTCATTTTTGCTGCAGTATGGAAGGAAGTGTTATACCACCATTCAGCCAAAGGAAACCACTTGACCCATTGTGTCTGTTTATCAGATACAAAGCAATGAAGATATCCTTCCAAACATTTGTTCACTATCTCAATTTTCCCATCAGATTGAGGATGATAAGATGAGCTATGAGTTAACTGAGTACCCAAATATTTCACCTCTTGTACTCCAAACAAAAATTTGGAGCTTTTTGCATATAATTGTTTCTCCTCCAATAGTTTGAGCACTCTGTCAACATGTTGAACATGATCCTTCCAAGACTTGTTGTAGATTAGTATATCATCAAAAAATACTAACACAAATTTTCTAAGGAAGGGTTTGAAAATGGAATTCATCAAACCTTGAAATGTAGAAGGTGCATTGGTAAGGCCAAAAGGCATGACCAAAAATTCATAATGATCCTCATGAGTTCTAAATGTTGTTTTTGGAATGTCTTCAGTCTTCATTCTGATTTGATGATATCCTGAACAAATATCCAACTTGGTGAAGTAAATTGCTCCATGTAATTCATCCAATAATTCATCAATGACAGGAATGGGAAATTTATCTTTAATAGTAAGCTTGTTGATCTCCCTATAATCTGGACACATGCACCATGATCCATCCTTCTTGTGTACCAATACCACTGGAGCAGAGAAAGAAATTTGACTAGGTTTAATTATACCAACCTCTAGCATTTCTGCAACCATACGTTCAATTTCACTCTTTTGGGCATATGGATATTTGTAAGGCTTGATGTTTGGGGGAACACTTCCTGGAATCAAATGAATAGCATGATCATGATCACGAATAGGTGGGAGGCCCTTGGGAGTCTCAAATACCTTGGAATGATTGTCCAAAACGTTTTGGAGATCTGGCGAAATAGATGATTTTGATGTGGGAACCTCTAGTGAACATAATTGTGAAATTAAGCCTCATTGTTCTTTCTTTAGAAGCTTTGTAATGCTGTTAGAGCTGATTATCTTTCCCAGTTTCCCTGTGATACCCCTTAATTCAACTTCCTTTCCTTCCTAAAAAAAATTCAAGAAAAGTTCTTGCAAAATTAAAAGCTATCGTACCCAAAGATTGTAGCCATGGGACTCCTAGTACAACATTTGCACCACCCATTGGAATGGAAAGCATTGGACTATTCAAGACATATTCTCCCATGTATAGCTTGATATTATGGCACTTTCCAGAGAAATTTATGGTTCCTCCATTTGCAACCATTACCTAACACACTAGTGCTAGATATAGGAAGAAATTCAATTCCTTAGTTATCTTACAATGAATAAAATTATGGGTACTACCTGAATCAATCAACACTATTATCTTTGTCTTCTTGATATGCCCTTCTATCTTGAGAGTTTAAGGAGTGGTAATTCCTGTCAATGCATTACAAGATATGGTCAGGTTCATTTCTTCTTTCTATGGGATTGGTTCCCGGTGTATATCCTCTTCTTTTGACATTTCTTGTTCCTTTTCTTACTCCTCTTCCCCATCTATGTAAATTAATTTCTTCTCAGCACACTTATGACCTTTAATGTATTTTCTATCACAATTGTAACAAAGCCCCTTTTCTCTTTTTTCTTCCAGTTGTTGTGGTGTCAACCTTGTCGGTGGTGAAAGGTTAGGAGCAACAACACTTCCATCTTTATAGTTGTGAGTGGTAGGCTTCCTTGTTGCCATAATTTTTCTTGCCAACCTGAATGCCTTCTCCAATGAATCAAGTTCCCAAAGGCGAACCTCATGTTGGATGTTATCCTTTAAAGTCCTATGAAAACATCAATCCTATGCTCCTCTGGAATATCTTTTACCCTTATATTCAATTTTTGGAAGTCCTCAATGTGCTCCATCATTGAACCCTTTTGTTTGAGATTTATCAACTGGCTAAAAAAGGTGTTTCTTTTTGTATCCTCATAATGTGCTATCATTTCTTTCGTAAAAATTGCCTAAGTGACAATTTTTTTATGAGAGAAAAGCCATCGATACCATAAAAACTAATTTGGTTCCAAATATAAAGTTGTAATGCACACCTATTGTGTGTTTTGCACATTATGGAGATTGAAATATTGCTCCATTTGTAGTATCCATGTTACGGGATCCTTGCCATCAAACTTCTTCATATCGATCTTTGGAACATGGTGGGTCTTCAATTCAACGTTAGAGTTTATGAAATCATGGTTAACATTTCTTTCGTTCTCAAAATGAGTTTCCTTTACTACCCTTTCGCTATTAGTAAGAATTTCTTGTAGTAACTTTGTCAAATATTTCTTCAAATCTTCCATGTTGCCTTTAAGGTTTTATTCTATACCATCCATCTTAGCTTCCACACCATTCATCTTAGCTTCCACACCATCCATCTTTGCTTCCATGCCTTTCTTTAAATGATCCATCTTAGCTTTTGTTACCTTTTGTGAGAGTGAATTTTGTTGCACTTGGTCTTGTAATTTTGATATATCATGTTGCATTTCTTCCTCTTCTTCATGAGTCATGCTATAGATTTCAGGTTGCTTACTAGGTGTTCCCATTTTCTTTCTTCGGGGCATCAATTAATGATAATAATGCTTCACTATGCCCTTTGAATTCCTTCAAACTAATTTTTCAACCAAACTTACGCAAAAAAAAAAAAAAAAAAAAACTACACACATTTTTTTTAACTTTGTAGGAGCTCGATATTGAATCTGATGTATCAATGAAATTTCAGATCTCCAATATCTGACATTACGTCCTGTTGTATCTCTATGAGTCCTCTTTCCAACCCTGCAAGTCTGATCAACATTAGATTCTCCAAGGAAGAGTTATTCCAAATCTCCCATGTTGACCATATTATATAGAGTGGTTCAGTAGAGCGAACTTGTACAAAGTTCCACATGTCATTGTTTCGACCTTAGGACCCAAAAACAATACACAAAACACTACAGGCCATCCTATTTCTGTAACATTTTACAAAATTTCATTCTGATGCTTAGAGAGAAACTTATGATGATTTTCCCCAGATCACCTATTTGGGATGTAATTCAGGAGCCTGCAAAAAGCCTAAATTTCTTGGACCATATCTCTTAAAATATGGTGAAAAAATATTTGAAATTTGGGTCTGAACTTCATCAAGATTTCAGCTCAATTGGGTTTTAATTTTAGAGTCTAAAACTTTGTAGAAAAAAAAGCATATCGAAAATTCCACGATGGCCTATTTGCGATGGAATTCTGGAACTTTCAAAAGCCCTAAATTCCTCATATCATATCTCTAAAGATATAGAGAGAAGAGATCTGAAAATTTTCCCCGAGGTTAAGAATGTTTTCGGATCAAGTGGTTTTTTTTTTAGCTTCTAAAACTTTGTAGAGAAACATTTATAGCCAAAATTCCATGATGACTTGTTTGGAGCAGCGAAACCCTAGAATCCAAAGCTCTGATACCAAATGTTATGAAACCAACTCACAAAAAGATAGAAAAGATAGACCAATGACTTAAAAAGCAACCTCTTCGAGGGGGAAACCTCTACATTACACAAATGAAAAATTCTTGGATATACAAATGACAAGGCCTCCTTTATATATATAGGAGTCTAAGGGGTTCCAATACAATCAGAGCCTACATAAAAATAATATTGTAGGGGCACAACAATAACAATAGTGGGCTTTTATGGGGCATACTAATAACAACATGGGGACTATATGGACACAATAATACAATAAGGGGGTTGCACTAATAACAATAAGGGGTTACACTAGTAGTATAGGGACCTAACACCCCCCTTAAGAACAACTTGGGATAAGATTAATGGATGTAAAAAGATTACATAATAGGAGAAGGAAGGAGGCATTAGAGCCTATCCCCCCTTAGTGATAACTTCTTGAACTCCAATCATAAAATGAAGTTTAGTAAACTTCACCTTTGTGAGAGCCTTTGTAAAGATGTTTGCAACTTGATCATCGGTTGAACAATATTGCACTTCAAGAACATATCCATGAATGCGATTTCTGATGAAGTGCATGTGTATTTCAAAGTGTTTGCTACAATTATGTTGGTCAGGATCTTTGCATATTTGAGTGGCACTTTGATTATCACACCAAAGTGTAGTCAGATGTTGTTGCTGAAAACCAAACTTTGATAGGATCTGATGAAGCCACATGGCTTCCTTACTAGCTTCAACGATGCCACGATACTCTGCTTCTACTGAAGAAAGAGAAATGGAACTTTGTTTCTTGCAAGGCCATGTAATAGGTCCAAAACCAAGAGTGAAGACATAACCTGCAATAGAATTATGATCATCAGGGTCACTAGCCCAATCAGAATCAGTGAAACTAACCAATAGAGAAGATGCTTCTGCACTGTAATGAATACCAAACTGAACTATACCTCGAACATAACGAAGTATTATTTTAGCTGCTTTCCAATGAATTTCATGTGGTTTTTCATAACCTGAGCAATAAGGCCAACAACAGAGGAAAGGTCAGGATGGGCATGGGTCAGATACAAAAGTTTTCCAACAAGATGACGGTATAAAATAGCATCAACTTCAGGGGAAGTACAAGTGACTGAAAGTTTAGCTCTAGCTTGAAAGGGAGAAGGGTCTGGCTTACAGTCTTCCATGTGAAAGTTGCATATAAGATCACAGGCATATTTGGACTGGGAAAAGGAAATACCTTCTTTGGATTTCAAGACTTGAAGACCAAGAAAATAATGCAAGTGTCCTAAGTCTGCCTTTTCAAACTGCTTTTTAAGGTTGGACTTCACATGGTTTGTAAGGTTGGGATCACTACCAATAAGGATAAGGTCATCAACATAAAGAACAAGAATGATAAGAGACTTACCCACTTTCTTGGTGTAGACAATATTGTCAGAATGACACCTAGAAAAACCAATATCTAAAAGAAAGCTATCCATTTTGGCATACCAAGCCTGAGGGGCTTGCTTGAGACCATAAAGGGATTTCTTATGCTGACATATAAGGTTAGAGTCTATTTGTGTAAATCCAGGAGGTTGCTCCATATAGATTTCTTCATGCAAGTCCCCATGCAAGAAGGTGGATTTAACATCCATCTGATGGACTTCCCATTTGAAAGAGGCAGCAAGGGAAAGAACTAGGCAGATAGAGTTCATTTTGACAACAAGGGAGAAGGTTTTAGTATAGTAAATGCCTTCAACTTGCGAAAAAACCTTAGCAACAAGAGGAGATTTATGTTTATCAACTTTTCCATTTGGTCCAAACATTGTTTTGTAAACTCATTTGCATCTAACAAGTTTTCATCCCTTTGGAAGAGGAACACGGTCCCAAGTATCATTTGCCAATAATGAACGATATTATTCATTCATAGATGTGTCCCAATCTAGATGGCCTGAAGCTTCTGCAAAAGTGTCAGGATCATAATTCATTGAAGATTGAGCCAATAAGAAGAGGCTTTATCGAACTGAGAATGTGTACGATGCTGATCTGTAGGATCACCTGCAAGAGCACCTATTGCATCCCGAGTAGCGCTGAACCATTTTGGAAGCTGAGGAGCTAAAGGAATATCCCTAGAAGGTGGGGGAGGATTGTTATCCTTGATGTCATCATTTGAAGAAGGAATATTTTTAGATAAAATGGATAGAGAGAGGTGGCACATCTGCCGAACTAGGCTCGTAAGCTGATATATTTTCAACAAACTTTACATCTCTTCTAAAGATAACATTTTTTGATTTAGTTGAAGAAGTCTATATCCTTTGACATCTTTAGAATATACAACAAAAATACATTTTTCACTCTTAGGTTCTAAGGCTTTATGTTTCTCATCTAGAATATGGGCCCATGCTTCACTTCCAAAAACACGAAGGTGACTTACATCTGGTTTAATTGAGCTCCATGCTTCTCTTGGAGTGATATTATTTAAAACCTTAGTAGGAGTTCTATTTACTATGTAATTTGCATAGTTAATTGCTTCTACCAAAAAATTAATACTAAGTTATTTAGATTGAAACATACAATTAGCCATTTCCTTTAAGGTGTGATTCTTCTTTCAAGCTACACCATTTTGCTGTGGAGTATATGGAACAATATGTTGCAATTGAATTCCATGCTCAATGCAAAAGTTGATGAATATGTTGTTAACATATTCTCCGCCATTATCAAATCTTAGCTTAAAAATTTGATGTCCAAATTATTTCTCAACAAAGGCCTTAAAGGCCAAGAACATGTTAAAGACCTCACTCTTGAGTTTTAATAAGTGTACCCAAGTGAGTCTGGAGAAATCATCAATGAAATTTAAGAAATACTTGTAACAGAACGAAACAACTAGAAGTGGACCACATAAATCACTATGCACAAGTTGTAAAGAGGTTGAGGCGTGCTAACAGGCATGTTTTCAAAACTATCCTAATGATTTTTTCTGAGTACACATCCAGAACAAACACCATCTCTGCAATATACCATAGAAAGACTTGTCACCATATTTTCTTTACATAGATTTTGAAGGGATCAATAGTTTAAGTGACCAAATTTATCATGCCAAATTTTGCTCACTTCATCATTATGAGAAACAAATACCAAGGGAAGAGCTTATGACCCAAAGTTATTAAACTTATCAAACCTTGTAGAATCATCAGCAATGGCAATAGCTAAAATCTATCTAGGTTTTCTTAGGTCCTTAATTACAACATCATGAGGTGAAAATTCAATAGTTTTACCTTCACCTGAATGAGTTATCTGTTACACAGATAGAAGGTTGCAGGATAAGGTAGGAACACATAATACATCATTAAATTGACCATTTTCTATATGAATATTTCAAGACCGTACAAAACTAAGAGCTTTATCATCACCAACTATTTTTGGTGTTACAATCATTTAAAAAATAAAGCATGGCTTTGTTTTTGGCCATGTGATAAGAAGCTCCATAATCAATGAGACACTCATGAGAATGAGAAGAAGAAGATACATTTAGTGCATAGCCAGATTGAGATGCTTGACAACCACATACATAAAGTGTTATTCTTAAAGATCAAGTTGAAGTTGAAGAGTGTTCTAAATGGATGTTATGTTTCTTAATTGCTGCTTCCAAGGCTTCCATCTTCTTAAAGCATTTAGATTCTAAGTGGCCATCATGATTACAAAAGTTGCAATGTCTATCAGTATTCTTCCCTTTGTTTTTAGTTTCCTTATCATTTTTTTGAGTTTATTTTTCATTGTGAGACTGAAATTTCTTAGGACCCTTGTTTGGTTTAGGACCATTCTTTTTAGGATGTTTCTTCTTAGGATTATTTGAACTTGGTTGTTGTTGGGCTGATAAGGCTTTCTTAGAAGAGTTTCCAGTATTAAGAAGGCCAAGATGCAAGAGTTTTTCTTGCTCTCTTATTAAAGAATCACAAAAGGCATCAAAATAGGGGGACTTGTAGGCTTGTCCTTAAGAAATAAAGGTTTCTCTACTAGAATGGAAGGTGGAAACAAAGACAGAGTAGGCTGATCCTAAATTACTAAGAATGGAATAGATAAGGCTACCATCTTCTTTCTTAACCTTAACACCTTCCAAGAGAAGTCTAAGGGTCTTGAACTTGGAAAAAAAATATTCAATGGAAGAAACATTATTGGGGCCCAACGTAAGCAACTCATTTTCGATTTGATGGGCTCTAATTTCATTTTTAATTCCAAAAACATTACTGAGCTTTCTCATTGCTTCATTAGGGGTATCAATTTCTGTGATATGGAATCTAAGTTCTAGAGAAATAGACATCCCTATCAACCCACGTGATTGATCTTGCTTATTTTCCCATTTGGCTTGCTTATCTTCATCTTGAGGTTTAGACTCTTGGCCTAAGGCTATTCTATAAAGACCTTTACTTCTAAGTAAATCCACCATGTAGGATAGCCATTGGAAGTAGTTGGTGTTGTCAAGAATAACTAGGCATGGAATTTCCATTTTAAAAGAAACTGAAACTATCTATGCTGAAACTAAGTGTTCAAATGGAAAGATCTCGAAAAATTAAGCCGATTAAAAAAAACGGCTCTAAAAACGGCTTCCGGATGAAGAAGTTATGGATTTTTTGAAGAAAAGTTTTTGAAGATGCCAATGAACCATGCAAATGTTTAGAATTTTATGATAGTGTTATATTAAAAAAAAATCCCCCCTTTCCAAACTTAATCTAATTAGGTCGCTTTAAAAAGAAATTATTTTATGTGACCCACTTTTATAAATAAGTGAAAGTCACTTTTACAATGGTACTCTATGAACTATCCACTAAAGTGTAACTTAAATAAAAAATAAAGTGACTTTAGAATTATAGGTGACTCATTCTTTATAATGGGTGAGAACACTTTTACATAAAGTAGCTTTAAAACATAGGTTATATGTGCTTTTTGAAAAAGTAACTCAACAAAAGGAAAGACTTGAACCGAAGACCTTTATTCTCATAAAGTAACCTTAGACCAAGTGAGATAGTTTAAAAGGTTAATAATTTTTGGAAAGGAGGAAGAAGGTTTTTAATTTTAATTTTAATTTTATTTTTTAATTCTTTTTTCTCATTGAAACTTTAGGGTCCGTGCTTACTTGGAAAACCCATTTTTTTCCTGCAAAACAAAAAAAACCACACAAACCAAACAAACAAGCAAAAGTATCCAAACCTTACGTCTTAGAGTTAGATTTCACCGAAAACTAAATATTTTCCTCAATGTTTATGATTTTCTAAGATCACAGTAAGGCACAATGGAAAAGAGCATACGCATGAGAAAACTTCTTTCTTTCTATTTCTAGTTTGCCCAGATCGCATAGAGCCGCAGGGCAAAGAGCATACTCAGAAATGAAAGGTATAGATTAGGTAATATAAAAAATTATAGATGACTATAAACCAAAATAAACAGAGAGATAAATAACTATAACTGTAAATAAAGGTTGTATACCTCCAGATCTTAAAAATGTAGCTAGGGCTACTGGAAACCTTTTTTCATGAAATGAAAGGGGTTCCTCATTGGAACATATGCTCCTTACAAAATAGAACAGTCCTCTCAGCCTAAAAGAGGCCAGAAACAATATATCTAGGAATCGATAGTTAGATGTAATTGTGCTAGCTTCAGATTTGGATCATCAACAGATGCGGCCCTCGAATAGATCAGATACCATGTAGGAATTTACAGGGTAAGTTCCTTAGATACAACACCAAAGGACATCACTCGCAAACAGATCATAGATCAATACACCAGTATTCTTGATGTGGTTAAAACCCTCAAATAGGGAAACAATCCACGACCTGAGCCAACGCGACCACTTCAAGCAATTTATTAATGTAATAGAAATAAAATTTACATAAGCTTCTCTCATGAATGATCACCTAACAAATGACCCTCCATGCTCTTTAAATTAAGATCATGGACCAATCAGGTGTTAAGTCATGGATTAAGTGTTGGTAATACCAAGGAGAGAATGAATTGTCGGATCACTTCATGTCTAGAACATATCGTGACCATCAGATTGTAAGTTACAAAAAGTACATACTAAAAAAACACACTTTACCTAACTATACACTAAACCAAGTTATACTTATTTATTTCCTATGTGTCGGAATATCCTAACATCCCCCCTTAAGAACAACTTGGGATAGGATTGAAGGATGTACAAATATGCCACAATAGGAGAAGGAAGGACGCATTAGAGCCTATTGAACCTTCTAATGAAGATTCCATCAGAGGATCCTAGTTATCCTTATCTTGTAGATGCTCTTTCTCAATGATGTATGACAAGCTCCATACTAAATGAATCTCTTCTACCCATAAGTACTACTTATGCTTTTAATAAGGTTATTAAGAGCTATTTCCTTCTAATGATGATTGTCATAGACTTCTATTCCAACTTTATTTCAGGCTTCTTATTATGATGTCTTGAGCTCTTGCTCTAGTGGTATGTGATAATGATGCCATCTCCTAAATGATGCATCCATCATAATGATTTTCCTTTTTGACTGCCATGGTGAAGGCCTTTTTCCATCTTGCTGAGATCTAGACATCCATAATTATACAAGTTCCTTCTTCCATCATTTTTTCCCATCCATCTTTACTTCTTGTACCTGCAATATTTATTGACAAGCACCCCAAACAAAGTATATGATACAAAAACATGATGCCAATATTTTTAGGGTTCTTATGCAATTAAGAGGTCATCCTAGGGCTTCTAAATTTCAAACCCTAGATCAGATTTTATTCCCTCTTTATGTCATGCTAGGGTTTATCCCTTCCCTGGATTTCTAACAAACCCTAGAATCATATTTTCAACCCTAAAACATAAAATATACCATACATACCTTATGGTTACTTACCTTTGTTGTGATGACTTGCAATTATGGATGCCATCTTCATTGGTGTGAGACATTCTTCATTGCACTCATATGTTCCTTCATTCAAGTATATGATTGCCATAGAGCCCTTGATTACTGACCTTGGATCAATGTTTTTACAACTTCATAGGTCTTCATGCAAAACTGATAGCTACAAGTGTAACAATGTCTCTAGTACAGTTCAACATTTTCTTGATGACTTGGACTGCTTCAGGTCTGCTTCCTTAGTCCTTTCAAACTTCAGAGAATATATATAAGGTTGGTGACTACACCTTTTGTGCCACATGAACTTGGTCACCACAAGATTTGAATTTATAAGTAGAGTAGAGTAATGATGTCACAAGGACACATCTTGAAGATGAGATCTATGTTATCATAGAGATAGAGAGATCTCAGAATCTCAGATCTGCAATTGTTACTGTAGGTTTGACTTCATGGAGTGGTGCAAATAATCTAGACTTTTTCTTTTCAATGAATTTTGCTTTCAAATGATCTTGATAGTTGTCTGCCTGCAACTTTGACCTTCCCTCCAACATTTTGACTGATATTTTTGGCCCTTTCTACTACTGCATGTGTGACAAGAATATGGTAAGGAATGACTCTAATTTTCTTTGCTTGGGCAACAAGTCTCCCTTCAAGATCTTGGCTTGATTGTTAATGCTTCTCTTATCCCTTTTGTAGCTCCTTGATCTGGTTGTTACTCGGTCTTGCTGTAGGTGAAGTGATGCTCTACATGTATGCATGTTGTTATGCAATATAGCCTAGTCTTTTGTTCCATCTTGTAGTTAAAAAATAGAGTCTAGGATTTGATCAAGTCTATTTTGGAGATGTTCTTGAACTCAAATCTTGAGTAGCTCTTTTGGAGGGTTCATTGTTGACGCACCTGCGCTGAGATCAATATATTATTCTCCAAAGTATCAGACTTCAGTTTGACACAAAACGATCTTCATTAACTTGAAATCGCCGGACTATCAAAACAGAACCTCTGTTTTTATTCCAAACATAACCAAGTATATCATACGACGTATATGATACAATTACAATTAACAATCATATCCATTATCAATCTGCAATCATCAAGATTCAATATGATTCAAAATCTCCATAGCCCTCTTGTTCCCGAGATCTGTAACAGATTATTAAATAGAACTGAAACAAGTATTTATCACTAAAATAAAACAGTCCAAACTATAACTGAGGATGCTTCAAGGACTGCATGTATTTCTAACCCAAAGTTCTAACGCATTCCTATTCACAAAGACTGCAATTTCTAAACAAAAACAACTTTCTCAAACCTATCCAAATAGTATATGATTGCCATATTTTAGTCAGCGCACATACGGTCTCCTTGATAACGGCATAGATATATCCCTTTAATTCCGTTTAAACAGCTCAATTGCGAGAAGTAATGCATACATCTTAATCTTCTTCATGAGTGAGCTCAACGATCCACATCTAGGCCTACATCTCTGGGCATCGATTTTCTTGACTACGCAGGTCGTTAGTTTACATCCATATATGAATAAACGAAGAGAAAAACAGTTACAAAAAAGACGCTGGTCCAACCCCGCCCTCGCATCAGAATATCACAACTAAAACAAAACAGAAAACGCCATAGCAACACATCTGTGGATTTATTTATTAACATTGAAGCTCCTAAATCTTACACACTGTCTCCATATCTAAAACTAACTCCAAAACAAAATGCTGGTTTCTTTTTTATATCGCCTCTGGCCTCTAGCCTTTCTGTATGTCATCATAACAAACCAAAAAATCGCACCATCGAACTCGGATTGGAGTTAAACTGCCCTCACTCTGTCGAATCTTCCTCTGTTTCATCGCCCAATCAGATTGTGGATCACCGGTTTTTAGTGACAGCGCATTTCAATTTGGAATCCGATTGTTTCAAAAAATGGTGTCGGTTTCTTTGCATTCCCGTTGACCGCCAATTCCTTTCAGTGAATCCGCCTCAGCCATATCTCAGTTAGGTTTAATGCAAGTTCGGTGATTGACCGATATTCCGGTCCAACGTAGCTGAATGAGCCACAATCGGCGGTCAGAACAGGTGTATCATAGGTTTGTAACAATTTGCCAGATTTCAGGCGCTCTTGAGAAATCGGCGTTGATCCTGATCCGCTCCAAGCGATCTTCAGTTGACATTTATCTCCACCAGAATCACCCTTCTTTAGCTGCTGTTATAACAATAATTACCCTAACAATAGATAAGGTAACCTTCATAAATTTATTCCAACAGACATATCACGATACGCCTAACAAATCAATACTAAATACAGAGATTAAATCTATTCAACAACAAACTAACTGAACTCGACTCTCAGCAAATAAAATACGATTTTGTTTTCAAGCCACAACATGTGGGCAATTTCCCACATTGCTGGCCTATCCGATGCTCCTGCATCAGACTCCCGGGGAAGAAAACTGATCTTGTAGTTGTTTGGAGTTGATCCCCATTCTCTGTAGCTCCGCTGACGTCCTCTACTGGTTCCTCTTTCCACTTGGTCAAATACTGATAATGAGCCTGACTCCTGGTTCGCTTTAGCGCTTTCTTTTTCCTTTTTCCTGCTTTGGGCTTTTGTCTGTTATGGCGTCTCTTTGTGGTTCTTCTTCTGGCTTTTAGTATAGGTACCTTTCGGCAATACATAACTAAATCACCTGTTTGGAATTTCTTTTTCCGCCTCCTCATATCTGCTCGCTGCTTGTCTTTGCTACTGCATTCCCGCCATCTGCTTTTGACATCTCCCTCAAATATGCTTCTAGGAGTTAGCCAATTCTCATCTACTTGGATTTTCTTCGGATCCAATTTCAGCTCTTCTTTAGAGACTGCATATTCCTTCAAATCTTCATTCTTCGGAATGAGTGCTATTGGCACAGCACATGGATTAAGGCTTCCACTGATTAGCCATTTATCCATCGACTCTTTCACTTGTGTTCCAGCTTCAACACTTTCCTGCATTACCCTGTAGGCTACTTTATTTGGCAAACTGACTCCAGGCATTAGATCATTATGGTTGCTAATACTCCTGATGGGTAACAACTCATCCACAACAATATCAGCACAATCATTCAAGAAATTCTGAATTTCTTCAGGTAAATCTTCTAAATTTGTAGAAGTTAAAATTACCTTGGGTTTGCCAACATCAGCAAGATGCATCTCCTTACCCTTCTCATCTTCCTGCAACAGGGTCTTCTCATTCATCAACGTAACGCTGTTCCCAAGTGCTTCTTTATTATCTTCAGCTTTCAACGGCAGTAGTGTATGCTTATTCCCATCTTTCTCCAAAGTATAAGTATTTCTTCTGCCATCATGTATGGCATTTCGGTCAAACTGCCAGGGCCTCCCTAGCAATATGTGGCATACATCTATCGGCATTACATCACATAAAATGACATCCTTATAAGTACCAATCTGAAATTCAACTTGACATTGTTCAGTTACAAAAATTTGATGGCCTTTCTGGAGCCACGATACTTTATAAGGAGTGGGGTGTACTGTTCTCTCCAACTTCAACTTGTCCACCATCTCTGTAGAAACAAGGTTGTCAGTACTACCGCTATCAATTATCAACTTGCAACACTTACCCTTGGACTTACATACAGTTCTGAATAAAGTCCTTCTTTGAACTGGTTCTTTGGCTTCCTTAGCTCCTTTCAGTAATACCCTCTTCAGTAATAGGGACTCTCCATCTTCTGGTGGTTCCTCTTTAGCTTCAGGTTGAGGAATCTCCTCCTTGGCTTCTGCAACATTCACGTTGTGCTAGTTTGCTGATCTCGGATGAGGACAATCCCATTGTACATGTCCCCATTCCCCACATGCAAAGCACCGGACATCTCTTCCTCGGCCTCTGCCTCTGGGCACAAACCTTCCACGGCCAAAATCTCCTCTTTGTGGTGCTCTATTGCTCGCACTCCCTGCCTCATTCTGAGAGTGTTGAACTTTGGATTCAAGTATCCTTCCTTCTTTTGCTGGATTCTTACCTCTGTTTCTCTGGTTTTGTTTGCGCAAGAGTTTTTCCTCTGCCTTCAAGGCTGCTTGATAGGCATCCTCAACAGTTTTCAAACTTAACAGGCTAATCTCATCTTGGATCTCATACCTTAGCCCATTAATATACCTGGCTACTTTCTCCAAATCATCTTCTACATGCCCTGTTCTGATATTTAACCTGTAAAATTCTTCAGTGTAGTCTTTAACAGACATTCCTTTCTGCTTCAGATTTTGCATCTGCTTAAAAAGATTTAAATGATAGTCTTTAGGCAAGAATTTGGCTTTCAGTTTGCTTACCATTTTATCCCACTGCTTGATCTTAGATTTCCCCTTTCTCGTTCTTGATGTCTGTAACTCGTCCCACCAGATGGCTGCATGACCCTTCAGTCTAGTGACTGCAAACTTCACCCTCTTATTCTCTTCAACCTCTTCATAATCAAAATACTGATCTATGGATCTGATCCAATCCATGAGCTCCTCGGCATTTAAACTCCCGTCATACATAGGAATTTCTATCTTGGGCTTGCTTCCAACTTTTGCCAGCATCTTGAGGACTTTGGCAGTTTCATTTTCTTCTCCTGCTTCCACCTCTTCGTCAGATTCTTCTGAAGAACTCTCAGTTTTCACATCTGGTGCTCTTCTCTGGGCTGTTTCCATTGTCTCCATTCGTTCACGCAGTCTTCGCACTTCGTCTATCAGGACTGCATTGGGTTCTGGTCTTCCTCGACCAATTCCTCGCCTTGGCGGCATCTTAGCTGCAACCACCTGGATCTTTTGGCTCTGATACCAAAAATGACGCACCTGCGCTGAGATCAATATATTATTCTCCAAAGTATCAGACTTCAGTTTGACACAAAACGATCTTCATTAACTTGAAATCGCCGGACTATCAAAACAGAACCTCTGTTTTTATTCCAAACATAACCAAGTATATCATACGACGTATATGATACAATTACAATTAACAATCATATCCATTATCAATCTGCAATAATCAAGATTCAAGATGATTCAAAATCTCCATAGCCCTCCTGTTCCCGAGATCTGTAATAGATTATTAAATAGAACTGAAACAAGTATTTATCACTAAAATAAAACAGTCCAAACTATAACTGAGGATGCTTCAAGGACTGCATGTATTTCTAACCCAAAGTTCTAACACATTCCTATTCACAAAGACTGCAATTTCTAAACAAAAACAACTTTCTCAAACCTATCCAAACAGTATATGATTGCCATATTTTAGTCAGCGCACATACGGTCTCCTTGATAACGGCATAGATATATCCCTTTAATTCCGTTTAAACAGCTCAATTGCGAGAAGTAATGCATACATCTTAATCTTCTTCATGAGTGAGCTCAACGATCCACATCTAGGCCTACATCTCTGGGCATCGATTTTCTTGACTACGCAGGTCGTTAGTTTACATCCATATATGAATAAACGAAGAGCAAAACAGTTACAAAAAAGACGCTGGTCCAACCCCGCCCTCGCATCAGAATATCACAACTAAAACAAAACAGAAAACGCCATAGCAACACATCTGTGGATTTATTTATTAACATCGAAGCTCCTAAATCTTACACACTGTCTCCATATCTAAAACTAACTCCAAAACAAAATGCTGGTTTCTTTTTTATATCACCTCCGGCCTCTAGCCTTTCTGTATGTCATCATAACAAACCAAAAAATCGCACCATCGAACCCGGATTGGAGTTAAACTGCCCTCACTCTGTCGAATCTTCCTCTGTTTCATCGCCCAATCAGATTGTGGATCACCGGTTTTTAGTGACAGCGCATTTCAATTTGGAATCCGATTGTTTCAAAAAATGGTGCCGGTTTCTTTGCATTCCCATTGACCGCCAATTCCTTTCAGTGAATCCGCCTCAGCCATATCTCAGTTAGGTTTAATGCAAGTTCGGTGATTGACCGATATTCCGGTCCAACGCAACTGAATGAGCCACAATCGGCGGTCAAAACAGGTGTATCATAGGTTTGTAACAATTTGCCAGATTTCAGGCGCTCTTGAGAAATCGGCGTTGATCCTGATCCGCTCCAAGCGATCTTCAGTTGACATTTATCTCCACCAGAATCGCCCTTCTTTAGTTGCTGTTATAACAATAATTACCCTAACAATAGATAAGGTAACCTTCATAAATTTATTCCAACAGACATATCACGATACGCCTAACAAATCAATACTAAATACAGAGATTAAATCTATTCAACAACAAACTAACTGAACTCGACTCTTAGCAAATAAAATACGATTTTGTTTTCAAGCCACAACATGTGGGCAATTTCCCACATTGCTGGCCTGTCCGATGCTCCTGCATCAATTGTTCTTCTTAATGTCTTGTCCTCTCTTTGATTCTTATTTCATTGCTCCAAACCTTGAGTTCCCTTTGCTAAGATACCCTTCCTTTCCTTGACTTGTTACCTTAGATTTGACACCATGTTGAGAAATCTAGGGGCAGCAAGATGAGTGATTTCTCTTTGATGATAATTGCTTGTGATTAACTTTTACTTCTCTTAGTTAGATTCTTCTTCAACTTGATTATTATTGTGTTCTTTCATCAAACAATTACCAAAACATAAAGGACAATGAGACAAGAGGACACAAGATATAGGCGATCAACTAGGGCCAAAACCTCTCCAATATGAGAGGAAAACCGACAATAATTCTTCTTCTTATAGAATCTTCAATTGACGAATTCCAAGACCTAGACCCTTGACCAAATGACCCCTCCAAGACCATATCACAACACTTATTTCAATTAGCACTTCTTCCATAAGGTCAACATTGGTAAAACTGAGTGCACCACATCAAACTTCAACTCTTCTTCAATTTTTTGGCACTTGTCACAGGTCTGCTATTTAGGTCTACTTGTGACCTTATAAAATTCTTCACATCTAGACTGAATGTGACATATTTACAAGGCTTCCCTTCTTAGATGTGAATGATATTATTTTTATAATAACTCACCTCTATTGATACATGCCACTTTACTTTCTCGTTTTCCTGAGATGACTGTAACTTTGATTTTTGTTGCCACAGGAGGTAACCCTAACTAGACTTGTACAAGTGAGATGAATAACCCAAAAGACAGTCCTTCCAATCTCTGTTCATTTCCTTCTTCGCTTGGTTTACACGAGCTTCTGTGTTATACAAAATGAACTGAATTGATGCCTCACAAATGAAGTTGAGCTTTCAATATATAGCCTTCATGTCATTGCTTGTGGGCCAACTTGTCAATGTCCCTGGGCTGACTTGTCATAGTTTGGTAGGCCGACTTGATGCTTGAGTTTAGACGTGGTCTTGGAGGGTTCCTTTACTCCTTTTGACTCAAATAAAATTTCTTTTACAATATGTAACTTTCCCAAAATGGGTCTCTCATACATGACAATGACTCTAATGACTTGATGACTCAATAACAAACCCTAAGAGCTCACAATGGGAGCTTGCCTAATTTTTTTTTTCCTTAAGCATGAAATCCATGCCTTAAGAACAAAAATAAATTTATTTTTCTTATTACATCAAATAAATAAAATCATGATTACATATGTCATTATAAAGACCGAACCTAGTTACATATTTTAACACCTATCAGTTGGAATGATCCAGTGAATATGGTCCTTGTTGGGCTTGATATGATCAAGGAAATGGAACAACAGGTTCAACTCATCAAAGAAAATTTGAAAGTGGAACAGGATAGGTAGAAACGTTATGTAGACCAACATAGGGTGCACAAAGAATTCCAAGTTGGGGAACATGTTTATCTAAGAGTTAACCCCAAGAAAAGTTCCTTAAGGATTGGGTCATGTGCCAAGTTGGCACCATGGTATTGTGGCCCTTTTGAAATCCTTGCGAGAATTTAGCCAATGGCCTACATTATGGTTTTACCTCCTTGAGTTAAATTTCATGATATTTTCCATATTTACTTGCTTAAAAGGTTTGTGAAGGATTCTAATCATGTGATTGATTGGTCTGTGCTACAGGTGGAACCAGAGGGAGAGTTCCAACCAAAGCCATTGTGCATTCTAGATCGAAGGAGTCTCATGCTCTAGAATTGAGTCATAGAGCAAGTCAAAGTGTAGTGGAAGCACTTTGGGCTAGAAGAAGCCACTTGGGAAATGACTGATTCCATGAAGGCTAATTACCCCTTTTGTTTGTTGGTTGAAGAAAATGTGTATATGTATATATTTGTAAATATTGTATAGAGTTGTGTATATAAAGCTCCATAAAATAATAGGTGTTTGTATTTTATTTCTGGTGTTAAATATAAGAAAAAGAACACCGAGGGCGATGTTCACTCAAAGGGGGATTGTGACAACTCCAACCATGGTTCTCTTATAAAATGCATCGTAAATATTTTTACAAAAATAAAATTTAGAGGGGGGACTGAGTCAAGGGACACATTCCAAAGTTGAGAGGAGGTTGCTTGCATGGGATGTCAATGGGTTTCTTGTGCATAAATATGAACTATTTTGGGATAGCGATTAAAGGGATGGATGGTGAGTCTTAATGGACTAGTTAGGAAATTAATTTGGGTTGCAAGGAAGTGCGCGGGCCATGTTGCCTTGAGAAACACTTACAAGGAAACGAGAACTAAATTAATGAAGTTGAATGTGCTGGGAGCAAGAACATAAATCAATCCCAACGCAAAAGAGAAGATAGTAGAAAAGAGAGGAGTTTTATCTCATTTTTTTTGGGGGGTGGGGGGGAGAGACATGCTCACTATCATCCACACAAGAGAGACAAAATACTCACTCACACGTTCAACCATACAAGATTCAACAATCAACAAGAAGAAAAAGAAGGATAATAAACTATTTTCAGTTGGAAAGATTGGTAAACATGTGGTTTCTCCTTAGTGAGGAACAATTCCTCTTGAGTCCATGTAAATCTAGAGGGTGGAGATAGTTTTCTATGTATTCCCTTAGTGGTGTTGATTGAGGATTATGTCCTTGGAATCATGGAGGGACTTCTTGTTGTTTATTTATAGTGGGTTCTGAATTCACTTATGCGGGTGGAACCATTGTGTGTTAGTTAAGGGTGGAGAGGTTACTCCCAGGATTCCCTTGATATCTTTAGGTAGAGGCGGTTGGCCTTTGGATTCCTTGTGATTTATTTGACTATTGAATGGCCGGTGGGTGGAAGAGGGAGGTCCTCTAGACTCCCTATTTCTGTTGGAACTTGGTGTTTCATCCTTGAAGCAAGCCCCTCAGTCTCTAGAATCTGGCTCGTGGGTGAAAAATAAAAGTGAGTTTGGTTGTAGTTGTCTATGGATGGGTGGAGAGTCCTTGTCTTAGAATCAGTTGACCAAAGCATTCTAAGATAAGTGTTCTGGTGCTTGCAATGTCATTAAGTATGTGTTTTCATTCTTGGACTGAATGGTGTGCATATGAGGAATGAATGTGTTGTGTTTTGGATTTAATGTGATCATGAACATTCTAAACATAGTATAATTCTTCTATTCTTAATTCATTATACCTTTGAAACATGAGATAGTGCCATTGCTATAACACAATTGATTACCATACTAAGAAAAGGTTAAAGCATTAGATATAGTCCCATAGGAATGCTCCAGATTATCACATAACGAATAATGAAAACGTGCACAAAGAAAGACATCAATATGGTTCATAAGAACCAGATTTTATCAATACAAGTACTCAACATACGATGTTATGAAACTACCTCGAAAAAAGATAGAATGGATAGATCAACGCCTTAGAATTCAGCCTCTTCGAGGGGGCAACCTCCTTTACATTAGATAAATGAACAATTCTTGGATGATTCAAATGACAAAACCTCTTTTCTATATATAGGAGTCTAAGGAGTCACAATATAACCCATCCGACCTAAGAATAATAATATAAAGCCACAAAAATAACAATAGAGGGATTCTTTGGGGCATAGTAATAACAATATGGGGACAACAGGGGCACAACAATATTAATAAGGGATACAACTACAATTGTAATGGGGTAATCACTAGTATTATAGGGACCTAACATGCCCCTCTCCTTCAAAAAAGTGTTGTCCTCAACGCTTAAGTAGTTCTGGATGCTTCTGCATAAAATTTTCATCCTCCCATGTGGAATCTTCAGCGGATAAGTTCTTCCACTCGATAAGATACTCTGAAATTGCTCGATTTCATAGCGATCGAGTTCTTGTTTCTGTGACTACTTTCGGTTCCAATATAATTTTTCCTTCCTCCTCAAGTTCTGGCAATATTGTTTAAACTGGGAGCTTGTCACCTATAACCTTCTTTAAACATGAAATATGGAAAACTGGGTGCAATCGAGAAGTTGCAGGAAGCTCCAATTTGTAAGCCATAGTACCAATCTTTTGCAACACCTTGTATGGACCATAATACTTTGGTGATAATTTATTATCCTTCTTAGCTTGCTTGAGGGACATTTGCTTTTAAGGTTGTAGCCACAGGAATACCCCAATCACCTACATTGAAACTTCTTTCGCTGCGATGTTGATATGCCTGTTGTTTCATTCTATTCTGTGCCAACACGAGGTTATCCTTTAAGAGTTGGAGGACTTGTTGTTGATGTTCGATGTGATGTTCCACTACTTGAACCTTAGAATTTTCTCTTAAATATGATGTGATGGATGGTGGTTGATATCCATAAAGTGCCATAAATGGGGTCATTTTTGTTGCTGTATGGAAGGAAGTGTTATACCACCATTCAGCCAGAGGCAACCGTTTGACCCATTGTGTCTGTTTATCAGATACAAAGCAACGAAGATATCCTTCCAAACATTTGTTTACTATCTCAGTTTTCCCATCATATTGAGGATGATAAGATGAGCTATGAGCTAACTAAGTACCAAGACAAGAAAATAATTCTGTCCAAAAATTTCAAGTGAAAATGGGATCTCTGTCACTTACAACAATCTTTGGGTTTCCATGTAGCTTTTGAATTGTTTCCATAAATGCAGTAGAAACTGTACTGAATTTAAATGGATGGGATAATGCACAAAAGTGTGCATACTTGGTAAGTCTATCAACTACCACCACGATGACACTCTTTCCCTCAGACTTGGGTAAACCTGTGATAAAATCCATTGAAACCTCCTCCCAATGTTGGCTTGGAATGGATGAAGGTTGTAATAGACCCAGTGTCTTAATTGTTTCAAATTTTTTTTGTTGGCAAACCAAACATTCCGCCACAAACTTTTGAATATCCGATTTAAGGCCATCCCAAAAAAATTCCTTCTTAACCCTGTGGTAAGTTTTTAAAAATCCTGAGTGCCCTCCTAAGGGAGAAGTGTGTAATTCCACAATAATCTTTTGTTTGAGTTGGGAATTCTTACAGAGGTATAAGCGATCTGTGTACCATAACGAATCATTTTTCCAGCTAAATGTATCAGATGTATTGGAATCTTGTTGTAACTTTCGAATAAGTGCCCACACTTCTTCATCATTATTCCATTCCTCCCTTTCTTCGTTTATCCAATCTGGTTGGATAATAGAAATGGCGCACAACAATGCTTCCACATCCTCATCCTTCCTTGAGAGTGCATCTGCCACCACATTTTGCTTCCATTTTTTGTAGATGATTCCAAAGTCATAACCCAACATCTTTGTGACCCACTTTTGTTTCTCTTCAGAGGATAATCTTTGTTCTAAAAAGTGTTTAAGGCTATCATGATCTGTTTTTACCTTGAAGTGTCTTCCCATTAGGTAGGGTCGCCATTTCTTAAGTGCATGGAGTATTGCCAACATTTCCTTCTCATAAATAGCTTTGTGTAAAAAATTTCCCTTGATTGGATGACTTTCAAAAGCAATGGGTCTTTCATCTTGCATTAAAACAACACCAATTCCATTTCCTGAAGCATCACATTCCATAACAAAGGTTTTTGTGAAGTCCGATGTAGTTAAGACCAGTGCTTGGCACATTGCCTCTTTAAGATGTTCAAAGGCCTTTGTTGCTTCTGGAGTCCATGAAAATGCATCTTTCTTCAATAATGTTGTTAGAGGTGCTGCTATTCTCCCATAATTCTTAACAAACTTCCAATAATACCCTGTCAACCCGAGAAATCCTTGTAGATGCTTTATGGATGTGGGGATTTTCCATTCCTTAATAGCTTTAATTTTGCTAGGGTCTACCTTAACTCCTTCATGAGATACAATATGACCTAGATATTCCACCTCTTGTACTCCAAAGAAGCATTTGGATCTTTTTGCATATAATTGTTTCTCCTCCAATAGTTGTAGCACCTTGTCAACATGTTCAACATGATCCTTCCAAGACTTGCTGTAGATTAGTATATCATCAAAAAATACTAGCACAAATTTTCTAAGGAAGGGTTTAAAAATGGAATTCATCAAACCTTGAAATGTAGAAGGTGCATTGGTAAGGCCAAAAGGCATGACCAAAAATTCATAATGACCCTCATGAGTTCTAAATGTTGTTTTCAGAGTGTCTTCAGTCTTCATTCTGATTTGATGATATCTTGAACGAAGATCCAACTTGGTGAAGTAAATTGATCCATGCAATTCATCCAGTAATTCATCAATGGCAGGAATGGGAAACTTATCTTTAATAGTGAGCTTGTTGAGCTCCCTATAATCTAGACACATGCACCATGATCCATCCTTCTTGTGCACCAATACTACTGGAGCAAAGAAAGAACTTTGACTAGGTTGAATTATACCTGCCTATAGCATTTCTGCAACCATACGTTCAATTTCACTCTTTTGGGCATAGGGATATCTGTACGGCCTGATGTTTGGAGGAACACTTCCTGGAATCAGATGAATAGCATGATCATGATCATGAATAGGTGGGAGACCTTTGAGAGTCTCAAATAACTTGGAATGATTGTCCAAGAGTTTTTGGAGATCTGGAGAAATAGATGATTCCATTGTGGAAACATCTAGTGAACATAATTGTGCAATTACACCTCTTTGTTCCTTTTTTAGAAGCTTTGTCATACCGTTAAAGATGATTATCTTTCCCGGTTTCCCTGCAATACCCATTAATTCAACTTCCTTTCCTTCCACAGAAAATTTCATGAAAAGTTCTTGAAAATTAAAAGCTATTGTACCCAAGGATTGTAGCCATTGGACTCCTAGTACAACATCAACACCTCCCATTGGAATGGAAAGCATTGGGCTATTCAATACATATTCTCCCATGGATAGCTTGATATTATGGCACTTTCCAGAGCAATTTATCATTCCTCCATTTGCAACCATCACTTGACACTTTGGTGCTGGATATAGGAAGTAATTCAATTCTTTTGCTATCTTACAATGAATAAAATTGTGGGTACTTCTTGAATCAATCAACACTATTACCTTTTTCTTCTTGATTTGTCCTTCTATCTTGATGGTTTGAGGAGTGGTAATTCCAGCCAATGCATTACAAGATATGGTCGGATTCATTTCTTCTTTATCTAGGCTTTGTTCCTGGATTATATCCTCTTATTTTGACCTTTCTTGCTCCTTTTCTTCTTCCTCTTCACAATCGATGTAGAATAATTTCTTCTCAGTACACTTATGACCTTTAGTGTATTTGCTATCGCAACTGAACAAAGCCCTTTTTCTCTTTTTTCTTCCAATTGTTGTGGTGTCAAGCTTATAGGTTGTGGAAGAATAGGGGCAACAACACTTCCATCTTTATAGTTGTGAGTGGTATGCTTCCTGGTTGCCATAATTTTGCTTTCCATTTTTCTTGCTAACTTGAATTCCTTCTCCAATGAATCAGGATCCCAAAGGCGAACATCATGTTGGATATTATCCTTTAAAGTCCCTATGAACACATCAATCCTATGCTCCTCTGGAATATTTTTTACCCTTATGTTCAATTTTTGGAACTCCTCAATGTGCTCCATTATTGAACCCTTTTGTTTGAGACATATCAATTGGCTACAAAAAGTGTTGCTTTTTGTAGTCTCATAATGTGCTATCAATTCTTTTGTAAAATTTGCCCAAGTGATAATTTGTTTACGAGAGCAAAGCCATTGATACCATACAAACTGATTTGGTTCCAAATATAAAGTTGCAATACGTACCTTTTGTGTGTTGTACACATTATTGAGATCGAAAAATTGCTCCATTTGTAATATCCATGTTGCGGGATCCTTGCCATCAAACTTCCTCATATAGATTTTTGGAATATGGTGGGTCTTTGGTCCAACATTAGAGTCTATGAAATCGTGATTAACACTTCTTTTGTTCTCATCATGAGTTTCCTTTACTACCCTTTCACCATTAGTAAGCATTTCTTGTAGAAACTTTGTCAAATCTGTCTTCAAATCTTTCTTCAAATCTTCCATGCCTGTCTTCAAATCTATCTTCAAATCATCCATCTTAGCTTCCATGCCATTCATCTTAGCTTCCACACCCTTTATCTTAGATTCCACACCATTTATCTTAGATTCCACGCCGTTTATCTTAGCTTCTGTTAGCTTTTGTGAGAGTGACATTTGTTGCACTTGGTCTTGTAATTTTGATATATCATGTAGCATTTCTTCCTCTTCTTCATGAGTCATGCTAGGGCTTTCAGATTGCTTACTAGGTGTTTTCATTTTCTTTCCTAGAGGCATTAGTTACTGATAATAATACTCTATTATTCCCTTTTAATTCTTCAAAATAATATTTCAAACCAAGCTTAAGAAAAAAATTTAAAAAATCTACACACCTTTTTTCACTTTGTAGGAGCTCAATATTGCCTCTGATGTATCTCTATAATTTTGAATCATCCAGTTCTGAAATTGTGATCTGAAGTAGTCCTCTGTGTCCTCTTTCCAATGCCACCAGTCTAATCCAAATTGGATTCTCCAAGGAAGAGTTATGCCATATCTCCCACAGTGACTTGATTATAGACTAGTTCAGTAGTGTGAACTTGTACGACATTCCATGAGTCACTGTTTCGAGCTTTTTCTCTGAAAAATATATAGAAGAAACTACAGTCTGTCCTCTTTTTGTAACTTCTTATGAAATTTCAATCCGATGCTTAGAGAGAAATTTATGACGATTTTCCCCAGGTCACTTGTTTGGAATGTAATTCAGGAGTCTGCAAAAAGACCAACTTCCTCAGGTCATATCTCCACAAATATAGCGTGAAAAGCTCTGAAATTTGGACTCGAGGTTTAGTGAAATTTCGTCTCAATTGGGTTTTTTTTTTAGCTTCTGAAACATTTCAGAAAAAAAAGTTATAGCGAAAATGCCACGATCACCTATTTGGAGCAGCAAAACCCTAGAATCCAAAGCTTTGATACCAAATGTTATGAAACCAGCTCAAAAAAAGATAGAATGGATAGATCAACGCCTTATAATTCAGCCTCTTCGAGGGGGAAACCTCCTTTACATTACATAAATGAACAATTCTTGGATGATTCAAATGGCAAAACCTCCTTTCTATATACAGGAGTCTAAGGAGTCACAATATAACCCAACCGACCTAACAATAATAATATAAAGCCACAAAATAACAATAGAGGGATTCTATGGGGCACAATAATAACAATATGGGGACAATAGGGGCACAACAATATTAATAAGGGATACAACTACAATAGTAATGGGGTAATCACTAGTATTATAGGGACCTAACACACAAAGCCTTTTTCATACAAAATAAGAGTTATAAAAAAGGCAGTCCGTTGACAAGGTGTAACAACCCTAGGTTAAAAATCCATGTAATAAAGTTAATAAAGGAAAAATAATAACCAAGGTCATGGGACACATATTCTAAGCTCAATGTTGGGCAAAAACATAGTGACAAGATCACTTGTGATTTATTAATGGCTATGGAAATTGGAAAAGGCAATGACAAAGGCTTTGGAAAGGCATGAGACATTTATTGGCATTTTATTTATGAAAATAATGAAAAATAAGAGAAAAGGAAGGTGAAAGGTCAAAAGTTGCATGTGAGGAGGAAATTGATGGAAAATAATAGAAAATGAAGAAAACAGAGGCCTTATTAATAAAAAGGCTTATGAGGATCAATACACAACTTTTGGTCGATATTAGCTTTGGTTAGTTCAGTCTTTGTCACTCTCATTCTATTCTCTCTTTCTCATACTCTTGGACACTTAGAGTTTCATGGAGCACTCTTGGAGGAGTGTGGCATACTTGGGATTTTTAGCAAGAAGGAAAAGGAAAAGCAAGAAAGCACAAGAGGACATTGGGATCAATAGATGTAATGGGTTTTGCTTGTAGGTACCGAGTTGCATGTATGGTTTCCTTACTAGTTTTGGAATGCATGGCACATGCATGTGGTTTCTTGGTTATGATTTGCTATTGACATGGAGGACAAAAGGCATAGGAGAAACAAGGTATGTTGCAAGGATATTTGACAACAAGAGATGAAGGTGATGACAAAGGAACAATAAGAACAACAAAGGGTAAAGGAGCAGGAAAATATGATGGCACATGTATTGTTGATGGCACACTTGTATTGATACTGGCATTGTTATACCTTGGAGGTAAAGGAGAAAAAATTGGTGTGCTTGCTATGCTTGTTGTGTTTTGTGTAAGGTTGATTTGAAGACTAGTTTGGTTGAGTTGAATTGTTGCGATGCAAGGAAAAGGGAATATGCATGACAACAAAGGTAAGACAAATACATGATGCAAGGCAAGGTAAGAATTATGGCAAATGAAAAGACATGGAAAATATTGTGATGCAGGGTTATTTGAATATGAATGTTGTTGAAAATAACAACAAGAAATGCTAAAATAGCATTGCTAAATATAGCATTGCTAAATATAGCATTTTAGGATATTCCAATTTTAATTTGTCCTTAAATTAAAATTGAGAATTAAAATTCGAATTTAGTCTCACCAACTATTTGAAAAATAATTAATTAATTCATCTTGAGTTAATTAGTTGGAGAAATTCAAACATGAAGTCTTTGTGAAGTCATGCAACAGTTATCCCTTTGATTGAGGAAGTTATCCCTTAATTAAGGAGATAAGATTGAGTTGTATTTGAGTTGTAATTAGTTAGCTCAGTTAACTAAGTTAATTCGAGTTAAATTAGTTCCAAACAGTTTGAGGAACTAATTGTGAGTTCAGTCAGTTAATGCATGCATGCATGAAACTAGTGTACTCTAGATAACTAAATATTCTCTCATAAATAACTCGTGCATGTCAGTTCAGACAAAGACCGAGTTGAGATTAAAGACAGGGACATTGTTCTATTAGTTGGAGGAATTTTCTTATAAAGGAAACTCATCCATGCAGAAGGAACAAGGTTCCTTGAGGATTGCACAGTTTTACATGGTGTGAGATCAGTGTGAGTGATCAGTGTTCCACTTGGTAACATGAGGATCACCCAGGAGAAACTGTGTAAGGAAATAGGAGGCTTGGAGGGCAGAGGAGAAGGCTTGTGAGAAGCTTTGTTTTCCTGTGAGCATCCAGGAGGATTGTACTGGGAGTTGGTTAGTTGTGAGAGCTAAAGCTTTGTGTAATCCTGAGATATTTCCACCTTGTATGATAATACAGATAGTGGGGTTTTTAATTGAGGCTTTCCCCTGAGTATTTTTTGTGTTTCATGTGAATTGATTCTTCTTATGGTTATATGTGTTCAACTCTGATTCAGCTCGATCTTTAAGTTTCCGCAAATTTGATAGTAGAAGTAGATTATTGTATTTTGCTTTGGTATATTGCATTATCGAATTAATCTATAGTCAGATTTTCTACATAGATCTCAGAGGTAGATTTGTAGATAATTTGTAGGAAATTCTACATGGTATCGGAACAAAGGTGATTAGAGCTGTGAACAAAATACTGAGAAGGGAAAAGTTGAAGTTTGAAGTTCTTGATTGCAAGTGCGAAATCGAATTCTTATCACACCTCAAAGTTCACCAATGGCGTTCAATAGCTTGAGAATTGAGTATGCACTGGATGGTAGCTCGAATTATATAGCATGGAAGGATTGCATGGAAGCGATATTAGAAGAAAATGGTTTGAAGGATTTCATTGATCAAGAAATCCCCAAGCCAACAACAACTAATGCCTAAGAATTGGCGGAATGGAAAAAGTGTGTGGTGAAGGCGAGGAGGATTCTTCTGGAGGGAGTTCAATACCATATTGTCTCGAGTCTCCATGGAAAGGAGACTCTGTTTTCAATGTGAAAACATTGAAGGACCTATATCAGAATAGTAGTGACCAGAGGAAGCTGGCGCTCAAGGACAAGCTTCAGAAAATCAAGTGTGAAAAGGGCAACATTATTTCTACATATATGAACAAGCTGACCACCTGCATAGATGAGCTTGGAAGTGTAGGAATAATGACAGCCGATGATGATATGGTGAGTCTTGATCTCCTTGGTCTTCCTAAGAGCTGGCATAGCTACTAGGACTCAGTGAATGGAAGAGAGAAACTGCCAGATTGGGAACGACTGTGGTTGGATCTGATGTAGGAGGAGATCAAGAGGAGCACCAGAGATGTTTCTTCATCTAAGCATGATGATGAAGAGAATCTAGCCTTAGCGAGTAAGGCGGGGAAAGGGAAAGGGAAGGCTTCCCATTCCAAATAGATTTCTTCTCATGGTGGGAAGAAGATTGACAAATCTAAAGTGAGATGCTTTAATTATCATGAGGTGGGCCATTATGAAACTAATTATCCATTAAAGAAATCCAATAAGGGATCCTCCAAAGGATTAGAAGGTGAGGCACTGACCTCTCAGTTTGAATTGGATTTTACCCTCATCGCATGTATGTTTTCATCAATGGTGGGTTGTGTTTCGTACCTGGACAGTGGAGCCTCATTCCACATGACCGACGATAAGAGTTTATTTAGTACCTTGGAGGAGAGATACCTCAAGATGCACATAGAGATGGGTGATAATGGAAAGTACTGTGTTTCAGGTGAAGGTACAATTGTGTTTCAGAGGGAGCATGGATCTCCTCTCACCTTGACTGATGTAAAGTATGTGCCTGGACTAAAGAAAAACTTGGTATCGGTCGTGATGTTGGAAGACAAAGGCTATGATTTAGTCTTCAGTAAAGGAAAGACATTCTTGAGACACATAGCCATGGGTCAGACCAAGAGGATTGGGATTTGAGTGAAGAATTTCTATAAGATGGAGGTAGAAGACTGTGTTGCATTGAGTTCGAAAGCAGAATTGGTGCAAAGCCAAGACATTGGCGAGTTATGGCATAGGAGGTTGGGCCACTTGCATCATGGGGTCTTGAAGATAATGCAGAAGATTTCTACTGGACTTCCAAAAGCTAAACTTGAGCAAGTGGACACATGAAAAGGTTGTATCTTGGGTAAGTATGAAAAATATTCCTTTCATGATCAAGACAGTGAAACTGAAGCAATCTTGGAGCGAGTTCATACAGATGTGTGTGGAACATTCTCGACAGCCTCCACTGTGAAACAAAGGTATTATGTGATTTTCATTGATGATTTTTATCGTAAATGATGGATCTATTTCATGCAGAAGAAGGATCAAACCTTCTCAAAGTTTTGTGAGTTCAAAGCTTTGGTTGAGAAAGAATTAGGGAAGAAGATCAGGGCATTGAGAAGCGACAATGGTGGAGAGTATGTCTCTCAAGAGTTTAAGGATTTCTATGCAGCAGAAGGAATTAAACGGGCGTTGACAACACCTCATAACCCATAGTAGAATGGGGTGGCCGAGAGGAAGAATAGAATGATTGTGGGGGCAGCTTGGGCGATGCTACATGACCAAGGCCTACCACTTCATTTGTGGGCTGAGGCATGAAACACAACCATCTATTTGTAGAATAGAAGCCCACAATGCATACTTGGGATGCAGACACCAGAGGAAGCTTTCTCTGGGAAGAGACCAAATGTGGGTCACTTCAGGATCTTTGGCTCATCGGTATATTGCCATGTGACCAAGGATGCCCGGAAGAAACTTGAGCTGACAGTAGAGTTGGGGATACTTGTGGGGTACACTGATAAACCCCACAACTATCAGGTGTATTTGCCTACCAGTAGAGGGACAATGGTTCACAGAGATCTTAAGTTTGATGAGCAGAAGGCCATGCGAGTTTCCCTTGAGAGGGAGCTCCAACTATAGGCTATGGAGGAACTTTTGGTTCCTAAGGAGGAGGAGCCTCAAACTGATGCGGAGAAGCCACATGCATAGGTTCCAGGAGTGGAGACATCCACTCAAGCAAAGTCTTCTAGAGATCGGCGGAAGTGCATGAGAGAAGCTGACAGATTATTGTCAGATGCGAGAGAGAATGTGGGAGAACCATCTTCTCAGCGCAGACAGAGGAGGTCACCTGATAGGTACACTGGATACATGGCCCTTGTTGGGGAATGTGTTGAGACTAAGCCATATTCCTTTGAGGAAGCAATGCAGCAGCTGATTTGGATTGATGCTATGGTGGAGGAGTATGACTCCATAGCTCAGAACAATGTTTGGGATGTGGTTCCAAGATAGGAGAACAAGTTAGTTGTGAGTTCTCGTTGGCTTTACAAGGTAAAGCAAGCTGTTGATGGTAGTGTGGAGAAACATAAGGCAAGATTTGTTGCCCATGGTTTCTAACAGGTTGAGGGGACCGACTATGATGAGACTTTTGCTCCTATAGCAAGGTACTCATCTATCAGATCGATGTTGGCACTATCAACACAGATGGGTTGGAAGATCCATCAGATGGATGTGAAGACTGCATTCCTCAATGGCAATATTGAGGAGGAGGTGTACATAGAGAAGCCGGAAGGTTTTGAGACCTTTGATCGTGAGTTGCATGTGTGCCGATTCAAGAGAGCTTTGTACGAGCTGAAGCAAGCACCTCGTGCTTGGTACACCAGGATCGACAACTACTTCACCGAGTTGGGCTTCACAAAGAGTGAAGCGGATGCAAACTTGTACCACATCATGGTGGAAGGTAAGCAGTTGATCATTGTTCTTTATGTTGATGATTTGATATTGACAAGTGATGATCAATTGATCACGTATTTCAAGGAGGACCTTGCAAGAGAATTCAAGATAAAAGACATGGTTCTCATGCACTACTTCCTTGGCATGGAAGTGTGGCAGAAGGATGGGGAGTTGTTTTTGTCTCAAGGCAAGTATTCCAATGAGATACTCAGGAGATTCCACATGGAGAAGTGCAACCCCATGTAGACTCCTCTAGCAAGTAACTGGAGGAAGGAGGATGCTACTTCAGGAGAAGTAGTAGAAGCTACTGTGTATCAGTAGATTGTGGGTTCACTGATGTACTTAGTGAACACACTACCATATTTGTGCTATGCGGTGAACCAACTAAGTCAAGCTATGGTTCAGCCTACCAAGCTATTTTGGAAGGCAGCGAAGCATGTTTTGAGACACCTCAGAGGCACATCTCAATATGGATTATGGTATAGACGGTTAGAGGGAATGAAGCTACAGGGCTTCACATATGTAGATTGGGTAGGGAGTCCATCAGATTAGAAGAGCACATCAGGAAGAATTTTCAACCTTGGTTTAGCTTCAGTTTCTTGGTACAGCAGGAAACAGAGGTCCGTTGCACTCAGCTTAGCAAAGGTTGAATACATGGCTGCAAGTCAAGCAGCATCTGAGGCCATTTGGATGCAGAAAATTCTAGTTGGTTTGTTTGATCAGAGGATGGATCCAACTATGATATATTGTGATAATTAGAGTTGTATCAAACTCTCTGAGAATCTAGTATTTCATGACAATTCTAAGCACATTGATATTTGGTATCACCATCTCAGAGACTGTTTGGCGAGGAGGATCATGTTGTTGCACTATATTTTGACCGAGGAGTAAGATGTTGAGATTTTAACTAAGGCATTGTCAAAGTGTAAATTCGAGTTCCATAGAGATAGGATGGGAGTGGTAGATAATCCCTTTCTTGTTGAGAGGGAGTGTTGAAAATAGCAACAAGAAATGCTAAAAATAGCATTGCTAAAGATAACATTTCAGGATATTCCAATTTTAATTTGTCCTTAAATTAAAATTGAGAATTACAATTCGAATTTAGTCTCACCAGCTGTTTGAAAAATATTTAATTAATTCATCTTGAGTTAACTAGTTGGAGAAATTCAAACATGAAGTCTTTGTGAAGTCGTGCAACAGTTATCCCTTTGATTGAGGAAGTTATCCCTTAATTAAGGAGATAAGATTCAGTTGTAATTAGTTAGCTCAGTTAACTGAGTTAAGTCTAGTTAAATTAGTTCCAAACAGTTTGAGGAACTAATTGTGAGTTCAGTCAGTTAATGCATGCATGCATGAAACTAGTGTACTCCAGATAACTGAATATTATCTCATAAATAACTCATGCATGTTATTTCAGACAAAGACCCAGTTGATATTAAAGACATGGAAATTGTACTATCAGTTGGAGGAATTTCCCTATAAAGGAAACTCATCCATGCAGAAGGAACAAGGTTGAACCTTGAGGATTGCACAATTTTACATGGTGTGAGTTCAGTGTGAGTGATCAATGTTCCACTTGGTAACAGGAGGATCACCCAGGAGAAATTGCGCAAGGAAATAGGAGGCTTGGAGGGCAGAGCAGAAGGCTTTTGAGAAGCTTTGTTTGCCTGTGATAATCCAGGAGGATTGTACTGAGAACTGGCTAGTTGTGAGAGCTAAAGATTTGTGTAATCCTGAGATATTTCCCCCTTGTATGATAATACAGATAGTGGGGTTTTTAGTTGAGGCTTTCCCCTGAGTATTTTCTGTGTTTCATGTGAATTGATTCTTCTTATGGTTATATGTGTTCAGCTCTGATTTAGCTCGATCTTTAAGTTTCCGCAAGTTTGATAGTAGAAGTAGATTATTGTATTTTACTTTGGTATATTGCATTATTGAGTTAATCTACAATCAGATTTTCTACATAGATCTCAGAGGTAGATTTGTAGAGAATTTGCAGGGAATTATACAAATGCAATATTGTATTATTACATGATATTTATTTATTTTATTGACATGAAGAATATGAACACATGACATTTGGATATGATGAAATTCATTTTATGCATTTTAATACTCAAGAGTTTAAGAAATATTTGAATTAAAGAGACGCCTTTCGAATGCAAAGAGACAAGTTTTATCATTTCATATTCATGGGAGTGGAACACGAACAACCATCAATGTTCATTTATAAATTTATGCAAGGTTCGAACTTTGGTTGGTTAGAGTGTTAAATAATGTGAGAGTTGATTGAGATATTATACATTAGTTATCTGGCACATTTAGAGTATATGTGATGCATATTAAAGGAGAAGAAGAATCAAAATAAAAGATGGAGATATGCAAAATTGTAGACCATGTAAACCAACATATTGTTTTCATTTTGCATGAAGGGACTGGGGTCTCCTTTCAAGTTGTGGCTTCATAAATATCAGTTTGGAGCCTGTTGAGGTAGGAGCCTCTTGCGGGTTGTAGCCCACAAAAAACGTATGGGATTTGGAGCTTCCTTGCATGTTGCAGGGTGCATAAAATTGAGGTGGAAGCCTCGTGTAGATTGGATCCTACATGAAATTAGATGTAATAAGGGAGTAAGAGCTTGCCTTTGCATCAAAACAATAATAAAATCGTGGTTTTCTCCCTTTATGGGTTTCCACAAAATTTTGGGATCCATATGTGCTTGATTTTATATGTTGATGCGATGTTATGGTTTATGTATTACTTGTGGTTCACATATTCAATTTGTTGGTCATTATGTGTTAACTTTCTCATTAAAAAGTTCAGTTAATGGGTTTTAAAGAAAATAAATTAATTTCCATGAATGTACTAAACTGATTCACCCCCACCCCCCCTCTCAATTTAGTAAGGTTTTCATCAATTGGTATCAAATCCAGTTCATTCTATGTAAGACTAATAGCTTGAAGGTAGATTTGGTGAAGTCATGGATTATCAAGGTGGACATGTGCTAAGTGAAACACACTTTCATGAATGCAGAGATAAGTAAAATATGAACTGATATGTTATGGACCTGGTGTACGGAAACTATTATGTGATGATTACTATAAAGACTCTCCCTCTGTGCAAGAGAAACAATGGAATGCTAAGGAAAAATGTGTTATGTATAATAATATTCATAATAAGGATCTTGATACAATAATAGATTTAAATTCTTCTAAAGAAATATGGGATAGGTTGCAACTCATTCATGAAGGAGAGACTAGTAGTGCTAATACAAGAAAAAGAGAAGAGAAAGAAGAATAAGAAAAATCTCTATAAAAAGGAAAGTGTTCAGTCAAATGGGGTCTATGCTAGTGTGAATCGACCTGATTTCCAAGAAGAAAATATAGTTGAAGAACAAGCTAATCTTGGCATAGCCTTGACTAAAATAGAAAGATTGAAGAATGAAACCAAAGACCTGAAGAAACTTGTGCAAATATGTGATGAGATAGAGTATCAATACAAAGAATAAATTTTTAATTTGAAGACACAACTTGATGAAGAAATGAGAATAGAGGAGATGATAAATAGTTAGCTAAAGGATAAAGAGTTACACTGTGAAACAAAGCTGTGAGGAACAAAGAGGTGTAATTGCACAATTATGTTCACTAGATGTTTCCACGTCGGAATCATCTATTTCTCCAGATATCCAAAAAGCCTTGGACAATCATTCCAAGGTATTCAAGACTCCCAAAGGTCTCCCACCTATTCATGATCATGATCATGCTATTCATCTGATTCCAAGAAGTGTTCCTCCAAACATCAAACCATACAGATATCCCTATGCCCAAAAGAGTGAAATTGAATGTATGGTTGCAGAAATGCTAGAGGTTTGTATAATTCAACCTAGTCAAAGTTCTTTCTCTGCTCCAGTAGTATTGGTGCACAAGAAAGATGGATCATGGTGCATGTGTTCGGATTGTGGGGAGCTCAACAAGCTCACTATTAAAGATAAGTTTCCCATTCCTGTCATTTGATGAATTACTGGATGAATTGCATGGATCAATTTACTTCACCAAGTTGGATCTTCATTCAGGATATCATCAAATAAGAATGAAGACTGAAGAGATTCCGAAAACAACATTTAGAACTCATGAGGGTCATTATGAATTTTTGGTCATGCCTTTTGGCCTTACCAATGCACCTTCTACATTTCAAGGTTTGATGAATTCCATTTTCAAACCCTTCCTTAGAAAATTTTTGTTAGTATTTTTTGATGATATACTAATCTATAAAAATTCTTGGAAGGATCATGTTGAACATGTTGACAGGGTGCTACAACTATTGGAGGAGAAACAATTATATGCAAAAAGATCCAAATGTTTCTTTGGAGTACAAGAGGTGGAATATCTGGGTCATATTGTATCTCATGAAGGAGTTAAGGTAGACCCTAGCAAAATTAAAGCCATTAAGGAATGGAAAACCCCACATCCATAAAGCATCTACGAGGATTTCTCGGGTTGACAGGGTATTATCGAAAGTTTGTTAAGAATTATGGGAGAATAGCAGCGCCTCTAACAACATTATTGAAGAAAGATGCATTTTCATGGACTCTAGAGGCAACAAAGGCCTTCAAACATCTTAAAGAGGCAATGTGCCAAGAATCGGTCTTAGCTACACTGGACTTCACAAAAACCTTTATTGTGGAATGTGATGCTTCAGGAAATGGAATTGGTGCTATTTTAATGCAAGATGAAAGACCCATTGCTTTTGAAAGTCATCCAATCAAGGGAAAATTTTTACACAAAGCTATTTATGAGAAGGAAATGTTGGCAATACTACATGCGCTTAAGAAATGGTGACCCTACCTAATGGGGAGACACTTCAAGGTAAAAACGGATCATGGTAGCCTTAAATACTTTTTAGAACAAAGATTATACTCTGAAGAGCAACAAAAGTGGGTCACAAAGTTGTTGGGTTATGACTTTGAAATCATCTACAAAAAATAGAAGCAAAATGTGGTGGCAGATGCACTCTCAAGAAAGGATGAGGATGTGGAAGCATTGTTGTGCGCCATTTCTATTATCCAACCAGATTGGATAAATGGAGAAAGGGAGGAATGGAAGAATGATGAAGAAGTGTGGGCACTTATTTGAAAGTTACAACAAGATTCCAGTACATCTGATACATTTAGCTGGCAAAATGGTTCGTTATGGTTCAAAGATCGCTTATACCTCTGTAAGAATTCCCAACTCAAACAAAATATTCTTATGGAATTGCACACTTCTCCCTTAGGAGGGCACTCAGGATTTTTAAAAACTTACCACAGGGTTAAGAAGGAATTTTTTTGGGATGGCCTTAAATCTTATATTCAAAAGTTTGTGGTGGAATGTTTGGTTTGCCAATAAAATAAATTTGAAACAATTAAGATCCCGAGTCTATTACAACCTTTATCCATTCCAAGCCAACGTTGGGAGGAGGTTTCAATGGATTTTATCACAGGTTTACCCAAGTTTGAGGGAAAGAGTGTCATCATGGTGGTAGTTGACAGACTTACCAAGCATGCACACTTTTGTGCATTATCACATCCATTTAAAGCAAGTATAGTTTCTACTGCATTTATGGAAACAATTCAAAAGCTACATGGAAACCCAAAGATTATCGTAAGTGACAAAGATCCCATTTTCACTTGAAATTTTTGGACAAAATTATTTTCTTGTCTTGGTACTCAGTTATCCCATAGCTCATCTTATCATCCTCAATCTGATGGGCAAACTTAGATAGTAAACAAATGTTTGGAAGGATATCTTCATTGCTTTGTATCTGATAAACAAACACAATGGGTCAAATGGTTTCCTCTGGCCGAATGGTGGTATAACACTTCCTTCCATACAGCAACAAAAATGACCCCATTTATGGAACTTTATGGATATCAGCTACCATCCATCACATCATATTTACGAGAAAATTCTAAGGTTCAAGCAGTGGAACATCACATCAAACATCAACAACAAGTCTTCCAACTCTTAAAGGATAACCTCGTGTTGGCACTAAATAGAATGAAACAACAGGCAGATCAACATCGCAGTGAAAGAAGTTTTGATGTAGGTGATTGGGTATTCCTACGACTACAACCATATAAACAAATGTCCCTCAAGCAAGCTAAGCAGGATAATAAATTATCACCAAAGTATTATGGTCCGTACAAGGTATTGCAAAAGATTGGTACTATGGCATAAAAATTGGAGCTTCCTACAGCTTCTTGAGTGCACCCAATTTTCCATGTTTCATGTTTAAAGAAAGTTATAGGTGACAAGCTCCTAGTTCAAACAATATTGCCAGAACTTGACGAGGAAGGAAAAATTATATTGGAACTGGAAGCAACCATAGAAACAAGAACTCGACAGCTACGAAATCGATCAATTTCAGAGTATCTCATCAAGTGGAAGAACTTATCCCCTGAAGATTCCACATGTGAGGATGAGAATTTTATACAGAAGCATCCAGAACTACTCAAGCATTGAGGACAACACTTTTTTGAAGGAGAGGGGCATGTTAGGTCCCTATAATACAAGTGATTACCCCATTACTATTGTAGTTGTATCCCTTATTAATATTGTTGTGCCCCTATTTGTCCCCATATTGTTATTACTGTGCCCCATAGAATCCATCTATTGTTATTTTTGTGGCTTTATATTATTATTGTTAGGTCGGCTGGGTTATATTGTGACTCCTTAGACTCCTATATATAGAAAGGAGGTTTTGTCATTTGAATCATCAAAGAATCATTCATTTGTGTAATGTAAAGGAGGTTCCCCCCTCGAAGAGGCTGAATTCTAAGGCGTTGATCTATCTTTTCTATCTTTTTGTGAGCTGGTTTCATAATAGAAGATGAGATGGAAAAACCTAGAGGAGGAGATTGTCTATGAAAAAACTCCAAAAAGATAGTCATTAAAGAGGACACTACATCAAAAATACCTATAGAAGAAGAAGCCAGCTACAACATGATTTGTAAACAAGCAAACAAAAATAAGAAACAACATCAAGAGCCAAAGAATAAGATGAAGAAATGTTCATTTGCAAAAAGGCGATTTCCTTCTGGAGATAAATTGAGAAAATTTGGAAGATCTCAAAGGAGATTTTTTGGTCCTTCGAAAGATATGAAGTGTTTTTCTTGCCATGAACCTAAACACATTGCATCAAAATGTAAGACAAAGAAAATCAATTTTAATAAGAAAAATATGTAGCAAATAAGAAGGCTCCCTCAAACAAGCAAACATAGAATACATTCATTCACCAGGTACACAAATCATTTCTATGGTTACCCTTATCTGTGCAATGAATTTGGACATAGATCTATTGAGTGCAAAATGTATGTAAAGAAAAGTATAAATGACTCAAGAAAGCACACACCATTTCTTTCATTCCTAAGCCATATAAATTTCTATTTGTGTAGCAATATTGGACATATGGCCAAAGACTGCAAACTACTATATACCTTAAAGAGTTCTAGACATAAAATATAAGAAAATCCAAGTAGACCTGACAATGAGCCAAAAGGAAATGTAGATAAAAAACAAGCAAACCAACTAAGGTATGTACGAGGAAGAAAAAGGAGTAGCTTGAGACTTCAATAGAAAAATGAAGTCATCATAGCCTCATGTGGAGCTACTCAAGAAAGAAAAACAAGGATTCATTTAGTGTTACAGGAGAAACAACATCTTAGGGGGAGAGCAGTCCCAATAGTATCATGGTAATATATCACATATGTGGAATTCTTTGCAATAACAATTTAATGAGAAAGATGACCATGAAGAGAATTAAATTCAAAGCCTAATAAGGACACAAAATGCAAATATTTTTAGAACAAAGAGAAAAAGAGTCTTCATTGTAATATCCTAGATGTACAAGCAAAAGAGAAGAGCTGGTTAATGTTTTTTAATCCTCATACTTAGTGAACCTGCTAAGAATTTATTATGATCACTAATATTAAGTGGGAAACAAGAGACTTCAAAATTTGAAAATGAGTGTATTGGAAGCTCCCTAAAGCTATGTTATATATTATTAGAGGCAATGGAAGGCAACACCAAGATCAATCTCTTCCATTATAACAAGCCTTCTTGAATCATTGGAGTGTCTAGTGGAAAATATACCTATCTAGAGTTTTAATCTTAGCAACAAACAATTGTACATTGCATTAGTAGTGATGGCCAAATTAAAACCACATGAATGGCCTTAACCTGATCGCAAAGAACATGGATAGATTTGTGGAGGAAGAAGTAGTGATACACAATATTTTTATTTGCACTATGTACAAACAACCAGGAATGATAAATACAAGTGGATATAGATCAAACATGGCTCATCACACTACATGTATGCAGACAAAGATGCAGACAACACAACGAATATGAAAAAAAAGGGAGGATTCCCTTGAACTCAAGGTGAATAAATGATATGAATCCAATATTGAATTTGAACATGGCATGTAAATATGCTATTATTGTCACACATACTATTTTTGTGCATACACAAACAACTTCTGCTTATTTCTTAGGATTCAACTGGCTCATATTGTTCAAACTAAAACCCTATGGAATGGGTTGGGGATGAAAAAAAATAGATTATAAAAGAAATAACAGTTGTTATTTAGAAAATATTGGCATTGGAGATATGAAAAGACATTGTAAGCAGAGACAAGGTTGATTCACTACTAAAGCATCCATGTCATCCCTGTTTGGAAAAAATTTTAATGGGAAAGCAAGGAAATATGAGACAAATCTTGCAATTCTACAGTGAGATTTTGGGGGCGGAACGTATTGTAGCATTGTTTGAGAATGCTTTAGAAGAACATCCACTATAAAAAATTAAGAAAGATATAATGGTTGAATCCAAATCCCAATACTGAAAAGGATGAAGCAATGCAACTAACCAAAGGTTTAAACAATTATCACAACAAAGAGATAATTTGATTTTTCCTTTTCATATGGGAAAACAAGATAGTCGCAAAATGAGATGGAATACAATAAATACTCGATGAATTGACTAGTATTTTATGGTCGAATTTCATTATTTGAAAGATCAAGTTAATCATCTCAACTCTCACATGGATGCTACTTTTGAAAAATAATGAATGATTTGCCTGCAGACTAATAGAATTGAACGTTATGACAAAAAATGGATAGAAATGCTAGATGCGAGACCTAAGACTGACATAAGCAATATTATTGCACTGTTACAAACCAAAGAATCCATGCAGACAATGCTATGTTGACCTATGCATTATGGGAATATTATCGATGTTTTTTGGTGCATATTATAATGCATTGGCGTTATTAATAAAATGCATATGTGTTGGTGCAAGATTGATACATTATGATAGGATCTACAACATTATGCTGATATATGATCATTACATGGTTGGCGTGGAAACATTGTTTATATTGTCATTTGTGACAACACTAAATGTGTGCAACATTACTGGTAGTGTTTAATTTGAGAAGTGTTGAAGCAACATTAATAGATCAGTGACAATGTTAATTATTACATATTGGAAGCTTCTCAAGCCTGAATGGAAAACCATGGTTGGACCGTTATAATATGGTATGCTTATGAATCCAGTTATATTTGAATTAGGGTTATTGCATACATTATATGGCATACATTATATTCTAGTTGATATATTCATTTTATATACTGGTATATAGGGGAAGCCTTATTTTATCGCGGTGGATATTATGATTAGTATTACATTGTTGTTACAATTCTTATTATGGTGCAATATCATTTCATGTATTTATATGTGAATTCGAATATGTATGTGATATATGGGTTGGGTCATTGCCTGGAATATATATGCAACATTGAGGATGGTGTGCATGGTGTGCATTGAATGGCTAAATTATATGGTTGATTCCCATTACCTTATAATTCTGCCTATGTGAAAGCCTAAAATACAAATTTTATTTCACCGCCACAAAATCCTTGATTGTTTATCATGATCACATTGCATAGACACTGATTCTTGTATACAATGTAATGTCTGATGCCAAAAATTAAACAACTAGATTATCATGATCGTGCCTGAACAATCCGATATAGTCTTTTGTATACAACACATATATAGTTGGGTACAGAGCCCAAACTATTGAGTGTTAACCTTTCATTCAACTCACAACAATAGGTAATTCTAGCACAACAAACAACAAAGGAACGTTGAGGGTTAGCATGGGAATGATGGCATTGATAAAGTAATTTTTTAGTGTTTGATGCCCCTTGCTCATCATGTCACAACTGGAGTGAAAAATATTTTGTCCAATTTCCACATCTTCGATCCATTAAGAAGGCTTATAACAGTGGAATATCCTTAATAATCATGATGAAGACCACGCATTCTATTGTCGTGTTGAGTTGAAAGCATGCAAGCAGAAGAGCTGGGTTTTGTTTGCTAATCTTAATGCTACATAAATTTGAAATGATACTCAAGTTTTACATTCATGATATCAAATTCCTTTAAGAAAGCTATATGAATTGTGAAGCATGCTTTAAGACAAAACATTTTTTTCTCTTATCTCATACTATGAAAACACATATGATTTTAGGGTTTTGTGCCCTAACGATGGTGGAAAATATTAATCTTAACATTACAAGTCAATATTTATTTGTATGAGATTTGTGGACACTAGAATTTCAATCTTTGTTGTTGTTTCTTGAATGATAAATATTGTGAGATTCAACCCACAGGAGTGTCTTTTTAAACAAAACAAAAATGGATGCTACCCATGCTAACATTGTTTATCTTTCCTCCCTGCACAAAAGAAGAGATGCATCACAATTAAAGGATGAGATGATACTTCACAAATGAGATTTTTAAAGAAACCTAATATTTTGGGCTCGGAAGGCCTGCCAATCTACTCATGAAATGTGTTGTTAAAAGTCAACGATCTTGCATCAAAACATTTTATCAGATAGTGAGATAGTGGAGTAAAGAGGAAATGTGTATGTGGGAGTATAGTAAGTGGTCACTATAGTCGGATATTTGATGACAATGTGTCTGTGGAAGTATAGAGGCATTGTGTAAATCATAGCCCCTTTATACCCTCCAAGTGGACTTCCTTTTCACAAGGAAACGTGTTTCTTCTTTAGTTTGAATGTGCTAGTGTCGATGGAATTTTTTTTAATTATATGATGCAAATGCCATGGAACCACAAGGTGTAAAAACTAGGGAAGAACGTGTGCAACAAACTATCACGGGGAGGAGAAGGTGGAGAGTCATTGTATTCTCTTTATTTGGATGGGGAGAAGTGAAAAGAGGTGAAGTGTAGGTTTTAACCCCGTACAGAAATTACTTGCATACGAATTCTAAAAACACAGAAAATAAACAATGCAAGAGCATAACACATAAAACACATATACACAGAGATTTTCCCCTGGATCCAAAACTAGAACTACCAGATTGATTTGTCATTATATTCCTTTCAATGTTACAATGCATATTTATACATGTTGAATCATCCAATACCATGGACCGAAAACCATCGCATCCAAAACCATGGACCGAAAGCCATTGCATCCAAAACCATGTGTGAAAATCATGCACAAAACCATAGGTAGATCCGTCAAACCTAACATAGGGTCCAAAACCAAAATTTTCCAGGGTGCTACCTTGGACCCCATAGAGTGGGGTTACTTGCACCCCTTAAACCCCCTGTGACTCCCCCCGCTACGCAATCGGTGCAACGAAGGGGGGGCTCCGCCCCCCTTCTAACCCCCCGATTAACTACTTGGGCTAGTCGTGGAAAGAATATAACACAACCCAACATTCTCCCACTTGTTGTTTTCTTTCCATAGGGGGCCACAAGAGAGCTTAGTCATTTATCCAGACCTGCAATGCCCATTGTTTCTCTACACCAAGAGAAATTCTCAGAGCTCACTAATTTTGTCAATGCATCTACAGTATTCTTCAAAGTGTCCACCTTTACCAGCAACATCTTTTTGTCTTCTATCATATCCCTCAAAAAGTGATACTGAACATCAATGTGCTTTGTCTTTGAATGGTATGCAGGGTTCTTTACCAAGAAAATTGCACTTTGGCTTTCACATTCTATCCTTATAGCTCCCTGTACTAACCCCATATTTGAACACAATCTCTGCAACCAAACTGCTTCCTTGCTTGCATGAGTGGCTGCCATGTATTTTGCCTCTGTAGTTGATAGTTCCACTACAGATTGTTTCTTACTCATCCAACTAACTGCACCTCCAAATAGATTAAACACATACCCACTTGTAGATCTTCTCTGATCCAGATCTCCAGCACAAACCATAATCACTAGTGCCACGCAAATACTTGAAAACCCACTTCACTGCTATCCAGTGATCCTTCCCTGGTTTTGACATAAACCTGCTCAATACTCCCACTACATGTGCAATGTCTGGTCTAGTACAGACCATTGCATACATCAGGCTACCAACTGCATTTGCATATGGAACACGTGACATGTCCTCTTCCTCTTCTTGTGTCTTGGGACATTGTTCAGCAGATAACTTTACACCTACAGGAATAGGAACCTTCACCAGTTGACTATCCTACATATTAAACCTCTGCAATATTGTCTCGACATACTTCCTCTAGTTTAACTAGAGCTTCCTCTTTGTCCAATCTATTTTAATTTCCATGCCCAAAATATAGTTTTCAGCACCAAGATCTTTCATGTCGAATTTGGAGGACAAATGGGTCTTCAAATCCTGGATAATTTCTTTGTCATTTCCAACCAGCAACATATCATCCACACATAAGACCAGATAAACAAAATGGTCACCACTTAATTTAAAATACACACAGTGATCTGGTTTGCTTCTGGTGAAGCCAAGTCCCCGTATAAATGTATCAAATTTATGATACCACATCCTTGGTCACTGTTCTAACCCATACAAAGACTTCTTTAACTTGCATACCAGTTCTTTCTTTGCCTTCACCGCGAAGCCTTCAGGTTGCTTCATGTAGATCTCCTCTTCCAAATCCCCGTGAAGGAATGCTGTCTTCACACCCATCTGTTTTACCTCAAAATCAAAAGCAGTAGCAACAGATAAAAGTAATCTAATAGAAGTTACCTTGGCAACAAGAGAAAAAATATCACCAAAATCAATTCCCGGTACCTGGGAATAACCTTTTACTACCAACCGGACTTTGTATTTCTCCACCTTTCCTTTTGCATTTGTCTTCTTCTTGAACACCCATTTGCTGCCAATGGGTTTCCTTCCAGTCGGTAGCTCCATCAGATCCCAAGCCTCATTTTTGTGCAAAGATGCCATTTTATCAACCATGGCCTCTATCCAGAGTTTTCCATCCTCTGAATCTACTGCTTCCTTCACAGTTCTGGGATCATCATCAGTAATAGATAAAGAAAAAATTGAATAGAAAGCAGATGGACTATACCTTTCTGGTTGCCTTCTTTCTCAAACTAATCTTCTCACACCCGGAGTTTGTGGCTCTTCATCTTCTGATTCCTCCTCTACTGCAGAGTTTGATTCTTCCTCCTTTAGCTCAAAATCTATCTTCTGAGGTTCCTTTGGTTGGACTTCATGTTTAATAACATCTTTCACCTCTCTGAACACCACATCTTTGTTGTACACAACCTTCTTTGTTACTGGGTTCCAAAGCTTATAACCCTTAAAACCATCCTTATACCCAATAAAGGTGCACTTTTCAGATTTACTATCCAACTTGGTTCTTTTCTCCTTTGGAACATGTACATATGCATCACATCCAAATACACTCAGATGTGAAAGAGATGGTTTCTTACCAATCCATACCTTTTGTGGAGTCTTATCCTCCAACTGATGAAGGTGATCTGTTGACCAGGTAACATGCTGTCTCCACCACCTCTGTCCAGAATTCTTGTCCTAACCCAGCACCACTGAGCATGCTTCTTGCCCTTTCCATCAACATCTTGTTCATTCTTTCTGCAACTCCATTTTGCTGAGGTGTATATGGAGTAGTCTTCTACCGTGCTATACCACACTTCTTACAGAATTCTTCAAATTCCTTACTGCAAAACTCTCCACCGTTATTTGTCCTCAGCACCTTTATCTTCTTCTCTGTCTAGTTTTCCACTAGAGACTTAAATTCCTTAAACCTGTCAAAGACTTCAAATTTCTTCTTAAGGAAATATATCCATGTATTCCTTGAGAAGTCATCTATAAATGATACATAGTACACAAACTTACCCAGTGATGGAACCTTCATAGGTCCAAACACATCATTGTGCACAATCTCTAATATATGTTTCACCCTCTTACCACCAGACGGGAAACTCACTCGATTCTGCTTCCCATATACACAATTTTCACAGAAATCAAAATCCAGAGAGCTATTATTCATACCTTCTACCATACCTTTACCATGAAGTATTCGAAGGCCCTTCTCTCCAATATGTCCAAGCCTTTGATGCCACAACATGGTCTTCTCTCCAGAGACCACTAGATTTTCTGCTCCACTTTCAGGAACCACAGAACTATTGCACCCATCAACAGCAGTGCTACCTTGCAGCTTGTTAAGAAATTTACTGCATAACATAAATAATTACTGAGAGGAATAAATATAAAAATAACCAGCAACAACCATAAACACATAAACACAAATGTTTATCCGAGAAAACCCCAAATCTGGGGAAAAACCCAACCTAATAAGATCTCATTCGCATTAGCCAATCTGACCAAGTGAGCCTTCACCGCTCACCTCCAGGTCTTGCATTACAATGAAGTCCTTCTAGCCTTTTATAAGTTCCATTACATATAATACCACGAGCAGAATACTATGGGTGCACAATACCATGTGCCCCAAAACCATCACTGTTTAACCTGGTAAACTTTGACTCTATCCCGAGTCAAGTTTACCTAACAATTCCCCCCTTAAACTTGACTTGGGGTTCCTTGACTAACTCTAGCCAAACCTGTTAAGTGAGACAATCCTGCTCACTCTAGCTCTTACCCCCCTCAGAGTTTTTACCCAGGGTATTGTTAACTCGACATCCCCCCTATCACCTAGGTCTAACCTAGACTTTACCGGTGATCACCGAGGGGTACACATGCCTTACCAGGTCTTACAGTAGTATGCCCATTTACATGCAATACTTTTGACTTCATTACTTTTTTTTTTTGTTTATTGCTGCTGCAATTCTAATCCATCATCTCTCAATTTGATTTGCTCAAAAACTTCTATCAAACCACTCCAACTGCGAGCTCGATGAGAACCTCGTAGATTCCAACACCGGTGGCCTCACGTAGCAGAAAACGAACAATTTTCGAAGCCGCATGAACAATTTTCTTTTGCTGACCTTATTTAAATAGCCGCATGAATCTCAAACAATTCGTCAGCATGTTCCAAAGGTAAATATCGCAAATGCACTGCGATCCTTGGCAGTTATGACACTATCTTCCACACATTCTTCCTTGAGGTTCTTCCGCGTACGATTGTTCCACCATTATTTTCCAGACCCAGATCTATAAAAAAGGCTGCATTGATCTCATCAGGCACTATAAACCCCTCGCATCAAAGAATCCCTTTAAAGCCAATATTTGGTTCTGATACCTGTTGTTAAGAAATTTACCCGAGAACACAAATTAATTACGGAGAATTACTGAGAGAAACAAATATAAAAATAACCAACAACAACCATAGACACATAAACACAAATGTTTATCTAGGAAAACCCCAAATTTGGGGAAAAACCCAACCGAATAAGATCTCATTAGCATTGGCCAAAACCCTGTCCAATCTGACCAAGTGAGCCTTCACCGCTCACCTCCAGGTCTTGCATTACAATGAAGTCCTTCTAGCCTTTTATAAGTTCCATTACATATAATACCACGAGCAAAATACTATGGGTGCACAATACCATGTGCCCCAAAATCATCACTGTTTAACCTGGTCAATTTTGACTCTATCCCAAGTCAAGTTTACCTAACACAGCTTGTACAGAGTTCCAGTCTGAACTCCCCGCATCAATACCAGTGCTCCCCGAATCATCTTGTAGGTATCCTTCTCAAACACTGTTTTTACACCTGCATCATCCAGCTTGCTTACAAAAATCAGATTTCTGGCTAATGCAGGAATATGCAGAACACCCAGAAGTGTTCTAACCCTTCCACCTTGCAACTTCAACCTTATTTTTCCACGACCAATGATTCTAGCTTTCCTATCATCCCCGAAGAAGACATCACCACCATCATATTTCTCATATTCGCAGAACCACTCTTTATGGGAAGTGAAGTGAAAGGATGCACCTAAGTCAATAAATCATGCCTCATGATCTACATGTGTACTTGAAGAAGCCAAGTACACATCCCCACCTTCATCTGAGGTGGTTTTTGCCTCTGCAGAAGGAGCATCATTAGATCCCTTTCCTTTGTTAGGAGCTTTAGATTTACAGTCCCTTTTGTAGTGCCCTTCCTTTCCGCATTTCCAGCACACCATCTTTATAGGTTTTCCTGGAGATTTAGATCTCCCACTCGATGACTTATTTTTGTTTATGTTTTGAGACCGTCCTCATACAGACAAGGCATCACCTTTCTAGCTCTCCATATTTTTCTGTCTCATCTCCTCCGTCAACAAGGATGAGACTATTTCATCAACCTGTAGGGCAGTTGCATTGCTACCTATTGCAATAACCAGACTATCCCACGAATCTGGTAGAGAACACAACAAACTAATGCACTTATATTCATTTGAAATTTTGATATCAACAGATGATAACTAACTTACCACAGTATTAAACACATTCAAATGCTCTGTCACTGAGTCTCCATCTTTCATCCTCAGGTTATACAACTTTTTCCGTAGGAACAATTTATTCACCAGAGACTTAGATTGGTACAAAGTCCCTATCCCTCAAAGCCTTGACCATAGCTTCCCCTGATACATTCAGTAATACTGAATCTGAGACACACAATCATATTGTGCTCTTTTCCTTTCGATCCAACTTCTTCCATTCTTCATCAAACACTCCTGTTGGTTTAGTACCTAGATCTACAACGATTCGCTGATCTTTATCCACCAACAGATCCTCCATTTTGATTTTCCACAACTCAAAACTCTGACCATTAAATTTCTCGATCTCTATCTTTCCACTACTCACCATCTTCTTTCACCACCAGAATTGATCCCACGGATCTCTCACTAAATGAGGTCTACCATAGGCTTGAGAAAAACCCCTCAGCAACAAAGGCATCTCCTTGAAGCCAAAACAACTCTAATACCAAATGTAGGTTTTAGCCCCGTACAGAAATTACCTGCATACAAATTCTAAAAAAACAGAAAATAAACAATGCGAGAGCATAACACATAAAACACATATACACAGAGATTTTCCCCTGGATCCCAAAATCGGGACTACCAGATTGATTTGTCATTATATTCCTTTCAATGTTACAATACATATTTATACATGTTGAAGCATCCAATACCATGGACCGAAAACCATCGCGTCCAAAACCATGTGCGAAAATCATGCACAAAACCATAGGTAGGTCCGCCAAACCTAACATAGGGTCCAAAACCAAAATTTTCCAGGGCATTGCCCCAGACCCCATAGAGTGGGGTTACCTGCACCCCTCAAACCCCTTTGACTCCCCCCGCTACGCAATTGGCGCAACGAAGGGGGGGCTCCGCCCTCCTTCTAACCCCCCGATTAACTACGTGGGCTAGTCGTGGAAATAATATAACACAACCCAACATGAAGATGGTACCATTTTTGCATGAATGCATTATTTCCAAAATTGGATGCATTGTGGATTATGTGTATTAATGTATGTTGTGTATATTCTTCAATAACAACCACAAAATGCTTCAACCTATGTGCTTCTATCAAACATTTATGCTGCAACCGAAAGGTGGGAAGATGTGAAAAAAAAATGAAATATAAGAATGTGACAAAGAAAATAAAAGGAGAAGAGTACATTCTATTGTTGTTAAAGTGATGCAGGAGCATGAGGCTTGAAGACAAAAGGCTTCAAATTTATTCCAAAAATACAAAAAAAGTCTACAAGCAAAGGAGTGGGATCATTTAACTGTCAATTTACAAAGTTTTCTATATAGGATTTGAGCTAGGATTTAGGGATTGAGTGATTTTATAATTGATTCAAGCACTTTATATTCAGTTGAGATTCTCAAGGAGAATATCAACTAGATTAGATATTGTCTAAGATTAGGCAGATTCGATCCATAGATTAAGAATCTGATTGTTAGAACGAAATGGTATTTATGTAAGTTCTAAATGATTGTAAAGGGATTTTGATTTATTTTGCTTGATTAGGCCGTACAAGATTAAGTTACAGAAATTGTATCTCTGTGTATTTGTGTATGATTGGTCAATCCCGGAGGCATTGTATTCCTTTGAAATATCTCTAAGTTATGTTGATTTGCAGTTTGGCTTTTGAATTAGAGTGTGTAAAGTCTGTATTATATCATAAATCTTATGTTTTCCATGTTTTGAAATAATCTAGTTATGTTCTAAAACATTGGAGAATATGGTTTGAGACAAGCTAAACATAGTAGAGGTGTTAAGTTTGACAGATCAGAGAAGTGAAAACCTGACAAAGTCATGTTAACCCAAAGGAGTCTAGAACCGTCTGATCTACAGATCCAATAGATCTAACAGTGACAACACGTCAATAAGCTCATGCATTAGTCAAGGAGGAAAATCAGTTTTGTCAGTGTAGCTGTTTATCGGGTGGAGAAAAAGTGGTAAGCTATCTTTTGAAATCCCAAGAAATTCCATTTATCAACCAACACATAGAACTCGGGTGGAGCAAGAAAACCACTTTATCGGGTGGGTAAACATCACGCAAGATCTCTGTCCGATATTGCTATTAACTGTTGGATCAAGTGTGCTTTGATCAATAGTGGAGGATCGTTGATTAGTTTGTTGATCGGGTGAACCAACAACCGTGGAGTAAAAGGTAAGATAAATGATGGAGAATTAATGCGATAATGTTTGTGGAAAAGTGGACATGATAAGGAATTAACCAAAGGTTTGAATTCCTAATGATTCCATGGCAATTGAAAGGTTGGCATATTGCTATTAAAATTAAGAAGTTCTGCTAATTTAGTATAATAGCCAAGTTTGGAGGTAGATGACTGATACTCCAAAGGAAGTCCAAGAAGAAGTTCCACCTGAACTTGCAGAAATTGTTTCTGGATTTGAACGATTATCCATTACACCTACACCCATGCCACCATTTGTGGTATCAGAGCTGCCTAATGAAATTGAATAGGATATCAAGGATCAAAAAAAGAATCCAACATGGATTTCAGAGTTGGAGGAAGAGGTGGTGGTCGAAGAAGAGGAAGACCAGTTGAAAATGCTGAAGTGTTGGAAGCTATGTAACAGATGCAAGCTAGATTGGAGACAATGGAAATGGGAAGAGATATAAATGCTGGAGATGTTAGTGAACCTGAAGCTAAAGCTGCAGAAGAAGAAGAACCTACAGATGTAACTCCTAAAATGAGATTCTTTAAGTCAGTATTGAGATCCACATCCAAGCCTAGACTTGAAGTTTCAATCTACACAGGAAGCTTAAGCCCTCAGGAATTGATAGACTGGATAAATGACATGGAGAAATTATTGATTATGAAGAAACAAAAGAAGGAAAGAAAGTGAATTTTGTTGTCACAAAACTGAAAGGAAATGCAATACTTTGGTGGGATGGAGTGTAGGCAGAAAGAAGAAGACTTGGCAAACAACCAATAAAGAATTGGAACAGGATAGTGGCAAAATTGAAAAGTAAGTTTTTGCCAAGTGATTATCAACAAAAATTATTTAGACAGATGCAAAATATTAGGCAGAGGTCTATGACAGTAAAGGAATACGCAGAGGAGTTCTACAAAGTGAGCATAAGAGCAGGACAAATCCAAGATATAGATGAGAAGGTTGCAAGATATGTGAATGGTCTTAGAATGGAGATCCAAGATGAGATAAGTGTATTGTCTCCTAAAACAGTAGAAGAGGCTTATTAGATGGTATTGAAGGATAAAAAAAAACTCATGAGGAAACAATCTACCAGAAATAGAGGTACTTTTCGAGGAAGGGGAAGTCAAGGTGGTAGAGGAAGATCTACAACACCTAGAAATGGTGCTAGCAGTAGCTCAAGTCAGCATGCAACCACAGGAGGTGATGCAAGTGGAAGAGGGAGTTTTTCCAGAGGAATATGAGGTAGAGGTAGAGGAAGAGAAATTAGATGTTACAGATGTAACAAGCTAGGACACAGAGCTTATGAGTGCCCAGAGAATATAGGAATGAATCATAGGAATGCAATTGTTGCAAAAACTGAAGAGGAAACAACAAAAGTAATAGAAGAATATAGGTTTATAATCTTCCATGCCATACCTTTTCAAGATTTGTTTGAGATATTTGATTTGTGAAAGAAAAATACCATCTTTATTTTATTGAACTTGTAGACCAAGAAAATAGGTAAGTTCACCAAGCAAGGACATTTCAAATTCTTGTTGCATTACTGAAGAAAAATTCCGTCTCATGGATTCTTCGTTGCTACCAAAAATGATATCATCAACATAAAAAACAATAATTAGCAATTTATCAGTTTCAATCTTTGTATATAGGTTGCTATCTGCTGAACCTTTTGTAAAACCTTGTTGGTGTAGATATTTGTCAAGGCGATAATACCAAGCCCTTGGAGCCTATTTCAGACCATAGAGAGCCTTTTTGAGTCGGAATACAAGTTTTACATCATTTTAAAGAACGAATCCTTCTGGTTGTTCAATATAAACTTCTTCTTCTAAATCTCCATTAAGGAAAGTAGATTTGGTATACTTTGAATTTCTGAAAGCTAGAAAGAGCAAGAAACATCCTTATGGCTTCAAGTCTAGCAACAGGTGCAAAGGTTTCTTCAAAATATATACCTTCTTGTTGAGCATACCCTTTACAAACAAGTCTGGCCTTGTTTCTAATGAATTCTCCATTTTCATTCAGCTTGTTTTTGAATATCCATTTAGTTCCTATAATATTTTTATCATGAGGTCTAGGAACTAATTCCCAAGTATTATTATTTTCAATTTTCTCAAGTTCTTCATTCATGGACTTGACCCAACATCCATCTTTGCATGCTTCATTTACATTTTGAGGTTCGGTGGAGGATAGTAATGCTAGATAGCTTCAGGTTTCTATAATAGTTCTTCTTGTTTGTACACCTACCTCTTTTTCCCCTAAAATTTGAGTTTCTAGATGATTTTTCTGAATATACCTGGATAGAGTCTTTTCTTCTACCGTTATCTCTTCTTTTGGTGCTTCATTGGTTTCTTCTTCAATATCATTGTGATTTGATGTGGGAAAATAATCCCCATCTTCTTCATTGTTATAATCTTGTGTTTTTATCTATTTTGGATTTTTGCATGCTTCATCAACTACAACATCAATACTTTCAACAATTTTCCCAAGTATTTTATTATAACATTTATATCCTTTACTTCGGGAAAAGTAACCAAGAAGAATACCTTCATCTACTCTGGGCTCAAACTTACCATGTTTTTCATCAGTCCTTTTGATATAACATTTTCTTCTGAAAACTTTAAATTATTTTACAGTACGAGTCTTGCCATACCAAAGTTCATGTGGAGTTTGAGTGCTATTTACCCAAACATTTTCTTGGTTGAGAATAGATACGTCAGTGAATGCGGCTTCACCCGAGAAGGTTGTAGGAGTTCCAGATTCATCTAGCATAGCTCGAGCCATTTGTTGAACAATTCTGTTCATCCTTTCTACCACTCCATTTTGCTGAGGAGTCCTTGCGGTAGAGAATTGCCTTTTTATTCCATGTTGTTCACAAAAGTCAGAATTCATCCGAGGTAAATTCCCCTCCTCGATCAAATCTGAGGCATTTGATTTTTCGATCTGATTCATTTTCAACCAAAGCTTTGAAGGCTTGGAATTTTTCAAATGCTTCATCTTTATGCTTTAGAAGACCTATCCAACACATTCTGGAAAAATCATCAATGAAAAAAATAAAGTATTCTTCTCTACGAGGCGACTTTTTCCTTGATGGTCCACATAAATCAACATGGACAAGTTCAAGAGGATTAATAGCTGACCCTTCTTTTTCAATGAAGTGAGCTCTGGTTTGCTTACTGATTTGACATGGTTTGCATATTGTATTTTTAGGGATGTCGATATCTGGAAGATCACGAACAGACTTGAATCTGCATGCTTTTCTTATTTGAGAAAACCTTAGATGTCCCAATTTTCTATGCCACATCCAGTTTTCATCATTTTTACTTAGATACCACTGTTGTTGTCCTCCCTTGAGTATGTATAAGTTGTTTGGAGTTCTTGTAACTTTGATCACGGTCTCTCTTGTATCAAGCTCATGAAAAAACATTTGTTTGATCGAAATATCACTTCATTTCCTTGATCACACAGTTGACTAACACTCAATAGGTTATGCTTTAAACCGTCTACATACATAACATTTCTAGATTTAACCTTTTCTTTCAAGAAAACAGAGCCTTTACCTTTTATGACAGTAGGAGTGTCGTTTCCAAATAAGACATTATTTTCCTTTTCTAAGGCATTATATGAATGAAGTTTTTCTTTGTCACTTGTCATGTGTTTTGAGAATCCACTATCGATGTACCACTGATTTTCTTGTCCTTCTGCATAAAAGGCTATACCACATCTTTGTGTTTGAGATTCTTTCCTTCTCCATATCTTGGATTTAATGGAGTTTGCTCCTTTTGAGATGTTTGCCGAAATTTTCTCCTGCATTCAGATTCTTCATGACCAAAGTTGTTACAGATTGAGCATTCTATTTCATTTTCAAGAAGAGAAAAGTTATTATAGGAACTTTTCTTGATCCCTGTCACATTCCTTCGATTTCATGCTTATCTAGTCATGATGGTTTTGTAAGCAACACATTGAGTAGCTTTGTGTCTAAAATTATGACATGAAAAACATTTCCCATTAAAAGAGTTACTGCGACTATCGAATCTATAGACCCGGTGATTATAGTTTCTATTGATATTCATCTTTGGAGAAAATTGAGTATGATTTACCTGAGGTTGGTTGTGGATTCTATTCATCCTCGAAGTAAATTGAGTTTGACTTACCTGGTGATTTGCTTTATGCCTTTTTTGACGATTGTCATACTGTTCACTGTTCTTTGCTGCATCAAGATAGCTTTTAGTGGAGGTTAACGACTTTTGTGGTTGAGATGCTTATTTAGTATATCCAAGACCTGTCTTTATCAGAGGAGAAAGCTACACTTTGATAATTTCATTTAAATTTTCTGATCCTTTAGCAAATCTAAGATTGAGAGATTTCGTTTTCTCAAGATCCTTTCTTAGACCCACAATTTCACATTCTAGTTTTTCATTGTGTTTTTCCTTTTCAACAAGTTGGTATGTCAAGATATCTATAATCATATTCTTTTCTTCTAAACAGATTTTAAGTTTAGAGATTTCTTCATGAAGGTCATCCTCTTCTAAAGCATCCCAAAAATTATCATCGTCATAAACCATTAGAAGTCTATAATCGTTACTGTTTTCATCTTCATCACTATTTGATAAACCATCACTATCTTCATGAGTATAGTAACTTGTTTTATTTACAATTTGTTTTCTATTCCATTTTGCATATTCCTTCCCTTTTTCATATTTATCTTTATGAGGAAATTTGGCAGCATAATGACCAACTCTGGCACAGGCAAAGCATTTGAAGGGTAGCTTACCTCTAAATCTTGCGAAACCCCGTTGAAGCTTCTTGACAAAGTTTACCTCATCTTCTTCTTCTGAAATATGTCATGATTCATTGTGTTCTTCCTTTCCTTTTGCTGAAGCTTTAAATGCAGCTTCTCTCATATCTGATGGTCCTCCTTTTCTCATCTCAAAGGCAGTTAAGATTCTGTGAAGCTGTGTCATAGTGATAGTCTGCAGATCCTGTTTTTCTTCTATGGCAGACACTTTTGATTCAAATTTAGCAGACAAGGATCTCAAAACTTTCTCAACTAAGGTAAATTCCTTTATTTCTTCACCTAGATTCTTCATACAATTAACAACCTCATCTATACATAAGAAGTAATTAGCTATACTTTCATCATTGTGCATCTTAAGAGTTTCATACTGAATTTTGAGAGTTTGAAGCTTAGCACGTTTTACCTGAGAGTCTCCTTCGTAGCTTAGAACGATTTTGTCCCATATTTCTTTGGCTGATTTGAGCTGCATGACTTTGACCAATTCTGATTGTGATAGACTTCCCAATAAAGTATTCACTGCTCTGGCATTAGTTTCATATTGCTTTCTACCTACCATATTTGTAGGAGTTGCTGTTGGAAATGTATATCCTCCTTCCACAATTTCCCAGACAACTATTCCAAGTGATTGTAGATAGGCTGTGGTTCTTATTTTCCAATAAAAAAAAATTCTCCCATCAAATATTGGCAGTCTGATGGATCCCACGCTTTATTTATTACTCATGATGATGGCTCTCCCTTCAAGTGATCAAGCTTTTTCTGAAGGACCTACTCTGATACCAATTGTTGGACATAATACTAAGAGGGGGGTGAATCAGTATTATCTGGTCTATAATTTTATTTCCCAAACATATTTATATATTCTACTTCAGTGAAGTGAACTAGTGTGTACACGTGACTGTACTTAATGGAACCAACTTATATGCATAGAAATTTTGATTTAGACACTTTATCATGTATTGAGCTTAAACCAGAATATCAGAGATTTATTAGATAGTGTAGTAAAAGAAAAATAAAGCATCACACATAAGCAACACACATGAACACCAATATATAAGGTGGAAACCCAATGTGGGTAAAAACCACCTACTGTTTTTGTCTCTATCTTCTTTTTAATAATAAGAAAATCTGTTTACAATCTTGTACTGGTGTAGACTCATACCAGTACGTAGGAACCCACCTGCAGAAGGCTACAACCTTCTCTCGTTCTCCAGCTACTACTGGAAGGGAGGTACAACCCCATAGCTCTTGTACTAGCCAATATGTTTACTAGTACATAGGTGCCAGCCTACAAAAAAAACTCCACTCTTCCACCAGGGACCACGTTTCATGAATTTTTAGACTGGATACTCTTGGAATCTGAAGGCCACGTTTCATCCAATTTTCATGCTACACCCATCAACAACATTGAAACTAAGAAAATCATAACTGCAATACAACCATCAAATACATCTACATTAATCAACCACTGAAACCCAATCATCACTTTCTGAATCAACCACAACTACATCAATCAATCACTTGACAACCCATCATCACTAAAGCAAATCACAATCAATCAATCTAATCATTTAGAACACTGTCACCAGAATACAATCACCAGAACACAAAGCAAAACCCAGAACTCTGCAACAACAAATAGAAACAATTGAAACTTTAAACATCATACTTCATAAGGTATATGCTACTTCCATGTGTCGAACTAGCATGTATATGCACTTTTACCAAAGGGAACCAATGTACAGATATGAAAATTCAAATTTATGATGTATACACTACTTTGATATGCAGAACCAGTGTGTATATGCTCTTTTACTAAAGCGAACCTGTGTACAGATCTGTAAATGATAACTTAAACATCACTACTATTCCAAAATTCAGTCATACCCAGATCATCACATTTACAGAATAAAACATGTGTCAGTATTAAGATCTAGACTGTTGAAAATCAAACCACATAATGATACTACTCTTAAGCCTTTATGATTCTGGTCCACCAACCTTCATCAACCTTATAGGTGCATCCTTAGATCAGATCAAGAAAACCATCAGAAGCTCATTAACATGCATATATGATTCAACACTTCATAAGATATTCAAATCCTTACACCCTTGGCCTAATGATCTTCTCCTCCTTATATAGGTTTAGGCCTTTCTCAATACCGTGGATGAAAACTACTTAGGACCAATACCTTGGACCAAATACCTCGAACCAATTACCTTGGGTCAAATACCTTGGACCAAAAACTTTGTTTTCCCAAGATATACGCACATTTCCTTATGTGAAAGTGTGTGTGTATGTATACGCTCCTTTTGTTCAGTAAACCTGCATGTATACGTAGCTTGGTCAAGGTGAACCTGTGTATACCTCTCTTTCTTCATTCTTTGTAGTCTGATTTGTAATTCTTTGCTATTGACATGATGCACTGTGATCTTTCATCTGAGTGAGTTGCCATCAAGGACAACACCTGTATCATAATGCCAACAACAAAATGGGTAGAATACCTTCAAAGTTTTAATTTTGTGTTAAAACATATAACTGGTCAATCAAACAAAGTAGCAGATGCCTTAAGTAGAAAAAACATTTTTGTTCAAGAAACTCAAGTTCAAGTGTTGGGTTTTGATTTTCTTAAAGAGTTATATGAGAAAGATCTAGATTTTAAAGAGGCATTTGAAGCTTGTAGAAATCTTGTTTTGTTAGACAGAAGCAAGTGGCTGGATTATTTTCTGCAAGAGGGACTGTTGTTTAAAATAAACCAGTTGTGCATACCAAATTTCTCTATGAAGGAAAATTTGATTAAGGAGAAACATAGTGGTGGACTTGGAGGAAATTTTGGTGCAGACAAGACTTATGAACAGTTGAGTCGGTTTTATTTTTGGCCAAAGATGAGAGCTCAAGTGGAAAAGTATGTGAAAAATTGTAAAGTCTGTCAGTATGCAAAGGGAAGGAGCCAAAACATAGGTTTTTATGTTCCATTACCTATTCCAGATAGGCCTTGGGATATGGTAAGTATGGAATTTGTTTTGGGTTTACCAAAAACTCAAAGGGGACATGATTCAATTTATGTAGTAGTAGAAAGATTTTCAAAAATGGCACATTTTATTCCATGTTATAAAACCAATGATGCTACTCACATTGCTAATCTGTTTTTTAAAGAGATTGTAATATTACATGGGTTACCTAAGAGCATTGTTTCAGATAGAGACACCAGATTTGTTGGACATTTCTGGAGGACATTGTGGAAGAATCTTGGAACTAAACTGAGTTTTAGTACTGCTTATCATCCTTAGATTGATGGATAGACTAAAGTGGTAAACATAATCTTAGGTAATCTTCTGAGAAGTCTTGCAGGTGAACATCCAAAACAGTGGGATCAAGTATTGGCACAGGCAGAATATGCTTATAATGATTCTCCTAATAGGAGTACAGGGTAGAGTCCATTCCGTATAGTTTATGGAATGCACCCAAGGGGAGTGTCTGAATTGAGAGACTTGGGAAAAGCTGAAATGAGAAGTGCTAAAGGAGAATATTTTGCTACAGAAGCTCAAGCAATACATGAACAGGTAAAACAACAATTACAGGACAACAACATAAAATACAAGAGCAGAGCAGATTTGAAGAAGAGAGAAGTTAATTTTGAAGTTGGAGATTTGGTTTTAGCACACCTGAGGAAGGAAAGATTTCCAAAAAGGGAGTATAACAAGTTAAAGTTTAAGAAAATTGGACCATGCAGAGTCTTGAGGAAATTTTCTGCAAATGCATATGAAATTGAATTACCCCCTGATATTGGAATATCTCCAATTTTCAATGTTGCTGATTTGTATAGGTATGAAAGTGGAAATGCAGATGACACAACAGAGGATCAAGAAGAACAAGAGATTGATTGGGTAAAACAGTTACCTATAGCAAAGGAATTGAAGCCAGAGAGGATTTTGGACAAGAAATTGTTGAAGAAGACAAGAGGACAGGAGTATTTTCAGTATTTGGTCAAATGGAAGGATCAACCAATTGCTGAAGCTACTTGGATGATAGATGCCATGCTACAGAAGTTGGGCAGTTCTGTAGAAGAGCTCATGGATAGGAGCCCATGAAGAGTTTTGTCCTCAGGATTCTAATGCAGGAGCATGAGGCTTGAAGACAAAAGGCTTCGAATTTATTCCAAAAATACAAAAGAAGTCTACGAGCAAAGGAGTGGGATCCTTTAGCTATCAATTTACAAAGTTTTCTAGATAGGATTTGAGCTAGGATTTAGGGATTGAGTGATTTTATAATTAATTCAAGTTGTTTATATTCAGTTGAGATTCTCAAGGAGAATATCATCCACATTAGATATTGTCTAAGATTAGGTAGATTCAATCCATGGATTAAGAATCTGATTGTTAGAATGAAATGGTATTTATGTAAGTGCTGAATGATTGTAAAGGGATTTTGACTGATTTGGCTTGATTAGGTCGTAGAAGATTAAGTTACAGAAATTGTATCTCTGTGTATTTGTGTATGATTGGTCAATCCCAGAGGCATTGTATTCCTTCGAAATATCTTTGAGTTTTGTTGATTTGCAGTTTGGATTTTGAATTAGAGTGTTTAAAGTCTATATTATATTATAAATCTTGTGTTTTCCGTGTTTTGAAATAATCTGGATATGTTCTAAAACATCAGAGAATATGGTTTGAGACAAGTTAAACGTAGCGAAGGTGTTAAGTCTGGTAGAACAGAGAATTAAAAACCTGACAAAGTCGTGTTAACCAAAAGGAGCCTAGAACCATCCGATCTACATATCCAATAAATCTAATGGTCACCGTACGTCAATAAGATCGTGCGTTAGTCGAGGAAAATCGGTTTTGTCAGTGTAGCTATTTATCAGGTGGAGAAAGTGGTAAGCTGTCTTTTGAAATTCCAAGTGATTCCATTTATCGATCGACACGTAGCACTTAGGTGGAGCAAGAAAACCACTTTATCGGGTGGGTAAACATCACACAAGATCCCTGTCCGATATCGTTGTTAACCGTTGGATCAAGTGTGCTTTGATCAACGGTGGAGGATCACTGATTAGTTTGTTGATCGGGTGAACCAACAACCATGTTGAAAGGTAAGATCAACGTTAGAGAATTAATGTGATAATGTTTGTGGAAAAGAGGACACAATAAGGAATTAACCAAAGGTTTGAATTCCTAATGATTCTGTGGCGATTGAAAGGTTGTCATATTGCTGTTAAAATTTAGCAGTTCTGCTAATTTAGCAGAATAACCAAGTTTGGAGGTAGATGACTGATACTCCAAAGGAAATCCAAGAATAAGTTCCACCTTAACTTGTAGAAATCGTTTCTGGATTTGAACGATTATCCATTACACTGGCACCCAGGCCACCATGAAGACAAAGCTCATCCATAAAGTAAGGAGATATATGTAAATCTAGAGGAATTGCATAGTTAGATATTTGACATAAGATCATCAACAACCTTCTCATGGGTTATTGCTACACTTCCATCACATTTATCTGCAACAATATTTTGCAAGAAATTGTTAATTGATTATGATTAATAATAACCTCTATAATTTATAGAGTGGTTGTGTGCTTGTAGAGACTATCAAGCATCGTTTCAATGCAAGAATCATGAAATGCATGTACACAACACCTACAACGTCCTTTTAATACATATGAATGGTTTGAATGTCATGTTTCAACAAGGTATATCAAATACTTGACCATATGTGAACTCCTCCAATTCAAAGAAGCCAAAGAGGAGTTTGAATTTGTTTTGAAGCACATGTGAAGAATAAAAAGGAGCTAAGATGCTTGCCATTTCCAAAGCCAAGAACATGTTTATAATTTTTGAGTTGTGGTCTCATATTCTAATTTATGAATGTATTGTTTATATCGACTCACAATAAAATTTCTATGCTCATTTGTTTATTAAGCCTCATAAGTTGGCATACCAAACTATCTGATTTTTTAATTCTAAGGTAGAAAGATCGAAATGGAAGTAATGAAAGGTGTACCTTGGTTCTCATAAACTTTATGATGTAATGGAGTTGGTGGTGAGTTTCACAGTATTGGAGACCCTCAATGATTACATTGAGAAGATGGCTTTACTCTTTAACAATGCATAATAGTATGTAAATTTGTAATTTGTATAATCATTGAATATCCTCTTATTATTTTTCATTGTGAACTACACCCCCTTTCCATTGATGTCAAAGAGGGAGGTAAGAAAAGGTAAGGAAAAGGGGAGGGTCATTATGTTGCCATCAATGCCAAAGGGGGAGATTGATGACATTATTGTCATTGATGGAAAAGGAGAAACACAAGAGCAACAAAGGAAAAGGAGCACAAGAGAAATAAAGGCATAGGAGCAACAAGGTATGTTGCAGGGATATTTGACAATAAGAGATGAAGGTGATGGAAAAGGAACAACAAGAACAACAAAGGGTAAAGGAGTAGGAAAATATGATAGCACATGTATTGTTGATGGTACACTTGTATTGATACAAGCATTGTTATACCTTGGAGGTAAAGGAGAAAAAATTGGTATGCCTGGTATGCTTGTTGTGTTTGGTGTAAGGCTGATTCGAAGACTAGTTTGGTTGATCTAAATTGTTTTTATGAAAGGCAACGGAAAAACTCCATGAAAACAAAGGTAAGACAAAGACATGATGCAAGGCAAAGGCAAAGACATGGAAAAATATTGTGATGCATGGTTATTTGAATATGAATGCAAGATCATATTATTGCATGCTATTTATTTATCTTCTTGACATGAAGAATATGAATGCATGACATTTTGATATGATGAAATTAATTTTATGTATTTTAATATTCAAGAGTTTAAGTAGTTTTGGAATTGAGGAGACACCTTTGGAATGCAAAGAGACAAGTTTTGTCATTTCATATTTGTGTGAGTGGAACAAAAATAACTGTCAAAGTTCATTTATAAATTTGTGCAAGGTTGGATAGCTGGTTGGTTAGAGTGTTAGAAAATGTGAGAGCTAATTAAGATGTTATGCATTAGTTACCTAACACATATAGAGCAGATGTGATGAAAATTTAAGGAGAAGAAGAATCAAAATCAGAGATGGAGATATGCAGAATTGTAGACTAGGTAAATCAAAATATCGTTTTCATTTTACATGAAGGGATTGAGGTCTCCTTTCAAGTTGTGGCTTGATAAATATCAAGTTGGAGCTTGTTGAGGTAGGAGCCTTTTATGGGTTGTATCCTATAGAAAACATATGGGAGTTGGAGCTTCCTTGTGTATTGCGGCTTGCTGAAAATTGAGGTGGAAGCCTCCTGTAGGTTGGATCCTATAGAAAATAAGATGTAATAAGGGAGTAGTAGCTTTCCTTTCCATCATAACAATAACAAAATCATGGTTTTCTGGCTTTATGGGTTTTCAATTATATTTGGTGTCCATGTGTGCTTGATTTTATGTGTTGATGTGATGTTATGGTTAACATATTACTTGTGGTTCACATATTCAAACTGCTGGTCATTATTTGTTAATATTCTCATTTAAAAGTCCAGTTAATGATTTTCAAAGAAAATAAATTAATGTCCATGATTGCACTAAACTAATTCAGCCCCTGCCCCCCCTTCTTTTTTTAATCAAGTTTTCATCAGATTTTCCTTTTCGTAACCCCATTTACAAGAGCATGCAAAATTTTCCTCTTGTGGTATCATAACCTAGCTAGGGGGTGGCCAACTTTAGAAAGTTGATGTGTAGTTGAGCCTATGGTTGGGTGGAGAAGGCTCCTTCCCAAATTAGTTTCCAGTAGCAAAGTATTGTTTAGATAAGTCTCCTTGTGCCTTAATATGTTGTGTAGTTATTTATTAATGCTTGGGAAATGATGCTCATGATTTTGTATATGATTATTTTTCATGTTGTACTATGAATCGAAATGTGTATGTACAATGGCCAAACACTTAAATATCTAGATCCAACATTTCACTTAATAAATGTTCCTTCCTTTTTCCCGTAGTGAATAGATTGAGCAATTTTTTGAGTAATTTCCTTTACGTTTATGGCATGTAGTCGATAAATTATCTCAAGGTGGTAATTTTTTATGTCATTTTTTTTGGGAGAAAAATTGCAACTTTCTATTTAAAAAAAAGAGAAGTTTACATAAGAATATGCATATGCATTCATATATTGTCCCTGAGGAGCAAGAGGAAGTGCTTTAAGCACTAATAGTAGCTAGGCCACAAAAAAAATCATTTAGTGAGATATATTGACTTTCTCTTTGTCCCTTTTTTCTTTTGAACTTTTTGCCATATCCCAAGAGATGGAGTAGCCATAACAATTTCCAACTCATCGCTTTTTTCTAATGCTGAAATTTCTTTGTGTGAGTTCGAGCTCTTAGAAACATGAGATCACTTTGTTCCAGATGGAACTTGGTTGTTGTCCTTTTCATCACGTTGAGTTCCATGAATCTGGATCTCCCTTAGGTCATTAGGATTCTCTGCCTATTTTTCCTATACTTCAGTTTCTCTTCTTCCTCCTTTTGGGAGCCTTGTTGATTCTGTGCCTTTGGAGTTTGTTGGCTCTCATCCTTTTCTTCATCTTCTTCATCAGAAGGATTCAGGTCTAGGAGTTGCCACCCTTTTTTCTTTTGTGACCTTTTCTTTGTCCTTTTTTTCACTTGTGGGACAAATTCCCAGTCTGATGGTAGATCTAACACCTGAAGGTAGTGCTTTCAAAATCTAACGGTTGTGTCCACTTGAAGTCTTGGTGTATCAAGTGAACACGATTTGGCAATGAACTGCTTAAGTCCATCTCCACACATATGCGTGCAAAAGTGAAGATACCTTTTTCCGCTCTTTCTTGATCTGGTAATTTTGTATGGTAAAGTTCAATGTGCCTACATTTATAGGGAATCTTATATTTCTTATATTCCCCCCCTTAATTAGGAGAAATATTTCTCTCCATTCCTAAATGGTTGGAGGTTGGTCATTCTATTTAAGCTATCATATCTTAACATAAATTTTTCATGTTTTACTTTAGTAATCTAAAGTAGCAACTTATATATTTGGAAAAGAATTTAGTTGAACCTTTTATGAATAGATTGGAATTCTAGAGCATGAGTTATCATAGTTTGGGAGGATTTTGGAAAATTTACCTCTATAAAAGTTGGGTTTAAAATTTAAGCATCAATGAAAACCTTATAAGTCCTCATAATTGGGATGAAGATATAAATGTTTCCCCACACACACATAAGTAACCCTTTTTGTTGAAACATTCAAGAAGATGACGAGGGCCCCTTGTAAATAGTCCCATGAGGAAAGTTGCTTGTGTGAAACTTGAAAAGGATGCTCAGCCTTAGAATGAAGAAACATGGAATGTAATCAACTTGGAATAGCCAAATATGATATCTCTTACATAAAATATATAATATTATAATGTATCATGAAAATATATTATATTATAATAATAATAATTTTTAAATGATTAAGGGGGGCACATGGCAAGGTTGTGGGACACTGGAGTGGATTGAGAAAAAGTCTCTATGAAACAATGCAATGAGAAGGGCACTAGCAAGACACTTGGAAAGCGTGCTAAGAATTGGGTTGTTAGAGGAGACAAAAGAGTCATCAATTATTGTAATTCCAATAAAGAAGCTGCAATAAAGCCCTCCATTGCAATATATTACCAATTTATGACATGATGGTTTTATAATATGAACACAATTTTTATTCATTTCACAATTAAAAAAATTGGACTTAGTCAAAAGGGTTTCTTTGCATAAATAGTGATATAGTTAAGTAAATGTGAAGAATGAGTCAGATGGGGTTTGTAGGTAAAAATATGGTAATTAAAGATTACCAATTAATAGTAAAAAATTATATTCAATAATGCAATATTAATGAGAAACACTCCACTGTAATAATAACTTATAACATAATTACATGTAATTAAATGTAAAATATATTTGTGAAATGAAATGGTAGGGCCAAGTGGCCTTAGTACTAACTAAGTACTGCCCTTATGATGACACATGAACCTTGGATGCCATGTCATCTACCACGTGTCAATGTTACACAAGTTGATATGGCGCCAATGGTGGAATATTTAAAGAGGTCTAATTTGGCACCTTCGACTTGGAATTTGACAAATTTGATATCGTTAGAAAGATCTTGATGAGTGGAGGATGTTAGTAACCTCATAATGGGGTTCAAATTGAAATAAAAAAGAAAACAAAATATGACCCCCATCTCCTCAAGGTGAATTAGGAGATTGGGTATTTACATATCTAAGAAGTGGTTCAAGACAATAGTTGGATGGGATAATAAGTAGACCAATAGGATTGTATTGTTAAATGTTCTAAATATAAGGTAAAATTGTTAGAGCATTGGTTCCTATATTGAACCTACATGGTCTAGAGGAAAAGCACAATAGTATAGGTTCTAGAGTAAATGCTAAAGAAGTGAGGTTGTTTGGCATAGGAACCTGTTGTGCTATAAAACAACCCCCCCCCCCCCCCCCCCATTTCAATTTTTAAACTCTTAGTCTTAAAAAAAATGCTAAATAAGAAATGGGTCCCCTTTTGAATATAAATAAAAACGATAAACTTTTGAATAAAATAAATTTTCTATAAAAGCCAAATGAAAATTGCTTTTAGAGTATTTAGGACCATTCATCGCAAATCACATTTCTTTACAACTCCTGAACATCCATTTGGATGGCTTGCGATCTGATCAAAGTCATATCAAAGCCCGCATTGCAAAGTTTTAATCAAAATAAGCCATTTATAAAAATAAAAAAAACAAACACAATATGATTTGACTATTGCACCTCGCGCATCATTAATCCCACGGAATGACTTAAAGCGGCATTGAAACTTTGCGATGCGATAAAGCTATTGCAATCACATATCGCTAATTCATAGGAAAGCATCCAATACACTGCATTGAAGAATCACAATGTGATTTAATTATTGCATGTTGTGCTCTCGATAAAAGCAAAGTGATAAATACTATGAATACATGCGGTAAAGGGATAAATCGATTATAAAGAAATAACGAGATTTTCCAATATTGAAACCCGTTGTATCTCCATGCCGGCTCAACACTCATCGCAATCGAAAATATGCAAACAAACCTTTTGAGTGTGGCGCTTGTAACTCCCGATTTGCGATACGTGATTATTACACAACTATTAAAATAATGCAATCACTAATTGCAAATCACAAAGTCACGACACCTATTCTCAAAAGGACCGTTACCAATCTTGTGACACGACATATGGTTTCAACATTAAAGTTTCACATTGGAAGCTATAGTAAAACATTAAGGAGCAGTTGTGAGTAAGTCCTTTAAAGATTTCATCCGTGATAGCTAGGTACAATATAACATCTCATGCATCTAATGCGCTTAACTGTGTTTGGTCTGTAATTTTTATTATCTCTTCTCAAGTTTTTCGATTGTTACACTCCTCTTTCTCATTTTGCAGAGCTGACTGAGAATCACACAATTAGGCAAGATGTCTAAGAAATCTCGAAAGGCAAAGGTCCCTGTCGTAGTGGAAGAAGCACTGGAAAAATTGGTGGTAATTGTAGATACTACCTATCTAGGCCTTGGTAAAATCTTGGGGAAGGCATATATGATTTACTCGAAGTAGAAAATCCAATGGAGATAGAAGAAGAAGCAACAACTAATGGAACTGATCGAACAGAAAGCACACTCAATAATCTGGCCAGCTCCTTCCTCCATAAAATAGTAGCCCGAGCAAAAGTTTTACCATATAATGATCTAGTGAGATGGGTAATCGAAAGTATTAATATAATAGACAGAGCTTTCTTCACAGCCGATGGGAGGATGTTCGGGACATTCAAGCCTGAAGATATCAAGAAGATGTATCATTTGTTGGATCCCCAATGACACTACAACAAGGCATTTCTGGAAGCTTTCGCTAAGGAGAATGACATAGAGTCAGACCCTATCAAATAGTGGAGACATTTTCCAAACAAGCATAAACATGAATCCTCTGGTATGTACTCTTTCGATTCCTTAGCATCTCTGCATTGTTATGCTGTTGCAATGGTATGTAGGCTCTTTGGAAGTCCTGATTCTGCTAGGTTTTCTATAGAAATGGCCCCATTAATAGAAGCAGCAGTCAAATCCTTTATTATGGATTGGGAAACCATTCTATCAGATAACATGGCTAGTCAAATATTAGATTATAGAAGAAACAGATTTGTCACCACCCAAGTCGTGCCCCCATTTTATATGAGCACCTACATAATGGACACGATCTGTTTCAATTTCGACTTTCCCATTCTGGGTTGGAAATGTACTGATCCAACCCCCATTCATATCTATCATAAGTATCTATGGAAGTCTGACTATAAGAATCATATATACATAATTTGCCATTGTTTTATTTTACTTGTTCATCAAGCCATTTTTAACAAACCTGCTCCTTGGGTGTCTGATGAAGCCAACATTGACTTAACTTCAATCGGCAATTAGTTCGAGGAGGAAAATTTCACCTATATTAGGGTTTTTGGGAGTACTACAGACCCTCATGTCCTTTCGCTCTATATACCAAATAAGCTATTAGCTAGGGAAATAGCATACCAGATGGTGGAAAAGGGGATGACTAAAAATCTTAAAGACTCTAAAAAAAAAATGTGGCCTCCATCTCCCTTCCGTTGTGGCACTTACACATTGCATGATTTTAAACATGTTGAGAAAGAGGCAGAGAAAAATAAGGACCTGAGTCTAGAAGTGATTCGTAAGAGATAGTATGATCCAAGCAAGGTCGCTTACAATTTCACCAGTCATGTGAAAATTGCTAAATTTATACATGAGGAGGATGAGTTTGATGATTTATTCGCTTCACCATAGTTAGTATCACAAGTAACTCATTTGGAAAGATTCAAACTAGGAGCTGAAAATATGGATAAATTCATGGAATACAGGACACGAAGGTTACAAACATTGCCTCTAGATTTATTGAATACTACCCCTACTATTAAGCAAACAGAGCACAGCGGGGAACAGACTATTGAAGTGATTTTCGAGGAAGGGGAAACAGGTGGAAAGACCAGTGAACCCCTTAGCATAGATGTTCATATTTACCCCATCTTGATAAAATAATGGGAGCAATTTGATCAGCAGATCGAAAGCCAGAGCGACCCCCAAAACAGTATTGCATCAGCATCGCCCGCAACACAACAACCCATCGTTACAGAGAGTACGATTGAAGGGACACCCAGTACAAACATAGCTCAGAAAGAGATTGAAATAATCCCTGAAAATACTTCAAGAGAAATTACATTAAATATTGAGGAAATACCACCTTTGGATGTCTTTCACAACCCAAAGCACAGGGCTGTAGTCAAGAGACAGAGAAAAAAGAGGAAAATTGATCAGACATCATCCATAGCTCCTCAGTCTGAATTTATGAATGTTATATGGAAGGATTTAGAGGTCAATCCTTCTGATGATTTAACTAAGTTATCCCAATATGCAGGGGCTTACACAGCTGCCACAATTGATGAGGCCTCTGAAGTTAACCAATTAATCAAAGAAAAAGATCAAATGATTAATCAACTTGAAGAATAGTTGGCAGAAGAAAAAAAAAGGAACGAGTAGCTCAAAGTTCAATTAAACCTGGAGAAACTGAAGATTGAACAACATGCCATCCAAAAACAACAACAGTTGTCCCAACTGCTCGAACAGCTTCAATTGACACATCAATAAGAAATGAAAGCTAAAGAGGAGAAAATCTCACAACTACAACTATGTACAGAATAGTTTAGAGAATATCCTAAGGTTGAGGAATTTAAGAAGGAAGCCCTAGAAGCAAATAACGCCTTATTGCAACAACTCAATTTACTTTGCCATAAAATATCTCTTGTCGACCCATTATGCATTATAACTACATCGTTGATCGATCAGGCAATTAATACCATATTAGAATTTGAGGACATAGATGACAAGGTCAAATTTCCTCTCCTGACAGAGCACAGTGGAAGGCAGAGCTACTAACCTACTGAAAATTCAAGAGTTGCATAAAGAAATATTGTTTGTGGAATGGGAAACACAGTTAATAAAGGCAGAAAGGGCTACTTCCAGGGCTAGAGCTATAATGAACAATGTGATTGAGCTGATAAATAATAATTTATATGGAGCCAATTTGATTTCTGATTGTACCCCAGGAAAGCCTTTAAAAGCGAAAGTGTTAGAAAATCAATGGAAGCAGGATTTGGCCACCAAGGATGAACAACTCAGCAGAGTACAAAGCCTTACTTGGGATGCGTATTGGTCCTTTTTTATCAAACCACACAGTCAACAGATGATCATCAAATGCCTTGCTGACGTTGTTGATCACATGGTGCCCGAGCTTTCAGATGCCATGTACACAGGAAAACTACACTTAAGGATGAGTCATCCTCTAGAGAGATTGAAGGCATTGTTGAATGCATGATTTGGATTTATATTGTGGATGCATATTTATATTTTCACTAGAATTGTTTGTAAGTATCTAAAATGATAGAGTTCATTACAACTCATGATATTGAGATCATTTCAGGGGTTGTTGGATGTTGCAACAAGGAAGTTGCATATTGAGGTAGTCACATTGGAATGGTCTATATGAAAAATATGTCAAGGAAGTAGAGTTATGAATAATTATGAAGGCAATAAAATGTTAAGGTAAAGACCATTTTTGTCATAAAATTATTAACACTAGTTGCAGTATGGCAACATTGGATGAGATAAATGGTATGCATGAAAGTTCTAAGGAAGGGCTTCCCCTGGGCCATTAGGGAGAAATGATTGGGTTGATAAGCCCACTAATAAATATCAGAAATATTAATAAATATTGTGAAATATAATTAATTTAATATTGCTTGCTAATTAAAGGGTTGTTGTAGCACATACATTATAATTGACCTAACAACTGTTGTTGTGAATGCAATTATGGATAGGAAAAGAGGCAGGTTCTTCTCTTGTATTATATTTTAGGTCAAATGAATTGATTGAGTCACCTATTTGCAGTACAGATATATATTATCTAACTCAAAGCAAGATCTCCTAATGTAAAGAGATGGTAGATATTTTGTATCATCCTTGGGTGTTTCATGGATCAAATAGGGGACCACAGAAGCTTGATGAATGTTATTGAGTAGTACTTGTTAAGGATCCTTTTGAGGATATGCATTAGCTTTGATTTTAATGTTTCCCCCCCTTGGTACCTATGTCATATATAACTCCTCTCATCACTATCTTGTTGTATGAGTATATATGTAGTCTTTCCTTGTGAATATTGGGCCCTCTAATCACCCAAATCTACATCTAGGTTAAGTGTGGCCTTAATAAATGCACCAAGGATGTTTTTTTTTTATCAGACCATAAAGAGAATTTGATATTTGAAAAAATTCTACACCTGTATCACATCTTGTACATTAGGTGACTACATTGAAATTCTACTCGAGTTCAAAAATAACTTAACAACATTAAGACTGGCTTCTATCATATGTACTTGACTATTGACTTGCCTAATAGATGTCAGGTCATTGGAGGTATACACTCTCCAAAATACCAACAAGATCATACAAAACTTACAATATATAGAAAAATTCATGCAAGTTCCAGAGTTATCCTCTGCTACAAGAGGTACATTCAAATCTAATTTTATTACATTTCTTGCATTTTCCTTATCTAGATTGGAGGAGATATGAAGAGACAAGTATCTAATTGCTACTTGTAGATCCTCTAATTTCTTGTGAAGAACATTTGCCTCATCCTCTAATCTCCTTTGTTGAGTTATCTAATATCCTTATCTAGATTGGAGGAGATATGAAGATACAAGGATTTAATTGCTGCATATAGATCCTCTAGTTTCTTGTGAAGATCATCTGCCTCATCCTCTAATCTCCTTTGCTAAGTTATGTCTTCCATCAATAATTCCATAGTTGTTAGGACAAAAATAGAGACCTGGTTTAGTTTGGTACACATAAGTTCTTGGTTTGGCTCTCACCTATCCATATGTTGTGCCAACGATTTCATTGCAATACCTTCATAGGAAATTCATGTATCTTGGTTTCCCCCACTATAAATTCACAACTGAGTGTCCAATTATTAGGGGACCATGAATCACTAAGGGTTGGTAAGGCCCTATGCCTCTCACCACAAAAATAACTTAGATATTTAAGAAAATAACATAGCCTCAACATCAATGGTGCCTTAAATGGCTGAAACTGAGGAGCAATTGTCCCTAAAATTTTCCATGCCATCACTTCCAAAATTAAAACATTACACCAACTCAGTGCCAACAAGACATGCCTAACAAGCCTCACCTTCACTACTTGAATAATGAAGAAATTATGATTGACATGGAAAGTTTATGAATTACCTTCTTAACATACACGAGAGCCAATGCCCAGTTGGTGTCAAGAGCTCCTTGCTGACTTTGAGACTGCTACCATAGGATACCATCAATCTGGAAAGTTGGTAGTTGGATTATGGGCCTCCTTAATGTGCCAATGGTAGAGGAATTAAGAAGATGTTTTTCACAAAGTCTCTTGTCCTAGTATTTACTCCAAATCCCCCAGAGCAACCACACCTTCTATGCCTCCTCAAGACCACATTGAAGAACTCCACCATAACCACTGTTAATATTTTTCATTTCTGTCGTGAATACAAAGGACTGCATAGAGTGCTTAATGATTGCTCCACACAATAACATTTGTCCCATCACTCCACCATTAATGGGTCAAGAGCACACAAATAACAGATAGAATGGCAACTACAAACTAATGACAGACTTCCTGCGTCTTTTGTCCATGCTTATGCACTCAAGTCAAATTAACTTGACATTAATAATGTGTTGTGCATGTTGCACTTTGTGTTGAAATATGTAGCTAGGTTTGGTCTTCATAATGATACATGTAATCATGATTTTATGTGTTTGATGTAATGAGAAAAATAAATTTATCATTGTTATTCTTGAGGCATGGGTTTCATGCTCAAGGAAATTTATTTTATAGGTCAATCTCCTATTGAGAGCTTCTAGGGCTTGTCATTGAGTCTACAAGTCATAATAATCATTGTCATGTATGAATACCTTTCTTGGGAATGTTACATATTGTAAAGAAAATTATATGAGTCAAAGTTAGAGTCAAAAGACCCTCCAAGACCTTGTCTATGTACTTTAATCAAGTCAACCCTCCAAAGAAGCAAGTCAGCCTATCAAAAGGACATGTCGACCTAGGGAGAGTGTCAAGTTGGCCCTCAAACATGAGCAAGAAGCCCATATATCAGAGGATATTTGATCATCCTTAGAAACTCACGCAAGCATCTTGTGGAAGCCAAAGAAGACTGAAGATACATAGTGAAGGGCAGAAGAATTCAAGGAAAAGAAAATTGAAGTCTACAAAGTCTTTTTTGGGGTATTCTCATTCACACATGTGAGGAAACAAGGGATCAATTTATTGTAGCAAGATATAAGTACAGTCACCACAAGAAAGCCGAAACAAGGAAAGAAGAAGATCCCTCTTGCAAGACGAAGTTATAAGGAGATCAACTCAAGGCAAGCAAAGGAGAAGAAAGGCTAAAATTTCCCTAATCTTATCACACGTGCAAAGGTTGCAGAAAGTTGCAGAAGGTCAAGGGTTGCAGGAAGAGAGGCCAAAAATTAAAGTCTAGTGTTGCAAAGCTGAAGTTGAGGAAAAAGAAGAAGTTGCAGTAGTATTAAGGCAAGGTTGACATTGCTTGACTTGGAAAGAAAAGGGCAAGGTATGACTTGGTCTTGGAGGAGTCTTGGTCAAGGTTCTAGGTCTTGGAATTCGTTAATTGAAGGTCTATAAGAAGAGAAGAATTCTTGTAGGTTTTCCTCTCAGTTGGAGAGGTTTTGGCCCTGGCTGATCGCATATATCCTGTGTCCTCTTGTCTCATTATTATTTATGGTTTAGTAGTTGTTTGATGATAAAAACACAATAATAATCAAGTTGAATAAGAATCCAAGTAAGATAAGTAAAAAGATATCGCAAACAATTATCGCTATAAGAGAAATCATATATTCTAGCCGCCCCTATATTTCTCAACATGGTATTAGAGCTAAGGTGATTACATCAAGGAAAGGAAACATAAAGAAGGACACTCAAGGGCCGAACCACAAGAAGGTCATCTGAGAAACATCAAAAGCATCAATCATCAAGAATGACCTCTCATCATCTTGAAGAAAGTGATTAAGAAGCATCAAAGAACACCTCAAAACCCTAACTCATTCAACGAAGGGCTCTTCATTCAAAGAATTCTTGGGAAGATCACATTTGAAGCACCTTTGGAAAACCACCACATTCTACACTATTATCCAAGGGAAGCAAGAAGAGGTGTTGTCATCATCATCAAGTAATCAAGGAGATCCCCCTCTCTTTGAAGTATCACTTTTGAAGGAATACATTTTCATCAAGAAGACATCAACATCATCATCAAAATAACAAAAGGCATCAAGTTGAAGATATTGTCATCAAGAAGCATCTTTTCACTTGAAAAGTAAGCACTATATATTTATGACTGCATTTTCTATCAAAATAACTTCATTTTTCAAGGAAAACAATAAATTGGTTGGGTCATCAAAATTTCTTGCATGGAAGGAGGGGATAGATTTGATCCTCATAGAAAATGAAGTCATTGAACATGTTAAGGGCTCAATCACTAAATCTCCAAAAGAAGAAGCTCAAGACCTAGCCAAGTATATGAAAGGAGAAAATAGGGCTGAAAGAATCCTTATAGAATCCAACAAGAATCCCCTCATACCATATGTTGCAAAATTGGAGACATCAAAATAAATATATGAGAAGCTAGTAGAATTGTTCTCCGTAAGTATTGTTGGAGAAGTGATATCTTTGAGAAATGAGCTATACAAAATGAAGATCTCAAAGGAAGATGGAATAGCCTCATACTTTATAAGGGTATAAAAAATAAGAGACCAACTACAAGATTTGGGAGAGATAATGTCTGATAAAGAAATGACCACTGTGGTGCTCAAATGCACTACCAGAGGAATGGGGAAACTTTGTATCAAGCATCTATGGAAAGAAGGAAGCTACCCCATTCAGTGAAATTTGGTCATTGTGTAAGATTGAAGAGACTAGGTTGAAGTCAAAAAGAGATGTAAGATAAAATGAGCAAGTTCAAGCATTTGTTGTCATGGCTAGGAGGAAAGGAAAGCTTGGAAGGTTTGGTCCTCAGAAAAATAACAAGAAGGATATGTCAAAGATCTAATGCTATGGATGTCATGAATATGGACACTACAAGAGAAATTATCCTAAAATCAAGAATAAAAACAACAAAAGAGGAAGGGAAGAAGCCCATATCACCAAAGAAGTGGAAGAAATTGAAAAGAAGAAATCAAAGGAGGAAGTGAGAAATCTATACTATGACTAAGATAATCTTCTTCACTAAGCTCTTCTCAGTTTTTGTAAACAATAGCTATCATGGTAAGCATGATAGGATGCATCATATTAGGATATGGCGTCATATTGGAAGCATACAGTTGAAGAAAAAGCTCATGACATCATTATAGAAGCTTGAAAGAATAGCTGAAATAGTAGTCTACATGAATGTAGTTGTAAGCATAGAAGGAAAGTAACACTTGGTTACCTCAAGAAAAAAATAAGTAATACTTATTGATAAAAGAATGTCATCAAGCATGATAGAAGAAATTCATCATACATCATCATCATGAGGAAGGAGCATTTGCAAGATGAGGATAAATCAAGATCCTCTATTGGAATCTTTATTAGAAGGTTCATCTTTCTATTAGGAAAAATACTGAGATGGGGGGAGAGGGGCACTGTGAATCAATATTTTTAATTCAATTTAACTTTCAATTCACATTTAGAATTTTGTACACTACTATTCTTCATGTAACTTGCGTGTGTATGTGATTCTATTGAATGCAAACCACGTATATTCAGATAACTAACTTTTCAGATGTTTATCTTTTACCAGTGCATCATTGTTTCATTATCCATTTATTAAGCAATAATCGTGAGAAGTTAAGAGCAGATAGACCATCAACACACAAGAAACATATAAACACATATGAACACCGATATTTTAGGTGGAAACCCTATGTGGGAGAAAACTATTGTTGTTATCGTCTCTTTCCTCTTCTTTTATTTTAAAGAAAAACTTCATTACATCTTAAACTGACATAAACTCTTACCAGCATGTAGGCACCCACTTGCAAGAGGTTACAACCTGCACTCATTCTCCAGAACCCATTGGAAGGGAGCTACAACCCCCATATCTCATTTACCAACTTCTACCGGAAGGGAGCTCCTACTCCCTCACTGAAAGCTCCAACCCTCAGCAGTTTGTGGACCACGTTTCATAATATTTCATGTTGGATCCACTTGTCTCAAATACACATCAAAACATGTAGGCTACCTTTCATAAAATTTTCATATTGGACCCACACCCATCACTATGCTTAACACAAATTAACCACTCTGAAACCAAATACTGAATCAAATCATCCCATCACTGAACAAACCAAGAATCATAGAATACTCAGTCAACACTGAATCACCATACCAATGTGAAACCACTCATCAATATACCAAGCCATAAATCAATTGATCCAGGTGGATATTGGTAGCCACCCAACAATTCCACTTGGACCCCCACCATTGCTTCTTTCAGTTTTTCAGTTTCCTTAATTGTAGCACAATTTACTATTTTTAGCAGTTTTTTGGGTCCTAAACTTCTGGAGCCGTTTTGAGGCCCTAAATGACGTTTTTTGGGAAATCTACTGCCATCGATTTTCTGCCTAAAATCATCTTTTCTGTCATAGTCCTCAAAGATATCTTTCCAACGGGTTATCATGCGCGTCAAAAGGAGATAATATGACTAAGTCGCGACCCCAGGAAGTTGGTTGTCCAACTCACCCCAACGGGGCCCATAAACTCTTGGTGTTACATCTCCTCAGGTTACGGTTTTGGTTGTTTAGGGTTTGCTCTTATTGTTCAATAATAAAAAGGCCCTTGAGCCTCATTGTAACGCACTTCAGAGGCATGTAGCCACCACATCTCTTCTTAGAGATAAGCTAAAAGGTAAATATCTTGAAAGGTAAAATAGAAGAAAAGGATAAGCTTTTACGATTTCAAGATAGTTCTAAAGTCTTGGATGATATTCTTAGTAGTCAAAGGTCTCCTGCTATCAAGACTGGTCTTGGTTTCCATGAATCTGTTGAAGGTGAATCTAGTTCACAAGGTGAGGCAAGGAACTCTAAAGAGAAATCCAAAATGATCAACAAGGAGATGAAAGGTCAATCTCATCATCAACCAAGGAAAGAAAGTCTTCAAAGAAAATATTTTACTCCTCCTATGAATAATGTTGAATGTTATGTATGTCATAATCTTGGACATGTTGCAGCTAGATGTAGAAGAAGAAGAGTTCAAGACTATTATGCGGACAGGTCATCTCAATCAAGGTACTTTAATGGATATTGCTTTGCTTGCAATATGTATGGTCACAAAGTTGCTGATTGCTACAGGAGGAATATGAAACATGTAAGATGTTATACATGTAACAAGCCTGGACATATAGCAAAGGAATGCAGGAACAAAGGATGGACATCACACCAAAAGGAGAAAACCTCATCACACTTGAAGATATGGAGGAAGAAGGAAGTACAGTCAGCACAATGTACTGAGACACAGCACAGCACAGACATATCAGACTCAGGGGGAGCTGAAAGTGTAAAACTTCAGTGTCCTGAATCTCATACGCAAGTTCCTTAAAGGGAAGTCGCGTATATACGCGAGTTAGACACTGCAAAGTCGCGTATATGTCAGTCTGAGGAAAAGCAGTGGGAACAGGATCAGAAAAAGGATCTGATATGATTCAGTCTATTATTTGCTCTATTGGTTACAGTCTGCTGAGGATGTGTGGAAATGTTTTGTTACTTGTATGAAGTCTAGAAGTGTTTTGATCCTAACTTGAGGATGATGATGTTTTTGATGCTTATTGCTGATATATGCATGATCAGATCTAATAGATGGCACTGGTTGAGGGGGAGCATATGCCTTTAGTAATTCATTGTTGGCATTATGGTTAATAGTCCTTGGTGATGATTCTTATATGGCTAAATGATATATCTTGCTATGATATGGTTGTGAGTAGTCTATGATAAAATCTCACATGATTCTTGGGGTTACATAGAAGATGTTCAGATCAGATTTATGGTTGATTCTTTGATGATGCATATATGGTGCTTACATGGTTATCTTCATAAGGACAAGGAGAAGTACAAAGCTTGAATACACATCTTCCTCACTTGATGATGAGTCACTTATATACTGCTGTTGTCATATGCATAAAGATCATACAGATATGATGCAGGCACTCATGTGGATAAGGATTGTTGCTAATGATGATATCAAGAAGCTTTGTCAAAAGAGTTTGAGCTCAAGATACATAATGCTGATACATGGATGACTACTCAAAGTTGCTTTATTGAAGACATGGTGATGAGTTCTTATCTATATGATGATAGGTTGATCCTTACATATGTTAATTGATGCAGATGTTCCCAAGTAATAATACTTGGATCATGTAGAGCTTGATGAAATGGCTATGGTGGTTTCACACATGATACAATATGAATGACTCTGAATTCTGTTCAAAGGGATGAATTGATGCAGACATACCTTGTTATAGGTTGATGACCTATTCTCTACAGGACATTTACAGGTTGCTGATATGGAAATTTGTGTACGCGTGTTGTTTAAAGGATATCCGCGTGCATACGCCGTTTTACAAGGGGATAGTCGCGTATATGGTGTACGCGTGTTGCGTAAGGGATATCTGCGTATATACGCCTGTTTATGTGTATACAGACGCGTATATGGAGATTTGAAGGAAATCAGCAGGGACAGATGTTGGTTGCAGAAAGTCTGATATAGGTCTGACAGAGATCATCTGGCACAGGTTCAGGGGGAGCAGATAATCTTCCAATGATGCATTGTTGGCATTATCTTAAAGCTTTTGGTTCTAGTTCACATTTGGTGTTGATTTCAGGAGGAACAAAGGCGAAAGGAGAACAGAAGGATCTCTTGGTTGCTGATCTGAATGGTGATTATCAGATGCTGCTGGTGACTTTCATAAGTCTTGGTCTAGTTATTTCGTCTCTATGTCATATATCTCTTTTGTGGTATCTCTTTCATGGTGTCAAGGTCATGTAACGGCCTATTTTGGTTTCCCCACTATGCCTGGGATGATTAATGCAATGTGATTGGTTGTCATATGTAAAATTTTGATGTATTCCCACTTGGTTGGGTGGATGAGTCAATTTTTGTATATCCTCACTTAGTTGAGAGATGGATGTATGTATGAGTCCTAAGTGATAGGAAGGTCCTTTATGATGTATAGAGTCATGTTCTTCTTGAAGAACATCTTTTGTAGACCTTGCTTACAGTCAGGAAGAGCATGATCAGCACACTTCAGCAAGAACAGAGATTCAGCATGTACTCAGAGGGAGCATGGACAGATTGGTACACCTTGGCATATACAAAGGGGGAGATCATTCAGAGATTTTAACAGATACTCAGGGGGAGTATGGACAGTGGAATGATTCAGCAATGGAAGAGAATATATTGGTCCACCCTTTGCCCTTGATGTCAAAGGGGGAGAGTGATTTGGTGTTGTTGCCATCAAGTCCAAAGGGGGAGATTGTTGGCATTATGATGCATGTGTTGTACTTGATGGCAACCCTCTCATAGAAGAATATCTCACTTATGTATAACTGGGTGAATCTTCAGAAGAGATATCAGATGTGACTGATGGAGGACAGCTCAAAGGAATCAGATGATGAATCTTCAGAAGAGATATCAGATATGACTGATGGAGGACAGCTCAAAGGAATCAGATGATAGTTCTAAGTGTGACAAGTTAGCTTTGACATCAAGTCCAAAGGGGGAGATTGTTGGCATTATGAGATAAGTGTTGTCCTTGATGGCAAACCTCACTAATGACAAATCATAGTACAGAAGGTCAGCAGCAAGGAGTTGATGATCAGACTATAAGAAGAAGAGAAAGTTCATACACGCAGGTTCGTTAAGCCCAAGTCGCGTGTACACATAGGTTGGATTCAGCAAAAGCGCGTGTATGTGGAAAAGTACCTTTGGTCCATGGCGGTTATTCCTTGGAAGTTGTGCCTATGGTTTTGGACCTTGGCATCTCGGCGGACGTGTTGATCCCTAGTTTTGAAGTTGATGGTATTGGATTTCTATGGTTTTGGCTCTTGGTATTGAACAAGGCCTAAGGCTATATAAAGGGAAGGAAATCATTAGGCAAGTGTATCTGAATTGTCTTGAATATCTGATAAAGCATTAGATCCAGTATGCAGGGTTATGGGTTGATGATGCATTGCTTGATCTGAGCTAAGGAGAGATCTCACCGGTTGATGGAGAACAAGATCTAAAGAGAGATCGGGATCAAATGGTTTGAAATGAACTATCTTTATGATGCTTATTCTAGATCTACATACTGACGCATGTATTGTTCTATAAGTATTATGAGTATGATTGATGTCTGGTACAGCTGCAAGTTATGAGAAATTATTTTTAGATCTGTACGCGGGTTGTCTTTGGAAAAAGCGCGTATACACACGGGTTTGATTCATCGAAGGAGCGTATACATTGTAAAGCTTGATATTTGAAGTTGCAGATGGGTCAGATAGTTATTACAGAGTTCTGTGTCTGCTCTGTGTTCTGGTGACAGTGTTGTTAACAGGGTTTCAGTGATTCAGAGTTTGATGATTGTTTTTATCTTCAATGATAGTTATGGGTCCAGTATGAAAATTGGATGAAATGTGGCCTTTCAGATTATGTGTTGTGCTTCAGTGTATCCAGTCTGAAAATTGATGAAACGTGGTACCTGGAGGAGAGAAGATTGTAGGCAAGCACCTACGTACTAGTATCTAAGCTAGTACAAAAGCTAAAGGAGATCTTTGGAGCATTGCAGCAGGTAGCAGCCTGCGTACTAGTAAATGGATCGGCTAGTACAAGAGCAAAGGGGGTTGTAGCTCCCGTACTGGTATAAGACTGCACCAGTACAAATATTGTAAAAGGATTTTCTTATTAAGAAGAAGATTGAGATGACTTGCAGCAGGTGGTTTTCACCCACATTGGGTTTCCACCTTATATCTTTGTGTTCATGTGTGTGGCTCTTGTGTGATGTTCTGTTCTGTTATTCTGCACCTGGTTACTGTTAATATGCTTAATAATGATCTGATGTATTTACTGAAGACTAAGCTAACTGAATCATAAGATTTCTGGATATACGCAAGTTTCTTTAGACACAGTAGCGTGTACACGCAGGTTTACTTAACTGAAGTAGCGTATATGTTTCTGAGCATTGGAAAAGTTTTATAGTTCTGATAATACTGATTCACCCCCCCCTCTCAGTATTATTTCCAACAACTTTTCCCTTGAGTCAAGTCCCCAAGGGAGGAGCGAAAGAAAAATTCTTTTGGTCTGAATCTCAATAGAAGGCATTCACAGATTTGAAAGATCGCCTCTGCTCGGCACTAGTGCTCGCATTACCAGACTTGCAACAACCATTTGAGGTCAAGACAAATGCCTCTGACTATGCTATTGGGGTAGTCCTTACTTAACATGGGCATCTAGTGGCATATCACAATGATACACTTTCAGACACGGTCCAGAAGCATCCAACTTATGACAAAGAGATGTATTCCATTATGTAGGCTTGCCGACAATGGAAGCATTACATTTTGGGGAAGGAAACGATCATCCACATAGACCACTGACCCCTGTAGCTCATACAGACCCAAGGGAAATTTCAGAATGATCGCCATCAGAAGTGGTCCACATACCTGCAACAGTTCCATTTGAATATCAAGTATAAGAAGGTCAGCACCAATAATGTTGCAGATTGCCTCAGTCGACCACCGATCATGACGTTAACCATCGTGCTCAACTCTTGTGGGCACGAGACTTCTGATTAGCCACTTCTCTACAAAAGAAACCCATAATTTAGCCACACATACCAGAGACTCTTGGAGGGTCAGCATGTTCCAGATTTTCACCTCCAGGATGCCCTGTTATGCCACCTGGGTCACCTTTGTGTTCCTTCAGGCAAGCATGCCAAGATGATTTGGGAAGCACACTACAGTCGGGCTGCTAGGCATTTTGGGGTCGAGAAAACAGTGGCAGTACTACAAAAGTATTTCTATTGGCCGAATCTTTGACAGGATGTTGGAAAGTACATCAGATCATGCACTACCTACGCCATTGCCAACCAACCATCAAGAAGCAAGGCTTCTATACCCCGTTGCCTACCCCCAGTCAACCTTGGGAATCCATCTCCATGGATTACATGTTAGGCCTTCCTTCCACTAAGCATGGAAATGACTATGTTTTTTTGGTTATCGACAGGTTCTCGAAGATGGCCATTATGGTTGCCTACAAGAAGAATATCACAGCAGAAGCCACTACTAAACTCTTCTTTGAACGAGTGTGGGTACACTTTAGGATCCCACAGTCTATCATCTCAAATCGGGATAGCAGGTTGCTCAGTACATTTTGGTCTAGTCTCTAGTCGATGCTGGACACCAAACTCACTAAGTCCACAACCTTCCATCCTCAAGCAAATGGCTGGACAGAGGTTGTCAACAGGATGATCATACACATTCTGCGCATGTACAACTCAAAGCATCCATGCACATGGGATGAGAGCCTCCCCTATGTTTAGCATAGCTACAACTGGGCTCTCCACAGCTCGAGTGGCCACAACCCTTTTTAGGTGGGCTTGGGTTTCCAGCCACTATGTCCCATTAATGTGGTCATTCCATTTGTAGCTACTCACGTAGATTCAGCTCATGTCCAGTCCGAAACATAAGGAAAAAAGCTTCATTGAGAACATCCAACATATTCGCCAGCAGGTCCATGAAATTATGGAGAAATCAAATGCCAAGTACAAGCAGCGACATGATCAACATCAGGTGCCACACAAGTTTTAGGTGGGCAACAAATTCTGGTTGCATTTTCAAAAGGAATGCCTTACCAGAGCCTATCGGAAACTTAGACCACTTTGATATGGTCCTTACACCATTACGAAGGCTGTGGGAGACAATGCATTTAAGCTCAGCATTCCCCCATCCCTTGGCCTGCACCCAGTGTTCAATGTGGACCGCCTTCGGCCATACTTTCCACCATTACTAGAAACATCTGATATTGCAGAACAACTCACACCCACAGAGTTAAATCCAAATTGCATGGAACAAGTTGCAACTGATGAGATCATGGACACATAGATCAAGCACACTCACTAGCAGAATATGAAATTGTGTCGAGTTGTCAAAGTAGGCTAACTCCTTCACCAGGGCAAGTGGCTCACCAGGGACCAAGTTCAGCAGAAGTTTCGTCATCTCATAGAGGAACTCAACGCAATGGGGACCATTGCTTCCTAACGGGGGAGGAATGATCCAGGTGGATATTGGTGGCCACCCACCAATTCCACTTGGACCCCCACCATTGCTTCTTTCAGTTTTTTAGTTTCCTTAATTGTAGCATAGTTTACTATTTTTAGCAGTTTTTCAGGTCCTAAACTTCCGAAGCCGTTTTGAGGCCATAAACGACATTTTTTGGGAAATCTACTGCCAGCAATTTTCTGCCTAAAATCCTATTTTTTGTCATATTCCTCGAAGAGATCTTTCCAATAGGTTATCATGCACATCAAATGGAGATAATATGGCCAAGTCGCGACCCCAGGAAGTTGGTTGTCCAACTCACCCCAACGGGGCCCATAAACTCTTGGTGTTACATCTCCTCGGGTTAGGGTTTTGGTTGTTTAGGGTTTGATCTTATTGTTCAATAATAAAAAGGCCCTTGAGCCTCATTGTAACACAGTTCAGAGGCATGTAGCTTCCACATCTCTTCTTAGAGATAAGCTACCATCACCCTAGTTGGTTTATTTCCATTTCTGTTTGTAAGCATATTTCAGTATTTTACATTAATGAAATGAAGTATTATTTCTACTGCATCTCTGTGTTTATGGTTATCTCTGTAATTTGTTTCATTCCTATTTAAATCTGGATCATCAATCCATTGAGTAACCAACCATGAATAAATATAATAACCACTCTATCATCAACACTGTCAGTGCAAAACTCGATCAAATTTAATTCAGAATGTATATGCGACCGTTCTGAAGAAAACCTGGGTATATACACGTTTCTTCTACATACAACCTGTGTATAGATTTCATATTACTAAACACTGAACCATTTAACTAACTAAATCATTGTAACACGGAACCAACCACTACATCAAGTATTGAACCAATCATAGATCATCGAATCATACCCAGTCACACTTTTGCAACATTATAACTGATCAGTATACCAATCCACTATTGGCATTATGACTAAAGTGTTGTCCTTGATGGCAACCCATTCAGGTGACAGGTCACTGTTCTTCAAGTCAGCAGCAGAAGTTGATGATCAGCTATCAAATATTGAAAGAAATAAGGAAGACGCAGGTATACCTTACAGAAAGTGCGTACCCGCAGGTACACCATGCAGAAGCCGCGTCCAAAGACGCAGGCCAGCCGTTCAGGAGGTGCGTCCACCCAGTGCACACTTTTTAAGGCAGAGAAAAGCACACGTGGGGGTTTCTTGTGTTTTACTCTTGGTATCTAGCCGACGGTATTGTGTTATTATGGTGTCGGCTCGTGGTATTGTTCCATGTTTTGAGGAGGAGCTTGCCTATATAAAGCAAAGGAGATCATTTGGTTTGGAGATGTCTTGGGTTGAATACCTTTTTGGGTGAGATCTGGTCTAGATCTAAAAGGCGAATCTTCTAAAGGACTGAGATCTCTTTGGTGCAAGATCAGATCTGTAGATCTGACTGTTTGGGTTACACTTAAAGTCTTGAAATCATTCATACCCGAAGGGACGCAGGCACAGTGAAAGGAAAGCGCGCCGGGACGCAGTGCAGAATCTGGAGATCTGCGTGGGGACGCAGGGCAGACGAAGTTCAGGTGCGTCTGGGACGCAGTTCAGTGACTGGAGATCTGCGTGGGGACGCAGAGCGATCAAGGTTCAGGTGCGTCTCTGAAACAAAAGGACGCGGCGCGATAGTGTTTTTGGGTGCGTCTCTGTAGCAGAAAGACGCGGCGCGATAGTGTTTCTGGGTGCGTCCCTGAAGCAACAGAACGCAGAGCAGTTAAAGGAACAGTGCGTCGGCACGCAGCACAGCAGAAGGATATCTGCGTGTGGACGCAGAGGAGCAGAAGGTTAATTGCGTCTGGTCGCAGGCCTCAGAACGAAAAACTGCGTCTCTGTCTTAAGATGTTCTGTTGATTGAATTTCTCTGTTGATAAGGTGTTCTGGGTTACTTCTGTTATTGCTGATCTGATATCTGTAGTGGACTGTAACTTTTATGTACTTGTTGATCATTTGATGCTTTATGAAAAGAAGTAGGGGGTTGTAGCTCCCTTCCAGGAGTAGACTGGAAAACGAGAGAGAGAGAGAGTTGTAGCTCTCTGCAGGTTGCAGCCTGCGTACTGGTAAAGGACTGCACCAGTACAAAATCATTGTAAAAGAAGTTTCTAATTTGAAAGAAGATAGAGACATATTGCAGCAGGTGGTTTTCACCCACATTGGGTTTCCACCTTACATCTTGTGTTCTTTGGTGTGACTATCTGTTTTCTTTGTTCATGCTCATTATTTTATGGTACTGACATGCAAAAATAATTCAAAGATCAAATAAGGAAGATTTATTAAATTGCTAGATAATACTGATTCACCCCCCCTCTCAGTATTATTTCCAACAATTGGTATCAGAGTAGGTCCTTCAGAGAAGCTTGATCGCTTGAAGGTAGATCGTTCATCATGAGCAACTACGAGAGAGAAGCATCAATCAGGCCACCGGTTTTTGATGGGACAAACTTCAATTATTGGAAGGTAAGAGTTACTGCATATCTTCAATCTCTTGGTACAGAAGTTTGGGACATTGTAGAAACAGGCTATGCTTTTCCTTCAGCTACTCCTACAGATCCAGCTGAGAAAAAGAAGTATGAAACAAATGCAAAAGCAGTCAGTACTCTATTAGGAAGTATATCCCAAACGGAATTCATGAAGGTAATGCACTTCAAATCAGCAAAAGAGATATGGGACAAAATGGTCACGAGCTATGAAGGAGATGAACAGGTAAAGCGAGCTAAACTTCAAACTCTCAGGATTCAGTATGAGACTCTCAAGATGTATAATGATGAAAGTGTGGCTAATTATTTTCTTCGGGTAGATGAGATTGTTAATTGTATGAAAAATTTGGGTGAAGAAATAAAAGAGGCTATAGTAGTTGAAAAGATTCTAAGATCATTATCCCCCAAGTTTGAATCTAAAGTATCTGCAATAGAAGAAAAGGAAAATCTCTGAATTCTCACTATGTCTCAGCTACATGGAATTCTAACTGCTTATGAAATGAGAAAGGGAGGTCCATCAGACAGAAGGGAAGCTGCTTTCAAGGCATCAGGCAAAGAAGATTACTATGAAGCAAGCCATGTTCCAGAAGAAGAGGAAGAAGAATCAAATTTTGTCAGAAATCTTCAAAGGGGTTCTGGAAGGTTCAGAGGTAAGCTACCTTTCAAATGCTTTGCTTGTGGAAGAGTAGGTCATTATGCTGCAAAATGTCCTCATAAGGATAAAGGAAAGGAACCTGCTAGATGGAACAAGAAACAAAGTGCAAATAAGAAAAGCTACTACACCCATGAAGATAGTGATGGTCTATCAAACAGTGATGAAGATGAACGAGGTAATGAATATAAGTTATTAATGGCATTTGAAGATGATGATTATATGGATGCTATAGATGTGGATAACCTTTATGATGAAATCACTAGACTCAAGAGATGTATAGAAGAAAAGAATGTGATCATTGATACTCTACAATTTCAAATTGATGAAAAGGAAAAACATCTTGAAAAACTAGAAGGAGAAATTGTTGGTCTTAGAAAAGAGATTGAGAAAACAAGAGCTATTAATCTTAAGTTTGTCAAAGGATCTGAAACTTTGGATAAGATTATCAATGTGCAGCGGTCTCCTCTAAACAAGACAGGTCTGGGCTACAATGGAGAAACCTCTCAAGCATCCACCTCAAAGAGTTATCTTGATGCAGCAAGAAGAAATGAGCAAAAGAACAATGAAGATCATCAGGTAAAGCAGGGACGAATTACAAACAGAAACTATCAAGGGCAATCCATCTTAAGGGTGAACCAGCCACAGGTAAAATCTTCTCAATTTGGTCCAAGAATAGATGAAAATAGAAATTACAATCAGTTGGCTGGTAGATTCGATAACCGCAGAAGTTTCTTCAATGGACAATGCTTTTCTTGTCATAACTTTGGTCACAAAGCAGCTCAATGTGTTGCATATAAAACAATCATGACTAGGGAAGCTCAAAAACAAAGAAGTATGACAGGGATTACAAAAAGGACCTATAACAACTTTTCGGTTCTTGAAAATGAAGTCGAATGTTCTATTTGCAATAACTTTGGTCATGAAGAATCTGAATGCAGGAGCAGGTTTCAGCAGAAAAAGGAACAAGCCCCAAGCACCAAAACATGGAGAATAAAGGAACCTCAAACAGAAAGATGTGGAATAGCATTTTATGCAGAGGGACAGGAAAATCTATGGTACATTGACAGTGGATGTTCGAAGCATATGACAGGTGATAAAGAAAAACTTGAATCTTATTCTGCTCTAGAAAAGGGAAAGAAAGTCTCTTTTGGAAATGATACTCCTGCAACTATAAAAGGAAAAGGCATTGCTCAGTTAAAAGAAAAGGTCAAAGCTGGAAATGTTTTGTATGTTGATGGATTGAAGCATAATCTTCTAAGTGTCAGCCAGATGTGTGATCAAAGAACCGAGGTTATTTTCAGATCGAATGGATGTCTTGTTCGTGATCTTGATACAGGTAAAACAGTACTCAAAGGCAAAAGAACTCCAAATAATCTGTACATATTTGAAGAAGGACAACAACAATGCTATCTGAGCAAGGATGAAGAGCACTGGTTATGGCATCGAAGGTTGGGACATCTAAGCTTCTCACAAATAAGGAAAGCATGCAAATATCAGGCAGTTCGCGATCTTCCAGATATCAAAATTCCTGACAACACCATATGCAGATCATGTCAGTTTGGAAAACAAACCAGAACTAACTTTCCAGAGAAAGAAGGATCAGCTAGCATGCCTCTTGAGCTAGTACATACAGATACATGTGGTCCATTCAGGAAAAGAACACCTAGAGGAGAGGAATACTTGATATTATTTATTGATGATTTCTCCAGGTTTGTCTGGTTGGGACTTATGAAGCACAAAGATGAAGCATTCGAAAAATTCAAATCCTTCAAAGCCTTGGTTGAAAATGAATCAGGTCACAAAATCAAGTGCCTCAGATCCGACAGAGGTGGGGAATTTACTTCAAATGAATTTTTCGATTTCTGTGATGAACATGGGATAAGGAGAGAATTCTCTACAGCCAGAACTCCTCAGCAAAATGGAGTTGTTGAAAGAATGAACAGAACAATCCAACAAATGGCTCGTGCTATGCTTGATGAATCAGGAACTCCCGCAACTTTCTGGGGTGAAGCTGCACATGCTGCGGTCGTTATTCTCAACAAAACAAATGTCCGGGTGAACAGCACTCAAACCCCTCATGAGCTTTGGAGTGGCAGGACTCCTTCAGTAAAGCACTTCAAAATCTTTGGGAGCAAATGCTATATCAAGAATACTGATGAGCAGCTTGGCAAACTTGAACCTAGGGCAGATGAAGGCATTCTTCTTGGTTACTCTCCATATAGCAAAGCATACAAGTGCTACAATAAAAGACTTGGCAGAATTGTTGACAGCATTGATGTAGTGGTTGATGAGAAGGGATACATTCCTAGGCAAGTCCATCATGAAGACATCGAAGAAGATGAAGGCTACCCTCAAAGACAGAATGATGAAGAAGAAGAACCTCAAGAAGAGCCAGAGGAGCAAACAAGAATAGAAGAAAAGACTCCATCCAGATATGTTCAGAAGAATCATCCAGAATCTCAGATTGTGGGGCAGAAAGAAGCAGGTGTACAAACAAGAAGAACAGTTGCAGAAGCCTCAAGCTATTTAGCATTACTCTCCTCTACTGAACCACAAAATGTGAAAGAAGCATGCAAAGATGAATGTTGGGTGAAAGCAATGGATGAAGAACTTGAGCAAATCGAAAAGAACAACACTTGGGAGCTGGTTCCTAGACCAAAGGATAAGAATGTTATCGGAACAAAATGGGTCTTCAAAAATAAATTGAATGAAAATGGAGAAGTAATTAGAAACAAAGCCAGACTTGTTTGTAAAGGGTATGCGCAGCAAGAAGGAATAGACTTTGAAGAAACTTTTGCTCCTGTTGCAAGACTTGAGGCCATTCGAATGTTCCTTGCTCTCTCAAGTTTTCAAAACTTCAAAGTATTTCAAATGGACGTGAAATCAGCCTTTCTGAATGGAGACTTGGAAGAAGAAGTGTACATTGAACAGCCAGATGGGTTCATTCTTGGAAATGATCCAAATCTTGTATGCAGATTGAAAAAGGCTCTCTATGGTCTCAAACAAGCTCCAAGGGCTTGGTACTACCGGTTGGACAAATATCTTCATCAACAAGGTTTTTCAAAAGGTTCAGCAGATAGCAATCTGTATATAAAAATTGAAAATGACAAATTGCTAATACTTGTTGTGTATGTAGATGACATTATTTTTGGCAGCAATGAAGAAGCTATGAGTCAAAGCTTTGCCTCGGTCATGCAGAAAGAATTTGAAATGTCCCTGCTAGGAGAACTGACATATTTCCTTGGTTTGCAAATCCAACAAAAAGAAGGAGGAATCTTTTTATCTCAAACCAAGTATCTCAAACAGATTTTGAAGAAATATGGCATGGAAGATGCAAAACCAGTATGTACACCCATGGTCACAGGATGTAGTCTCAGTGCAAATGATGAATCTGCAGCAGTACATCAACCAACCTACAGATCTATGATTGGAAGTTTACTATATTTGACAGGTACCCGACCGGACATCATGCATGCAGTTGGAATAGTTGGAAGATTTCAGGCAAATCCGAAGGAGACTCATCTTCAGGCAGTGAAGAGAATTTTCAAATATCTTCAAGGGACTCAAAATTATGGCTTATGGTATCCTAGAGATACAGATCTTACTCTTCATGCTTATACAGATGCAGATTGGGCCGGAAGCGTGGATGACAGGAAAAGCACAAGTGGTGGTGCGTTCTTTATGGGTTCCAGACTGGTATCTTGGTTCAGCAAGAAACAAAGTTCGATTGCCTTGTCTACAGCTGAAGCGGAATATGTTGCTGCTGCATCTTGTTGCACCCAACTTCTTTGGATGATGCAGACTTTGCAGGATTTTCAAATCACTTGTACACCACCTATCCCCATCTTATGTGATAACACAAGTGCAATCAGTATCTCAAAGAATCCGGTTATGCATTCAAAAACCAAGCACATACCAATCAAGTATCATTTTCTCCGGGAACAAGTGCTTGAACAGAAGGTCAAATTGGAGTATGTTCCTTCTAAGGAACAAGTTGCTGATATTCTCACCAAACCATTGCCCAGGGACACCTTTGAGTACCTCAGGCAAAAGCTGGGGGTTGTTGATGCATCATCTTGTTGTTGAATCTTTTCTGATTGATGGTACAGGTTCAGGGGGAGCATATAATGCATTGTTGGCATTATGGAGGATGGTCAGAAGGAGGTCTTGGAAATAGCTGCAATATGTCTCTATCTCTTTCATGGTGGATTATGGTTCTTTGTTGCAGATCTGGTTCATATTCAGGGGGAGCATGTTCTTAGGGGGAGCATACCCCTTTTTCCCTTGATGTCAAAGGGGGAGAATGAAGCTGAAGTTTGTGAGGTTGCCATCAAGTCCAAAGGGGGAGATTGTTGGCATTATGACTAAAGTGTTGTCCTTGATGGCAACCCATTCAGGTGACAGGTCACTGTTCTTCAAGTCAGCAGCAGAAGTTGATGATCAGCTATCAAATATTGAAGGAAATAAGGAAGACGCAGGTATACCTTACAGAAAGTGCGTACCCGCAGGTACACCATGCAGAAGCCGCGTCCAAAGACGCAGGCCAGCCGTTCAGGAGGTGCGTCCACCCAGTGCACACTTTTTAAGGCAGAGAAAAGCACACGTGGGGGTTTCTTGTGTTTTACTCTTGGTATCTAGTCGACGGTATTGTGTTATTATGGTGTCGGCTCGTGGTATTGTTCCATGTTTTGAGGAGGAGCTTGCCTATATAAAGCAAAGGAGATCATTTGGTTTGGAGATGTCTTGGGTTGAATACCTTTTTGGGTGAGATCTGGTCTAGATCTAAAAGGCGAATCTTCTAAAGGACTGAGATCTCTTTGGCGCAAGATCAGATCTGTAGATCTAACTGTTTGGGTTACACTTAAAGTCTTGAAATCATTCATACCCGAAGGGATGCAGGCACAGTGAAAGGAAAGCGCGCCGGGACGCAGTGCAGAATCTGGAGATCTGCGTGGGGACGCAGGGCAGACGAAGTTCAGGTGCGTCTGGGACGCAGTTCAGTGACTGGAGATCTGCGTGGGGACGCAGAGCGATCAAGGTTCAGGTGCGTCTCTGAAACAAAAGGACGCGGCGCGATAGTGTTTTTGGGTGCGTCTCTGTAGCAGAAAGACGCGGCGCGATAGTGTTTCTGGGTGCGTCCCTGAAGCAACAGAACGCAGAGCAGTTAAAGGAACAGTGCGTCGGCACGCAGCACAGCAGAAGGATATCTGCGTGTGGACGCAGAGGAGCAGAAGGTTAACTGCGTCTGGTCGCAGGCCTCAGAACGAAAAACTGCGTCTCTGTCTTAAGATGTTCTGTTGATTGAATTTCTCTGTTGATAAGGTGTTCTGGGTTACTTCTGTTATTGCTGATCTGATATCTGTAGTGGACTGTAACTGTTATGTACTTGTTGATCATCTGATGCTTTATGAAAAGAAGTAGGGGGTTGTAGCTCCCTTCCAGGAGTAGACTGGAAAACGAGAGAGAGAGAGATTTGTAGCTCTCTGCAGGTTGCAGCCTGCGTACTGGTAAAGGACTGCACCAGTACAAAATCATTGTAAAAGAAGTTTCTAATTTGAAAGAAGATAGAGACATATTGCAGCAGGTGGTTTTCACCCACATTGGGTTTCCACCTTACATCTTGTGTTCTTTGGTGTGACTATCTGTTTTCTTTGTTCATGCTCATTATTTTATGGTACTGACATGCAAAAATAATTCAAAGATCAAATAAGGAAGATTTATTAAATTGCTAGATAATACTGATTCACCCCCCCTCTCAGTATTATTTCCAACATCCACAACCAAACATGTCAAGACTTGATTGATAGACAACAACAAATAATACAAACTTCATAATTTTAATGAACATCCAAACATATGTAAACAACCCAGATCAAGCAGCAATCTAAAGGTAAATTATCTTAGAATATATATGTGACTATTGTGAAGCATATTTGTGTATGTACACGACTATCCAGATGAAAAATTGCTTACAAATCTTAAATTACTGAATCAACTTCTTCACTGCAAATCATAACCCATGACAAAACCAGATCTTTGCGCATATACTGTTAATCCTCACATATTACTACATAATAAAATCATACCTTCACTATAACCACATATCTAGGATTGTTAGCTACACAGACAAAATATATTAAGTAAGCATATTCATTAGTATTCACTGCACTTTCAGATCTGAGCCATCTCCTTTCTCACTGGTGCACACCTATTCCAAATCAAATCACACATGAGCAAACCATTCACTTGCACACTTAACTTCTTGATCTCCATCTCCTTATATATCTTTTTCCTTTGCTAATATCTCAGGAAAATCCTTTCGTAATGTCGTTAGTATTTGTTGATGGGATCAAATAAACATTGTCACCACAATTACTATGGGAAATTACCATGGTATCTAGTTTTCCATGGTTCAGATTACGTACAAGACTTTTGTTTACAGAACATGTGTATGTAAGCGACTCTTCTTCACAAGAACTGCATATACTTCTCAAACTTCACAATTTTCATATATCCCATGATTGAGTTGCCAATTCTCTTCCATATCCTTTGTAATATATGTACCAATATTGTTGTTATTTGTATTAGTTCCGTAACTTTCATATTATAACCAAGTTGACATCAAGTGCATCTTTGTGAAATAGGTTTCCATCAAGGACAACACATTAGCCATAATGCCAACAATCTGACCCTTTAGACTTGATGACAACCACTTTTTTATTTAGAAACCACATGCAAACACATGCAAACACCAATTCTTCTCTCCCCCTTTAACATTAAGGAAAAAGGTCTAAACTAGGTTGAATGAAGTACTTCTTCCCTTGTAGAGCTCAATACTTTAAGCCTGATTTGCTAATATGAATCATGAAATTTGCATACTGACCATGCTCCCCCTGAGCATATGCTGGACCTTCTAAAGATATACAATAGAGTTACAAGACTGTAGGACTTAAATACATGACTTATCCTATACCAATGACTCTATGATAAATCTCCCAACATAATGGGGTTACACATTTGACCCAAATTTTACATCAATGTCCAAAAATAATGGGATTACATACATAGCATGACTTGATACCAATAGCCCATACATCATTGAATTTTACAATTATTAAAACATGGGTCTTTTAATGACCTTTACATCAAGAGACATACATGACACCCATAACCATAACAAGGATCTAAACTATGAAGTATCTTTGTAGAAAAACCATGATAATCATTAACAACCATCATATTCTATATAGGAATCTGCAACATAATCATCTGATAACAACATGAACATCCTCATCATCAAGAAGCTATGTAAGATATGAAATTGTAGCATCAATCTCTCCATATCATCAACATGTGACGAAATGTGCAATGCTTCCAATCATCACCAAGAATCTGTAGAAAAAGCATAAGATTGTGCAACAAAGCTCTGTCAACAACTCATCCCCTTGACATCATGTCATCAAGATCAGAACACTCTTTCCATATATAGGAAGAGCCACAATCCTCAAGCAACAATATCAATCTCTTGAACCACAACACCATAGGTAGCATATACATGCATCAATAACATATGTGAAAACCAAGAGTACCTCCAGCATCACAAGGCATTAAGTAGAAGAGAACAGACTGACAACATCAACAACCAACATCTTTAGAGAACATAACATACATATATTTCTTATCAAGTGTGTCAAAAATGATTAGGATACCATTAATAACTTCACCAAATGCAACTCAAGCAGCATATAGGCATCATCCATAACTCCACCACATGCAATTCAAGCATCCATGACATAGAGACAACATGTATTTTCAATAGTGAGTAATGAAATAAGATTGATGACAAAAGTAAAAACCATGTACTCATCATAGACAACACCATGCAAATAAGGAGTGCTCAAAAGTCGATAATTCCAACAACTAATTATTAGAATAATAAAAGATGCTTCCCATTGAACCTATGCCAATTCCTCATCATCAAATCTGATCGTATCCTTTTTACTGGCAATAGATGCATCAAAGAATCATATAAACAACAACAACAACAACATAAGATTTTACAACAACTCATAACCTCATCATGAACCAACATCATTCCTAAGTAGCATATGGACATCATTAACAGTCTGTAACGAATCAATATCAAAACCAAGATGCTAATAATGGACTGGTGAAACGTATGAGAAGCTCCCCCTGAATCTATGCCATTTATTTTTCATCACGAAGAAGCATACATGACTGTCTAGATCAAATAACACATATCCATGCGACTGTCTTTCATAAGGACCGCATATGCACGCACCTGTCTTTCATAAGGACCGCGTACAAAATATAAACTGCTGATTTTTATAGACACAACTCCCCTTGAACATGTCATGTCTATTCCTATTCACATTCTCTTCATCAATGCAACATCAATATAAAACGAATAACAACATAGGAAATCATGATCTAAGTACACATGAATAGATCCCCCTGAGATCATACACCATTTATCTCGTGGACCTAATAGTCATCATTTTTTCTTCATGAGATTATGTACCTCACATTCACTTCTGCAATTACTGTTAGAAGTAATTTCAATTACTGTTAGAACAATGGATTGCAATAGGGACATCATTCCATACGTCTCTATCTAATGTTCCTTCTTCCTCCAAATATGTTTACAATTTCTAATCATGTGCTCGAACTTGTGGAACTTATCCCATCTTTTGCTTCCATTTGAAATGCCTGACCTGCAATCAATGACCTTATGCCCAAAGGAGTAAAAGAAAAACAATATGCATGAAACCATCCTTTATGCCTAGGAACTAATATTGACTTTGATCTAGGATATTTCCTTTCAGATGTGTGACTTGATTCAGTTTTCGTTTGAAACTCCTTATGCATGTTCTTGTCATTACATTGTGATTCTTAAGCCATGTGGTTGTATCCAATGTCTATCTTGATTACAAGAGGGTTTTTGTTCATTGATAATAGTCTCTAGTGATTCATATGCCTTTACCCATTTGTTGATCTTTCCATAATCTTTGTTCAGAGTCACAATTTATGATTGTAATTTTGCATAATGCCTTTCCTTTTCTTGAAGTTATTTTGCTAATACTTTTGTTCTTCTATTGGATGCTACTAATTGAATCTTTAGAAAGTTCATTTCCTTGACAATAATACTTTCTTTTGTTTCCATTTCTTTGTTTGCATTCTTGAATCTATCAATTTCATTTACTATTTTCACTAAAACATCTTCTTTACAACTATCTGATTCACTAGTTGATTTATGTTCAAGAGTCATAAGTATTTGGTAACAACTGTTAGAATTTGAATCTGAATCTTTTTTATCATCAGATTTGCTTTGACTATATTCATTACAATACAATTTTTTCTTGGCAGAAGACTTCTTTTTGGCATTTTTTTGTCAACATCATTTCTATTTTATTTCTTCTCATAATTTTCTTTATATCAACATTTGGATGCATAGTGACCTACTCTTCTACAAACAAAACATTTAAAGGGAAGATTACCTTTGAATTTACGAGTTCCCACTTGCAACTTTCTCACGAAATTAACTTCTTCCTCATCTGAAATGTAGCTTGTATCTTTAAGTTTTTCCTTTTCTTTCCCTTTGTATGTGGATTTCAATATTGCTTCTCTAACACCTAATGTATCTCCTTTTCTTATCTCAAAATTTGTGAAGATCCCATGGTGATGTTCAAGGTGAGATTCTTTAAATCCTGCATTTCTTCAATGGTAGAGACTTTCGAATCAAACTTTGGGGTTAGTGATCTCAAGATCTTTTAAACAACAACAATTTTTTATTTTTTTTTTCGTCACCAATACTTTTCATTTTTTTAACAATTCCGTCCCCTCTAAGGGAAAAACTTGCAATGCTTTCATCATCATGCATTCTAATAGATTCATACTAAATTCTATATGTTTGAAGTTTAGTAAGTTTTACCTTAGAGTCACCTTCATAGCTGCTTTGGACAAGATTATCCCATATTTCCTTTGTGGTGCTCAACTGCATGATTTTCACAAACTCGGATTCAACCAAACCTCCCAAGATAGCATTTACAACCTGTTGTGGCCACCAACAACCCCCCTCTTTGTTTGGTATTAGCAATAACACCAACCAAATGGGGACCCTTAATAAAAAATCCAAAAAACATTTTATGAAATTTTTTGTATTTCAACTCCTTAAAGTTGTATCGCATCGCGAGAAGAGAATGAAACGTTTTCTTATGAGCATAATAAACTGCGAAGAAGCGACGCGAAATTCATCGCATCGCATACATTATGAAGCGCTCTTAAAAGAAAAATCTTAGGAAATCTCCGACGGCCGATATGTGACGTCGCATATCGCAACATCGCGTAAGCAGCACACAATGATTGAATGACTAAGCGCAATCTGCGATCTGCGATCTGCGATGAATGCGACCTGCGATGAATGCGATTTGCGATAAATGCGATCATAAATTTCTGCGATGACACATCTTGACGACGCGATCCACGATGCTGCGATGCGAATCACAGAAATCACCCATCGCAAATTTTCCTCAACGCAGTATTCAAGGAAAGCTGTCCGTAAACCAAAATTGGGGGTGCGCCTTAAAAGAAATTGATGAATTTACGCCAAATTATTCAAGAAGGACAGTTTTGTGTTTTTCGAAGAGTCAGTTAGTTATAGGTGTCATGATTATGCATTCATAAGAGCTTAAAGCTTTCATGTCAATCTTTATTATCATTACTCTTTTCCTTTGCGTAAACTGTAAGACAGGAAATAACATGAAGCAATGTGCAGGAAACATCTAAGGAAAAGGGGAAAGCGTCAAATGCTCGGAGAACAGAGAAGAGATGCCTTCATAAACGGATGTCGCATGCAACAGGACCACAGATTCCAGAGTATCACTCAACAGATGTTGATGTCAATAGGCCATCCAAAACTCAGAGTCAAAGGCGCACAAAAGCAACATGTTTACAAAAGATCCTGAAGCTTATGGGTAAAGCAAAAAGAAAAAGACGCTAAAGAAGGAAAACGCACCAGAAAAGCCCAGAACAAAGAACGGAGGCAGTTTTCGATGCAGAAAATTGTTCAGAGAGCAAAGTCCCTAACTTATTCAGTCATTCGCAAGGCCGGAAACCGAAATAGCAAAAGCAGAATCAGTTTGAGAGAAATTTGGGTTATTACCAAGTATACACGCAGTGAATACACCCAACCAGAGGAAGATTCTCGAAAATATCTTCTAGTTTACCAGAAAGTGGTGCCAGCGCTTGTTATTTCTATTTTCATAGCTCAAACGAAAGCAGAAGGCGACCAGCCGACTCTTCCCAGGCGAATGTTGCATGCTTGCAGCACTAAGGAGCAAATACAGAAATGGTTAGGAATTAGATTCAATTTTTAGAAATAGTTTTGCTTTAGCAGAAGGGCGGTCATTTAAAACCGTATCCTAAATTTATGTAATTAAGTTAATTAGTTAGCAGTATTTAAACCCTTCTCATGCATTTAGAGAAAGGTCCAGAAATTTGTCAAAAACTTGTCCTCGAAACATGCACTTCTGCACCCTCTGAGGAGGTTTTGATGAATGGATGGATTGAGATTTTTTAATGTTTGCATTTTAATGTCTGCTACTGATGTTGCACTTTTGTACTCTTAGTAGATGTTAGAACAAGTAGAGATAAATCATTTTTGCTTGAAGCTTATGAGTAGGATTAGTCATAAATGGTACTTTTATCTCTTGGCCATTTCTGCTTATATTCTTAAAGTGATATACAGTTTTCAGTTGTTTATATGTTACTGCATGAATGTATGAGTTACCATTTGGCACTTCTGTACAGTGGAGCCATTTATTTATGTTTGATATATGAATAACTTATTATGCGATATGTTGTTCACAACTGTTTTGCCTAACTTTTTATGCAAAGTGGTTTATCTTAATTGATTTCTATTCTTATGATAGTTGAATGATCTTTATTACCAGTTATTGTTTGAAATCTCTTTAGATCGCATAATAGAAGAAATTCACCCCGGGTTAGCATAGATTAGATGTGTTGTTTCTCATTAGATTACAATAGCATAGAGTTAGTTTAGAAGTTTGAATTAAATTAGCTTTAAGTACTCTTAGATCAACATCATCCAATTCTACACAGACACACACCCTTAAATTGGGAAACTGGTCCCATTATCCCCAGTCGGACCCGCTATACCAAACAGATAAGGAGCTGCCAACCAAGGTCCGGACCGGGTGGGTATCCCCCTTGTTGTCGACCCGATTTTCGGGGCTTCAACACAACCTTTGCATTGTTCTCATACCATTTCTTTCCTACATCATCTATGGGAAAGGAGGCTGGGTATTGATATTCACCTTCAACAATTGCTCATATATTAGCTCCTAGTGGCTGCAAACATTATCTCATTATGAATTTCCATAACATAAAGTTAGTTCCATTAAACAAAGGTGACTTGTTAGAATATATTCCCTCTTTACTACACATTTTGATAGATCTCCCTTTAAGCAATCAAGCTTCTTCTAAGGGACCTACTTTGATTCCAATTGTTAGGAAAAATACTGAGAGGGGTGGGGGGTGAATCAAAATTTTTAATTCACTTTAACTTTCAATTTCACATTCAGAAGTCTGTATGCTATTATTCTTCATGTAACCTACATGTGTATGCAACTAGTCATTAGAGGACATTTCAACCTAAAAGTGGCCTCTTAAGGAAAAATAATAAAATAATAGTTATGAATTTTAGAGGGAAAAGAAGAAACCTACTTTTTTTCATTGTATTTTTTGCTTATCTCCTTATGGGTTTACTCAAATTTCAAGTGTAGACACTCGTTGGATTCAAAATTAAATTATGCATCCACTGAGTACCCATTATGCATACTTTTGAGAAGACCCACATTGATAAAAATTGAAGATACATTGAAAAATGAGTTCAACACATTTTTTAATGTATTTCCATTTTTTTAATCAATGTGGGTCTTCTCAAAAGTATGCACAATGGGTACTCGTTGAATGTAGAATTTAATTTTGTATCCAACGAGTGCTTACACTTGAAAATTGAATAAACCTATAAGGAGATAAATAAAAAAATACAATTAAAAAGAGTAGTTTTTTTATTTTCCCTCCAAAATATTTACATGTACCTATTTTTAAATTTTAATAATTTTGATTGGTTTACATATTACATATGTGAAAATTTCATGGGCACTTTTATGCTAAACTTTCCTCTAATGGAAAGCAAACTGCATATATTCAGATAAATAATTTTTCAGATGTTATCTTTTACCATTGCATCATTATTTCATTATCGATTTATTAAGCAGTAAAGAGCAAATAGATCATCAACACATAAGAAACATATCAATACACATGAACGCTAAGATTTTAGGTGGAAACCCAATGTGGGAGAAATGCACTGTTGTCATCGTCTATGTCTTCTTCTTTTATTATAAAAAAAGATTCATTACATCTTATACTAGCGCAAACTCTTACCATCACACAGACACCCACCTGTAGGAGGCTACAACCTCCACTCATTCTCCAGCATCCACTGGAAGGGACCTACAACCCCTTGATCTCATTTACTAGCTCCTACCAGAAGGGAGCCCCTACCCCCTCACTAAAGGATCCAACTCTCAGCAACTTATGAATCACGTTTCATAATATTCGTACTAGATCCACCTGTTTCAAATACACATCAAAACATGTAAGCCACCTTTCATCAAATTTTCATACTAGATCCACACCCATAATTATGCTCAATACCAATTAACCAATCTAAAACCAAATACTAAATCAAATCATCCAATCATTGAACAAACCAAGAATCATAGAATACCGAATCAACACTAAATCACCATACCAATGCACAACAACTCATCAATATACCAAGCCACAAATCAATCCATTAAGTAACCAATCATGAATAAATATAATAACCACTCTGTCATCAACAAAGTAAGTGCAAACCCTGATCAGATTTACTTTAGAATGTATACACAATTGTTCCGAAGAAAACCTATTTATATACGTGCTTCCTCTGCATACAACCTACATACAGATCTCATATTACTGAACACTGAACCATTTAACTAATTGAATCACTGTAACATTGAACCAACCACTGAATCAAGTACTGAACCAATCAAAGATCATTGAACCAAGTCACATTTCTGCAACAATATAACTAATCAATATACCAATCCACAACCAAATATATAAAGACTTCATTGACATACAACAACAAATAATACATTTTGAGAACACAATCTTCAGATGTCGAATATGCCAACAGATAGGACATCTATAAAACACGTGCCCTGATTCCAAGAAAGAGTCGTGAAGGAAGAAGAAACCAGGAAAGCAACCCAAAGGATGGAAATTTCCCTCAAATATGCCAGTAGAGGAAGAGGATGAAGCAGAAAAGGATCCCATTTCCAATGTGGAAAACTAGAATACACAAGAAAAAGAAGGAAAGGGGAAGCCTCTTGTGAAGCGACAAAATTACAGGTCCCTGCAACACAACTAGTGAGGATACCTTAAGCAAAGGACTCTGGAGGATACAAACATCACCATGTCTTAGATAATTCTAACTCAGATAAGGAAATTACAAGAATAGAAGAAGAAAATCAGCTAGTTATTGTATCATCCACTCCAACTCAAGGAGAATGGCGAAAGGTAGAAAAGAAGAAATGGAGAAAAGGTTAAACCTTTCTCTTCATCTGTTAGCTAATTATTTTGTATGAACTTATGATCATCAGCCTTGGACTGGATGATTGAATCCTTGAAAGTATCTACAACATGTAATTTTTTTTTTCATTAATAAAATTACAATTCTTCCTTGGGAAAAAAACAAGAAATAATACAAACTTCTTAAGTTTAATCGACATCCAAACATTTGTAAACAACCTAGATCAAACTGCAATCTAAAGGAAAATTATCTCAGATTATATACATGACTACTGTGAAGCATATCCATGTATGTACACAAATATCTAGAAGAAAACATGCATACAAATGTTAAATTACTGAATCAACTTCTTTGCTGCAAATCATAACCCATGAAAAAACTAGATCTATGTGCACATATTATCAATCGTCACATATTATTTCACAATCAAATCATACCATCACTATAACCACAAATATAACATTGTTAGCTATACAAACATAAATAGGTTAATCAAGTAGATTCATTAGTCTTCACTGCACCTTCAAATCTATCAGATATGAGCCATCTCTTTGCTCACTGGTGCATGCCTGTTCCAGATCAAATCACACATAAACATACCATTCACTTGCACACTTAACTCATTGATCTCTATCTCCTTATATAAATTTTGCATTTGCCAATACCTCAGGAAAATCCTTTGGTAATGTCGCTAATATTTGTTAATGGGATCAAACAGATGTTGCTGCCACAATTACTATGGGAAATTACTATTGTAATGGCCCCTAATATCTATTTTTCCATGGTTTGGACGATGCACATGACTTTTGTTCACAGAACCTGTCTATGTACGTGACTCTTCTTCATAGGAACCATGTATACTTCTCAAAATTCACATTTTTCATGCATCTCGTAACTGAGTTTCCAATTCTCTTCCATATCCTTTGTAATATATGTACCAATATTCATGTTATCTGTATTAGTTCCGTAACCATCATATTATAACCAAGTTGAGATTAAGTACATATTTTTCAAATAGGCTACCATCAAGGACCACACATTAGCCATAATTCCAATAATCTCCCCTTTTGGAATTACTGGAAACCACTTTGGTGTTTGGAAACCAGCTACAAACACTTGCGAACACACCTGCAAACACCAAGTCTTCTATCTCCCTTTGACATCAAGAGAAAAGGGCTGAACTAGGATGAATGAAGTGCTTTCCTTGTAGAGTTCAATACTTTAAGTCTGATATGCTAATATGAATCATGAAATCTGCATACTGACCATGCTCCCCCTGAGCATATGTTGGACCTTATAAAGATATACAATAGAGTACAAGATTGTAGGGCTCAAATACATGACTTATCCTATGCCAATGAATCTATGATCAATCTTCCAACATAATGGGGTTACATATTTGACCCAAATTTTACATCAATGTCCCAAAATAATGGGATTACATACATAACATGACTTGATCCCAATAAATCATACATGACTGAATTTTACAATGATTACAACATGGGTCTTTTCATGACCTTTACATCAAGAGACATACATGACATCCATAACCATAACAAGGATCTCAACTATGAAGTATCTTTGTAGAAAAACCATGATAATCATTAACAACCATCATACTCCATATAGGAATCTGCAACATAATCATCTGATAGTATCATGAACAACCTCATCATCAATAATCTATGTAAGATAATACAATGTAGCATCAATCTCTCCAATATCATCAACATGTAACCAGATGTGCAATGCTTCCAAGAAACACCAAGAAACTATAGCAGAAGCATAATATTGTCCAATAAAGCTCTGTCAACAACTCATCCCCTTGACCTCAGGTCTTCAAGATCATCACACTCTCTCCATATATAGGAAGAGCATAATCCTCAAGCAACAATATCAATCTCTTTATACACAACACCATAGGTATCATATACATGCATCAATAACATATGTGAAATCCAAGAGTACCTCTAGCATCACACGACATTAAGTAGAATAGAACTAATTGACAACATCATCAACCAACATCTTCAGAGAAGATAACATACATATATTTCTTATCAAGTGTATCAAACATGATTAAGACACCATTAATAACTTCACCAAATGAAACCCAAGCAACATATAGGCATCATCCATAACTTCACCACATACAATCCAAGCATCCATGACATAGAGACAACATGTATTTTCAATAGTGAGTAATGAAATAAGACTGATGACAACAGTAATAACCATGTACTATTTTGTATCTTTTTCTAACACCTGTAGCACAAGTGCTTTAGGAGATATAGAAATCTTCCTAGAGACAACCTATGGTTTGATTGTAGACCAATGCCTAGGACATCTTAGATAAAGGAGTTCTTTGGAAGATTATCAATGGGGATTTCTGCTGTAATCAAATTGTCACATAGTTTGAAAAGATAATAAAGGTGACTTGGTTCAATAGGCCTTCATCAAGGTAAACTCAAGCCAATACATGGATCCAAATACTCAGGGGGTAAAACAGGCCAATCTCAAATAGGAATGCCTCGTTATGGTTGGCGACACACAACAATAGACAACTTAATATTGGAGTTGTAGTAAAATGAAGAGGAGGAGAGAAAGGAAGGGCTCTGATGCATAGGGTTGGGAATAATATAAAATCCTAAGCAGCAATATTCCATAAAAAGGTATGGAAGACTAGAGAGGAGGAATGGTAGAAAAAATGGAGCGCTAATTAATGTCCCAAGATCTATACATCATGAGTACATTTGTTATTAATTAGCATATGTAAATTTGTTCTCATACAGGTACTATAGGCTATCCAATAACGCAAGTAAATCTGTAATTACCACAGGTATTGTTACTACAGTTAGCAACAAAATATACAACCATGAATAAGAGTGAAACTGAAAACTTCATTATGTTATTTCAGAGGAAGAAAAACATACGTGAAGTGATAAACCAAGGGCAACATATTGCACATTTCTCTTATTGGAATCACCAAAGAGTTTCATTCATCCTTCAAAATGAGTCCAATTCACCATTCCATTTACATTTAGCAATACATAGCTCAAGTACATCCTAAACAGGAAGATAGAACCAAAAGTGGAATCACAAAATTTGGACCCCTTGGGTGCAGAATTCTGGAACCAATATTAAGTCTTTCTTCCCTCTATTTATAAGGAGAGTGGAAGCTTTGGAAATAAATTACAAAATATCGCAGCCTGAGCTCCAACTGTTTAATAGACCAGCTATCTCAGTGTGCGAAGGTTGCTGCCAAAAATCATTTGATTTTGTTCTTGAAAAAATAGAAATTACAGAATAATAAGAAAAAGGAAAACATAATGATGATGGGAGGAGAATATATCCCAGACACCCCTGTTATGGCCTCTTCTTAGGCCACATCTCTACCTCAATGATTCGGCTAGTCCACTTGTCGCTTTCACATTACTATTTGGCTTCACCACCCTCTAGAGTTCGTAGCGATCAACTGTGTTGGCTTGTCACAGAGTGGAAGTGGAGATCGATCTAGTAGTCCTTCATAGTATGACTGAGTGGAGCTCCATGCTAATCCATTAAGTCTTTCTAAGTCCCATATCTCCATTTACTCTCTAAAGTCGTGTGAGCAAAGCAGTCAAATTCATTCCTATGGCTATTGTTGTCCTGGATTTCGTGTTACAGAGGCTTCAATAGGATCATACCATATCGATTTCCCTTCATTCAATGCATCTGTTGCTGACCCATACACCTTTAAAGCTATGTACCATATAATCAAAACATCACTACATCGGGACTTTTAGTCTTAAAACATTACAAAACAATGAGCTCTAATGTCCCTTGGCCCCCTTTGGTTTAACGCCTTATTGCAGTTCCCATCATATGACCGGGGGCTGTGACCAGGAGCTTAGCCTTAAGGCACTAAGGCCTTTAGACTCCTTTTGGGGCTATCATTCCTTTGTAAACTATTCTCTTCCCCTGGTTCATGAAGTCCTTCTTGATCATGCGCTAGCCCACATATCAGAGCTCCTCAGTCGACGTTTTCAAATCGGGGATTTAACTTGGAGTGATATGATATCAGTGTCCAATTTTCGATCGTTGATATGTCAGGACTTCATATATGCCAAGACTTCTAATATGTTAGGATCACCGATTTGCAGGATTTTTGATATGCCGGAACCTGGGATTTTACCCTTAGGCATTTTGTCCTTGTCTTTTGGTGTTTCAAGGGTAACTCAATCTTCTCTAAATTTTGATTCCGGAGTCTATTTGAGGAGTTCCATATACCACTGGAAAGATAATTCCAAGCACTATCCATTGGGATTCTGATTTAGCTTTGAGGGCTTCTATGGATTGGGAGATGGCTGCAAACTCTTCTGTTATTTTGTACTTTGGTCAACTGAAAACAAATTTTGCAGTGAGTGACAACATACTCATCATAGACAACACCATGCAAATAAAGAGTGCTCAAAATTCCATAACGCCAGCAATGAATTATTAGAAGAATAAAAGATGCTTCCCCTTGAACCTATGCCAATTCTTCATCATCAAATCTGATCATATCCTTTTTACCAGTAGTAGATGCATCAAAGAATCATATAAACAACAACAATTGCATAATATTTTGAAACAACTCATAACCTCATCATGAACCAATGTCATTCCTAAGAAGCATATGGACATCATTAACAGTTTGCAATGAATCAATATCAGAACCAAAATGCCAATAATGAACTGGTGAAACATATGAGAAGCTCCCCCTGAATATGTGTCATTTATTTTTCATCACTAAGAAGCATTCACGATTGTCTAGATCAAATACCACGCATACAAGTGACTGTCTTTCATAAGAACTGCATACAAAATATAAACTACTTATTTTTATAGCCACAACTCCCCCTGAACATGTCATGTTTGTTCCTGTTCACATTCTCTTCATTAATGCAACATCATCATAAAACAAATAACAACATATGCAATCATGATCTAAGTACACATGCATAGATCCCCCTGAGATCATGCACCATTGATCATGTGGACCTAATAGTCATCATTTGTTATTCATGAGATTATGTACCCCACATTCACTTCTCCAGTTTCTGTTAGAAATATGTTTTTAAGAACAATGGACTACAATAGGGAGAATATTCCCTACGTCTCTAACTGATGTTCGTTCTTCCTCTAAATATGCTTGCAATTTCTAAGGATGTGCTTGAACTTGTGGAACTTATCCCATATTTTGTTTCCATTCCAAATGCTTGACTTGCAATCAATGACCTTATGCCTAAATGAGTAACAAGAAAAATTGTATCCATGAAACCATCCTTTATGCCTATGGAATGATATTATCTTTGATCTGTGAGATTTCCTTTAATATGTGCGATTTGATTCAATTTTCTTTTGAAAAACCTTATGTTGGTTCTTGTCATTACATTAAGAATCTGAAGCCATGTGGTTCTATCCAATGTCTTTCTTGACTAAAGGATATCCTTGTTCATTGATAATCTTCTCTAGTGATTAAGACGACTTTACCTATTTGTTGATATTCTCATAATCTTTCTTCAGAGTCACAAGTTCTGATTCTAATTTTTCACGATTCCTTTCGTTTCCTTGAAGTTGTTTTGCTGAGAATTATGTTCTTGTATTGGTTGCTACTAATTGAGTCTTTAGAAAGTTCATTTCCTTGACAATACTACATTCTTTTGTTTCCATTTCTTAGTTTGCATTCTTGATTCTATCAATTTCATTTGATGTTTTCACTATATCGTCTTCTTTAAAACTATTTGATTCACTAGTTGATTGATCTTTAAGAGCCATAAGTATTTGGTAGCAATTGTTAAATCTGAATATGAATCTTTCTGATTATCAGATGTGCTATGACTATCTTCATTAGAATAAAAACTTTTCTTAGCAGAAGACTTCTTTTTACTTTATAGTCATCTTCATAGCTTTGAACAAGCTTATCCCCTATTTCCTTTGTGGTGCTCAACTGCATGAATTTCACAAACTCAAATTCAGCCAAACCTCCCAAGATAACATTTAAAACCTTTTCATTGTTCTCATACCGTTTCTTTCATGCATCATCTATGGGAATGGAGGTAGGGTATTGATATCCACCTTCAACAATTTCCCATACATCATTTTCTAGTGCCTGCAAATACGATCTCATTATGACTTTACAAAACATAAAGTTAGTTCCATTAAATAAAGGTGGCTTGTTAGAATATACTACCTCTTGACTATTCATTTTAATAGATCTCCCTTTAAGTGACCAAGCTTCTTTTGAGGGACCTTCTTTGATTCCAATTGTTAGGAAAAATATTGTGAACAGGGGGGTGAATCAATGTTTTTAATTCACTTTAACTTTCAATTTCACATTTAGAAGTCTATACACTACTGTTCTTTATGTAACCCACATGTGTATGTGACTCTAGTGAATGAAAACCACATATATTCAGATAACTAAATTTTCAAATGTTTATCTTTTACTAGTGCATCATTATTTCATTATCCATTTATTAAGCAGTAATCATGAGCAATAAAGAGTAGATAGATCATCAATGCACAAGAAACATATGAACACTAAGATTTTAGGTGGAAACCCAATGTGGGAGAAAATCATCACTGTTGTCGTCCCTATCTTCTTCTTTTATTATAAAGAAAAAATCGTTACTTCATGTACTTGCACAAATTCTTACCGGCACGCAAACACCCACTTGTAGGATGTTGAGAAACCTAGGGCATAGAAATTAAGTGATTTCTCTTCTAATAGTAACTGATTGTAAATGGTTTTTACTTCTTTAGATTAGGATCTTCTTTCACTTAGGTTATTAGTGTTCTTCTTCATCAAACAACTACCAATGCATAAACCATAAAGAGAGAAGATACAAAAAATATAGGTTATCATCTAGGGCCAAAACCTCTCCCACTTGAGAGAAAAACTCAAACAAATTCTTCTTCTTATAGAGATTCCAATTGACAAATACCAAGACCAAGACCCTTCACCTATTTGCCACTCCAAGACCAAGAAAAAGGTTCCCTTGATGAGATCCTTAAATATTGTCCACCTCCTTATTCTTCTTCCCTCTTGAATATCCTTCAAAGTTGACTTACTTCTACTTCATACCCGTACCTTATTTCAGCACTAATTGCAGCATGTGAAAAGTCTAATAATCAACTTCTACACCTTGTTTCTTCTTAGCTTAAGGGGAAAACTCTCTCACATATTTCGGCTTGATGACTTCTGCTTCTATAAGTGACTTTTCCAACCTTGGATCCTCCAAAATACTCTTGGTTACCTTTGCAATAGATGTTGCTTCCTTACTTCACATGTGTGACAAAATAGAGCCCAAAACAATCCTAAAATAAATCGATCTTCTTCTCTCTTTACTTGCTAGTTATAGGCTACCCTCCTTGACCCTTTTCACACTTCTGCAAACTGAAAATGACCATTGAATTACTTGCTCTAAAATGAGGCCGAGTGGCCCATTTATAGTTGTTTACAAAGGTAATAAGTCGACTTTGTTAGTTTCAGTCTTTCCAGCCTTCCTCCAGTGATCAAACTTGCTCTTACAAAGTGATTTTAAAGTTTCAAGGTCAAATTTTGTCATTTTAGTGAGTCTTCGAGCAAAATTTGGTCACTAGGCATTAGGTCTAGGGTTTGCTTTCACTCCTTTCAAAGTCGTCCAAATGTCAGTCTATGTCACTGTTCAGCTGATTTTACCATCATTCAGAGGGTTTTCATCATCATGTCAGGTTCCAATGGGTCATTTTACACCTTGTTAATGCTTCAGTTGCGCCTAGGCAAGGTTCATTTCCCTCTCCTAGGGTTTTGAAGGCAATTTCTCTTGAATGGTCAAATCATTAGCAAAACTTATATCCAGACGTTCATACACCTTCCCCTATCCTTCATTCACCTTCTTAAACACTTCCCATCACTGAGATCCCCCAAATTCCTCGTTTTCACACAAACCCTAGTTTCTTGCTACAACTTGGCAATTTTCTAGGTTGGGCCTGTGTTTTGCCCTTTTGGACCCCTTCCCCTCACTCAATCTCTAATATTCCACTTTCCCCTACTTCCTAACATCCCTCCCTACTTCCAAAAATTTCCTCAAGAATTTAGAAGCCCCTTATCCCCTTCATTTCGCTTCATTTCGACAATTCCCTTGTTTCACACATCGGGATAGGTTTCACACAAATGATGTTTCTGAGCAATAAAAGATGAATTTTGGAAAACTGAGAGAGGTTTTTGTCCACAACCGGCAAAGGAAGAAAAAAATCCTTCACTTTTTACACAGGTGTCATGGTTTTAGAGGAATGTCAAAAATACAATCGCCTCGGGAGAATTGATGCAACTCTGAAGTGACCTTGGGAAAATCAGGTTTTCTCCTAGCTTGGTTGGTCAAATGACTTTTTTGATGAGTCAAATGGTAACTAGACACAAATATATTTCCAATGAGCTATCATGAGCTAAATTTTGAGTTGAGGAAGGCATTCAAACGTTGACTTCAACAGCACTCTGCCTTGAGGCAGCCTCATTTGGCACATTTTGACCAGTCTTGGGAGATTTGATTTTTGACAGGAAAAATGAACTCCAAATTGGAAAATTCTAGTTGGTTTGGAAAGTAGACTCGAAGACCTTTCCAACAAGCTATCCGGCACCAAATTTGGACACCAGGAAGGCCTCCAAATGTTGCCTGGAAAAAGGCGTGGCGCATATAAAGAGCGCGGCGCATATAGAGAAAATTTCCAGTGTAAATTTACACTGGCACGACGCATATAGAGTGCGCGGCGCATATAGCCTCAAAGCCTGAAAATTGTTGGAAACTTCACCAAATTGCTAATACTTTGCCTAGATTTTCCAGGTAGGCTCTCATTCACTGCTATTGCTTTGTATTTGATGGTGAATGTGATTGGTTCATGGATAATGGTCGTTGAAACAAGACTTTGAAAACCTCCTTTTGCAAAAAAGGAAACTTGCTATAGGGTTTGAACACTGTTTTGTCACCAAGGTTTTTTCCTTTCCCCATTTCCCTTTGTTCCTCATTTCCAAATCTTACTCATCAATCCTACACTACAATCCTTAAACTCTTAATCCCTTATACCTATAAAAACTCCTTAACCCTATTCAATATCCCAAACCCTAAAACCCTAATCCCGTATCTACATTTCCCCTCCCTTCCCTAATTACATTTTATTTCAAAATTCCCTAATTCCCTGATATTTTCCCCTTCCTAATATTCCCTTGTTACATTTGTTTTCCCCTTGGTCACAACATTGTTTAGATCAGAAGAGCAGTTCACATTCAGTTGTATACAGCAGTTTCACATATCAGCATTCATCCAAGGCAGTCGTGCAACAACAATTATGTCATCTGGTCATTCATCCGATTATGAAGTGGAAACCCAAAGTGACTCACCCTTGGAAGGACATGCACTCATGAGGCTTCATAGAGGTGGCAGACATATCATTACTTGTCCCGGAACTTGGTGTACAAAGCGAGAATCGAGAGTTTGAAAGCAAAGGTAAAGAGAGCTTCAAGGAGGAAAAAAGTGGATGAAGGACTCTAGATATTGGCTGAGGCATCCTTGGCTCATAATTTCCCTTGATGAAGAACCTTTAGTCCAAATTTCAAGAAATTTGGATAAATTTTTGACATTTTGGAACTTTTGCACTAAAAAAAACAGGCTTTTTCTCTATATGCGTCGCACAGCTTGCGCGACCCATAGGATTGGGAGCTCCAAATCACAAATGGCTTGTAGTTTTGGATTTTTCATGAAAAATCATGAATTTTGGTACTTGGAAAAGAAATTTGGGCAAGTTCCGGGTCCCCAAAAGGTCAAAAAACATGCAAAAAATGACCTCACTGCCCCTATTTTGACACACAGGAAGCAGTCTTGGGAGAATGCACTTTTGGAGGGGCAAATGGACACCAAATTGGAAAATTCCACTTGGGTTAGAAAGTAGATAGGTATATATTTCCAAAAATCCAACTTGAGCTCAATTTGGACTTCGGAAAGTGCCTCAAAATCAGCAGCAAAGTAGCGCGGCGCATATAGATTTTTTGTCCAATTTTTCATCTTTCAGCTCAGAAATTCGGCCAGTTTGACTAGTTTTGATTTGTGATGTAATTTTTGACTTTTCTTGATGTAATTGATTGAGAATGATGTAATTTTGACACTTAGTTACTTGTTCTAGAAGATTCATTCACCAAAGAGTGAAAATTTAATGAATGAATCAGTTTCCTAGCTTATAGAGGCAAGTTGTTTTGACTGCCTAGATTTTAGTGCTTTGTTTAGAATTGGTTGAAACAGCTCCTAGAATGATGAGCTCGACCCCTAGAGGCAAGGGAAGAGGTTGGCTTTCCTATATTATGTAATTTCTAAGTCATTTTCATGGTTGGACTCTTGGGAAAAGCTTGACACCCTATTGTACATTCACTTCTGCATTTTTGGCAAAGGAAAGACGAGGGTTTTGCAGCACTGTTTGGGATCCATGTGGCTTTATGTGTTCATGGTGTGCTTCTTTCAGTAATTGTAAGTTGTTATGAGTATCATTTTCCTTCTCTCATCTTCTGCAATTGAACAAATGAAGTGTTAAGTTAGAATCCATAGATTGTTATGCTCTGCCTTTGAATTTGTTTGATTTTCCATGTTTTCATCTGTTTAAGGAGAATCCTTGAAAGCTTCTTGCTCTCCTTAGCTTCTCACCAGTCAGATCTACCCATTCATTCTCTTTAAAAGCATTAATACAATCGCCTACCTTGCCCCAAGTAGACCTCTGCAAAAACTGTTTCTCATCCCCGCACCCAAATTTGCCTTTTCCTTTGATTCAACAAAGAACCCAAAAATCAACCTCAAACTCCTTGTACTTCATACCTAGCCTAAGATTAATTGCAAATATAGTCATATTGAGCCTCATCGATTACCTTTTGCTGAGATTGACCCGGAGAGAGCCCTCTCCTATCCTCGTAGGGCTAGTTACGAGGCTGAGCGTGTTTTGATGTGGACCTAGAACCTTGTCTTTTCAGCCTAAGACAAATCTAGGCTCTAACATAGTGGCGACCATACTGGGGAAGAAAAAATGTTTTACTTTTTGATGTCATTTGTTTTATAAGCTACAGACGGAGCCTGAATTTATGCTAGGTAGCCTTCGAAACGCTTTTGCTTTGCATCAGTTCAAGTAGATAAATGCTACTTCAGTCAATCTCCGGTCTAGCTTGTAAACGTGACATCTAACTTGTTAATTGCCCTAGTACATGTATCAAGTTCAGATCTGATTGTTGATGGTGGACAACGATCAAACACTGGCAAAGCTGAAATCATTCACCTGGTGACTCTAAATTAGTTTTGAGATTAGATCCAAAGACTCCACTGGAGGATGATCCTGACCAGCAGAAACATGAAAGGACAATATGGACAGATCTGGTATTCAAGTTGGAATTTCATCCAAGACATTTTGTTCTTTGTCATAAATTATTTCTTCTCTTTTCCTGAGAATGTAAAGAAGGCTTTGCAAAGTATACTATGCTTGAGAAAAGATCCTAGGCCTGTAGTTGATTCTTTCCCTTTGAAGATTGTAAATACCAAAGATTTGCATGCCTTTGAGCTTGATCAGGATCCTTTTTTCCGATTTTTGTGATGACCATCTTCAAATTGACGAACCTCAAGAGACCAAGCCTGATGCTATACCTACTGTACATACCCCTACACCTTGTAAAATTCCAGATCGGTATAAACCTCTTGTTTTACCTTCTGTTCTCCATGCTTTCCCCAAAAACTATGATCTATAATTGCCGAGGTTTGATTGTGAAAGTAAGAATGTCAACGCTGAGCAACATGTGCAGAATTTTGAGTCTTTTCTAGACCTTTTTGAAATTGATGAAGAAGATGTCAGTATTAGGCTTTTTGCTCTTTCTTTGCAAGCTAAAGTGAAGAGTTGGTTCAAAGCCCTGCCTGATGCGAGCATCTCAGATTTCTGGCAGTTTGTCAAAGTTTTTCTTGACATGTGGATGATCAGACAGAACCTTTTCTTATTATGGAAGAGTATAACCAGCTGAAAAGATTGCCAGGGGAGACAGTACAACAGTTTTCAGCTAGATTTAATCAAGTTTATTGTTCAATGCCAGTTGAGATAAGGCCTACTCCTAGATCTGCTCTCTTGCACTATCTGAGTGCCTTTGATCCGGAGATGGAGTTTCAGCTAAGAGAAAGGAATATTGCAACACTTCACGAGATGCAGAACAGTGCAGTAAATGTAGAGGCTCACTTGCTAATCCAAAGGGCAAGGTTGAAAGAAGAAGAGATGAAAAACATAGCTCCGGAAAAATCGACATCTCTAGAGGTAAAGCTTGACATTTTGGTAAGTGCAGTAGAAGAGATGATGCAGAGGATCACCACAAGGAATGATTATGATGTTCAATCTCATGGCTCGCTGATTGAAAAGGAACAAGTCACTGATCCAAAACATCTTCTTTCTTATCCCAGTTGTCATAGATCTGATAATGATTGTCTTATAGATCATCTTGGAGAAGAGAGATCTGTTGATATGACATGTATGCTTGATGATATGTTTTATACCGATGATTTGCCTCAGTTTGATCAGTATGATGATGATTATGTTCTCCAAACAGAAGCTAATCTTACAGACAAATCAGCAGCTAGTTTGTGGGAGGAGGAAGTTCATTTTCAGCAGTTCGAGTACAATGATCAAATGATGCATATCAGCTATGACAGTGGCGAGGAAAGTGCAGCAAATTTTGAAGTCAGTGAAGGATCTTTGCCTTTTTGCTTTGATTCATGTCAGTTCATCAGAGACAACTTCCGTGCAATCAGAAATCAGCTATCGACTAGTCTTGATTTGGACCATCTTGAGGGCAATGAAAACCTTGTTCAAGACTTTTCATATCTAGATTTGCAGCCCCCAAATGCCTTTGATTGTGAAGTTGCACATGAAGATATGGAAGCTAACACATATGATCAAATGATACAAGAAGATTCCCTACCTTTCTGTTTTGAATCATGTTAGTTTTTGAAGGGTAAATTGTATAGTAAATCTTCAAATGAGAAACATGTAGCAAATCAACAATCACTTAGTTTTAATGTTGAGGATGAAGGTCAGATTACAGATGAAGGTGTGGCAGCCGAAATACATGATTTAATGATGCAAGAGGATTCTGTACCCTTTTGTTTCGAAGCATTTCAGTTTATAAGGCATAATTTTCATACTATCTCTAAAGAAAAAATGAGCAACCAATAGGATGTCATACAGTTTCAATGGACACATTGCAGCAGTCTTTTCAAGTTTTTTATGATCCAATAGCTGATGTTTTCGATGAGGTTTGCAGCCAAAATCCTTCTCCATTGACTATATGAGAGCCTGAAACGTGTACTGATACAAAATTGATCCAGCAGTCGGTTTCTTTGTCATTTTCAGCAGAGGTCTCGTCACAAGGCTCAGATCAAAGTTTGCATTCATGGTATGAGGAAAAGAGAAGTAATCCATTGGATGAGATAAGTTCCAGTGTGCTTGAATTTCACGATCCTTATGCTGTGTTTTTGGAGGCGGATAGAGAATCCATATCATTCAACGGATCTGTTTCTAAGTTGTCATGGGAGTTGCCTTTCAGTAGTTCTCTCTTGTTGTTCATAAAGCAGCACTTGCGGAAAATTCGAACAGCATATGGAATACTTACTTGGTTGCATTGGTTGTTTCATTTCACTTGATCAGGTGATGAATGAAACTGTTAGAGTAGGTTTTGATGAATAAGCTCCACTTTGAGCATCATTTCCAGTTTGTCGATTGTGTTTAAGTATCGAGTCATTTTTTAGTTGAGTGAGAGTCAATTTGTGTCGTCGAGTCATCAGTTTTCAGTCATGCATTTTAGTTTGAGTTTTTTACTCCATAGCCCGATGGACGAAGGCACTGTCTAGCTCTCCAAAAGATCTGCCGTTCTTGGCACCTCCAAGGAGCTACCATCCCCATTGGAGGCAATGTTAGTGTCAGTCTTTCCAGCCTCCCTCCAGTGATCAAACTTGCTCTTACAAAGTGATTTTAAAGTTTCAAGGTCAAATTTTGTCATTTCAGTGAGTCTTCAAGCAAAATTTGGTCACTAGGCATTAGGTCTAGGGTTTGCTTTCACTCCTTTCAAAGTCATCCAAATGTCGGTCTATGTCACTATTCAGCTGATTTTACCATCATTCAGAGGGTTTTCATCATCATGTCAGGTTCCAATGGGTCATTTTACACCTTGTTCGTGCTTCAGTTGCGCCTAGGCAAGGTTCATTTCCTTCTCCTAGGGTTTTGAAGGCAATTTCTCTTGAATGGTAAAATCATTAGCAAAACTTATATCCAGATGTTCATACACCTTCCCCTATCCTTCATGCACCTTCTTAAACACTTCCCATCACTGAGTTCCCCCAAATTCCTCATTTTCGCACAAACCCTAGTTTCTTGCTACAACCTGGCAATTTTCTAGGTTGGGTCTGTGTTTTTCCCTTTTGAACCCCTTCTCCTCACTCAATCTCTAAGATTCTACTTTCCCTTGCTTCCTAACATCCCTCCCTACTTCCAAAAATTTCCTCAAGAATTTAGAAGCCCCTTATCCCCTTCATTTCGCTTCAATTCGACAATTCCCTTGTTTCACACATCGGGATAGGTTTCACTCAAATGATTTTTCTGAGCAATAAAAGATGAATTTTGGAAAACGGAGAGAGTTTGTTGTCCAAAACTAGCCAAGGAAGAAAAATGTCCTTCAATTTTTACACAAGTGTCATGGTTTTAGAGGAATGTCAAAAATACAATCGCCTCGGGAGAATTGATGCAACTCTGAAGTGACCTTGGGAAAATCAGGTTTTCTCCTAGCTTGGTTGGCAAAATGACTTTCTTGATGAGTCAAATGGTAACTAGATACAAAGATCTTTCCAATGAGCTATCATGAGCTAAATTTGGAGTTGATTAAGGCATTCAAAAGTTGATTGCAACAGCACTCTGCCTTGAGGCAGCCTCATTTGGCACATTTGGACCAGTCTTGGGAGATTTGATTTTTGATAGGTCAAATGAACTCCAAATTGAAAACTTTTAGTTGGGTTGGAAAGCAGACTCAAATACCTTTCCAACAAGCTATCCTGCACCCAATTTGGATACCAGAAAAGCTTCCAAATGTTGCCTGGAAAAAGGCGCGGCGCATATAAAGAGCACGGCGCATATAGAGAAAATTTCCAGTGTAAATTTACACTGGCGCGGCGCATATAGAGTGCGCGGCCCATATAGCCTCAAAGCCTAAAAATTGTTGGAAACTTCACCAAATTGCTAATACTTTTCCTAGATTTGCCAGGTAGGCTCTCATTCACTGCTATTGCTTTGTATTTGATGGTGAATGTGATTGGTTCATAGGTAATGGCCGTTGAAACAAGACTTTGAAAACCTCCTTTTGAAAACAAGGAAACTTGCTGTAGGGTTTGAACACTGTTTTGTCACCAAGGTTTTTTCCTTTCCCCATTTCCCTTTGTTCCTCATTTCCAAATCTTACTCATCAATCCTACACTACAATCCTTAAACTCTTAATCCCTTATCCCTATAAAAACTCCTTAACCCTATTCAATATCCCAAACCCTAAAACCCTAATCCCGTATCTACATTTCCCCTCCCTTCCCTAATTACATTTTATTTCAAAATTCCCTAATTCCCTGATATTTTCCCCTTCCTAATATTCCCTTGTTACATTTGTTTTCCCCTTGGTCACAGCATTGTTTAGATCAGAAGAGCAGTTCACATTCAGTTGTATACAGCAGTTTCACATATCAGCATTCATCCAAGGCAGTTGTGCAACAACAGTTATGTCATCCGGTCATTCATCCGATTATGAAGTGAAAACCCAAAGTGACTCACCCTTGGAAGGACATGCACTCATGAGGTTTCATAGAGGTGGCAGACATATCATTACTTGTCCCGAAACTTGCTGTACAAAGCGAGAATCGGGAGTTTGAAAGCAAAGGTAAAGAGAGCTTCAAGGAGGCAAAAAGTGGATGAAGGACTCTAGATATTGGCTGAGGCATCCTTGGATCATTATTTCCCTTGATGAAGAACCTTCAGTCCAAATTTCAAGAAATTTGGATAAATTTTTGACATTTTGGAATTTTTGCACTAAAAAAAACAGGCTTTTTCTCTATATGCGCCGCGCACCTTGCGCGAACCATAGGATTGGGAGCTCCAAATCACAAATGGCTTGAAGTTTTGGATTTGTCATGAAAAATCATGAATTTTGGTACTTGGACAAGAAATTTGGGCAAGTTCTGGGTCCCCAAAAGGTCAAAAAACATGCAAAAAATGACCTCACTGCCCCTATTTTGACACACAGGAAGCAGTCTTGGGAGAATGCACTTTTGGAGGGACAAATGGACACCAAATTGGAAAATTATACTTGGGTTGGAAAGCAGACAGGCAGAGCGTTCCAAAAAGCCAACTTGAGCTCAATTTGGACTTCGGTAAGTGCCTCAAAATGAGCAGCAAAGTAGCGCGGTGCATATAGAAATTAGCGCGGCGCATATAGATTTTTTGCCCAATTTTTCATCTTTCAGCTCAGAAATTCGGCCAGTTTGACTAGTTTTTATTTGTGATGTAATTTTTTACTTCTCTTGATGTAATTGATTGAGCATGATGTAATTTTTACACTTAGTTACTTGTTTTATAAGATTCATTCACCAAAGAGTGAAAATTTAATGAATGAATTAGTTTCCTAGCTTATAGAGGCAAGTTGTTTTGACTGCCTAGATTTTAGTGCTTTGTTTAGAATTGGTTGAAATAGCTCCTAGAATGATGAGCTCGACCCCTAGAGGCAAGGGAAGAGATTGGCTTGCCTATATTATATAATTTCTATGTCATTTTCATGGTTGGACTCTTGGGAAAAGCTTGACACCCTATTGTACATTCACTTCTGCATTTTTGGCAAAGGAAAGACCAGGGTTTTGCAGCATTGTTTGGGATCCATGTGGCTTTATGTGTTCATGGTGTGCTTCTTTCAGTAATTGTAAGTTGTTATGTGTATCATTTTCCTTCTCTCATCTTCTGCAATTGAAAAAATGAAGTGTTAAGGTAGAATCCATAGATTGTTATGCTCTGCCTTTGAATTTGTTTGATTTTCCATGTTTTCATCTGTTTAAGGAGAATCCTTGAAAGCTTCTTGCTCTCCTTAGCTTCTCACCAATCAGATCTACCCGTTCATTCTCTTTAAAAGCATCAAGACAATCGCCTACCTTGCCCCAAGTAGACCTCTGCAAAAACTGTGTCTCATCCCCGCACCCAAATTTGCCTTTTCCTTTGATTCAACAAAGAACCCAAAAATCAACCTCAAACTCCTTGTACTTCATACCTAGCCTAAGATTAATTGCAAATATAGTCATCTCGAGCCTCATCGATTACCTTTTGCCGAGATTGACCTGGAGAGAGCCCTCTCCTGTCCTCGTAGGGCTAGCTACGAGGCTGAGCGTGGTTTGATGTGGACCTAGAACCTTGTCTTTTCAGCCTGAGACAAATCTAGGCTCTAACAGACTTGACAACAAGATGAGCCGACGTGTCATTTGGGAGTTATTATAATCTTTCTTGAAGCTGACATGAAGGGGGATGCTTGTGCTTGTCTTGGAGGGCTATTTGAAACTTCATTGACTCATATACAAATTTAACATGCCAAAGAAGGGTCCTTCATACATGACATTGACTATATTTGACTTTATGACCAATATTAAAGGCTCACAATGGGAGGCATTAATAAAAATAAAATATCTTTCTTATGAAACCCATGAGACAAGAATTACAAAAATAATTTTGTTTTTGTTTACATCAATTATATAAAATCACATTTACATATGTCATTATGAAGACCGAACCTAGTTACACTTTTAAACACTCCCTCTTAACTAGGGAGGTATTCATAATGGTACTTGGTCATTCTCAATCTGAAGAATTTATCATAAGAAGAGTCAGATTGGTAACCCATCTATCTAGCATCATATCAACCAGCATTGTCACATAGCAAGGCCTTGACTAACAACTCTATCTCTCCACAATATCTGAGCTCAATGTTGGCGAGACCAATGAAGTATAGACACCCTCATCATTGTCTCTCTCAGAACATACCCCACCTGGGTTCTTAGGGTGTGTTCCACCAGGACTATTCTTATCTTAGATTCCCAGTCCTCAAAGAACATCAGTCCTCTATAACTAATCTTATCTTGGATGACCTAACCCATCCTCAAAGAGTATCAGGTACTAGATGTTTACCCAATCCTCCATTTGGTCTTCCCAAGTGAAGACAAGAATGATGTGTCTATCTCTTCCTCTTAATTAGGGATGAAATATCTATTCGAATAAAGGAATGTACTCATTACTACAGAAGAAATGTACTTAAGCTCCATCTTAGCTTAGGAATTTCCAAGTTTATTCCAAGTAAGAAAATTGTTTCCAGGCTCCCTCTTAATTAGGGACCTACAATAGCTCCTCAGGTGGAGATGATGGGATAACCAACTACTTGAAGAACTCCTCCTCATGATGTCATGAACATTTTTTGTTATCTAGGAGTCTTCATGTTCGGGACTTCTACATAAGGCACTAACCATCCATTGCTTTCATTCATGAGTTATACATGTCATCATCTGAAAGTGATCCATCAATCCATATATGGCCTTCCTTTATGCCATGCTTCTTTCTTCATGCCATGTTAACTTAAGGATCTTTCATCCTACTACATGTGTATTGGTGGTGGAAGACATCCATAGATCTTCCCTTGGAAGCCCTGCATAAACCTGTCCAAATATTTTTTCAAAAATAAATGAATGAACATTAAAATAAACATTACCTTTGTGATGGACTTTCATCATGACATATTCTAGTTTGCATCATCATCCTGCATACATATCAACACATCTCCCAAAGATATATATTGTCAAGGGTCTCTTTTTTTTCCATACTCCATCAGAGTCTTCATACCTTCCATGGGGATATCCTAGTCAAATATTCTTGGTCTTTTGGATGTTCATATCCTTTACCATGGTTTCATATTCCATAGTATCTTCCTTCCTTTCTTCACACATTTCATTCCCTGGAGCTTCCAATCAAATTTCCTTAATTGTAGTCAACCACCTCATACTTCATATGGGACATATTATTTTGATTTCATCTATTGAATGTGTGATCCATGCATTCCTGCTCCCTTTGAGGGAGGATATCCTTTCTTTTGATCATTCTCTTAAGATAGAGCATTGGTCCATGTTACATGCAACCATATGACATGACTCTTCAATATAGATTGTAAGCATACATACCTCATTTTCCTTTGGGCCTGTTTAAGGATTTAGGGAAAATGAATTTAATGAGATTCTTCTAGTCATGATAACTATTTATGAGGTGTTTTTAATTTTATTATTAGCACAATATTTAATGTTAGAGTGTGTCTTGTTAGGTCGTCAAATAGCTACCAAAACAAAGAGACAAGAACACAAGATGTTTTCTTTCTTCCAAGGCCAAAACCTCTCCCTCTTGGAGAGGAAAATTGACAAAAGATTATTATAATAGAGATTCCAATTGACTCATAACAAGACCATGACCCTTGACCTATTAGGCCACTCCAAGACCAACACACCAATCCTCTTCTTCATCACTGTTGAGATCATCATCACTACTATTGAAGTCATCATTGATGCTACACCAAAGTCATCATTATTTGAACTACTGAGATCATTGCACCTTCACCTTTACATTATGCCGAGATCATGACTGTGTATAGTATGTCGAGAGTGTATTATTGTGGGATCACTTAGATCTTCATCATCAAAACTAGGCTGAGACAGAGACTGGGTTTTTCTCCTTTCACCGAGATCATCAAAGGAATGTCGAGACTATCCAGTATGCTGAGAGAGTGATTGTGTTCTCTCCACATCCGAAGTCTTATTCATCACAAATATTCCAAGATTGTGGTACCCATCCAAAAACAAATATGCTTATCTGAAACATTGAACTATTGTACCCATCGAAAGTTTTCTGGGCTTGTGGACAGATCTCCAAAACTTTTCCTGTAACTATCCTCCTGTACTTCCTGTACCCATATGAAAATCTCAAGAATTCCGAGTTTTTAACCCCACGGTACCATCCGAAATTACAGAGGAATCTGAGTTCTTGTGTCCATGTTTTACGCGGACCCTAGCTGGGTATATATAGTGGTTTTGTCTCCATAATAAGATGACTTATATTGCTGAATTGGTGTGTCTCCATAGGTGAGCCGACATGACTGTATTCAAATGATTTTGTTGGTCGACATGATGAAGAGGATTGTGCTTGTCATTTGGAGGGCTATGTAGACTCATATTTATTTTTCTCATGCTCAAGAAAAGCTTCTTAATACATTACATTGACTCTTTGACTTATTAATAAATCCTAAGGCTCTCAATGAGAACCATTAATAAATAAACCTCTTGCTCATGAAACCATGCAAGAAGGAATACAAAAATAATTATGTTCTCTTTATTACATTATTTACATCAATCATAATTACATGTCATTATGAAGACCGAACCTAGTTACACTTTCTTCAACACTCCCTCTTAACTAGGGAGGTATTCATAATGGTACTTGGTTATTCTCAATGTGAAGAATTTATCATATGAAGAATCAGATTGGTAATCCCATATGTATAACATCATATCAACGGTGCAAGGCCTTGACTAACATCTCCATCTCTCCATGAGACCATGAGCTACAATGTTGGCAAGACCAATGACTATAGACACCTTCATCATTTTCTCTCGAGGTGCATACCCACCCAGGTGTTCATTGAGTATGATCTTCTAGGACTATTCTTATCTTGGGTTCCCAACCCTCAAAGAATATCGGTCCTCTTACCTACTCTTATCTTGGATGCCCTACACATCCTTAAAGAGCGTCAAATGCTAGATTATTACCCAATCCTCCATTCTTTCTTCCAAGTGAAGACAAGAATGTTGTGTTTATCTCTCCCTCTCAATTAGGGAGGGTACATCCATCATGTGTCTACATTTCTCTTCATGGACTTCACTAAGACTTACGATTGTTAGTCCTAATCTAGTGCATGACATATGAAATAGAAAAACACAACTGTCACTACTTTTTAATTAGGGGTGACCCAATCCAAGCTCCCTCTTAATCAGGGAATTGTCTTTTCATCAACAACTTTTTCTTCTTGGGTCCTTCAGTTTCTTGATCAACTTCTTTCCTTGATGTCATGAAATTCAATTGAGCTTCTTCCTTGAAGGGCATCAACCATCGATCACTTTCCTTCTTGGTTCGTCATGTCATTCCTTCCTTCATGGAAAGAGACATTATTTATATTTGGAACCTTCTTCATACAACTACTTCTTCCTCATCATGTTTATTTCAGGAGTTTCCATCCACTACATGAATCCTAGTTGTACTTGTACTTTTAATTCTTGTTCCAGTAGCCCTCCATGAACTCATCCAGATACTATTCAAGAAATCATAACATTAAATCAAATCGTACATTTCGGCATGGCTCTTCATCATGACATCTTCCTGTAGGTATAAAAATCCTTCACACATGTTGACACATCTCCCAAATATATCCATTGTCAAGGGTCTTCATATTTTAATATTGTTATGCTCCTATACCAATAGGTGTCATATTTCATGATTGACTTGATGAGCTTTGTAATATGTTCATACCTTTCCTTGTTGCAAAGGTTTCCATATTGTCAAAAAATCAAAAAATTTAAAAAACATAAAGAGGTTATACCCTAAAAGAAAAATCAAAGGGTGAAAAGAATAAAATGGTCAAAAAATGAGAAGAAATGAACCCCAAACAAAAACAGACCAGGAAAGTGTGCAAGTCTAAATGCCACTACTATTTCATTTTCTGTAATAAGCAATTGTGTGTAGCTTGTGAATCTTATGCCACAATTGATGAAGAGTCAAACTGTTTAAACTTGGCTCATTCATTTTTCAATTTCATGCTATAGAGATAGAGAATAAAATCTGACCAAACTGTTTAATCTTGGCAGATAAGTAGATAGGTAGAGTAAATAAAAAGAGCTCAACAGTTTAAATTGAGCCCTTGGATGTAATAAGGTTAGATTTAGATAGACTTCCATATGTAAAAGAAAAAGTGTGATAAGGGTTTGCCAGTCCAAGTGCACCCAAATAAAGAAGAAAAAATGCCAGGTTAAAGTAGGTAGGGTAGGTAGATGGTGTTGCAGAATTACTTGTGATGAATCATGTATCTAAATGTGTTAACTTTTACTTCTATCACAAGTGTAAAGTAGACATTTTACTTGATGCAGTTCAAGAAAAACAAGGTTAAATAACTAACTCCCCTTCACATTTTTCCCTAATCATTCACTAATTTCCCCTAAGTATCAAGGTCTTTAAAAATCAAAGGGGCTCCGAGCATTTCTCTGACTTTTGGAGGGATTGGACCCTCGGCCCAATGATCTAAAAAGCCTCAGTACTCAAAATCATTCATTTCATTCCATAAAGTTTGCCTAAGTGAAAATCCTATTTTACTTAGGAAAATGCATAATATCACCTGAAAACCCTTTTCCCATTTTAGCCTAAGTTTTAAATGTAAATTTCTAACATTTTAACTTGGCGCTTTTTCCATTTCATTGTCATATTAACCTTTGACTTATAGTATATAACTCCCAAATAAACTTTAACCCTTCCCGTATTATGTAATTATATATAAATCCCCAAAATATTATGTATTCCCACCCCGGTTAAATATAACCATAAAACGCTATTTAACAGGGATTAATAAATTTATCCGAAATTTATTAATAACCTTCCCCGCCGCATTATATGGGATTAATTAACCCTTTGGGTTAATTAATAACCATCCCCCGACCAATCACTATGCCCCCGATACGATTAAAATATGTTTTATTGTGCCGAGCCCCACTGCATTAAATCCCCGCCATCTCCAACGCCCGCCCGTCGTCTGATCTATGCCTTTTCATCCTACGGTCGACAGCGATATCGTGCCCCCCCCTGGTGACTGCACTTTAACTCGCGATCACCAGGTGGTTTTTCGCCCGTACATCCACCACGCATCGTCTGCTCCATATGTTCGCTCGCCCTTCGTCCAAAACCGCCTATCCCCAAAAGCGATGCAAGCTCTTACTGCTTACCATCCTCTGCTAATGACAAAAAAATCACATTGTCGCTTACGTCATCCTCCCAATAAAATGAAAAAACCCTGCCAACCTCATGTTTTGTTAAATAAAAGGATAAAATGTCATTTTCACTATAATACACTACAACTGTGTTCCCATGAAAAACATCGTCCATAGTCAACTGCTAAGCTCTCCAACTACTACCAACTCAAGAAATTCATAGTAACTTGGCTCGGGATCGGTCGCCCAACCTGCCATTGCATTATTCAGTTCTTTGACATAGGTACCATTCAAGCTGCCTCAAAAATCAGCAGGTAGTTCTTCCATTGTTGGAACTTCTCAACAGCATCCACCAGAAGTCAACATATCAGCCACAGGCACACCAAAAGGGAAGGAAGTAGAGACTACAGAACAACCCACAATGACAGATTAGCCTGGAAAGTCCAAAGAACAGGGTCAAGTGCCAACTCCTCTAGCTCAAACCCATGTAGCAGAAAGCCCATCCTTACAAACTCCTCTAAATGAGGAAAGAGGCAAAAAGAGGGACAGAGAAACCACTACCCCTGCCAGTGGACCCATGGAACAGACTAGTACTGAAAGACAAAGACTGAACCCTCTGTCAGAAGAGGAAATGATGGAAGAGACTATAGACAGCCACATAGAAGAAAGAGCAGTGAGCCAACAAACTTCTCCATTGGGAGAAACATCTCTTAGCTCACAGAGGCAAGAGCTAGAAAGGAAACAAAGTTTAGAAATTTCATCTCGCAGACCTCTAGGAAAAGAGGCCTCAGATATAAAGAAAACCTTCACAGAAATAAAGGCCAGAAATTATCCTGTCAGACTCCAAATTTACAATCAATACTTGAAAATGGCCCCCACAAACCAACAGAGATTGATGTCGGCCTATGACATCAAAGAGGGAAAAATGATAATAAGTTACTTCAAGCCAAAGGTGCAACAACCCCAGTTAGCAGTAGATTACATCAAAACAAATTTTGAGGTCTTAGCCAAAGATATTCATCCTATGGACCATATTGAACATCACAAGAAAACTGGGGAAATGGCCTATTCCACACTGGCTGACAAAGAAATGATGGCCCACAGGCTACAAAATTCCTTGGATAATACAGCTGCTCAACTTCACTTAGAAAAAGCCTCCTCCCTAGCCAAGGATAACAGAGTAAAATCATTAGAAGAAATCATCATTGGATTGGGACATGATCCCAAAGATGTGAAAGGTGTAGATGCACTAATTAAGAAAAAAGAAGAAGACATTGCTACCTTGAGGAAGCAGCTAAAGCTGCTTCCTTCAAGGCATCCACAGATCGCTGAGGTTATCAAACAAAAATCTGAAGAAGAAATGATGGACCTACTCTTGAAACTCAATGAAAGATTGAATGATACAGAGCAGGAATTAGAAAAATCACTGAAGGAGAAGCAGGGAGTGTCGACCTCTCAGCCTCCTAATGTAATCCCCGTAGTCTCAATAGCAGTCCCTTCTACACTTGGAACATCATTAGCTCCAAACGTCCCAGCAGCCATAGTAGAGGTGGTCACAGGTACATCAACAACAACAACAGCAACAAGCAACAATACTAATATGAGTATTGAAGAATTGATAAAGGCCATGGAAGAAATGAGATTACAAGTTACAGAATTAAAACAAGTAAAAGAGCAATTGGCTAAGGCAGAAAGAAATTATGATATTTCCAAAATAAGTGTTGTGGAAAAGACAAGGGAGATTAAAGCCTTAGAAAGTAAAGTTAAAACATTAGAACAAGAGCTCACTTTTGACAAGCCTCTGGCAGAGATCAAGAAAATCCTTTGGGCCAACATCATTTAATCTATAAATGATGTGTGGCCATCTATCCAAGTAATTTATGAATAGATTGATTTAGTGAAAGCAGCACAGGGAGCAATTCAACAGACAAAAGCACAGTTAGCACAGATGCCTGAACAAGCCAACCGGCTTATACATTTGCTAAATAACATAACTAAGGAACAACTGGAAAAACTCGGCATCCCAAATAGAAAAGACACCATTCTGGAAATCAAAAGGGTGCTAACCAAGAGGACGTTAATGCAGAACCTAGAGAGAAGATGCCAAGATATGCAGGTGGAAATTAATTCTTTTATGGAGAAGTTCACAGTTTTGCATAATAAAGGGCTACCAAGTCCTTTGGTCATCAACGACAAGTTAATGATGCAGATAGATTATGTAGACAAATTGAATAAGTATGCGGGTAGTCAAGCAAGTTCATCAACAAGTGCATCAGGGATAAAAGCACTCCCCACAGGCCGAGTTCTCTATGACAGCTTGGAGAACTTTTTCTTTATTGAGCATGAGGTAAAACACTTGTTCCAAATCCAGCCTAATTTTTTAGATATACAGAGACTGATGAAACTCTGAGGAAACTTCAAAAATACATATTTCCAGAGCCAAAATGGTGGGAAGATATGTTGGAAATTTTGTAAATTTACTTTTGGTAAAATGTAAATTTTGGGATTTTACCATAGTAAGATGAACAAAGATGAAAAGGGGTCAAACAGGTCGAAGTGTATCAGAAAAAGTGAAGAGTATTGGTCAAAACAGGGCAGCCGACATAGAGTTACTAAAGAGGACAACAACAAGCCAAATAAAAGGGCCTGCCTCCAGCACATTCAACGAGAATAGGAACAGCACAACAACAGTTCACTTTCCTCCTATCTTCGAGACTAGTTGTCTCTATTTTTCTGTAAAAATAATTAGTCATCACTAGAATATATCTCACTCTGTTATGAGATATTTTTGTAAAGATTTTTTGTATAAATACCCCCTCAAATGGAGTATTGAGGGTGGATTCGTAGACATTGTTGTAATATTGACTATTTTGAAATGAAGTGCTGATTGGACCAAATTTTGTATGGCTTGCTGGATAAAGAATTGAAGCAAAGGACTTTTCACAGATTTCTTGAAGTAATCACCGGATCAATAAGTCTATACCTTCTGTTTTTTAAATTTTTCCTTGTTTATTATATCCTCTATGTTTCACATCTGAATGATAAACGAAAAATAATAATTTAGAATATGCTTGATTTCACTCTGTTTTCAATCGTTATTATTCTTCATGTTTTCTTCTGAATTAGTATAAATAGTGAAATCTTGATTGCTCTTGTTTTCTAGTTCTTTCATTTTGATTATTTATTAAAGAATTTTTAACTGCTCTTTAGTAATAATCATTCAAGTTCCCTCTGTAAATGTGTTGAAGGATTCTTAACTGCCCTTCACCCATTTTAAACCCATTCCATTTATCTCAAGTTGCTGTTTGTTCCCTGTTTGACCATCTTGCCCTGTGAAACCATCTTTTGTTAAGAAACCAAGTCTAGTTAAGTCATCTTCTTTGACTCCATTAGCCCAGTGGACTAAACTACTCAGTTTTACCCATTTGCTATTGAATCTCACCACCCAAACTCAAACAAAACTCCCAAAATTCACAGCTAGCCTAATATCTTTCAAAACCAAGCTAAATCATAAAGAAAGAGCCCTCTCTGGGTACATATTGGCTAGATTCTGTACCTAAAAGTTGGTTTGTGGTTACCTTGGACCCCTTTCCTCTTCCAACAACTTCAAGGAAAATCTGAGTGATAACACATACTTTCATTAGAGTGTTCATACATTTTCTGGGAGATTTCCTAGTCAAGTGTTCTTGGTCCTTTAGATGGTGATTGCCTTCATCATGTTTGCATATCTCATGATCTATTCCTTCCTCACACATTCCATTCCCAGGAGCTTTCAATCAAAGTTTCTTAATTGTAGTCAACCACATTATACTTCATATGAGGACATATTATGTTGATTTCATCTTAATGTGACTTTATGCCTTCCTTCATCTTTTCAAAGGAGGATATACCTTTCCCTTGATCATGGTTCTCAAAATAGAAGTAATGATCCATGTTACCTGCAACCATATTGCATGACATTACAATATTAAATAAAAACATACATACATCATTTTAACTTTAGGTCATCCAAGCTTCTTCCAGAAGCTTCCTTGATTGAAAATATCTTCAATCTCTTGATCTACTTCATGTCATCACACCATCATCCCATGAATTCCATAAGTTTTATGAAACACTTGCTTCTTCTCTAGATTAGTGAACCCTCTGATGAGCACTCCAGCAGATAACCTTGAGGATCTTTCATATCCCCCTCTGGTATATGTTTCCTTTTGCCTTGATGTATGATGAGCCTTGTCCTGGATGACATCTTTCTTTCCTTCAATGTTCAATGAGATTCCCAAGAGCTATATCCTTCATGTTTGACTGCCATGGATTTGTCCTTCATGATTCCCATGGTTATGTCATGAGCTCTCTTTTATAGTGCTTCCATGATGCCATGATACATCTTATTATCATGGTCATATCTATAACAAAAGCTTATGATAGGACCCTTTTGTGAGGGATACCATCTCAATCATGGTAGAGATCTGTTATTCCCTCTTTTTCTTGGCCCTTTTCAGCTTCCTCCATCTTTAAGGTGATATGAACTTTCTTTTCATAATCTTTCCATAGCATTGATCATCTTTGTTTGAGGACCAAACTTCCTTTTCCTTTCTGCAAATGTTTGAGCTCTTTTACCTTCAACTTGTCTTTTCCTATCTAACATAGAGACCACAAGTTGAATGAGGTAACTTCCTTGTATATGGACATTTGTTACCTTTCTTATAAATTAGTATATTAATGATGATCATCTTCTTATCATCTTTCTCAAATCTCCCAATTGAGATCTCATGAAGATATTCCTTCATTCTTTGATACCTTCAATCAAGTCTAAGTGATATGACCTTCTTAACTTCATTTCAAAGAGTATATCTTCTAGCATTTCATATCTCTTTTATGTCTCATTTATTACTACATAGGGACGAGAGGAATTTAAGAGTTCCCTCCCATGAATTCAAAGAAGACGTGTTCACTGACTTCTCTCATCTATGAGGATTGTGACAATCCTCCTTATTCCATGCAAGGACCTTTGATGACCCATCCAACCTATAGATCTCCTTGCAATTATGAATTCATTTTACCAATTCGATTAATGAAAAATACTTACTTGACATGTGAAGATAAAATCTTCACCTTGATCATGTTGAAAGTTGTTGAAGCAGATGCATTAATGCTTCCTACAAATAAGATCCTTGTTGTAACGATAGGAAGCTTGTCTTCAAGTTACTGTGAATTATACATCTAATCCTTATGATTTGAGATGACACAGTATTGTTATCACACAAGTGAACCTTGTAGTATGCAACATCATGTAGGCTCATAGATCATCAGGGTTACTTGCTACGATCACCTTATAGTACCTATTTCTGAGTGCTTGTAGATGATTTGCTTCAATATTCCATTAGGTGTGCATCGGGATTTTGAGTTGTCAAGGCTGTGTTCTTTATAGAAAAGGATTATGTTAGCCTCCTACTGCAGTAGGTATTCGTCTTTCATGATCGACATTTTTACATGCCAAATATGTCATACTTTGGCATGCTGCAACGTTCCATATTTGCTACAGAGGCCAATGAAGTGTCCATGGGAGTGTGCTGGTCTAAAGTGCCACTGCTGTGTTCCATTTTTGATGAGTTGATCCAGTTTTTGATGAGTTTTCAGTTAAGGGAGGGCCAAACAGCTTAATCTTGGTCTCCCTAGGTGTCAATTTCCCGTTGTAGAATATAGAGAATCATTATCTGTCCAAACAGCTTAATCTTGGCAGATTTGTAGATAGGTAGAGAAACAAGGGTGCTCAACAGCTTAATCTGAGCCCCTGGATGAAATAAGTGTAGATGTAGATAGGAGGACAACAAGAAGAAAAGAATGAAAAGCTGGGTATGCTAGTTCAAGTGCGCCCAAACCAAAAGAAGAGAAAATGCTAGGTGAGTAGGCTGGGTAGGTAGTTTTGTGGTTGCAGAATCATGGCTTGTGATCCATTTCATCTTTTCAAGTGTCATATCTATTCATATCACAAGTTTGAGGCAGTTTTCCATTTGAAGGACTTCAAGCGAGGCATGTCTAACTTCCCCTTCTTCCTCTTTCCCCAAATCATTCACTAATTTCCCTAAAGAGGTCGAGATCTGCTTGATACCTCTTAGTTTCATCATTTTCCATACCATTTGCCTTGGTGAAGATCTACTTTACTCAAGGAATGTTCATACTTCCTCTATGAGTCATTTTCCCCCCTTATTAGCCTAAGATTTACATACTTAGCGCTCTCTCATCACATTTCATATTAACTCCTAACTCTATTATGTAAATCCCTCCTTATTTCCCCTTCCCATACTAAAAAGATATGGTAAAAATCCCCATTATTTACATATCCCCTCCTCTGGTTGAAATATAACCATAAATATCGCTTGGGAATTACTAAGTTTACTTGAAACTTAGTAAGAACCCTCATTTTTCTCAAAAAACCATATTCCTAAGGTGTTTGGACTCCTTCCAAACACAAAAACCCCCTTCAAATGCTACCGGACTCCTTCCGATGCATTAAGGACCCTTCCAAAGCTTTGAAAAGCCCTTTTTCGATCACATAAATCATCCTCCGATCGCACTAACTGTCTTCCGATTGAGTGTTTCCTCTTCCGATAAGTTTTCCTCCCCTCCGACGCGATATCGCTGTCGAAGGTCGCAGCATTCATTCATCGGCCCCCTTTTGCAACTCACCGATATCATTTCGCCGATGCGATTTCACGATCGACAGTCGCAAGGTTTTTTTACCTATATACATATGCCCCCCTCTCATCCGCCAATGCAATATTGCTATTGCACCCGAAAGCATATCGCATCGCGATCCACTCATTTCTGCAAATATTTCCCATTTTTTCGCACAGCCGCATGCCTTACCGCTTTCCCGATATCGGCGATCACTCCCATCGCATCACATATATAAAAGCCATTGCCCCCTGTCCCCGCCGATTGCCGATCTCCGATTTTATCCCCGCCGTACTACCACGTCACCCTGCCACGTCACTGCCGTACTGGGACCCAATGCTGACGTCATGCTGACGTCATCACTAAAAGAAGGTGCGAAGGGCGCAAATCGCAGCAAAGAGAGCCCGGAATGAAAAATTGAGGCAGTTTTCGATAATCGCGCATCGCTAAGAAAAAATGACCAAAATGGAAGGCTTCATATCGCTCGGTTACCAGCAGGCCCGAAAACTCGCAGTTTGACAGAAACTCTTCATTTATGATTCCTATTCAGATCAGCCAGCACCGATAGCATTCCAGAGGCCACAGAAATCATTTGCAGTAGCCACTCTTGTCTTGAAAGGGCAGAAAAGGGGCGATTTGACAGTTTCAAGCATATCAGGTCGAAAGAAAGTGGCCCAATTCAAGTGTTAAAGAGTATCAGAGGAAAGATGAAGCCTCGATTAAATTAAAGAATATCAGCGAAGCAGCAAAGAGTATCAGATCGAAGCAGGTGAACATTAAAGACCCCCAAGCAAAGTCAAAGAAAGCGGTGAAGCCATTTAAAGGCTCTCAGATCATAATTAATGCACATCAAAACCACTCAAGAGCAGGGGATCAAAGCCCAAAGCACAGTTATGGCTAAATGAACAGCACAGAGCCATAAGGACACCATATTAACTCATTTTGATACAACTACCTCCAGCGCAGCTCAAATAGACATCTTCTTGCATTAATTTCAGGATAAGATTCGATTAAAGAACGCATTTCCCTCAGACATGTTTAAGCTCTGCTATAATAGATATTTCTAGATATTTTCCCTATATAAACCACCCTAATTCATTGTTTAAAGGGTTCGTTGGTTGATTCGCTCCACTAGAGACTTGCTCTGTATACTTGATGTTTTCCTTAATCAAAGACTGCTGAAAAGCTTGGAGGATGGACTGTTTACTGTTTGTTTAATGGTTGAAGAGTGAATGTGAAATTCTTGTGCTACAACATGACTCAATAAGGGTTTTCTACCTCTATTTTCCATTGATATATGCTCATATCATACATATGTCACCATCTAAAATAGCAAGGAAAAATGAATAGCTTAGACTTTGTTTAACTGCACTCTATGCTCAATTTCTGTTGTTTCTTTATGTTTTCCTCTGAATTGGTAATGAATATGAATTCCCTTTGGCTCATATTTCCCCTAATTCACCCATGTTTGACAGTTATCTAGGGATTCTTTACTACTCCTAGATAGAGCTCATTCACCTTCCCTCTGTTAAGCTGAAAGAGAGATTCTTAATTGCCTCTCATTCCTTAGCCTTCAATCCATCCCCATTTAGCTTGAAATTTGTTTCATGTATAGATATCTTGCTCCATATTCCTCTTGTGACCAAGAAAACGCACTAGCAGTCCTACTCCTTGACTCCATGCCCAATGGTTTGAAACTCTCATATTATACCTACCTCTCTACTCGGAAACATCATCCTTCCCACCAAAACTTAAACAAAACCCCTTGAACTCAATAACTAGCCTAAAATCATCATCAACAAAGTTAAATCATTAAGAGAGAGCCCTCTCTGATTGCAGGTAGGCTAGGACCTATAGTCCAAAGATTGGTTAGTGGTTACCTCGGCTGTATCCCTTTAAGGAGCTTTAGGGACAACTTGAGTGCTAACAGATTCAATCTAAGATAGTAACTACCATTGGTATGATGCACACTGAAACTGTGGGAGGCACCAAAACTGTCGCCATGTACCTTAAGATTTGAATTCTTCATCTTTTGATTCGGATTACTTGATCGTGGCACCAAGACCGTGGGTAGTACTACATTTTCTTCTTTTGACTGTGATGTGAGATCCAAATTTGTAGGTTGTAGGACTTAAATTGTTTTGCTGTTGTAGACTATCTCCTTGATTATATAAACAAAAAACCTTGTTGTTTTAGACTACTGTTGAAGACCGGTCCTTCAATTTTGACAAAGCCCTTCAACTTGCTTTGGTGCCCTTCTTGAAGCCGATCCTTGAATGTCTATTTTTTCTGCCCTTCCTTTGACTTCAACACCTTAGCTCCAATACAATGTTGAAGAATGTAGGGAAAATGAAGTTAATGAGATTATTCTAGTCATGATAACTATATGTGAGGTGTTTTTAATTTTCTTATTAGCAAAATATTTAATATTAGAGTGTGTATTCTTAGTTCATCAAATAGCTACCAAAAAAAAGAGACAAGAACACAATATGTTGGCTTTCTGCTAGGGCCAAAACCTCTCCCTTTTGTAGAGGAAAACCTGAACAAAATTCTTCTTATAGATATTCCAATTGAAGAATACCAAGACCATGACCCCTAACCTATTAGGCCACTCCAAGACCAAGAAACCAATCCTCTTCTTCATCACTACTCAGATCATCATCACTTCTATTGAATTCATCACTACTGCTACACTGAAGTCATCATTATTTGCACTACTAAGATCATTGCACCTCGCATCACCTTCACCTTTACATTATGTCGAAATCATGACTATGTATAGTATGCTGAGAGTGTATTACTGTGGAATCACTTAGATACTCATCATCACAACTAGGTCGAGACAGTGACTAATTTTTTCTCCTTCCACCGAGATCATCAAAGGAATGTCGAGATTCTCTAGTATGCTGACATAGTGATTGTGTTCTCTCCATATCTGAAGTCTTCTTCATCACAGATATGCCAAGACTATGGTACCCATCTGAAAACGAAGATGCGTATCTGAAATATTGAACTACTGTACCCATCTAAAGTTTTCTAGGCTTGTGGATAGACCTCCAAATTTTTTCCTATAACTATCCTCCTGTACTTCATGTACCCATCCAAAAATATTAGGAATTCCCAGTTCTATACCCCACTGTACCATCCGAAATTACAAAGGAATTCGAGCTCCTGTGTCCCTATTTTGTGAAAACCCTAGCTAGGTATATATAGTGGTTTTGTCTCCATAATAAGCCAACTTCTATTGCTGAATAGGTGTGTCTCCATAAGTGAGCCGACATGACTATATTCAAATCGTTTTACTGGCCGAAATGATGAAGATGATTATTCTTTTCATTTGGAGGGCTATATAGACTCATATATATTTTTCTCATGCTCAAGAATAGCTTCTTAATACATGTCATTGACCCTTTGAATTACTAATAAATCCTAAGGCTCTCAATGGGAGCCACAAATAAATAAGCCTCTTGCTCATGAAACCCATGCAGCAAGGCATAAAAAAATAATTTTTTTCACTTTATTACATTATTTACATCAGTCATAATTACATGTCACTATGAATACTGAACCTAGTTACACTTTCTTCAACAAGGTCATCCAGATTTCCTGCAACAACTTCCATGATTGAAAGAACTTCAATACCTTGTTCCACTTCACTTTTATGTAATTATACCATCATCCCATGAATTACACAAGTTTGAAATTCTTTATGAAACACTTGCTTTCCCTCATGATTGGTGAACTTTTCAATGAACATTCCATCATAGAATATTGAGGATCTAAGGTATCCCCATCATTAGATGTTTCCATTTGATAGATGTATGATGATCCTTGTACCAGATGACCTTGCCACTCGTGTTTTCAAGGAGATTCCCAAGAGCTATTTCCTTGAATTCCATAGATTCTAATCGTCTTTCATGCTTCTCTATGATGATGTCTCGAGCTCTTGATTTCAATGCTTCTAAGATGCCTTGATGCATCCCATTATTTTACTTAGAGAATCATGATAGCCACATCTTACAACAAAATACTTAGGAACTTGAAAAGAACTTATGTGAGAAAGACTATCTCAATAATATAGATCACTTACTTCCTCTTTCTTGGACTTCTTCTTTTCAACTTCCTCCACTTCCTCGGTGATGTGGGCTTCTTCTCTTCCTCTTTTGTTATTGTCCTTATTGATCTTAGGACAATCTCTTTTATAGTGCTCATATTCGTGACACCCATAACATTAAATTTTAGCCATGTTATTCTTCTTTTTCTGAGGACCAAACTTTCCAAATTTTCACTTTATTTTTTTCATTGCAATATAAGCTTGAATTTTCTCACCTGCTCCCTCATCAGATTTGGCCTTTATTCTAGATTCTTCAATCTCGCTTAGTAACCATAGATCCTGAAATGGAGTAGCTTCTTTCTTCCCATAAATACTTTAAGTAAAGTTACCCCACTCCTCCAATAGTGCATTTAATATAACTATATTCATTTCCTTATCAAACATGACTTCTCCCAGATCTTGAAGTTGATCCCGAATCTCAGATATCCTCATAATGTATGAGGCTATTCCATCTTCCCTTGACATCTTCAGCTTGTAGAGTTCTTGCCTTAATGAGATGTCTTCCCCAATAGTGCTTACGGAATATGACTCTACTAGTTTGTCATAGATTTCTTTTGAAGTTTCGAGTTTAGATACATATGGGATGAGGGGATCCTTGATGGATCCTATGAGAATCCTTTGAGCCCTAATTCCCCCTTTCATATACTTGGCAAGAGATTGAGCATCTTCCTTTCTCGGTTTAGTGATAGAACATTTGACATGTTCCATAAACTCATTTTCAATGAGATTCAGATCTATCCTTTTCTTCCATGCAAGATAGTTTGAAGCCCTAACCAATTTGTTTCTTTCCTTGCAAGAAGACATTTTGGCAGTTTCAAATGTGGACATAAGTATATTTACTTGATAGGATTATCCTTCTTCTTGTTTCTTCCTTGATAATGATGATGATATAGAGGATAAAAAGCTTCTCCTTAATGAAGGTAGTTTTCTCCAATATTGATACTTTATCCACAAAGAGTGAGATGACACCACCTTTTGATCTAGCTTCCTTTGGATGAATAGTCTTCAAAACACTTTAACTTGAGTAGATGTAGGGTTTTGGACTTCTCCCTCTTGATGATGATCCCAATACTTCTTTATTGACTTATTTGATCTAGGGTTATGATGCTTCCTTTGATTTCAAGATGATCTTTGCTTTGATGTCTTCCTTGAGATTTGATCCTTGAGTGTCCCTTGATAAGATTCCATTCCTTGAATTAGTCACGTTAGCTCTCATACCATGTTGAGAAATGTAGGGCATAGAAATTAAGTGATTTCTCTTCTATTAGTAACTACTTGTGAATGCTTTTGACTTCTTTAGATTAGGATCTTCTTTTACTTAGGTTATTAGTGTTCTTATTCATCAAACAACTACCAATTCATAAACCATAAAGATACAAGAGACATAGAATACTTTCTATCAGCTAGGGCGAAAACCCCTTGCACTTGAGAGGAAAATCTGAACAAATTCTTCATGTTATAGAAATTCCAATTGATTAATACCAAGACCAAGACCGTTGACCTATTTTACACTCCAACACCAAGACACAAGTTCCCTTGATGTGACCCTTGAGGATTGTCAACCTCCTGCTTCTTCTTCCCTCTTGACTACTCTTCAACGTTGACCCACTTCTACTTCAGACCTATACCTTGTTTAAGCCCTAATTGTGTCATGTGAGAAGTCTAATAATCAACTTCTACACCTTGTTGCTTCTTCACTTAGAGGGGATACTCTATCACATATTTTGGCTTGATGACTTCTGCTTCTATAAGTGACTTTTCCAACCTTGGATCCTACAAAAATACTCTCATTTACCTCTACAATAGATGTTGATTCCTTACTTCACATGTGTGACAAAACAGAGCCCAAAACAGTCCTGAAATAATTCGATCTTCTTCTCTCTTTACTCGCTAGTTATAGGTTTCCTTCCTTGACTCTTTTCACACTTATTCAAACCGCAGATGATCATTGAATTATTTGCTCTAAAATGAGGTGAGTGGCCTATTTATAATTGTTTCCCAAGGTAATAAGTTGACTTGATATCAACCTGAGCCGACATGTCATTTGGAGAGGTATTATAATCTTTCTTGAAGCCAACTTGAAGGGGGATGCTTGTGCTTGTCTTGGAGGGCTATTTGACACTTTCATTGACTCATATATAAATGTAACATGCCCAAGAAGTGTTCTTCATACATGACATTGACTCTCTTTGACTTTATGACCAACCTAAAGGCTCACAATGGGATCCATTGCTAAATATAAATTTTCCTGTTCATGAAACCGATGAGACAAGCATTACAAAAATAAATTTATTTTTCTTTACATCAATTACATAAAATCACATTTACATATGTCATTATGAAGACCAGACCTAGTTACACTTTTCAACATAGTAGGCTACAACCCCCACTCGTTCTCCAACACCCACTAGAAGGGAGCTACAACCGCCTTATCTCGTTTACTGGCTCCTATTGGAAGGGAGATCCTACCCCCTGACTGAAGGACCTAACCCTCAACAAATTTTGGACCACGTTTCATAATATTTCATATTGGATCCATCTGTCTCAAATACAAATCAAAACATGTAAGCCACCTTTCATCAAATTTTCATATTGGACCTACGCCCATCATTATGCTCAATACCAATTAACCACTACGAAACCAAATACTGAATCAAATCATCCAATTTCTAAACGAAGCAAAAAACATAGAATACTGAATCAATATTGAATCACCGTACCATTACACAACCATTCATCAATATACCAAGCCATAAATAAATCCACTGAGTAACCAGTTATGAATAAAGATTATATCCACTTTTTCATCAACATATCCAACACAAACCCTAATCACATTTACTTCAAAATGTATATGTGACTGTTCCAAATAAAACCTGCATATATACTTGCTTCCTTTGCGTACAACCTATGCACAGATCCCATATTACTGAACACTAAACCATTTAACTAACTAAATCATTGTAACACTGAACCAATCACTAAATCAAGTACTGAACCAATCACAGATCATTGAACCATAGCTAGTCACACTTCTACAAAATTATAACTGATCAATATACCAACCCACAACCAAACATATCAAGAATTCATTGATAGACAATAACAAATAATACAAACTTCATAAATTTAATCGACATCCAAACATCTGTAAACAACCCAAATCAAGCAGCAATCTAAAGGAAAATTATCTCAAAATATATACGCAACTACTATGAAGCATATCCTCATATGTAAGTGATTATCTAGAAGAAAACTTGCATACAAATCTTAAATTATTGAATCAACTTCTTCACTGCAAATCATAACCCATGACAATAACAAACCTCTTCGCACATACTGTCAATCATCACATATTACTGCATAATCAAATTGTACCATCATTATAACCACAAATCTAGCATTGTTAGCTACACAGACACAAATAGATTAAGAATGTATATTCATTAGTCTTCATTGCACTTTCAAATCTATCAAATCTGAGCCATATCCTTGCTCACTAGTGCACACTTGTTCCAAATCAAATCACACATGAGCAAACCATTCACTTGCACACTTACTCCTTGATCTTCATCTCCTTATATAAATTTTGCCTTTGCTAATACCTAAAGAAAATCCTTTGTTAATGTTGTTAGTATTCGTTGATGGGACTAAATAGATGTTGTCACCACAATTACTATGTGAAATTACCATGGTAATATCCCTTGGTATCTGGTTTTCCATGGTTCATATTATGTACTTGAATTTTGGTCACAGAACCTGCTTATGTACATGACTCTTCTTCACAGGAACCACGTATGCTCCTAAAACTTCACATTTTTCATGCATCCGGTGACGTCTATAATTTTTGTACCAATATTCTTATTATCTGTATTAGTTCCATAACCATCATATTACAACCAAGTTGACATCAAGTACATCTTTGTCAAATAGGTTGCCATCAACGACAACACATTAGCCATAATGGAAACATTCTTTTGGAAAAAGCAAGTGTTTCACAGATAGTCTACATTCCACCTTGTGTGGGATCATGTCTTTAAAAGGATGATGGTATGATAACAACAAATTACAACATGCTGAGTTGGTTGAAGTACATTCTTCTTCAATCCAAGAAAGGAAGCTGTCGAAGGAAGTCTAGATTACCAAAAGAAGAAAATAGGTATGCATATATTTGATAGATTAAGTCATGTCATCATATAGTTGTAGATAGCATGGGTAAATTCTCTACCTCATGAGCATGGATATCTTCCCTTGGAAAGATGCAAGAAAGCATGGTTCACATATTGACAAGGTGAAATCAACATAATATTTCCTCAAAAGGAATATGAGGTGGTTGAAAAATATGAAGAAAATATCTATAGAAGTTCATGGGAAAGAAATATGTGAAGGAAGAAAGAAGGAGTTCACTAAAGTTTCAACTATGGTCAAGTAAGATAAGGAATCAACATTTGATGACTAGAAGAATTTGGTATGGCATCTCCATGAGGAAGGTATGAAGACCTTGATAAAGTATGAAAAGAAAGAAGACCCTTGACATTATAAATCTTGGAGATATGAAAGTGTAGGATGTTAGTGTTGCACGAAGTACATGTCATGATGAAAGGGCAACATACAAGCTAACTTTGATTTGATGTTCATTTTTAATTTTTGAACAACGTATGGATGGTTTGATTTAGGGTTATCGAAAGAGAGTTATAGATGTCACCTACAACTAGAACTCATGTGGTTGGATGGAAGATCCTGAAGGAAACATGACTTGGAAGAGGTAGTCGTGTGAAGAAAAGCTAGATGTGGATTGGAAAATCACTTTATGATAAAAGGAAGGACGACATGACTATTGGTTCAATCCTATGGTTCATGGAAAGAAAGTCATGGATAGCTGATGCCCTACAAAAGATGAAGGCTCCATAATTATGAAGATAAAATTCATGACATTGAAAGGATCTCTACAAGTAGCTGAAGGTCCCATAATATCCACCAAAGATAAAAACGTTATTGGAAGCAAGTCCCTAAGATAAGAGGGAGCTTGGACAAGTCCCTGGATAAGAGGGAGCTTGGGTACATTCCTTTATAGGAATGAGTATATCTTCCCTAGTTGAGAGGGAGAGATAAACACATCATTCTTGTCTTCATATTGTGAAGAAAGAATAGAGGATTGGGTAAGCATCTAACCTCCAATATTCTTTGAGTATGTGGTAGGGCATCCAAGATAAGAGTATTCGAAGAGGATCGATATTCTTTGAGGACTAGGAATCCAAGATAAGAATAGTCCTGTAAGGACATACCCTGTGAACACCCGGGTGGGGTATGTGACTTGAGAGACAATGATGATGGTGTCTCTTAGTCATTGGTCTCGCCAACATTGTGATCTCATCTTGTGGAGAGATATAGTTGTTAGTCAAGGCCTTGCTATGTGACAATTCTCTTTTATATAATGCAAATAAATGGCTTACCAATCCGACTCTTCTTATGAGAATTATTCATATTGAGAATTTCCAAGTACCTTGAATGGATTATGAATACCTCCCTAGTTAAGAGCGAGTGTTCAAATATGTAACTAGGTTCGGTCTTCATTATGGCATATTTAATCATGATTTTATGTATTTGATGTAATGAGAAAAAAAAAATTATCATTGTTATTCTTGAGGCATGGGTTTCATGCTCAAGGAAATTTATTTTATAGGTCAAGCTCAATTGAGAGATTCTAGGGCTTCTTATTGAGTCTACAAGTGATAAGAGTCATCGTCATGTATAAAAGACCCTTCTTGGACATGTTACATAATGTAAAGAAAATTATATGAGTTAAAGTTAGAGTTAAAAGACCCTCCAAGGCTTTTTCTATAATCAAGTTGGCCCTCCAAAGAAGCAAGTCGGCCTATCAAAAGGACATGTCAGCCTAGGGACAGTGTCAAGTTGGCCCTCAAACATGAGCAATAAGCTTATATATAAAAGGTTAGTTGATCACCCTTAGACACTCAATCAAGAATCTCATGGAATCCAAAGAAGAGAAAAGATACATAGCAAGGGGCAGAAGAATTCATGGAAAGTAAAAGCGAAGTTTGAAAAGTCTATTTTGGGCTATTCTTATTCACATGTGCGAGGAGACTAGAGCTTGATTTACTGCAATAGAACATAAGTACAATGAACAAAAGAAGGTTGAAACAAGGAAAGAAGAAGATCCCTCTTGCAAGACGAAGTTATAAGGAGATCAACTCAAGGCAAGCGAAGGAGAAGAAAGGCTAAAATTTCCCTAATCTTATCACACGTGCAAAGGTTGCAGAAAGTTGCAGAAGGTCAAGGGTTGTAGGAAGAGAGGCCAAAAATTACAGTCTAGTGTTGCAAAGACGAAGAAGAAGTTGCAACAATATTAAGGCAAGGTTGACTTTGTTTGACTTGGCAAGAAAAGGGCAAGGTCTGACTTGGTCTTGGAGGAGTCTTGGTCAAGGTTCTAGGTCTTGGAATTCATTAATTGAAGGTCTATAAGAAGAGAAGAATTCTTGTGGGTTTTCCTCTCAGTTGGAGAGGTTTTGGCCTTGGTTGATCGCATATATCTTGTGTCCTCTTGTCTCATTATTCTTTATGGTTTGGAAAATTTTTGATGATAAGAACATAATAATAATCAAGTTGAAGAAGAATCTAATTAAGATAAGTAAAAAGATATCACAAGGAATTATCACTATAAGAGAAATCACCTATTCTAGCTGCCCCTAGATTTCTCAACACTTTGGTAGTGGAGCCACATTGATTTTTGAGGCCCTATCCCTCCCCAAAATTTCATTTTTTAATTCAAACAATTCCATAGTTACGGGATGGGAGAAATTGAGGGGTGGCCATTGTGATAACTATCAGTGAATCACCCACTACCACCAAGTTTTCAATCTTTGTTGCTATCGGCAACATTAGACCTTGTAACAACCCATATGCTTGAATGAGGTTATTTGTTAATTGGCCAAAGCCCCAAGAATAGGCCATTTCTTTGTTTCCTTTGAGGTTATGGATAACCCCTCACACTCTTGCTACCTCTGCTTAATTCACCAAGGATGTTACCACACAAAATAAATTATTAGTATTGACATTGCATTAAGTATAAAACTTAGATCATTATATTTGAACGATTGTGAAAATATAAGAGAAAAAAACTAATGTGGGAAATCAAGGTTTAAATTTTTTTTGGACAAAGTTGTTTCCAAAAAAGATTAAAAAAATTCAATAGCCCAAAAAATCACAATTTAAAATTAATATACAAAGATTAACTAGAGACCAAGATTCATAGATTGGTTGTTGATAAAATGAATATGTTGTACTACAAATGACTCAATATCCTTGGTTGTTGATAAAATAAATATATAGTACTACAAATGACTCAATCATATTGATGTGTAGTTCCATTCCTTAGTGTGCTTTTGTTTGACATGGCATAATCATGAGATACCTCCTTGAATGGAAAATAACCAAAAGTTTGAATAATCATAATTGTGTAGTTTCATTCTTTTTATATGTGCTTTTATTTAACGTGTTGTAATCATGATATACCTCCTTGAATGGTAAATAACCAAAATTTTCAATACTTTGAACAAATTCAAATGAAAACAAATTAATATAAGGAAAATATTATTACAAATATCATTAAAATTATATACTAAAAAATAAAAATAAGGGGTGGTGGGATGGGGATGTATCATCTATAATCCCAAAAAGAATATAGTTATTAAGTACTCCTAGGGGCATGGAAGGAGAACTAATAACCAAGCTGAAATGCATGGCCATTTGCTTGGACTAAACTTGGCCAAAGATATGGAAATCTCTAAGATTGCAATTCTAGGGGACTCTCTCCTCATGATCCAACATTTATAAAAAGGCTCATTTTCGAAATAAAATCACCTAAAACTTCTCTTTCAAAGAATTATTTGTGCTTTGGATCACTTTCACTTTAAGTCCTTTTTTCACATCCTCATATCGCAAAATGTGGAAGCTGATAGACAAGCTAACCTAGCTTGCCTCCTAAAAGTGGGTTAGACTGAAATAAATGGTACTATTGGATGGAGAAAAATCCAATTATTTGTCACCCTCCCCCTTTTGTATTAATGAAACTACAAAGAGCCCCTATGCTTAAACTCCCCCTCCCCCCCCAAGTCTTGATCATAGCATCATAATACAAATTCAAAAAAGGTGGCAAATCAAACATGATATTATGAATTTCAGATAGAAAGAGGATTATGCATGGGAATCCCTCCCAATGCTCTTACATGGTTTTAGCCTTGAGTTTGGATGGCATAACCAGACTCGATTTGACCTTGCACTCAAAGCGTTGATGGATTCATTGTTGTGGGCTATTATGAAGTTTAATGGTGATAAGATTTGCATAGTGTGGGATCTCTTGTTTTGGAATTAAATTCATGGCTTACACTGGCCCTCATTATTATAGATCTCTTATGTTGTGGGAGATGGGGTTAATTCTCATGCAAAGGTTCCTAGAGACTTTTCATCTGAGCTAGGTTATCTTCCTAGAAGCTATTGAGAATAATTGACACTTCTTGGAAGAGAATTGTTGTCTCTTACTTAATAGGCAGAGGGGAGAATTTATACTATGTAAATAGCTATGTACCAGGAAACACAATAATTTCTAGGGCTCTTAAGGTCTCATTATTTGTGTAAGAAGTCTCAGTTCATCCTTGTTCGGTTCAAGGCAATCTAATTGGCAGATCTACTTAGGCTTGGGAGTGTATGCATGTGCAAATAAGTTTTATTACATACTTAATTAGTAGAGGGGAGAGTTTAATTAGTGTCGATTGCTGTGAATTGAGTAGCACAACAACCTCATGAGATAATAATGTTTTATTATTTGTTCATGAAGTCTCTGTTTATTCTTTTCTAGCTTGTGCCGACCTAATTTACGACTTTTCTCATGCTCAGGGGCACTCTTCTGTGCTAGCCTGGTTTCCTCTTTTGGGTCCTTTCAAACTCTGATACCTCTCTTCCTTGTGTGCAGATTTCTCTTTTAAATTAGCTCTATGTGGTGCTTGGCTCCTCTTTTGTGGCTTGTGTACCTCCATCTTTGTGGACAATTGTAACCCCTGTATCCCTCTCGATTGAGAGTGGCCTCTTTTCCCCTTGCCCTCGCGGTGTTGTCGCTTGGACCTTATCTGTTTTTGTTTCTCTTGTTTCATTCAGAAGCCTTCCCATAACACCTAGAATCCGTTCTCCTATAACCAAACCATGTCAACCAAGAAAATAAAATTTTAGGTTCTAGGGGGCATCAATAATTGTATAAGGTGCTCCCAACAAATTGAAGTTTTACAACTCGAGCATTTGGATATCAACTGGAAAATGAACTAGCAGATGATGATTTCCATATCTCTTATGGAGGAGATCCAGTCCCTTAAAGATAAAATTGCTCACCAAGATGATGAAATTGATGCACTATGTAGGCATCCGAAAGACCTAAAGTGGCTGATTAAGACAAGAAAAAACCAAAATTCCTCAAGTACAACATCTAGTGCCCCAATGGAAAATTGAAATTAAATCTCAACAGGCCTTCGACATAAATTCTATCTTCTTTCTTATGATGATCTCTTCTGTAAATGTGTTTTTTTACTTGGCCAATTTTGTAATGCCTACGTATGTCGATCTTTTGTATCAGTCAATTTTCACTTCAGTCTTTTTTATGCTCGTGTTAGTCTCTCCTGGGAGGATCCTCTACAAGAAGAAACATTGTACTAGATTCTCGTGTATTGGCTATGTTTGGACACAAATGTTAATAGAAACTTTACTCATTTATGTAAAAAAAAAAAAAAAAAAAAAATTAAATTAGTTTTCAAAAGCTCGCTTTGGACACATTTATTGATCAATGATTGCAATCCAAATTGAATGTGATTCCATTCCCATGATCCTTATTACCAATGCAAAAATATACACTCAAGTACTCAAACGATAAACTCTTTGAGGAATTTTTTCATTCTACCATAGTCTAGTTATTATGACATTTAATTGCACCACTAGGAAAACGTGGAAGCAACACTCTCAAGTATTCCAAAGTGTGCTCAATCTACAAATTGTCTCTCACCTTTGTGGATAGTTGATAACTATTTTTCATTTCTAAACATTGGATTGCATGCTAAGGGAAAAAATAACAATATTTCATAGTCAACAATTGATAGCTTCCTTATGCTAGAAAATAACTTGAAAAGGTTATATTGTTAAAGGATATACAATTTTGTCTTTAGAAATTTGTGAGCATGTTGGTTAAACTTTTGGATGGGAATTGTTTTCTTCTTCTTCTCTACAATTCTCTATTCTATAGCTGCAAAGACAAAATGATATTTTCAGCTTTTAAAATACATATGAATGGATTGAGAAAGTTGATTTCCACATATGATGAGCCTCAGTTTTCCTTCATATTAGAAAATAAATGTTTGGGGTACAAGGGAACTTTCCACAATAAATCACAATGTTTTATTGATCCATATTGGTCTTGTGAGTGAGACTGATAATGAGTTGCACAATTTCATTGAGAATACAAAAATTACAAAAATTGTGTGTGTGTGTGTATTTCCAAGTAACAAAACATCCCACCCTTCAGCATGTAGGCAGTGGTAAGTTATTCAATATTCTTCAGGGCTAAAGGCTAAACACGGATTGACATATGTACATGGGGATCTTGACAAAAATTCAAACTTATGAAATTTTTATATAATATAATTTAGGATATATGTGATATGTGTCAGTGTGTGAATACTAGTTTGGTTGAAAGATAATTTGGTCTTGGATTATTGACACAAAACTCCTTATTTTTCAATAATATTTGACATAAGCCAATCACTAATCACTTGTAATGCGAAAATAATTCAACTTATAACTAACACACACTTTTTTATTATTAATGTTGAAATAGTAGCAAAAAATGTCTTTATTTGACTTTAGCCTTAGTCAAAGAGACCAACAAGCAATCATTTCCTTAGCATGCACAAGTTCCTAAAAGTTAGGATGACTTCCTAAAAATCAGGATGAGTTCATAAAGCAATTTGACTTATGTGCTAGAGTGGAAGGCTCAGTTTGTTGTCTTCTAGTGCAAGTTATAATTGGGAAAAAGACTAGTGAAGAGTCTCAAGTTCTAAATTTAGACTAGATGAGTTACATGAGTCAATTAACTCATCAATCACAAGTTCGATTTGTAGAAATAAAACTTGTAAGATTTAGCTTATTCAAATAGCTTATAAGGAGGATGAAGGCACAAAATTGGATCATTGTTTTGTGAGCATGAGTTGGTGAGACAACCCAACAGAGAGCACAAGTTTGTGTGCAGAAGCTTGTGTGTGGGAAGGGTGCACTAAGGAGAAACTTATGCACATTTGATAGAGGATATTTTCATTAGAGTTTTTGCAAGGAAATAGGGAAGCAAGATCAGGGTTCTTGCAGGTGTTTCAAGCCTAGTTGGTAGCTACCCTTGAGGACAAGGGATGTGATATAATATTTAGTAGAGGTAAAACATACCTCCTGTTGAGAAATCCAATAAGCTGGCAATTTAATTGATTTCTCTTATTATGACATTATCTTTTGATGTTTTATTATTAGTTTTATTCTTTTGGTTTATCTTATTCTTATCATCAAGACTAATGCATATCAATAAATAGAGTAGGATAGGATATGTAGGCATGCATCCAGGGTCAAACCCCTATGTAGGGGAAAATCCAATTAAGAATTCTTCCTTCGGTAGACTAAAAAAAAATAGACATGACCAAGACTCTCATAACCTAGACCAGTGACTACTTCCATCCATCAAGTCAACCTCGTCACGACATACTTCAATTTTTTGGTAGCCTGGTCATACTTTGTCCATGTAGCAGCCTATGTAATATCCTTCTTCATGCTTCGGTCTTGATACCCTAGGAAGCCTTCTTTATACTTTGATATGTGGTATTCCAAATGTGCTTCAATCCTACGATGGCAACATTCAAACGATTGCATAATATGATTTGATATTGTAGTGGTGGCATACATATTATAACACAATCCTTTAGCAAACACAGTCCTCGATCCTGTAATATTAGTTCAGTCCTTTGGTCCTGTAATGTTAGCCCAAATCTATACTTAAGTCTACTGACAACTTGGATATATTGGCTTGTAGTCATATATTCTATCTATCCACATTGTCTTCCTTTGTGATCACTAAACCCTCTCACTCAGATGCTCCAAACTTGTCTCTCTTCTCTACTTGATGAGTGAATCTTACACTCATATATATAGTTGCTTCCCATTGTAGATGAGCCAACATGAGTTTATTTAGTGAAACCAACTTGTTGACTATTAATTTGGAGGCCGACTGCAAGGAGACTTGATGGAAGAATATTTTGACATAACAAAATAGACTTTTACTTTGACTTACAAATCCTAAAAGCCTACAATGGAGGCTTGACCTATGCCAATTGACCCAAGCATGAAACCCATGCTTTAACAAGTCAATTTAATTAATAATAAAATTTCTTCTGCTTTCTTTTAATAAATATATTTAATTTTGACTCAATTACAATTGTGAAGACCAAACCTAGTTGCATTATTCAACACTCCCTCTTAACTAGGGAGGTATTCATACTTACATATATCTATAGAGGTACATGGAAGATCTCAAAACACATGATCTATGGAGGGTTTAGGCACACTCAATGCCACAAACTAGATTCCTGGCCAGGGAAATCTATCCATGTGGGACTAAGATGGACTAAAGCTTTCATCCATTCTAGGTACCATCAGGCTTACTTGCTAACCATCAACCTAGGGATCTAGGTGTGTATCCAAGTTCAGAGCTCCATGAGCAACACCTCCATCCCTCTTCAGGATCTAGACATCAATACATATGATGACCAGATGTTCTCCCAGAAATTTTACACACACAATGCCTCAACACATCAAATCTCTCTAACCTAAAGCATGCTTTTCAAAAAATTTGACAGATTTACCTGAACAGTCACAACCCCAATTACGAACAACCTTTCAAATACTAACGAGTAAACACAAACCTTCGATGTCTTCTGAAATTCTTGATGCTGCCTCACAATTCATCATAATAGGACTTCGATGATTTCTAAACAAATATTGACAAAGGTTTCCTCAATCATTAAACTTCCTTTCCTACTTCACATGCAACAACCAAATTATGCTTTCCTTCTTTCAGCAACCCCTCAATATGCATTCTATAATTTCTTCTTCAAGGTATCATGACTATAATATGTCCTCCCTCTCAACTCGAGAGATATACTATTTTCTAGGCTCCTTCTTAACTTAGGGAGATCAACTTATTTTATATGACATCGGAGAATCTTTCATAGCTTCCATCCTTCATGATCATCATCATTCATATAACTTCTTTCATCATGCTCATCAATCAAATCAACTTTACTTACGAACATCTTCGTCATTGTGAAGATTATGTACCTACACAAATTAGATTGAAAGTACAACCAAATACATATAGAAGCATGAAGTTAACTATATTAGAATCATACATGAATGGAAGCATTAGACTAAACATAGTTAGATTCATAATCAACATACTTTTATACTTCAACTTCTTATTCGGGTTTTGTCATAAACTCATTATATTTAGGACTTAAATATTTCCTTCAAAGATATGACAAACTCTTCTATGGCATATTGCAAACCCTAGAAGAATTTCAAACAAGTACATTGCATCGAACAACTTTAGATTTCATATGTTAGACTTCTACTAGGATGTAATGCAAACCTTAGATTCCATTAAATACTAAGCCTTAGATATTAATAATAAAAAACCAGTCACAACAAAATCTAAGGTTTCAACAATATGACCAACCTTTTGTAAACCCTAGATTTTATCATCATATTTATATCCTGGAATATCAAACTTCTACTATGGCTTATTTTCAAATCCTAGAACAATGAGCATCAACAATTAGGTTAGAAAATGCACACACCTAGGATTTCATAGTCATGCAAAATTATATCATAACAACAAATATCAAGCAAACCAAAGACACATATATCAAACATTAAAGTTAGACATATAAAAATTCCAATTAGGCTAGGGTTTTGATCAGATGGACAAACATACACCTAGGGATTCATTCCTATGACATCATCTTTGACTAAAATAAGGGTCTTGCTTATCAACTCTACCAAACCCTAAAGATCTAGGGTACATAATACAACAAACCCTAATCTTCCAAAAACTCTAAAGGTCACAAATATCCAACCCTAAAGGACTAGGGTTTCCTTAATAATACCAAAAATCTAAACATGACATCATTAAAACTTCAAACAGAAAAATTAGAATTTTCTAGATTTCGTCAATAACCCTAAGTAGAATAAGGTTTTCACATTAGCATCGACTTACCCTTAGGTTAGGGATTTACAAAGTACCTTTTGAGGGTTCCACAAGAGTGATCACATGTATAAATAGGGTAGATTTAAGTAATGATTAATCACCCAAATAAGAATCTTTGTGATTCGGGGAGCTAGACATAATGAAGTTAGTAATGTAATGAAAATTTCAAAAGATAGTAAACATACCTTTTATAGTAACAGAATTTTATAAAGTGTTTAGTCTAAGATGTACCTAGAGATGTTCCTTAACAGACCTTGTAGGGACTCCTTGAAGTGCTATGATATTCTATACCTGTAACAAATAATTTCAGGCAAAATATGTGATACCAAGAACATGATGTTAATTCTCAATCTAGATTTTCTATGCAACAACGGAGGATGGAATCCTAGGATAACCCCTATATCTATATCTATATCTATATCTATATCTATATATATATACATATATCTATATATATATATATATATATATATATATATATCTATATATGTATAGATCTATATATATATATATATATATATATATATATATATATATATATATATATATATATATATATATATATATATATATATATATATATATATATATATATATATATATATCATTCAACGCTAGGGTTTTACTTGACATCCTAGATTACCTACAAACTTTAGAGACCAAAAACTAGGGTTTCTTATGAGGGACAACATAGAATAGGGTTAGGGTTTCTCAACTAGGGTTTTCAACAATTTTAAACATTACAAACCCTAAAGAGATTTAAAACCCTAATATAAATTAGTTTAGACCTTATATGAATAAAAACAATTATACTTACCTCAAGAACTACTTAACTTAGTCCTTCATGAGTTTGTTGCAATGTTTTCTTCATGAATATCATAAAAATGTTGAGTTCAAGGGCTATCTTCAAAGGTATTGAAACTTTCGTCAAGATCTTCTGAAGAAGAATTCTCTACACAATGTGATTACTAGTGGCTCCATAACTCTTCAAACTTGGTACCAAATCAATCATTCTTTATTCGCCAATATGAATGCAATCTACTTCTTATTTGATATTCCTTTATTGTAGGATAGTTTCCTTACTCTCTAGACTTCTATTTATTTGGAATTTGGTATCTTTCCTTTGGGATTTGGTTATCTTCTTTCAGGACTTTGTGACTAAGATGATTTGAAGGCTTTTAAATCTTCAATATAACTTTTGGATTTGACTTGCATAACATATAAAATAGTATGGATTGTTACCATTTGCAGTTGATAGAAGTCTTCATATCCTTATGACAGAGCGTTGTATTTGCAGCAGTAACATGATCTCATCTATGGTAATTCCTTTTAGTAATTATGTTGTCTTGTAATTTTGGCTTAGTTATTATCGATAGGGCCATGTTCAATTTTATTACTTGCATATTTGTAGATTATCAATCTTTTTTTCATGATGGCCATGTAAGACTACTTTCAGGTCTTTGAAATATAAATTTTGATGCCCTTCAAATGTGATTACAGACCTTGGTTTATTTTAAAGGATCTTCGATCTTTTGATCTCCTTCAACTAAGAGTTTTCTTCTGCTTGTGATCTCACCTGAATCCCTCCTTAATGTGATGAAAACAATTTGATCTTCAAGTTGCCTTTTTCCTTCTCCTTATTCACCATAGCTCTGATACCATGTTGAGAAAGCAAATATGGTGGAAATTTAATTGATTTATCTTATTATGACATTATCTTGTGATGTTTTATTATTAGTTTTCTTGTTTCAATTTATCTTATTCTTATCATAAAGACTAATGCCAATCAATAAACAGAGTAGGACACCAGATGTAGTTACCTAACCAGGGAAATACCCGTACATAGGGGAAAACCCAGTCAATAATTCTTTCTTCGATAGACTTAAAAAAACATAGAGATCACCAAGACTCTCATAACCTAGACCAATGATTAATTCATTCCATAACATCAACCTTGTCATGACATACTTGTCACACGGAATCAGTCAAAAGTGCGGACACAACCGACCTTCCTAGAAGTCTAAGACATTCTAATGACAAACAAAACAAACTGGAGCTATCCTTCTCTAAACATGCATTATGATATGAGAAATCAAGTGTTTCGTTCTTACCTTTGTCCAAACGCTGTTGTAGAAGTCCAAGCTTTGTTGATCTGGATGAGCTCCTCCTTTTCTCCAAAACCTGCAATCACCAACAGTCAAACAATTAAATAGCACCTGATTATAACATAAAACAAAGCATATTCAACATATAGACCAAGGAGTACATGAAATAACCCATTAACAACAAGTTATTGAGAAGAATGGACCAATTTGCATTAAAGGTAATCAAAAGGAACCATTACAACCTGAGCCTTGGTGTTGTGCAAGCTCCTTCCAGGGTCCACAAGAGTCTTCCTCTACTTTGACAAAGCTCACCCACTTCCAAATAGAACAAGTAAAGATGGTAATCTCTCCTCACAAGCTTCTAAATGGGAGTCCTAATTCCTGCAGCATTTACCCTTAGAAAATGTATAGTTTCAACCTCCCCTCCTTCTGGCCCAATGCCTGTATTTATAGTAATCAAGAGGAGGTTAATCAGGTCCACCATCAATGGGATAGTCCCCTCTTTGGATGGGATCACTCCCTTATTGATGGGATAAGTTCCTCTTTGATAGGAGTGCATGAACCATCTGGAGGCGCCCAATACACGTCGAACAACCTTCTAGAATGCTCTAGAAATGACCACAAGTAACTTTTTAAAGATGAAACTTGCGCATTCTAACTTTTACAGGGGGACGCACCTGTCCCTTTACATACAGAGCGTCTTTGGACGCAGCTTTTGTGAACATTGGGAGCGTCCCCGCAGGTAAGTTTGAGAGAACCTGCGTCCCCAGAGATAAATACATTTATACAAGACTTTCTCTCTTTTTGGAGTTTGACATGGAGAGCAGAGGCATAAGACTTGCCTAAGAGGGTAGCATGACTGTTGATTGAGCCATACTAACTGTAAATAGTCATGGTGACATTTTTTAGTGTAACAGATTGCCCCCTAAAGTGCGAAGCCTGGAATAGATTAGGGTTTGTAATATCTAGGAAGGGTGAAGCGCTTTATCATTTCAAGGATTATCCCGTGGAGAGCCTGGTCAGAACCTGCAATTTTCAACACAAAATACATGTATAAGATTATATCATCACTGAGGTAGGCATTCCCATACTCAGATCAAAACTTTAAATAACAGACTAACTACTCCGATACAGGAATGATCTTGCAGTACATCACAATCATAGACTTTTGTAGACACAGTATGGACGCAGCCATCTGTTTATGATTAGTCTACTTAGATAATGAATACAAAACTCCTCGCAGCCTGGATGGTGGAAACTAGATCCAGGGTCTTCATCTCTACTTCCCGAATTGGTACGATTCTAGCCATGCGAATAAATGAGTTGATGTCGAACATGGTAGAAACCACTTGATTACCAGTCAATGATGTAAACTGTTAACAAGCGTGAGAGAGACCACCAGTAATGTCAATGGTTCTCAAAGTACCCAGTACAATCCATGAGATGTGAATGAATGAGTTGATGTCGAACATTTCACGGAATCCTTCGATCGAAAGTCAATGATGTAAACTGACGTCAAAGGCGAGAAACCTGCCATTGATGCATGCAGACTTCAAGGTACTGACGCTTGCTAAGTCATCTCTCTAGATAATGTGCTGATGTCGATAGAAAGCGACCCGTTGCAGGCAAGCCCGCAACACGAAATCATTGTTCAAGTTGAAGAAATGTTGCTATAAGGACTGACTCAGGGATGGTCAAATGGATGACAAGTATTTTGCAGATGAAAGTTTTGCTTGCAGACCTCTTGAACACATAACGACACGGCAGATGGCTTGGTGACGAATAACTCAAAGTTAATCCTCGGAACCCGGTTAAAGACTTTCAAAGGTGGTTTGATCAACTGTGAGGTAAAAGATTTCCCAACCCAGGTGAATGAAAAGTGTCGTGTTCAAGAGTGGTAATAAAGTTTCTTTTGAGACAAAAGGTAACAAACAGGTTCATTCTTCTCTCTTTTCCCCCACCATTTCTGGCAAGTACCTCTTTATTTTTAACAAGCTTGAGGAGGATAACATGTGCTTGATTATAAGCTCATCCTTCGGATGAGTCCAACCTAGTTTTGATTCGAACCCTAGGAAGGAGTGGTTCGTTCCTGTTTGTAATTGAACAGGTCCTTTACTGTGAAATGTTTAACGAGCCCAGTATAGGAGAAACTCGGTGTTTTTCAATTTTAGAGAGTCTGAAAAACTTAAGAAGACTCCAAGTTGAACTTTTTCGTAGATTTGTGTCCCTCAAGCCCGAAAAAGTATAAAATAATACCTGGGGGAACCGCTTGATCTTGCGACCAAGGAGTACTTTCATAATTAGTGCCACTGACCTGAAAAGTAAAAAGGGATCAAGGACACGTCGTTTTATTTCCGTATCGAGTTTGAAACGACAAAAACCCGGCAATCTTTTCCTGATTTTACGGTCAGAAAAGAGCTATAAGGGGACCGTCTTTTAATTCCGTTTTAACGAGTGTAAAAGAAACGCTCTGCAATCTTTTCATAGTTTAGGAGTCAGAAAAGGGCTTAAAAGATAACTTTGATATTTTGTTCGTGAAAAAATAACAATTTTCCCTCTAAGTCCCTTTGTCCTGCACAAAAGCGACACATTACTCATACCTGTTTAAGATAGGCAAAAATACATCGAAAAACATCTTTCCATGGTGAAAAATGAACAAATTCATCCAAAAAACCTATAAAAAGACTTTTTACCATGTCATTTTTACCGTTTGACTGTTGAGGTTGAAAAAGGAGCTTTTGACAAGAAACTTCCCGTGGTCGCTGCGGAAAATCCGACCGTCAGAATCGAACGCCATCTCTTCCAGGTATTTTACAACATCCTACTCTTCATTTCTATCCGATTAAAATTGTTTTTAAGGTTTTAGTTTTGTTTTTTGGGAGGGTTTAGGTTTCAAAATGCGCTCCTCGGTGGACGCAGGTGCCCTTCGGGCGACCTGCGTCCCCCGACTTTTTCCTATACAGGAAAATGGTCGGGGGACGCAGCCCACCTTCAGGCCAGCTGCGTCCCGACGCCCTGTGTTACAAACGCGGGGTGCGTCCTCCGTGGAACGCGGAAATTGAAACCCCAATCCTCACAAATAACCATTCAAATCTCCCCAAATTAATTCTAATCATCATTTCTTGGTGTGTAGGGCACTCACCATGTTGGATTGGAGAGAAATAGAGCACGAAGAGGTTGATGAAGCTGCAATAGAACACCAACCTTCCCTGGATGCCCTAAAAGCATGCGGGTTATACAAATACTGGGCCATACCGGGCATGAGGGCTCAGGTAAGATTCTTAGAATGGCTGGTTGAGAGATGGAACGTTCAAGAGCAATGTTTTTACATAGGAGGGCACCAGCTCGAGATAGAGCCCTCGGATATATACTTTCTCACTGGCTTGCCGAACAGAGGCGAGCAACTCAATCTAGCCGGGACTAGGCCGGGTGGCCAATCCCTTGTTAGTCTCCGGGAAGATTGGTGCACACCTGGGGCACACCATTCGAAAGGCGTGGAAATCAAACACATCTCTCTGCGTGAACTCAAAGTTATTGCTTTCACGGTTACCAGAATTTGTGGCGCGGCCGCTTTGCACATTGCTTCTGGGTCCCAAATGCGGATGGCAATTGACTGTTACCAAGGCACCATTTTCAACTGGTGTGATGCTGTGTCGGCTAATATGAAGAGCCAACTGACTAAGGCAAAGAACGGACGACTGAAAACTTTTGGATATGGGCCTTTAGTCGTGAGCTTTGCCTTAGAGAGAGTTCCGATGCTGATCCCTCAGCAACTCACTGTTGATATCTTGGGTCCTCGGGAGCCAAAGCTGGTACGATGGGTTGCGGTGATGGCCCGGCATCCTGACGAGGGCGCGGCAGTTGTTCGATTTTCTGATAGTTACTTTCACTGGTTGGAGGACCAGGTTTTCTCGATCCAGGACATTTCGTACGCCGGAGTAGATTTTCGACATGATCCGGACATGGTTCTTCCACAGGGAGAACAATGGGATGACAGAGGTACTTTATTTTTCACAAGTTTTCAAATTATGTATTTTTTTGTTTTTATATATATCGTCTCAAAACTGACAGTGAAAAGTTTCAAAATGCAGATGTTGGTCCACAGCGTCCAGCCAACCTCCGGCCTTTTGAGAGGAGACATCCAGCTGCACCGGTACCGGCCCCACAGGACGCGGCTGCAGAAGTACTAGCTGAGTTGGAGCATGATCTAGAGCGTCTGACGGCAGATGTGCCTGAGACTACTATGGATGACATTCCTATCAGGCTTCAGCGCTTCGTAGTCGCAGTCCCTGGACCGTTTAGGAGATTTTTGCGTAAGGTAGCCCGTGCAGTGGTGTCGTATAGGGAGCACCACCAGTGATTGGCTAGTCACTTTGTAGACACATGTGACATTTTTGACTTTTTGTACTCTATCATTTTTGCCGATCATAAGGTGTTTTTCAACCTATGATCGAAGACGATGTATATTTTTTGACACACTCCTATCTATATATATATATCACTATTACCGGCTTATCTTGTTTAACATGTATGATGAAATGTTTTTAAATTTACTTGCATGATTATCGTAAATGTCTCTCTAACATTCGAGAAGCAATTGCATCTGCTAATGTATTTAAAGACCTTGGAATATGCTGATATTCAGTGTAATCAAATTCACGTTCCAAGAGACGCACTCTCAAAAACAACCTTAATAACACAGGATTTCTAATGGCATAAACTCTATTAAGCTGTAATACAACAAGTTCAGAATCTAACCTCACTATCAAATGTCGAATTCCAAATGAAATAGATTCGGATAATAATTCAACCACTGCACTGTATTCTGCAATGTTGTTCGTTGTTTGACCGAGGCTTACCCCATGCATAGAAACTAACTCGTCAGAGGGCGAATAGATAACCCAAGCTGCGGAAGAGATATTTCGTGTACTACGACAAGCACCATCAGCAAATCCAATGTATGTTTGGAGAGGCGTCGACATCTGTAATATCAAGAGTAAAACCAAGATAAGCCAGAATAACGACGAAAAACACACTCACTAAGCTAAGCACACTGACTAACTAACAATCATACTAGCTAGAAAGAAAACCTAACCTAACTAAAAATTCTCCATACCCTCCATTTTAAGCATAATACCTCTTTAGGTAAAGTCCATTTCTGGGTTTACCCAAAGAGTCCCCATCAAAATCTACCAGCTCATAAGCCCCTTTTGCTAGCTTTCGCTTTACAATATAGGGTCCATGCCACATAGGAACAAATTTTCCAGCACCTAGCTTATCATTAGCTTGATCATATAAAAGCACTAGGTCTCCCTCCGAAAAAATTCGAGGGGTCACATTTCTATCATACTGAGCTTTCATTCGCTTCGCGTGAGTCTCGATTGCCAATGCAGCGTCACGTCGAGTCTCATCTAATTTAGCTAAGTACAATAAACGTTTTTCCTCTTCGGAAGTAGCTGGAAGTAATTCGACAGCCATTTGAAGTGATGGGATTTCACATTCAATGGGTAACACTGCTTCCAAGCCGTAAACTAGCTGGAAAGAAGTGAACCCTGTTGAGGTTTTCACTGAGGTTCGGTATGCCCATAGCGCCGAAAATAACATGTTGTGCCAATTCGACCGATGAATACCAATGGTTCGTCGGATCATGATAACTAGAACTTTGTTGATAGACTCAACCAAGCCGTTGGCTTGCGGATAATAAGGAGTAGAGCTGTCATGGCGCAAACCAAGCTGGCTTGTAAGTTCAGTCATCATGGTGTTTCGAAAATGGCTCCCATGGTCAGTAATGATTGCTTGTGGGACACCAAACCTAGTTATTATATGATTGAATATGAAAACTGCAGTTGTTTTGCCGCTTGCGTCGAATGTAGGCATCGCCTCGGCCCATTTAGTGAAATAATCAACCGCGAGGATGATATACGCATGCCCCCCGGCCGAGTGAGGGTTACAAGTAATAAAGTCGATACCCGATTTGGCGAATGGACCAACGGCAATTATAGGGTGGAAAGGAGCAGGCGGTGCGCGCATCTTTCGATCAAACACTTGACAGTTGTGGCACTTCCGGACTGCAATGATACAATCTTTAAACATAGATGGCCAGAAGTAACCAGCGCGCAACACCTTCTGAGCTGTGGCATACCCAGACATATGACCGCCACATGCTCCAGAGTGACAATCATTCAAAACTCTCTCAGCCTCTTCGTGAGTTAGACAACGTCGAAAAACTAAGTCTACCCCCGGCGATAAAGTGTATCTCCAATAATTTTGTATGGCTGGGATTGAAACCGAATTTTTCGACCTTGGAAGCTTCAGGCCGAAAGGTTTGGGTTTGGAGATAGATGATTATATCCCCGTACCACGGATCTATAGTACTGATAAGAAACAAAGATTCGTCCGCAATGGACTCTTCTGCCACAGTCTCTGTGTCAGCACTCGGGAAATCACACATCAATTCCGCGAAAACTAAGGATTTCTTAGACTTGGACTTCTCGAACTCCAAGTCGAACTCTTGCAGGATAACGATCCATTTAGAGTACTTGCCCCCTAGCAATTGTTTTGTCAAAATGTAAATCATAGGGTTGCAATCCGAAATAACTGTAGTTTTACGGAGAAGAACGTAGTGACGAAAACGCTGGACAGCTTGAACGGCTGCCAGGGCCAATTTCTCCACATGCGAATATTTTAACTCAGTGGGATTTAAGGTCCTACTGAGATAATATATCACATGTTCCGCTCCGAATTCATCTTCTTGGACTAACACCATTCCAATGGTGGAATGCGAAGCTGCGAGGTATAAGAAGTAGTCCTGGTTGTAGTTGGGAGGATGCAACAACGGTGCATGGGTCAACGCGTGTTTAAGTGCATCAAAAGATTGTTGGGCAATCTCGTCCCAAAAGAATTGAACGTTCTGTTTCAACAACCTTGTAAAACCTTTAGTGACCTCGGCGTAGTTTGGGATGAATCGGCGTAAAAAGTTCGCTTTCCCTTGCAAACTTTGGAGTTGGCGCAAACTCGAAGGAGGAGACGCGGCGTACTATTTTCTAGATCGAAGATCATTAGATTCGGATCCTGAACGTCAACAGCTCCTATAGCCGACAAAAGCAATTTTCGTTGTGCTGGACATGATTGCAGCACTTCTAACGCCGACATTGCTGAGGGTGAAACAGCTAAGTCCTCAACAATTTTGTAATTTTGGGCCGCTCTCGCATGTGGATTGAAAGCAGACCTTCGAAGTACACCCTTGGAGGGCGGTTTAATTACTAAGTCTGGGTTAGGTTTCTCGATCTGTAGTGGATCGGAACCAGGAGCTGAGGTTGATGGATTAGAATGAGAAGATTCTGCTTCCTTACCATCAACAAGATTCTTACTACCATAATCTTGCGATCGAGTCGCAATCCTCACATGAGACATCATCAAAATGGGTTCTTCACTGGCATTCGAGGAAGAACCTATCATCTTATTCTCCTGCTCCGGAAATGGATTTTTTAACACAGCAGGAGTGGGAGAACCTTTGACTATTTTCACTACCTCGGCCCGATGAGGGCAATCTCTCGTAAAATTATCCTCTTCACAAATAAGACAAGGATATCGAGGTTTGCGCTTTTCGTCATTGGTTTCCGACTTTTCTGTTTTCTCCTTCGGAGCCTTGTCTGCTTTAGCCTTCTTCTTTCCTTTCTTCTTTCCACCGTTTTTTGATTTGGCCGTAGATGACTCTACAGCGTGAATATCGGCGATAAGTTCAGGAGAAGACTCTCCTGTCGGAGAATCAGGCAAAGTGATAATTGGAGTAGTTGAAGCCTTGGAAGACTTCTTCTTGCTCTTTGTATTCACGATACCAATCATACCATCAGTGGCATGAGATCCCGAAGGAGCAGCAGCGATTTGATTCGACTTTGGAAGATCCGGAATCTTCTCGTGTAATGTAACCGACTGAGTGTAAACTAAGTCAAGGTATTGTGCCTGAGCAATGACTTGCTCCTCAGTAACTACTCCGGCCTTAGCTACATCTTCAGTAATCCTTGGTAATAATGATTTAACAAACCATTCAGCTAAGATTTGGTCCGGGATAAAAACTTTCACTAGCCTTCTTCGACGTCTCCACTCATGAATGTGATCAGAAATATACATGGAGGTTGACTGTTTTAGTGAAGTTAATAACTCCGTACCGTTATCGTATCTGACCGGTAACTTGAAGTGAGTTAAGAACGAGGTAGCTAACTGGCTAAAGTTGTAAAAAGAGGCCCGTGGTAACTCAATGTACCACTTGGCCGCGAGACCAATGAGTGTACGCTGGAAAAGACGTAGGCGGATCGAATCATCCGAGATAGAATTTGAAGCACACCAGAGGTGGTAAGTCATCACGTGATTGGACAGATCCTCTCCAGACTTACCTTCGAACTTGGGTATATCGCTGGGCAACTTATTTGGCATTGGCGGCCAGAACGGAAGATATTGAATTGGATCGTTCGTTAGGCGCGTCAAGTCTGGTAAATCCAAAGTTGCGATAAACGGTAACTGCCGGTTAGGATCTCTAAAACTCTGGGTCACAATACCAGCCCCAAGAGGAGGATATCCAGGATAACTAGGAACAGGAGTCGCATTTGGGATATTATATCCTCCTGGAAAACCAGGATTAACCGGACCGTACTGGGGTTGCTGAGGTTGTTGATAAGTGTACCCAGGATACGGTTGATACTGGTAAACCGGTTGTTGGACAGCTTGCCCAGGTTGGTACTGTCCCTGGTACGGAGGTTGAACAAATTGAGGTTGATTAGTGACAACCGTACTTATACCAGGCTGGCCTACAGGCATCTGGACCGTGGTTTGAATCGTAGATCCGGACAACGGTACATATGTCTGAGGAGTGGTTACAGAGACAGTAGAAACCGGAGCCGTCGATACTCCAGAAGTAAGTATGGTAGATGTGGCGGTAGTTGCAGCAGCCGTTTGAGATGGAGTACTAGGTGAAATTGGCGGCTGAGTAACTACCGAAGTTACAGAGGTTTGAACACTTGGTTGGACAGGTTGCGGTTGCTGGGGTGGACCAGAAACTACAGGTTGTCCAACTTGAGGTACCGACTGCATACTTGGCTGCAACATCTGTTGACCCTGTGAAGGATCCCACACTAACATTCCAGGGTATTGACCCATAACAGGTTGAGGATACTGAGATCCATAGCCGGATTGAGGATAGGATTGGTAATTGTAAGGTGTAGTTCCCATACCTTGACCATATGATTGACCTTGAGGTTGGTATCCTTGAGGTTGATACCCTTGGGGTTGATACCCTTGGGGTTGCCATCCTTGAGGTTGCCATCCTTGAGGTTGATATTGATACTGAGGTTGACCTTGGGGTACATATTGAGGCTGGGGTTGACCTTGAGGTATGTATTGCCCCATAGGAGCGTACTGACCTTGAGGTTGCCCCCCAGACACGAATGACGTACCTTGAGGTTGCCCCCCAGGCATTAACGAAGGCTGCCCCCCAGGCGGTAATTGGCCACCTTGAGGTTGGGAAACGGGAACTGAACCTGACATCATGTAAATGTCTCCTACACCCAATGGTACATTACCACTGTTTCCAACTAATAACCCATGATCTACGGGTTGAGGAGATGCTCCCGCAAAGGTACCAGAAAGAGATTGATACCCAGTAGGAACAGAAGGACCGCCATGTAAAAAAGATTCAGGACTTTGTGTAAACACGGACGACTGACCAGACATATTTACAGGAGTATGAATACCTCCAGGTGGAAAAGGAGTACGAGGTGTAGAAAAACCTAGCCCAAAGTTGTCTAGATAATTTGTTAACGAAAGGTACCAAGTAGTACTTCTAGGAGGACTATAAAAGATAGATTCATGCTCCCTTAGATCAAGGGTAATTTGATCTTCAGGATCAGAGACGCCTATTTCTTCCTCTGGAACAAGTTCTTCAATAGCAATCAAACCAACAAGAAGATTTTCGGTGATAATTCTTTCTATTCTCGGTGAATCAGGAACACTAGGAGTCGGAGTAACAGGTTCAGATATTTCTGGTTCTTCGCCTGTATCACTAGCAGACGAAAAACTACCAACAAGCTCAGAAACTGTAATAGCTTCGGGATTATAACCTGTCTCTAAACTTTGGTAATCTGGATGGACCACCAAGGAAGATTCTCCTTCTTCTGGTGAACCTACTCTACTGCCACTAGGAGGAGTTACAAGGACCTTCAAACCTTCTAAATGACTGGACTCGTCTTGAGGAGGTTCACCCCTAAGTCTACGGGATCTTCTCAACAATTCGGCCATAGAAACAACTTCAGGAGACTGGCCCCGCAGTCTACGGGACTGTCTCGGTAATTCCGCCACAGCTAAAACTTTTAACTACTACACACGAAAACAAAATAAAATTTCAAATCAAACCACCTAAAGTCTCTAAAGAACCAAACAAATTTGAATCACACGCCTAAAGAATCTAGGGCATCAAACCAAACACAAACAGTAGTCTTCCGGACCAAAAGCGCTAGTTGGTGATGAAGCCCAACCTCGCTGGATTCAGTACAGAAATGGCGGGTGGAACAGTTACCCCGGCAACCTGCTTAATGAATAGACTGGACCAAGTTCCTCCACTTTAACCGTCTCGAGTGAAGTGAACCCCCCAGAAAATCCAAGTGAGTATAACCGACGTCTGCTCCAGGTACAGTGGGACCTTCCCTCCACCGTCACCTCGGTAGAATCCTAAAGATAATGGCCACTAAGGTTACCAACCGCAACAAATGCACCTGGGGGAACAGTCTAAACTCCGACAGCACGCAAGGGCAGAGTAGCAAGCTCAATCCCCTTACCGGCTCCTTGAAAATAATCCAAGGTTTACCGACAAGTGACCCCTGGCTCCTCGACAATGGTTAATCCGAGGTTTACCGTTTGTAATACGTACTGTCTGGCGTCGTTCCCAACGAGGGGGGAATGATCCCCTCACTGGTTCGGACATGAGCTCGTGCTTCTCCTTTAAGAGGAGCTTTCCCAGAGTACAAGTGAGACAATTGGATTTATTCTATCACAAGATAAACTACTTGTTTGGTTTTGTTGTCTTGGAGAGTTAATTACTCACCTACTCCAAGACACTAGCCTGATCTAAATTGGTGCTTCAGAGCCCTAGTAAATAAAAGTTACTATTTCAATTTTACTTTAAGCGTTACTTTTATGGTTGTTCTTTAAAGTCACAAGGTAGTGGAAGTGAAACCAATGGTGTGTAGACTTGACTCCAACCACTACAAAGATGCACCTAAGATGATTTACGCTACTTTCCTCTTTCAATGAAATTCTTAACTAAGAGAGTTGAGAGAATGCAAATTTTAGAGAAAACAACTTCCTTAGAAAAGACAATCAAAGAAACAATTCTCTTTTTCTTTTCAAGCACACAAACATGACCACTCTTTACTTGCACGAAAAACTCTTTTTCTTTCAAAACTTTCAAAGCTACTTGAAACAAGACTTTTAAAGAAGATGTTTTTGTATTTTTCTTTTAATAAAGCAAATAAATCTAATTTAACAAAAATCAATCTCAACAACTATTAAAATCTACGAAAATTCACTCACAAGCAAACTAAAAGGTAAATTTACTCTAAGCAAACTTAACGAGGCCAAAACCTACAAGGATGTTTCTAGGTTGTTTTACTTGACCAAAATCAAATCAAGGACCAGCTATTGCAGAATCAAGAGCTGATCAAAACAAAACTCAAATCTTTTTGTTCTTTTTGTAAAATGGAATTCAAGACTTAATCAACAAGCACTTTGAAATTTGACCAAAGAGACAACTCAACAGGTTGGTTTCTCACACGGGTAGACTTACGACAGATCCGACTCTTAAGAAGGTTGACCGAACCAGAGAGATCTAAGGCTTGACAACTTCCACCATTAAAGTCACTACAGGATCTACTCAAAAAATCAAACCCTAGGCTTAAATTTCAATGAAATCCACTAAAACACTTAATGCTATGAAAACAAGTTCAGGTGAAGATTCTTGGCAAGGGACTAATGAATCTGGGCAGAAAAAACTAAGAAACAACAAAATCTAAGAGTCAAAAAGCAAAAAATGGAGTTTTCTCAAATTTTAGCAGGGGGACGCAGGCAACCCGTTAGCACAGGTGCGGGCCCGCTCTGTGCACACAGCAAAAGTGCGTCCAGGGATGCACTGTGCAGCACTCAGAGGGTGCGTCCTACTGAAAAACTCAAGAAAATGTAAAATAAAACTAATCCTAAGATAACCCACCCAGAGACAGAATCACAGAGCCAAAACCAGAAAAATAAACCAATTTTCTCAAAGCAAAGTTCATACAAAAGAAAAGACTCTTCTAATCAATGGTGTCCCCAGTGGAGTCGCCAATTTGTCACACGGAATCAGTCAAAAGTGCGGACACAACCGACCTTCCTAGAAGTCTAAGACATTCTAATGACAAACAAAACAAACTGGAGCTATCCTTCTCTAAACATGCATTATGATATGAGAAATCAAGTGTTTCGTTCTTACCTTTGTCCAAACGTTGTTGTAGAAGTCCAAGCTTTGTTGATCTGGATGAGCTCCTCCTTTTCTCCAAAACCTGCAATCACCAACAGTCAAACAATTAAATAGCACCTGATTATAACATAAAACAAAGCATATTCAACATATAGACCAAGGAGTACATGAAATAACCCATTAACAACAAGTTATTGAGAAGAATGGACCAATTTGCATTAAAGGTAATCAAAAGGAACCATTACAACCTGAGCCTTGGTGTTGTGCAAGCTCCTTCCAGGGTCCACAAGAGTCTTCCTCTACTTTGACAAAGCTCACCCACTTCCAAATAGAACAAGTAAAGATGGTAATCTCTCCTCACAAGCTTCTAAATGGGAGTCCTAATTCCTGCAGCATTTACCCTTAGAAAATGTATAGTTTCAACCTCCCCTCCTTCTGGCCCAATGCCTGTATTTATAGTAATCAAGAGGAGGTTAATCAGGTCCACCATCAATGGGATAGTCCCCTCTTTGGATGGGATCACTCTCTTATTGATGGGATAAGTTCCTCTTTGATAGGAGTGCATGAACCATCTGGAGGCGCCCAATACACGTCGAACAACCTTCTAGAATGCTCTAGAAATGACCACAAGTAACTTTTTAAAGATGAAACTTGCGCATTCTAACTTTTACAGGGGGACGCACCTGTCCCTTTACATACAGAGCGTCCTTGGACGCAGCTTTTGTGAACATTGGGAGCGTCCCCGCAGGTAAGTTTGAGAGAACCTGCGTCCCCAGAGATAAATACATTTATACAAGACTTTCTCTCTTTTTGGAGTTTGACATGGAGAGCAGAGGCATAAGACTTGCCTAAGAGGGTAGCATGACTGTTGATTGAGCCATACTAACTGTAAATAGTCATGGTGACATTTTTTAGTGTAACAATACTTCAATTTTGTGGTAGTCCAATCATACTTTGTTCCTGTAGTAGCATATGCAATAACCTTCTTCATGCTTCAATTGTAACAACACTAGTGAAAATTCCATGTAAAAATATATAAATACCACGGATGATGGGACACATATTTCAATCTGAATGGGGGAAAAGACATCCTAGGGGGTGTTCATTTGGTTGTTTATGGCTAAGGAAATTGGCAAAGGAAATGGCTAAGGCATTTGTTGGATACCTATAGTAATAGGTTTCATATTTCATGATTGACTATAGAAAATCCAAATATGCTCTGCTCTGGTATCCCAAAGATCCCATATTTCCTAGAAAGCAAGAGCTGGGTAAAGTGTTTCAAGTATTGAGGACCTTATTTCAAATTTTGTGGATGATTCAACAGTCTAAACTGGATCATGCCATGTTTCAATTTTGAGTTGTAGAATAGAGAAAGAGGTCTGTCCAAACAGCCTAATCTTGGCAGACAAATAGTTTAGGTAGAGAAGCAAAGGTTCCCAACAGTTTAATCTGGGACCTTGGAAGAGATAAGGGTAGAAATAGATAGAGAAAAGAATAAGGAAAAAAGCCAAAGAAAAGAAAAGGCAAAAAGGGTTTGCAAGTTCAAGTGCACCCTCCAAGGAGAAACAAAAAATGCTAGGTAAGCAGCTGGGTAGGTAGTTGGGGTCGCAGAAAGTGAGTCCTATCATTGCAGAAATGGTGATGATGGGCAGCAAAGTAAAAGACTACAGCAGGAGCATGACTAACTTCCCTCTTCCCCTTTATTCCATTACTAACACTCCCTTTCTTTCAGCTGAGATTTATGGAGAGAGATCATGGTTTTATGGTGGTTCTAGTTCATTCAGAATCCACATTTCTTGTCTAAGATCTTTTCATTTTGATCTACTCTCAAAACCAAGTCAATTTCAGATAAACTCAGTAAAATCCCTTTCATTTGCCCCCTTCATTCACATTAACCTCTAATTTTACTATATAACCTCCCCTATCTTACCCCCACCCCTAATAATACTAACACTAAGGTGTATAAAACCCCAAATCTTATGTATATTCCCTCCCCTAGGCATAATAGCCGTGTATTTTTCAAAAGGGACCAAAATGGCATCTGGCCACTTTGGTGAACCTATTCCACCCTGTTCCCCCTTTGCTGCAAGTTAATTTACCCTCAAATCACCTCTGCATTGATAAAACCCCCTCTCCAAACCCCTTTTGCCTATAAAAACCTTTGCAAAGGTTAATACCCGCCTCTGGCACGTTCCCCAATCCTACCACATTATTGGTTAAGCGAAAACATTTGAAAAACCCATAAAAACCCACAAACTTTAATCTTTTCCGCCCGCAGTATGAAGCGCGCATCTTTCTCCTCCGCCAGCCGTCGGATCAAGCCCATCAGATCCGACGGTCCACATTAATATCGGAGCGCATCCTATGGCGGCACTTTAACCTCCGAGAAAGTGATGTTGCGCCTTGTGACGCCTCCTCCACGCGTCAATCGATTAACCATCTCGGAGCCGAGTCTGACAGCTTCTGCGCCGTACCTAAACCGCCCCGAGAAACCGCGGCGGTTAAGGCCTTAACCGTGACCGCTGCGGTTTGACTGCCACCTACCCGTCGCTGACTCGCCGCCACGTCCTTATCTGCTCGTACCTGCCTTTGTTATTGGTCCACCTCACTGCTGACTGGGTTGCCACCTCACCGCCCCTTTGACCAGTCACCCACTGCCACGTCGCCCGATGACGTCAGCAGAAAAAAAGCGCCAAATTGGTAAAATAACCCATATTTACCAATTTTCCCGTGTTTTTTACCACTTTCACTGTTATTACTGTTGGACGCTCTGCATGACCGTTTGCACTCTAATTTTCGCCAACCAGTCTATTAGCCCGGGCGACCTCCTCAAGCAGCAACTGTGCACCTTTGCTTCAACCTCTGCTCATCGAATTACAGGTATTTAGACCGTTTCGCCCTCCATACGACCTTCATTAAGCTTGAAATTGCTCAGAGGGATAGTAGAACCATAAAAACGATATTTACACCGTTCATTTCCATTTGTCCATCCACCATTGTCATTGTGAGGGCCAAGAAGTACCTGCAGAGCTTTAGAAACCTGCAATTCACATAAAACCACTGTAATTCTGCGTTTTCCCGGCAGAGTTCCTAATAGATATAATTCACCCGATTGGAGAGTTCAGTTAGACCACAGAGAAGTTCTGTCACTAGACTCCAGTAGTATTTCAATTGCTATTGAGAGAATTCCCCTTGGATGCTCAAAACATCAACTGTTTCCACAGAGAACTGCCTCCAGACTGTGTTTTTACCATTCCACCTGTCCACCTGCAATTCTTGCAACTTGAAGAGCTATGGAGACCCCTATTGCACTGAATATTAAGCCCATCAATGCTCCTCACCAGGAATTAGCATGGAAAGCCCTGGGAGACATGGACTACCAAATGCTGGATTGGTTCCCCATGGGAACCAAGTACAATATTCAAATGTTGAATGAATTAAGAGCCCAGCACCTCAGTGGGGCAGATATCTTGGGGATTTGGGAGTCAAATTTGCCCATATACAACCTTCCCCAAGTCAATCCTATGCGAGAGCTCATTTATAGCTGCCAGGAATGCTATGACCCCAGCCAAAGAGCAGTCATGAGCCCCACAGGCCTAGTCCTGTTCCAGATCACCCCAGAGAGCATAAACCAGATGCTGCGCTTCAAAACAGCCAAGAAATTGACCCCTCTATCCATGCAGAATCTGATTAACAGAGGGATCAAGCTGTCCAGTGACCAGATTGTCAAAATCAACCAACTGTTTGTCACACCAGGCTCTGAAACAGTCAGAACCCCTCCTATTGGGTACCAATATCTAAATGAGTTGGGCAGAATGTTGGTGGATCTAATTGGCTATGTCCTAGGATTCAGGGGGTTGGAAGATGTAGATGACAGCATAATGGCAATGCTGTCTATATTTGCCCCTGGTAAGCCTCCAGCTGTGCAGTATGATTATGCAACTTACATAGCAGAGAAAATCCATGAGCAGTTCATGAATTTGAAAAGGGAGAGACTGTTCAGGTACACCTCCTATATATATCATTTATTCCTTTTCAACCAGCCAGCTACCTTCTCTGTTCCTTTAAGGCCACTCAATGCCCAAGGAAGCCCAAGATCAGTTGTTTTCTGGACCTCTGTTTTTCATTCTACCTCAGTATCACCCTATACATACTGTGAGTTTATTGATTTATTTGTTCATCCAGCCCTAACAGCGCTGCAAGGTACTCCTCCTCCCAGATTAACCGATGATATGAAGAGGATTCTACATTTGAACAAATCTTACAATATTGGCAACTGGTACTTCTACCAGAACCACACAGTCATTAGGATATATGGCTGTGAATTGAACCCATTTAGGTTGCCGAGGTATGTACCCATGAGGCTTTTTGCCTTAGAATATTTCAGGCAGTTTGGGAACTCAGATTACCTTCACTTTCAGAGTAGAAACAAGAAGTCACAATTGAAGGTAAGAAACCAGCTAGGTTCCTTCCTATATAACAGGAAAGAGGAAGGGTGGAAAGAGGCAGACAGCATCCTGGAAGGCCTCAGATTGCAGACCAGTTTTGAATGGATTCCCTATGACCCCAATCATTCTATCTCCCTCAGGAGAATTAGATACAAATTGGGCAACTATGCACATAAAAGACAACCTGAAATTGAACAGTATGCCAATGCACTAGATTGGGAAGAGGGTACACTAGTAGAACAAGTCACTAAGGAAGAATTACTTGAGAAAGAAGCTAGGAATGTGCAAAAAGAAGCTGACTTGGAAACTTGTGGACAGGTGCCCCTCTCCTACAGAAAGCAAATTGGAACAGCTGCTAAATCTTCAGCAGCACAACAGCAAACTACTGAGAAGACATCCCAGGCAGCAAGCAAAGACAAAGGAAAACAGGTGGAACAACCACCTATATTGACAGAAGAACAAGTTGACACCTTGCTACAGCAGCAAGAAGAAATGGAACAGCAAGAACTGGGGCAGCAACAAGAAGAAGCACAGTCCAGTGAACAGCAGCCCTCGCAGCAGAAAAAGGGGACAGATCTACCTAGTCACACTGAGCAGCAGCCCCAAACAGAGGTGCCTCCCAGGACAGACACCAATGTAGACACCTCAGTCCTCCAAACACCACAGAAGGAGGACTTGACCAGGAAAAGGGAGAGAGAGACCCCCCACACCTCATCCTTCATCAGAGGAGAGAAGAGACAAAGACTGAATGACTCCCAAGAGGAGGACATAGCAGTAAGGCAAGCCATGGGCATGGGCCCACCCAGTGGAGAACTTTCGGCCAGCTCATCTCAGCGTGGACATGACATGACTATGGGAGGAGAGGTCAGCTCCTCCGGTCAACATAGAGAAGGGCAGTCAAGTATAAAGCAGCAATTCATTGACATCAAAAGGAGGAGTGATCCCATAAAAGTGCAGCTGTATAATCACTTGTTAAACCTAGCTCCTAGCAACCAGCAGAGACTCATGTCTGCTTTCGATGTGAGCGAAGGCAAAATGATAATGAGCCACTTCATGCCCACAACTTTGCATCCTCAGTCCACCTCGGACTATCTAAGAACCAACATGGAGGTTCTTGCCAAAGACATACACCCTATGGACAAGATTGAATTACATAAACAAACTGGTGAAATGGTGTATGCCTCCCTGGCAGATGAGACATTGGAGAACTACAAACTAAAGAGCAGCCTGGATAACACAGCTTCTCAGCTGGAATTAGAAAGAGCATCATCACAAGCCAAGGACAATAGGATCAAGTCCTTGGAAGAGGTAATTATAGATATAGGGCATGATCCTAAAGATGTCAAAGGAATCCAAGAACTCCTGAAGATAAGGGATGCAGACATGGCGGCCCTAAGAAAGAAAATCAAACTCCCGGCCACCATCCATCCACAAACAGATGAAGTTGCCCAGCAAAGGCAAGAAAAGGATACTACAGACCTGCTGGTATCCCTATACAAAGAGCTGGTTAGGACTCAAGACCAGCTAGGACAAACTGAAGCTGCAAAGGCAGCACTACAAGAAGCACTGAAGCAAAGAGAAGAGGGCCAACCCTCCCAGCCTCCTCCTGTGATAATAAATCTTGAGGAAGTCCCTCCAAAGACTACTCCTCCTCCTCAGCAAACAGAAGCTACAGCACCAACTACAGCGCCATCCACAGCAACAACAACTACAACATCGGAACAGGCTACTAGTTTAGACATGCAAAAGCTGCAAGCTGAGATCCAAGCCATGGAATCTCAAATGAAAGAGCTGGATGAACTTAAGAAAACCTTGGCTAAGGTAAATGAAAAGTTTGACAAGAGCAAACAGAATGAGGCAGCCAAGGAGAGAGAGGTAAGAGCTCTTAAGAGGAGAATTGCTGAACTAGAGAAAGAGCTTGCACTAGAAAAAGTGACAGCTGAAATGAAAGCAGTGCTATGGAGCAACATTGGGCGGTCCATTGCCAACCAGTGGCAATATATTGAGACCATGGATGAGCAAATGGTGCTCATCACTAAAGCAAACAGAGAAATACAGAGAGCCAGGGCAAGCCTTGGACACATGCCAGAAGCTGCTACTAGGATGATCAATATTCTGAACTATAAGACTAGCTCTCAATTAGCTGTCATGGGAATCACCAACAGGACAGAAACAATTGCTGTAGCCAAAAGAGTCATAACATTGAGGAACTTGGTTGGAACACTGGAGAGGAGGACACAGGATATGCAGACTGAAATCAACAGATTCCTGGAAAAATTCGTGGCACTACAGAACAGAGGCCTCCCCAGCATTTTAAGCAGTGTAGGAAGACTGCTCACCCTAGACAATTACAATAAGAGAATTGATGCCCATGCAGTAGCAGAGATTGCAAAACCGCCCAGCACTTCAGCAGACGCAGGGCCAGCCACCGGGCAGACTATGTATGACAGGGTGGAGAACCTATTTTTCCTCATGAATGAAGTTGAGCATCTGTTTGATACACCACCTAACTTCTTCAAATTCACAGAAGCAGATGAAACTCTAGGGGCAATCTTAGCACACCAACTGCCCACACAGGATGTCTGGAGAAATTTGACACAGACAATTTTGTCAGGCCAGAATCAGTAGCGCTAATTCTCCAGGCAAATGAGCATACATGCGCAGGCACAATTTTGAAGAAAGATATCTACAGGGAAGAGGCAGAGGCTGAGCCAACTCAGCAGGACCATTGACTCACCACAAGCAGCAGTCACAATCACAGGTGACAAGTCCAGGATACAGCGTACAAGCCTTAAAGACAGGTCTTCCAGCATTTATTCAGAATATCTCGACCGACTTAGCTGTTTCCAAAGGCTAAAATATCTTCTGACAGAGCATTAAAATGCCTGTACTCTGTAATCAATGCTGTATTAAATTTTGGTCATAATATCTTAAGTAGTTGGTAAGAATGTAAAATCTGAGATAACTCAGAACTCAGATATTTTGTAAATCACCGCAAGTATATATTCACCCTTCACAGCAGTTGAAAGGGGTTGTTGTAATTTTCTTTTGAGAACTCTCTCTTACTGTAATATTTTCAGAGAAGTAATACAAAGGAAGAATGGAATTTCCAAGGCTTGGTGTACTTTGAAGTATTGTGGTGAAAGATGAATGTTACAGGATTCCAGGGTGTTGCATAAAACAATAAGTATTCTCAAATCTCTTTGTTATATGTTTTCGAGTCTTTTGTTCTCTTTTGTTGTTTAAATGTTTTACACTTGATAGCAAGGTGAAAGGATAGTTCCAGGACTTAACCCATGTTTACCCTGGACTCAAACTGAGCTATTATACATGTTTTCCTCAGATACAGTGACAGAATTGTAATTCTTAATTGCTGCATTTCAAAACTGTGTCTTTTACTGTGATAGGCATTCTCAGGGATTCAATTTTGCCCCTGAGACCTCTGTCTTTTCCTCTTAAACCTGTCTGTTGGGAATATATAAACAATAAGTGAAAATTCTTAAATGCTTTCACTGTTTGTGTTACCTGTTTCCAGTCATTTAATCAAAAATCTGTTCTATTAAGCACTCAAATGGCCTTGTAAGTTCCATCTTTCATCTCAAAGTTTCAAACACATATAGCCACAGACTCCATTGCCCAATGGTATTCAACCTCTCTGAAAACTACATCACTGGAATCTAAAAGGAGTTTCATCAACCAAAACATAAACAAAACCTGTGCATAATAGCTAGCCTAAAACCCTATCATAAACAGTTACAAATCATAAAGAGAGAGCCCTCTCTGATCACAGTTTGGCTAGAAACAGTGATCTAAAGATTGGTTAGTGGTTACCCCGGCCGTATTCCCTTGGGAGTCATAGGGAACAACCTGGGTGTTAACATAAATGGCGACTCCACTGGGGACTTAACATTTTGCAATTACTAACTATCTTCCAAAGCTACCATCAAGCCTGAAACTAGCCAAGAGGCCTTAGGACTGTTTCTCTAATACAGGAACAGCTTTAGGGAAGAGTTAGCTAGGGAAACTTCATCTTAGCTTTGAGACCTATATAGTCATTCCAGAATGCTTGTTCAGTCCTTGTACATATAAAACTTCTGTATAAAGTTCTAAAAGAATACTTAGAAGCTGGCTCCCAAAAGAAACCCAAGGCACACTAGGGCAAACCCTGACCCTAATCAACCCATCATTGTCGATAACCCAAATATCATACCAAAGAACATAAGGAGACAGCAAAAGCAGGACAAGCCTGCTGATTCAAATATAAGTTCGGACCAACCTATCCTCATTCCAACTCCTTGTAAAGTCCTTTTCCGTTCCACACCTAATTCCCCTAGTTCATCATCAACACCTCAAAGCCCTCCTCTCCCATCTTCACCATCTGCACATACTCTTTCAACCAGTTTCCCGCTTGTTACCCCTGTTATACCTGTAATCCCTGTTGTCCCATTTGTTCCTATTAACCCTATAAACCCCATAAATATGGCTAACAGATATGCACCTCTGCAGATACCAGCCAATGCTCCAGCTCTACCCCAAGACTACCAAACTAGACTCTCATTTTTTGACTCCCATGGCCCTTTGACAGCCATCCAGCATGCTAAAAAGATGCAAGACCACTTTGAGACCTATGAAATAGATGATGACAGTGTCAGGATGAGAATCTTTGTTCAAAGCTTAACTGGGGATGTCAGAACTTGGTTTAGATCCTTAAATGCAAATTCCATTGCAACCCCTGAAGTTCTATACCAGGAATTTACCAACAGATGGGAGAAAAAGAGAGATCCGCACCATATACTTGGTGAATATAACACTATTAAAAGAGGTCCCCAAGAAACGGTTTTGGAGTATTGTGCTAGGTTTAACAACATATACAATGCTATCCCCCAGAACTTAAGGCCCCCTCCTGATTTGGCCCTTTATAACTTCCCTGATGGTTTTGATTCTGATATGGCCTATCAGTTGAGAGAAAGAGACCCTCCAACCCTTGCAGAAGCCCAAAGGGTTGCAGTCACTGTAGAGGCCAACCTAATTGCCAAAAGAAACAGGGCAAAGCTGGAAAAGAAGACTGGTTTCAAAGAAGAACCCTCGGGTTTTGATCAAAAGTTAGATGCAATTCTAAATAGCATGAAGAGATTGGGAGAGAGAGTGGAATCAGTAGAAAGGAAATCATCATGGGAGGCACCACAAAACAACCCTCCTAGAAACCCAAATTTTAGGAGAGTCCAGAACCCCAATATAGGAAAAACAAGTGCAGACCAAGATATCAGACCCCCTTTTCAAGAAAACTATGCAGAAACTTCCTCAGCAAATCAGCTCAATGAGGATCTTGAAATCAACCTAATAGGTCTGGATGGCAAAAGTCATGTATTCTTAACTCAGGAAGACCATGAGGAGGATGAAAGCAAAACATTCCAAACTCAATCAGGAGAATCCTTTGACTTTAAACAAGGATATGATACTGCTGTCTATGAAGTCCATAAGCAATACAAACTAAGGAGTAGGACTGTGAACGTGAATCAGCCCGAAAAGATAAAGGAGAAACAACAATCTAAAGAAACCTTAGTCACTGAACCTAATGACAAAACAAACTTGCCTACAAAGGAAGTAGTGGTTGAGGAGGTCACTGAACTACTGTCCCCACCACAACAGCCCATGGCAGCCTCGTCCTCTCACCCTAACCCAAACATTAACCCTCAAGACATCAATATAAGGGGCAGGTTCCAAAATCAGGATGAAATCCACCAAGAAGATCTAATGAACAGAGAAAGAACTGCTACCCGTGACTCCAAAATCCAAATTGATAAACCCTTTGACCTAGGAACAGAGATTGGCAAGTTAAAAATAGCAATTCCCCTTTCAGAGCTAGCCAAGCATGACATATATAAGCAACAGATCAAAAAATCCCTTCAGCTCACCAACAGCAAAGATGATGTAAATGTGCTAGATGACACTCCAGAATTACTGTTTGGCCCAGAGGTAGATGGAAAAACAGTAGTCACAGGGGTTTTACCTTTTTATGTCAGCTTGCATGTTCATGATAAAATACTGCATAATGCAATGTTTGACTCAGGTGCATCTCACAACCTTATGCCAAAAGCAGTCATGGAAAGATTAAACTTAGACATCACAAGACCATACAAAGACCTGTTTTCTTTTGATTCTAGTCAAGTCAAATGCTTGGGCCTAATTAAGGATTTATGTGTGTCCTTGGTTCAATTTCCCAACAAAACCATTTTAATGGATGTTGTTGTTGCTGATATCCCACCCAAATATGGGATGCTCTTATCAAGATCATGGGGAGCGAAACTCCAAGGCTCCCTGCAATTAGACATGTCATATGCAACCATCTCTGTCTTTGGACAACCAAAGAGACTTTATAGGGAAACACTCATGAAATATATGGTCAGCAGTGAAGAGAAACCCCAAAATTTCCCAATATACGCTGTTCATTCGGACATAGACTCCTTTATCCTCTTTAATGACAGTGCAGGCCTCTCAAGCAGTGATATTAAGACGGTGACACTTATACAAGAACAAAACCTTGATCAAACAAGTAGCACCTGTCAAACATCAATCAGTTCAACAAGACACTTTAGCTCTCCTCTAGTGGTCAAAGATGGTCAAGCAAATGATGAAGTTATCCTAGAAAACAAATGGGAGAACAAACCCCAACTCATGCTCACACTACCATCCCATGAACAGAATTTGAAATCTCCTGACCAGCAAGGCATCTGGTGGGTCCTAGAATTTGATGGCTCAGTTAACAAGTTAGGGGCAGGAGCTGGAGTATGGATACATAACAAAGAGAAAGGCTATGCAGAAGGCCGGGCTTATAGATTGAACTTTAAATGCACTAACAACATGGCAGAATATGAAGCTCTGCTACTAGGCCTCAAGATTGCAAAATCATTACAAGCACATAGCCTCTCAATCAGGGGGGACTCTGATCTAGTAATTCAACAAGTAAAAGGGAATTTTGTCACCAATGACAAAAGGCTGAGGTCCTACAGATCTGCTGTAATTGAAATATTAGAGACCTTTCCTGAGTTTGTTATCACAAAAATTTCTAGGGGCCACAATCTCCATGCACATAGCTTGGCAACATTTGCCAGCACCTTCAAATTTCCACTACAACCCAACAATTGTTTCACAGCAGAGGTCAAATATAGGCCTTCTATTCCAAACAATGTCAAAGAGTGGCAAGTATTTGAGAATGACATGCAAATAAACAACTTTTTAACCTTGCAACAAGAGTTTACAGGATTAAATATTGACCTTGAGACAGCAAGTCAATCTCAAATAGTTGATGGAGCAAGTCAATCACAATTACAGTTTCAACAGTCTGACCACCCAATGTCACCTAGAACAGCCAAACAATTACTCAGTCCAACCATTTTCAACAAAGAAAACATTCAGCAAATTCACCAAATTGACTGTGAAGAGCTGAGCAACGCTGAAGATGAAATCATACAACTCAAAGACAATCTTCTTCCAGCAGGCCTTACCCCACTAGAGGATATTTTTGACTCAAATGATGTCCCCAGGAAACCAAAGATGCAGCCATTAGATGCAACAATTGAGGAATGTAACATTGGTACCACTGACAAGCCTAAAATAATAAAGCTATCTGCTGCTTTGCCCCCTGACCAAAAACCCAAATATATTGATCTCTTTAAAGAGTTCCAAGATGTCTTTGCCTGGGGTTATGAGGACTTGAAGTCTTATGATACCTCTGTTATCCAGCACACCATTCCCCTCAAGCCTAATCAAAAACCATTCAAACAGAAATTGAGAAGAATCAATCCTGTGCTCCTTCCTTCCATTGAAAAGGAATTACAAAAAATGTTCAAAGCTGGTATCATAGCACCAATCAGGTTTTCTGAGTGGATTTCAAATTTGGTCCCTACAAGAAAGAAAACTGGTGAGATTAGACTTTGTGTAGACTTAAGGAATTTGAACCTAGTGTCACTCAAAGATAACTACCCCTTACCCAAAATGGATCACATCCTTCAGAGGGTAGTAGGGGCCTCAAGAATATCATTGTTGGATGGTTTCTCAGGTTTCAATCAAATCCTGGTACACCCTGATGATCAAGACAAGACTGCATTTACTACCCCATGGGGCACTTTCAAGTATGTAAAAATGCCCTTTGGATTGAAAAATGCAGGGGCAACATTTCAGAGAGCAATGGACATTGCTTTTGCAAAAGAGATTCATGACTTCTTGGTCATTTACTTAGATGATCTTACACCCTTTTCAAAATCTGACCAAGAACACTTGAAACATTTAAGACAAATCTTCATAACATGCAGGAAATATGGTATTTCCTTAAACCCCAAGAAGTCATTATTTGGTTTGGAAGAAGGGAAACTTTTAGGACACATCATTTCGAAAGATGGCATAAGAATTGATCCAGATAGGATACAAGCTATCCTACAAATGCCTCACCCAAGGAATGTCAAGGAGCTGCAAGGATTCTTAGGAAAAATCAACTTTTTGAGAAGGTTTATCCCAAATTTAGCAGAGTTAATCAGATTACTAAACAACATGCTAAAAAAGGATTCAAAGGTCAAGTGGACCGTTGAAGCAAAGCAAGCCTTTGAAAGTATAAAATTGGCCTTGACTCAAACCCCAGTGTTAACTAACCCTCAGTTTGACAGAGACTTTATTATTTTTTCTTTTGCCTCCCAGCATACTATTGCTGCTGTATTATTACAGAAAGATGACCAAGGGAATGAAAAGCCCATTGCTTTTTTCAGCAGAGCTCTTAGAGATGCTCCTCTAAAGTACCAAATAATGGAAAAACAAGCCTATGCCTTAATCAAAGCTATCAAAGACTTTAGGATTTACATCCTTTACTCCCATGTTGTGGCTTATGTACCAAGTCCTATTGTCAAAGACATTCTCACACAAGAAAACTTAGAGGGTAGAAGAGGAAAATGGATTGCAAACATACTTGAATTTGACATTGAAATAAAGCCTACAAAGCTGATAAAAGGGCAAGGTTTGGCCAAGTTAATGACAGAAGCAAATTTCCAAGCCTTAGATATCAACCAACTGGACAGTGAAACAGAGCTGGCGACTCCAAAGATCAATGTAGCCTTTGAACAATCTCCTTGGTATTCTGATGTCTGTTATGTATTACAAAACCTGTGTGCTCCCCCAGGACTGTCCAGAACTAAGTCTAGGTTCCTAAAAATGAAAACATCTAAATTTTGTGTGATAGATGAGAATCTACTCTGGAAAAACCATGAAGGTATTTTGCTGCACTGTCTTCTTGAGAGTGAAACTGACAATATCATGCAAGAATTCCATGCTGGAGACTGTGGTGGACATTTGTACTGGAAGTCCACTGTAGACAAGATATTAAGGGCTGGTTATTACTGGCCCACTATGTTCTCTGATGTGAAGAAATTCACAACATCATGCCACAAGTGCCAACTGTTTGAAGGCAAAAGACAGTTGCTGCCACTTCCTTTGAGGCCCATTGCAACAGAGAGACCTTTTCAACAATGGGGCTTGGATTTCATTGGAGAAATTCATCCCTCATCTTCAGGACAACACAGATGGATCTTGACAGCAACAGACTACTTCACCAAGTGGATTGAAGCTGTCCCATGCAGACAAGCAAATGATTCAGTAATCATTCAATTTTTGGAAAACAATATACTGGCTAGATTTGGCTGCCCAGACAAGATAATAACAGACAATGCTGCTGCCTTCAGATCCAAGAAAATGGTGAACTTTTGCCATAAATTTCACATTACTTTGGGCCATTCTACAGCTTACTATCCTCAAGGAAATGGCCTTGCTGAATCCTCAAACAAAAGCCTGATAAACATCATAAAGAAAGTGCTGGAAGAGAACAAAAAGAACTGGCATAAGAAACTAGTAAATGCTTTATGGGCAGACAGATTAACCACTAAAAGATCAATTGGGACCAGCCCATATGAGTTAGTCTATGGATTAGAGGCCAGATTTCCTTCATCACTAGGAGTGCCGGTTATGAAACTTCTACAAGAAAGCCAAGCAGAGCCAAATGACATGCAAAGAAGGATTAACCAGATAATCTGTTTACAGCAGACCAGAGAACAAGTTTTCAGCAGAGTGCAGATACTACAAGAGAAACTGAAAAAGGCCTTTGATAGAAGAACTAAAGCAGAAGATTTCAATGTAGGGGACAAAGTTTTAAAGTGGGATGCAAGAAGAGAAGAGAAAGGAAAACATGGGAAGTTTGATTCTTTATGGAAAGGACCATTTTCTGTCCAAGCAGTACAAGGTAATAACACCTACTTCCTAAAAAGTTTGACTGTAACTGAACTGGATGAAGGTCCTGTCAATGGCAGGATGCTGAAGCACTATTTTGACTGTTCACTATGATAGAAATTCAGAGGTTCATTGTATATATGCAGCCTTACATATTATCTTCTATTTTAGAATGTAAAAAAAGGTTTTCCCAAATGCTGCACCTAGCAGCAACAGGCAGATAGAATCAGAGGTTCTCCAAGAAAAGGCACACAATTTTGACAGATTATATGCAGCAAATTTCAAAGATTAAGATAGGCAGTCAAGGAATAAGGCAATCTGACCTGCTGTTCTTGGTCTTTCAAAAGAAAAACCATCCCCATGTGGAGCCACTGTTGGATACCTATAGTAATAGGTTTCATATTTCATGATTGACTATAGAAAATCCAAATATGCTCTGCTCTGGTATCCCAAAGATCCCATATTTCCTAGAAAGCAAGAGCTGGGTAAAGTGTTTCAAGTATTGAGGACCTTATTTCAAATTTTGTGGATGATTCAACAGTCTAAACTGGATCATGCCATGTTTCAATTTTGAGTTGTAGAATAGAGAAAGAGGTCTGTCCAAACAGCCTAATCTTGGCAGACAAATAGTTTAGGTAGAGAAGCAAAGGTTCCCAACAGTTTAATCTGGGACCTTGGAAGAGATAAGGGTAGAAATAGATAGAGAAAAGAAAAGGAAAAAAGCCAAAGAAAAGAAAAGGCAAAAAGGGTTGCAAGTCCAAGTGCCCCTCCAAGAAGAAACAAAAAATGCTAGGTAAGCAGCTGGGTAGGTAGTTGGGGTCGCAGAAAGTGAGTCCTATCATTGCAGAAATGGTGATGATGGGCAGCAAAGTAAAAGACTACAGCAGGAGCATGACTAACTTCCCTCTTCCCCTTTATTCCATTACTAACACTCCCTTTCTTTCAGCTGAGATTTATGGAGAGAGATCATGGTTTTATGGTGGTTCTAGTTCATTCAGAATCCACATTTCTTGTCTAAGATCTTTTCATTTTGATCTACTCTCAAAACCAAGTCAATTTCAGATAAACTCAGTAAAATCCCTTTCATTTGCCCCCTTCATTCATATTAACCTCTAATTTTACTATATAACCTCCCCTATCTTACCCCCACCCCTAATAATACTAACACTAAGGTGTATAAAACCCCAAATCTTATGTATATTCCCTCCCCTAGGCATAATAGCCGTGTATTTTTCAAAAGGGACCAAAATGGCATCTGGCCACTTTGGTGAACCTATTCCACCCTGTTCCCCCTTTGCTGCAAGTTAATTTACCCTCAAATCACCTCTGCATTGATAAAACCCCCTCTCCAAACCCCTTTTGCCTATAAAAACCTTTGCAAAGGTTAATACCCGCCTCTGGCACGTTCCCCAATCCTACCACATTATTGGTTAAGCGAAAACATTTGAAAAACCCATAAAAACCCACAAACTTTAATCTTTTCCGCCCGCAGTATGAAGCGCGCATCTTTCTCCTCCGCCAGCCGTCGGATCAAGCCCATCAGATCCGACGGTCCACATTAATATCGGAGCGCATCCTATGGCGGCACTTTAACCTCCGAGAAAGTGACGTTGCGCCTTGTCACGCCTCCTCCACGCGTCAATCGATTAACCATCTCGGAGCCGAGTCTGACAGCTTCTGCGCCGTACCTAAACCGCCCCGAGAAACCGCGGCGGTTAAGGCCTTAACCGTGACCGCTGCGGTTTGACTGCCACCTACCCGTCGCTGACTCGCCGCCACATCCTTATCTGCTCGTACCTGCCTTTGTTATTGGTCCACCTCACTGCTGACTGGGTTGCCACCTCACCGCCCCTTTGACCAGTCACCCACTGCCACGTCGCCCGATGACGTCAGCAGAAAAAAAGCGCCAAATTGGTAAAATAACCCATATTTACCAATTTTCCCGTGTTTTTTACCACTTTCACTGTTATTACTGTTGGACGCTCTGCATGACCGTTTGCACTCTAATTTTCGCCAACCAGTCTATTAGCCCGGGCGACCTCCTCAAGCAGCAACTGTGCACCTTTGCTTCAACCTCTGCTCATCGAATTACAGGTATTTAGACCGTTTCGCCCTCCATACGACCTTCATTAAGCTTGAAATTGCTCAGAGGGATAGTAGAACCATAAAAACGATATTTACACCGTTCATTTCCATTTGTCCATCCACCATTGTCATTGTGAGGGCCAAGAAGTACCTGCAGAGCTTTAGAAACCTGCAATTCACATAAAACCACTGTAATTCTGCGTTTTCCCGGCAGTGTTCCTAATAGATATAATTCACCCGATTGGAGAGTTCAGTTAGACCACAGAGAAGTTCTGTCACTAGACTCCAGTAGTATTTCAATTGCTATTGAGAGAATTCCCCTTGGATACTCAAAACATCAACTGTTTCCACAGAGAACTGCCTCCAGACTGTGTTTTTACCATTCCACCTGTCCACCTACAATTCTTGCAACTTGAAGAGCTATGGAGACCCCTATTGCACTGAATATTAAGCCCATCAATGCTCCTCACCAGGAATTAGCATGGAAAGCCCTGGGAGACATGGACTACCAAATGCTGGATTGGTTCCCCATGGGAACCAAGTACAATATTCAAATGTTGAATGAATTAAGAGCCCAGCACCTCAGTGGGGCAGATATCTTGGGGATTTGGGAGTCAAATTTGCCCATATACAACCTTCCCCAAGTCAATCCTATGCCAGAGCTCATTTATAGCTGCCAGGAATGCTATGACCCCAGCCAAAGAGCAGTCATGAGCCCCACAGGCCTAGTCCTGTTCCAGATCACCCCAGAGAGCATAAACCAGATGCTGCGCTTCAAAACAGCCAAGAAATTGACCCCTCTATCCATGCAGAATCTGATTAACAGAGGGATCAAGCTGTCCAGTGACCAGATTGTCAAAATCAACCAACTGTTTGTCACACCAGGCTCTGAAACAGTCAGAACCCCTCCTATTGGGTACCAATATCTAAATGAGTTGGGCAGAATGTTGGTGGATCTAATTGGCTATGTCCTAGGATTCAGGGGGTTGGAAGATGTAGATGACAGCATAATGGCAATGCTGTCTATATTTGCCCCTGGTAAGCCTCCAGCTGTGCAGTATGATTATGCAACTTACATAGCAGAGAAAATCCATGAGCAGTTCATGAATTTGAAAAGGGAGAGACTGTTCAGGTACACCTCCTATATATATCATTTATTCCTTTTCAACCAGCCAGCTACCTTCTCTGTTCCTTTGAGGCCACTCAATGCCCAAGGAAGCCCAAGATCAGTTGTTTTCTGGACCTCTGTTTTTCATTCTACCTCAGTATCACCCTATACATACTGTGAGTTTATTGATTTATTTGTTCATCCAGCCCTAACAGCGCTGCAAGGTACTCCAACTCCCAGATTAACCGATGATATGAAGAGGATTCTACATTTGAACAAACCTTACAATATTGGCAACTGGTACTTCTACCAGAACCACACAGTCATTAGGATATATGGCTGTGAATTGAACCCATTTAGGTTGCCGAGGTATGTACCCATGAGGCTTTTTGCCTTAGAATATTTCAGGCAGTTTGGGAACTCAGATTACCTTCACTTTCAGAGTAGAAACAAGAAGTCACAATTGAAGGTAAGAAACCAGCTAGGTTCCTTCCTATATAACAGGAAAGAGGAAGGGTGGAAAGAGGCAGACAACATCCTGGAAGGCCTCAGATTGCAGACCAGTTTTGAATGGATTCCCTATGACCCCAATCATTCTATCTCCCTCAGGAGAATTAGATACAAATTGGGCAACTATGCACATAAAAGACAACCTGAAATTGAACAGTATGCCAATGCACTAGATTGGGAAGAGGGTACACTAGTAGAACAAGTCACTAAGGAAGAATTACTTGAGAAAGAAGCTAGGAATGTGCAAAAAGAAGCTGACTTGGAAACTTGTGGACAGGTGCCCCTCTCCTACAGAAAGCAAATTGGAACAGCTGCTAAATCTTCAGCAGCACAGCAGCAAACTACTGAGAAGACATCCCAGGCAGCAAGCAAAGACAAAGGAAAACAGGTGGAACAGCCACCTATATTGACAGAAGAACAAGTTGACACCTTGCTACAGCAGCAAGAAGAAATGGAACAGCAAGAACTGGGGCAGCAACAAGAAGAAGCACAGTCCAGTGAACAGCAGCCCTCGCAGCAGAAAAAGGGGACAGATCTACCTAGTCACACTGAGCAGCAGCCCCAAACAGAGGTGCCTCCCAGGACAGACACCAATGTAGACACCTCAGTCCTCCAAACACCACAGAAGGAGGACTTGACCAGGAAAAGGGAGAGAGAGACCCCCCACACCTCATCCTTCATCAGAGGAGAGAAGAGACAAAGACTGAATGACTCCCAAGAGGAGGACATAGCAGTAAGGCAAGCCATGGGCATGGGCCCACCCAGTGGAGAACTTTCGGCCAGCTCATCTCAGCGTGGACATGACATGACTATGGGAGGAGAGGTCAGCTCCTCCGGTCAACATAGAGAAGGGCAGTCAAGTATAAAGCAGCAATTCATTGACATCAAAAGGAGGAGTGATCCCATAAAAGTGCAGCTGTATAATCACTTGTTAAACCTAGCTCCTAGCAACCAGCAGAGACTCATGTCTGCTTTCGATGTGAGCGAAGGAAAAATGACAATGAGCCACTTCATGCCCACAACTTTGCATCCTCAGTCCACCTCGGACTATCTAAGAACCAACATGGAGGTTCTTGCCAAAGACATACACCCTATGGACAAGATTGAATTACATAAACAAACTGGTGAAATGGTGTATGCCTCCCTGGCAGATGAGACATTGGAGAACTACAAACTAAAGAGCAGCCTGGATAACACAGCTTCTCAGCTGGAATTAGAAAGAGCATCATCACAAGCCAAGGACAATAGGATCAAGTCCTTGGAAGAGGTAATTATAGATATAGGGCATGATCCTAAAGATGTCAAAGGAATCCAAGAACTCCTGAAGATAAGGGATGCAGACATGGCGGCCCTAAGAAAGAAAATCAAACTCCCGGCCACCATCCATCCACAAACAGATGAAGTTTCCCAGCAAAGGCAAGAAAAGGATACTACAGACCTGCTGGTATCCCTATACAAAGAGCTGGTTAGGACTCAAGACCAGCTAGGACAAACTGAAGCTGCAAAGGCAGCACTACAAGAAGCACTGAAGCAAAGAGAAGAGGGCCAACCCTCCCAGCCTCCTCCTGTGATAATAAATCTTGAGGAAGTCCCTCCAAAGACTACTCCTCCTCCTCAGCAAACAGAAGCTACAGCACCAACTACAGCGCCATCCACAGCAACAACAACTACAACATCGGAACAGGCTACTAGTTTAGACATGCAAAAGCTGCAAGCTGAGATCCAAGCCATGGAATCTCAAATGAAAGAGCTGGATGAACTTAAGAAAACCTTGGCTAAGGTAAATGAAAAGTTTGACAAGAGCAAACAGAATGAGGCAGCCAAGGAGAGAGAGGTAAGAGCTCTTAAGAGGAGAATTGCTGAACTAGAGAAAGAGCTTGCACTAGAAAAAGTGACAGCTGAAATGAAAGCAGTGCTATGGAGCAACATTGGGCGGTCCATTGCCAACCAGTGGCAATATATTGAGACCATGGATGAGCAAATGGTGCTCATCACTAAAGCAAACAGAGAAATACAGAGAGCCAGGGCAAGCCTTGGACACATGCCAGAAGCTGCTACTAGGATGATCAATATTCTGAACTATAAGACTAGCTCTCAATTAGCTGTCATGGGAATCACCAACAGGACAGAAACAATTGCTGTAGCCAAAAGAGTCATAACATTGAGGAACTTGGTTGGAACACTGGAGAGGAGGACACAGGATATGCAGACTGAAATCAACAGATTCCTGGAAAAATTCGTGGCACTACAGAACAGAGGCCTCCCCAGCATTTTAAGCAGTGTAGGAAGACTGCTCACCCTAGACAATTACAATAAGAGAATTGATGCCCATGCAGTAGCAGAGATTGCAAAACCGCCCAGCACTTCAGCAGACGCAGGGCCAGCCACCGGGCAGACTATGTATGACAGGGTGGAGAACCTATTTTTCCTCATGAATGAAGTTGAGCATCTGTTTGATACACCACCTAACTTCTTCAAATTCACAGAAGCAGATGAAACTCTAGGGGAAATCTTAGCACACCAACTGCCCACACAGGATGTCTGGAGAAATTTGACACAGACAATTTTGTCAGGCCAGAATCAGTAGCGCTAATTCTCCAGGCAAATGAGCATACATGCGCAGGCACAATTTTGAAGAAAGATATCTACAGGGAAGAGGCTGAGGCTGAGCCAACTCAGCAGGACCATTGACTCACCACAAGCAGCAGTCACAATCACAGGTGACAAGTCCAGGATACAGCGTACAAGCCTTAAAGACAGGTCTTCCAGCATTTATTCAGAATATCTCGACCGACTTAGCTGTTTCCAAAGGCTAAAATATCTTCTGACAGAGCATTAAAATGCCTGTACTCTGTAATCAATGCTGTATTAAATTTTGGTCATAATATCTTAAGTAGTTGGTAAGAATGTAAAATCTGAGATAACTCAGAACTCAGATATTTTGTAAATCACCGCAAGTATATATTCACCCTTCACAGCAGTTGAAAGGGGTTGTTGTAATTTTCTTTTGAGAACTCTCTCTTACTGTAATATTTTCAGAGAAGTAATACAAAGGAAGAATGGAATTTCCAAGGCTTGGTGTACTTTGAAGTATTGTGGTGAAAGATGAATGTTACAGGATTCCAGGGTGTTGCATAAAACAATAAGTATTCTCAAATCTCTTTGTTATATGTTTTCGAGTCTTTTGTTCTCTTTTGTTGTTTAAATGTTTTACACTTGATAGCAAGGTGAAAGGATAGTTCCAGGACTTAACCCATGTTTACCCTGGACTCAAACTGAGCTATTATACATGTTTTCCTCAGATACAGTGACAGAATTGTAATTCTTAATTGCTGCATTTCAAAACTGCGTCTTTTACTGTGATAGGCATTCTCAGGGATTCAATTTTGCCCCTGAGACCTCTGTCTTTTCCTCTTAAACCTGTCTGTTGGGAATATATAAACAATAAGTGAAAATTCTTAAATGCTTTCACTGTTTGTGTTACCTGTTTCCAGTCATTTAATCAAAAATCTGTTCTATTAAGCACTCAAATGGCCTTGTAAGTTCCATCTTTCATCTCAAAGTTTCAAACACATATAGCCACAGACTCCATTGCCCAATGGTATTCAACCTCTCTGAAAACTACATCACTGGAATCTAAAAGGAGTTTCATCAACCAAAACATAAACAAAACCTGTGCATAATAGCTAGCCTAAAACCCTATCATAAACAGTTACAAATCATAAAGAGAGAGCCCTCTCTGATCACAGTTTGGCTAGAAACAGTGATCTAAAGATTGGTTAGTGGTTACCCCGGCCGTATTCCCTTGGGAGTCATAGGGAACAACCTGGGTGTTAACAGCATTAAAGAGGCAAAAAGGTATTTTGGCACATTTATTTATGAAAATTATGGAAATTAGGAGAAAAGGAAGGTGAAAGGTCACATTTTGCATGTGAGGAGTAAATTGAAGGAAAATAATGGAAAATGAAGAAAATAGAGGCCTCATTAATAAAAAGGCTTATGAAGATCAGTGGGTGAGACTTTGTCAGTTCAGTTTTGGAGCTCTCACATTATTCTCTCTCTCTCTCTCTCTCATACTCTTGGATACTTAGAGTTTTATTGGAGCACTCTTGGAGGGTGTGGCATACTTGGATTCTTGGAGCAAGAAGGCAAAGGAAGAGTGGGAAAGCACAATAGGGCATCAGCATCAGCAGTGACATCATATTTGCTTGCAGGTATCACGTTGCATGTATGATTTATTCACTAGTTTTGGCATGCATGGCACATGCATGTGGTTTCTTGGTTGTGATATATCATTGGGATGGAGGATTGCCTAGATCGACAGTGGATTTCCTAGCCTTGCCATTTCCTTGATAGCCATGGTGATTGTGGGTTTACTTTCATTGCTTTGTTTTGGTTGGTTATCATTTTTCCATAGCTTGGGTTGAGTTACTAGTCCGGGAAGCCCTAGTTGAACAAATGCTTTGGAAGCCTTGTAACAGCTTGGGTTGAGTTACTAGTCTTGGAAGCCCTGGTTGGACAAACGCTTTGGAAGCCCTTGGCGAGTTGAGTTACTAGTCTTGGAAGCCTTGGTTGGACAAACACTCTGGAAGACCTGTATAAGCTGTGGGTTGAGTTACTAGTTCTGGAAGCCTTGGTTGGACAAATGCTATGGAAGCCCTGAAAGACTTGGATGGAGACCAATCTGATGATAGTTTTTGGTGATGTCCGAACATGAGGTGGAATCATTGTTTGATGGGTTGAGGTGGGTGGCCTTTGGAAGCCCTGTATGAGTTTTGATTGATGTGTTCTATGAGATCCCACATTCATCTTGGAATATGGCACGGGGGTGATTGGCTGAAGAGAGACTTGGCTTAGCCAATATATGGTTTAGTGGAACGTGGTAGTCCCATCTCCGGTTGGTTCATTGCATTTATTAATGAAAAAAATTCATTCCCTTGATTTTCATGTGCAAATGTACTGATGTATATATGGATTTTGATGGCTGATATGTTTATTGTATTTTTCTTCCTATTATGTTTTTTTTATATATGCACATTTACGCCATAGGTTGTTACAAAGTGGTATCAGAGCATGGTTCAAACACTTGGACTGGATGGGCTCTATCATAGGTGAAATGAAGAACACAGATTAAATTTTATAACTTTCTGTCATATCTATTATAGATTTTATTCTATGGCATATTAGAAGTTTAAAATTTGTCCATATTGGAGGTAAATCCCACTAATAATGTGGTAAAAATTTCAGATATTGGTTCACAATACTTTAGGAATTATGATCTACGGAAGATGACCTTCCTGAATGCACTTTCAAACAGGTCATGTTGGAATTTCTGCAATAACTCATCTTCTGTAAGCTTTCAAAAGTTGAAAAATCATCCACATTGAGGGAAAATACCAATGATTATGTGGGGGAAATTTCATATATTGGGTCACAATATTTTAGGATATATGAGTAGAGGGAGTCAAGCCTTCTAAATTCTCCTAAAATCAGGTCTCAAACACGTCACGCTGACATTTTTGTTATAACTTTTATTCTGGGCACTCTCAGGAGCTAAAATTGTTTCCACAATGAGATGAAATCCCCACTTATATTGTGATAAAAATTTCATACATTTATTCGCTATATTTTAGGAGATATGACTAGTGTAAATCGAGATTTTTGGATACTCCTAGAATTGTGCACCAAATAGGATTGTGTTGGTATTTTGTTATAACTTTTCATCTATGAAATATTAGAAGTTGAAACTTGAACCATAGTCAAGAATAATTCCACTGATCATATGGTTCAATTTTCATAACTTGCACTACTACATTTTAGGATATATGCATTTAATCATTCTCTATATTAGTTTGCATGCAAAGTTTTTGATGAAATGCTTAAATGGTTCAATGATTAATTGCATACAAATTTTTTGATAAAATGCCCCATTGAGTATGTTGTTTGTGGTTGGGGATAGTATATATGTGTAATAGTATTTTTGTAGTTGATATATTCTTACTTGTATGAAAATAGTTTTCTATATTAGTTTGCATGTAAAGTGTTTGAATAAATGCTTACATGCAAATGTAATAGTATAGTAGTTGTTTGTGGAAAATATAAAAGTATGGTAATTGTTTGAAGAAAATGTTATCTTTTCTTGGATGGGATAGTATTGTAGTATGATAATATGGATGTAGCGGATCTATGCCTATTTGAATGCAAACAATTTGAAGAGTTGCATGTAGGTAATTTGAAAGGTTGTATGCAAGGAATTTGAAAAGTTGCATGTAAGGAAATGGAAAAATGGCATGTTTTTAGTTATGATGTTACAAGTGGAATAAGTGCAATATTTTTGAATTAGTCTCATACAAATGTGGTTAAATTTAGTAGATCTTTGGAGATCCCATTTCCATAATTGGACATTGGAGATCGGGCCATTATAGTAGCTTCCTCATTCTACCTTAGCGTGTACCATGGATAGTAAGGGGTATGTTTATAGGTTGTTATAATTTTTGAATGCTGATTTCAAATTAATAGACACGATGTCTTGATTGTTCGAAGATTTGACTAACTGTGTATGAATTATATGTCGCTTACATGCTGATTTCATGATACCTACTTACACCCTGGTCCCTTGTATGTTAGGTTACATTTTTGAATATTTTGATTACATGCATCAGTCTTGTAGGTTGTTACAAGAATTGATTGCTTATGTTCGACTACATGCATTTATGTGTAGGTGTAGTTGATTTGGCATTGCTTATGCATACTGTTTTTTGCATGTGGAAATATGTACAATGGAGTAATGGTTGTTGTCATGGTTTGTGTACTTGATATGGTCATGCATTGATGACTGGACTCTAGCTAGAATGATGCATATATGGTTTTGTACTCATTTGTTATGTGTGTATATGTAGTTCTTATGCATGTATAGTAGGTAAAACATGCCTTGTGAAGTCATTGTATGAAACTTAGGTCACCATGATTCTATTGGTTGTTATGATGCTAATGTGTTGGCTGAGATAGAGCAGGAGATGCAGATCATCATAATGAGGTTGCAACATTGGACTTTGGGGTAAGAGCAGATTGTCATACATGTATTGTATGTTCGACATGCAGATATGTAGGTTAAGGATTGTTATATGCATTAGGATTATATACATTAGGTTATGTACATGCCTTTTGATGTTATGGTTACATTCATGATAGATGTTAGTTGATCAGTGTCATTATATGCACATGAGTAAGATAGTCAAGAACGATAGTAACTTGTAGTTGTATGCATTTCTCTTGTTGCTTTATATTAGATAACTTGATGATTAGGTTATATGTTGTTGATGAGCATGATATATAGCTTATTGTTGTTATATGCTATTAACTTGATGATTAGGGTCACTTCATTGAGATATTGATGTTATAATTTGGATTGGTCATTTGCATGATGGTTATGGTCATTGCCTTGAAGATCTTTATGTTATATGTATTGTGTTAACCTGGTTTGACCTATGCAGATGGTTATGGTTGCGATATTGAGGTATGAACCGACATATTTGTGCGATGGTGTCATACTAATCTAGATTGACTTTTCATATGTATATGAGTTTACGATGTGAACATGTTAGTTAGATATTTTATTATGGATATCATGATCTTATGAGTGCTTGAGCTAATGTGTTATAAATTTATATCGTGCTAACTAGATTGATTATGCAGAAAAGATAGCCTCCCTTGATATACATTAAGGTATGAGCTTTCTTATGTTGTATATTTGGTGCTTGGTGGTTTGATTATGACGTCTATTTGGTGTTTGAATGTTTGGTTCCGAGTTTATTCATTTAACATGGTATGTTTGCAAATGGTTGAATGATTGATGAATTTCTTAATATGAGTATGTGTTCAAATGACTTGTTTTAAGATGATTGTACTAACATGTATGTGTTGAGACATTTGATATGTACTTGAATGTAGTTGATAGTTGTAGCACTATGTCCAATGACTATGGATTATGACATGATTTTTTGTAAAAGTTGATTTCAAATTGATAAATATGGTTGTCTTGATATTTGGAACATGTCAACCAACATGTGGTTGACATGTGTGAACATGATGCAGGGAGTTGGCAAGAGAGGTTGCCATGAAATCTTGAAGATGGTTTAGGTTGCACTTTCCTTAGGAACCATGGGTATTGAGTCATGGTGGCAATCTTGTGATTTTGGTCTTTTGAGCGTATTTTGCGATTTTGTTTATGTCTAGTGTATGGCCATACCACTTTGTTTACAGAGTCATGTTGTTATTGGTTTTTATGGTCTTCTTCTTGTTTATTTCTTGTCTTTCCTTTTATGTTTTGAGTCTTGTGAATTGGTTGGGAAAGAGGAAATTTGGTGGAAATCAGGAGAGATGTGTTGTAACCAACCAATGATATAAGACCTAGATGCAACTCTATGCATGAGTAAGCGCATCGGAAGGTAAGGCTATGATAGTCAGTTGGAATGGCTGGGTCCATTGTGGTAAATGGACAGTAGCAGTATAGTCATGAGAATGGTAACATGAAAAGTAAAGTAAATGGATTTGAGGCATCATATGCCTTGGCTATGTTGGGAACTATTGTTCTCAATGTTGCGCATGTGTTGCATGAATAAAAGAATTTCTCTTAACGTTGACCTTATGTTATCTAGTAATTATTTTATGATCATGATTACGTTGAAATTTATATACGTATAATGTATGTATGTATGTCATTGTTTGACAGGATCATGATTGTTTTATGCTAACGTTTATATATGTATGTATGTATCCATGTATTTATGTTACTGTCTGATAGGGTTGTCAGGGATCATTCTTGTGGAGGAATGATTGCTTATGCAGGAGAACGACATAAGGAGGTTCCTGGTCTCACGAGGAATCAAGTGGAAGAGTAATCATGAAAAATATATGAGGTGAGTGTCATGTGAATATGAATTTATATTCTTGTATTATGCCTATGATTATGTTATGGATAGGTTATACCGAGGGATACATCATCAAAGTGAAAGCGGTGTGGTCTGTGACATGCTAGGATAAGCATGGATGAGATACTAGAAGAAAGGTTTCTTGATAAGGACAGTGTGGTTTTGGATGTGTGGTACTACTATTGTGCATATAATGCATATGTTGTACATGCTTCATATATGATGTGCGCACATGCGGTGTTTTGTATATATATAGTGTGTACATGTCGTTTATGCAGTGTTATGTACATGATGGTACAAATAGTGTTGTATAAATGTTACATATTCAACATTGGGTATAGATGGTGCTATGTACATGTTGGATATGCGATATTGTGTACATATTGTACTCTGTGCATGATGGATATGTGGTGTTGTGTTCATATGGTGCTATGCACATGTTGTATATGCAGTTTTGTGTACAAATGATGCTATGTAGGTGTTAGATATGCAATGTTATGTACAAGTGGTTTTGTGTGCATGTGGTACATTGATACTATATACATATGGTGTGGTGTGCATGATTGTACAAGTGGTGCCATGTGAATGTGGTGCTATGTACATACTGTACAAGTGGCATTGTGTGCATGTGGTGCTATGTACATGTCGTGGATGTGGCATTGTGTACATCTGGTGTTGCATACATATCATGCATGTGGTACTATGTACATGTGGTATTGTGTACACATTATACAAGTGCAGTGTACATGTGGCATTTTGTACACTTTGTGTAGGTGGTGCCATGTACATGTGATCTTTTGCACATGTTATGTAGATGGTACAGAGTACCGGCGGTACTGTGTACATGTTGTACATATGGTACTGGTGTATGTGTGGTATTGTGTGCATGTCATCCATGTTGTGTTATGGGAATGCGGTATTATGTATGTGCATCATGTAATCGTGTTATTGCAACGTGTGTACTCATTATGTTGTACTCTGTGTAGGTACATGTATTGGGTGGCATTGGAGATTGGTTATAGATGGATGCACTATGTTATACACTGGTTGTACGTGTATGCATGTACGTCAGGTGTAGGTGCATGTATTGCATGGTCTTGTGTGTCAGGTGTGGTTGTATGTGTGTGATGCACACATGTGTATGCGCACTTGGTAGAGGAGAAGGCACTAGTTGTTTACTGGATGTGGCAACCAATCTGGTCTCTATAAGAAAGAACAAAGGTAGAAGTAAGTATCAATGAAGGACATGTATCGATATTGTATTTAATTTTTATTATGCATGTGATTTATGATTCTAGTATATGATGATTACATGTGATCTGTGATTTTGGTTATGATGGTTACATGTGATTTATGATTATGATGGTTGTGTTTGACCTAACCTGATGTGATAAATTTATATATGTTGATTTGGTCAAGTATGTTATTTTGACTTGTTGTGACAGTAGGCGAACATGATTGAAAATGTACCTTATTGACGAGCTACCAATGAGGTATGATGTGAATTTATATCAGTTTATTTTAAATCTAATGGAATTTATGTGCTTGGTACAAGAATGGATGAACATGCCTAGTTGAGTGGTCAAAATCGACTACAAGAATTAGCAGCAGCAACAAAGGAATTGGAACATGCAACAACATGTTGGTAAAGTATTCAGGAGCAGGGCCATTATGGGACACTAGTACCCAATAGTGTCCATTGATTTCCATGAGCATGCTATGACCGGTATGATGGTTTTGAGCAACTATATGCCTTGGTCTTTGAATCTTCTGATGTGAGGAAGCCTTGCCAAGGGATGGACTGCCTGGGATGGGGGTGCCAGCGGAACTTTGAAGGTGAGTGATTGCACGGAAGGGGTGACCAGATTCTTGAGGGAATGTGTAGCACAGAAGGGAAGGTCATGGATGGATTTCGTTTGGTCATTAGCATTGCCATATGGAATCAAATGCACTTTGGGAGTGCACCCTGGGACAATTAGAGGGTAAGTGTTTTCTGAGAGGACAAGTGGTGTAGGATTATAGCGTTGGACATTGGATGCAAATATGACTTTGCAGTTGATTGTGGACTTTCTGGGAAGGAGGTGAATACTGGTATTACGTTGAGGTGGAGGTGTGAGCCTCTAGATCCCCTTGTTGTGGATGTAGGCATCGTATTATTTTATTTTTTGGTTGAGAAAATGTGCATATGTGAATATGTGTATATGTGGTTATTGTAAATATCATAATGAGCTATGTTATAAAGCTCCATTATGTGGTATGTTGTCATGTTGTCATGATGTTTTGATTTTGAGCAGATCTTTCATTGTAAATACTACAACGAGCTGTGTTATAAAGCTCCATGGGCAGTACATTTTGTTTTCAAAATTATTTTGGTTATAAGTGTCATTGAACACTAAGGATGGTATTCCCCCAAGGGGGAGGGTTCTGTAACAACCCCAGTGAAAATTCCATGTAAAAATATATAAATACCACAGATGATGGCACACATATTCCAAGCTAAATGGTGGGAAAGACATCGTAGGGGGTGTTCATTTTGTTGTTTATGGCTAAGGAAATTGGAAAACGTGATGGCTAAGGCATTAAAGAGGCAAAAAGGTATTTTGGCACATTTATTTATGAAAATAATGAAAATTAGGAGAAAAGGAAGGTGAAAGGTTACATTTTGCATGTGAGGAGGAAATTGAAGGAAAATAATGGAAAATGAAGAAAATAGAGGCCTCGTTAATAAAAATGCTTATGAGGAACAGTGGGCAAGTCTTGGTCAGTTCAGTTTTGGATCTCTCTCATTATTCTCTCTCTCTCTCTCTCATACTATTGGATACTTAGAGTTTTATTGGAGCACTCTTGGAGGGTGTGGCATACTTGGATTCTTGGAACAAGAAGGCAAAGGAAGAGTAGAAAAGCACAAGATGGCATTGACATCAACAACTACATCATATTTTCTTGCAGGTATCGAGTTGCATGTATGATTTATTCACTAGTTTTGGCATGCATGGCACATGCATGTGGTTTCTTGGTTGTGATCTATCATTGGCATGGAGGATTTCCTGGATCGACAGTGGATTTCCTAGCCTTTCCATTTCCTGGATAGCCATGGTGATTTTGGGTTTACTTTCATTGCTTTGTTTTGGTTGGTTCTCATTTTTCCATAGCTTGGGTTTCAGTTACTAGTCCTGGAAGCCCTGGTTGAACAAATGCTTTGAAAGCCTTGTAACAGCTTGGGTTGAGTTACTAGTCCTGGAAACCCTAGTTGGACAAACACTCTAGAAGCCCTTGGCGGGTTGAGTTACTAGTCCTCGAAGCCTTGGTTGGACAAATGATCTGGAAGCCCTGTATAAGATGTGAGTTGAGTTACTAGTTCTAGAAGCCTTGGCTGGAAAAATGCTCTGGAAGCCCTGGAAGGCTTGGATGGAGACCAATTTGATGATGGTTTTTGGTGACCTGCTCAGGTATCATCTCTTGGTGGCTCTCGTTATTATGTTACTTTTATTGATGATGCAACCAAAAAAACCTGGATTTATTGTATTCGAAATGAATCTGATGTATTTGATACTTTCAAGAAATGGAAAGATTTGGTTGAAAATGAGACAAGAAAAAGGTTGAAGTGTCTCAGATCACACAATGGAGGTGAATATTGCAGCAAAGAGTTTGACGGGTATTGTTTAGAGAATGCAATTTGCATAGAGAAGACAGTTCCAAGATCACCACAAGAAAATAGTGTGTCAGAAAGGATGAACAGGACAATCATGGAGCGTGCAAAGTGCATGAGATTGCATGCAGGATTTCCTTTACAATTTTGGGCAGATGTTGTAGATACTTCTGTTTATCTAATAAACAAAGAGCCTTCAAGTTCCTTGGATGGTGGTATTCCAGAGGAGGCATGGACAGGTAAAAAGGTAAGCTATTCATTTTTAAAAACTTTTGGTTGTGAAGCCTTTGTCCACATTAATAAAGAAAATAGAACAAAGCTTGAGGCAAAATAAAAGAAATGTACTTTTATTGGATATGGTGTTAATGATTTTGGTTATTTCTTTTATGACTATGAAAAACACAAAATCATTAGGAGCAAAGATGTCATATTCAATGAAAATGTTTTGTATAAGAATCAACTACATGAAAAGAAACAAGAAAAAGAAAACAGAGAATACACAGTGCTTGATGAGATCACAGAAAAAGTGATGGTGCCTGAAAATCATAATGATCAATGGCCAGAACAAAAACCGCAACAGCAATAAACACCTCAAACACCTGACAATGGTGTTAGAAGATCTGCCTAGATAAGTAGACCCCTTGAATGATACTCTCCTTTATTATATTATGTACTGTTGACTGATTCTGGTGAACCAAAATGTTATGAAGAAGCAGTGCAGGTAGAAACCAGGAAAGCAAGCCATGAAAGAAGAGATGGACTCCTTAGCGCATAACCAAACTTGGGACTTAGTCAGGTTGCCTGCAGGTAAAACAACATTGCAGAATAAATGGGTTTAGAAGTTTAAGGAAGAATATGGAGGTAGGAAAAGGTATAAATCTAGACTTGTTGTGAAAGGGTTTGCACATAAAAAGGGTATACAGTTTGATGAGATATTTTCTCCTATTGTTAAAATGATTCAATCAGAACTATTTTAAGTCTAGTAGTAGCTGAAGATTTGCATCTTGAGTAGTTAGATGTAAAGACAGCCTTTTTCCATGGGGATTTGGAGGAAGAGATATATATGCAGCAAACACAAGGATATGAGGTAAAAGGGAAGGAGAAACTAGTGTGTAGGTTGAACAAGAGCTTGTATGGCTTAAAATAGGCTCCAAGGTAGTGGTATCTAAAATTTGATAGGTTTATATCTCAACAAGGTTATAGTATATGTCACTCTGATCATTGTGTTTATCTCAAAATGAAAAATGATGGCAGCTATATTATATTGTTATTACATGTATATGACATGCTTGTTGCAGGTTCTAACATGCAAGAAATAAATGTGCTCAAAAGAAAATTGGCGATCTCATTTGAAATAAAGGATTTGGGTGCTGCAAAACAAATCCTTGGTATGAGAATAACTAGAGACAGGAAGAATCGTAAATTAACATTGTCTCAAAGTGAGTACATAGAAAAGGTGTTGAAAAGGTTTAATATGCAGAACGAAAAACCAGTTAGTATACCTTTGGATAGCCATTTCAAATTAAGTAAGGAGGAGTGTCCCAAGACTCAGGAAGAAATGACTCATATGTCTAAAGTTCCATATGCATCAGCATTTGGAAGCTTAATGTATGCAATGGTCTGCACAAGGCCTGATATTGGACATGTAGTGGGTGTTGTAAGAAGGTACATGAATAATCCAGGAAAAGAACATTGGATGGTTATGAAGTGGATTCTCAGGTATTTGAGAGGTACCACAAATCAAGCATTATGCTTTGGTGGTTCAAACATTTCTCTACAGGGATATGTTGATGCAAATATGGTGGGTGATAGAGATAACAGGAGGAGCATAAGATGACATGTGTTTACTGTAGGTGGAACAACTATCAATTGGGTCTCAAAACTGCAAAGTGTTGTTTCACTCTCAACAACAGAAGCAAAGTATGTTGCTGCTACAGAGGCTAGTAAAGAAATGATTTGGTTACAAAGGTTTCTGGATGAATTGGGTAAGAAGCAGGAGTTGGGCAGGTTATACAGTTACAGTGAGAGTGCCATATATCTTGTAAAGAACTTTGCATTTCATTCCAAGACTAAACATATACAACTCAAGTACCATTTCATATGGTCAGTGGTGGAAGATGGACAGTTGAAGCTGGAAAAGATACACACTAGCCAGAATCCTGCAGATATATTAACAAAAGTTGTAACCAAGGAGGAACTAAGAATTTGCTCAGTTTCAATTGGTCTTCAAGTATGATGAATAATATGAGAAACAATTAGGTCCAAAGTGGAGTCATTGTCCAGCAAAAGAAGCAGCGGTGGAGTTGCTATAATCAGTCTCCAAGTGGGAGATTGTTGGGTGTGGAGCCTGATTATCTTCTTTATTTAGAGGTATCGCCACATTGGACCCCGGTTCGTAATGTGGCGGCAACGCCGCCCGAAAATATACACTATAGGGGGGATCTAAGGGGCGGTGGCTGCGACCTTTGGGAGCCCCCCCCCCCCCCCCCTTGGTGGGGGGATCGGGGGCAGCGCCCTCGAAGCTAAAAATAGATGTAATATTGCCTTGTAAAATGTTGTAATTTCATAGTCAATCTGGGTCATTCATTAGGCAGAGATATAATGGTAAAAGTTATGTTTAATTTAGGTTTTTTTTTCCTTAGAAGGCAACCCCTCACTATATATGAGGGAATTTTATTGCATCTATGTAGATCTGTATTCTGAGTGAGAAGAGAGAGGAGATTGAGCGAGAGAGAAGAGGGAATTACAACGGATCTATTGTAGGTTGTATCTCTTTATTTTTCTAGATAATATAAAAGGAAGGACTGGCTGGTTCTCCGTGGACGTAGCCCAAATTGGGTGAGCCACATATCTGTGTCTCTTGTTTTATATGTTTTCTGTGTTTATATTTCGACAATATTTTATGTGTTCCATTGCTCTGTAATATATAATTTTCTAACAGGTTCATTGCATTTATTAATGAAAAAAAAATCATTCCCTTGATTTTCATGTGAAAATGTATTGATGTATATATGGATTTTGATGGCTGATATGTTTATTGTATTTCTGTTCCTATTATGTTTGTTTTTATATTTGCACATTTACCCTAGAGGTTGTTACATCAGTCCTGAGATCCTAGGCAACCTTCTTTATACTTCGATCTATGGTATTCCAGATGCGCTTTGATCCTCTGATGAAAACATTCAAATGATGACATAATATCCTTCAATCTTGTAGTGGTAGCATGCATATTATAACACAATCCTTTAGAAAACACAGTCATCGGTCCTGTAACATTAGTTTAGTTCTTCGGTCATGTATTGTTAGCCGATATATATACTTCGGTCTTGATAAAACTTGGATATCCTAGCTTGTAGTCATATATTCCTTCTATCTGAACTATCCTCCTCTATGGTCACCGAACCCTCCCACTGAGATGCTCCAAAGTTGTCTCTCTTCTCAACCTGGTGAGTGAAGCCTACACTCATATATATAGTTGTCTCCCACTGTAAATGAGCCGACATGAATTTATTTAGTGAAGCTGACTTGTTGACTATGAATTTGGAGCCGACTTGAAGGAGACTTGATGGAGGAATTTTTTGACATAAAAAAATAGACTTTGACTTTGACTTACAGATCCTAAAAGCCTAAAATGGATGCTTGACCCATGATAATTGACCCAAGCATGAAACCCATGCTTTAACAAGTCAATTTAATTAATAATAAAATTTCTTTTGCTTTCTTTTGATAAATATATTTCATTTTGACTCAAGTACAATTATGGAGACCGAACCTAGTTACATTCTTCAACACCCCCAACACTTAGCGTCTGGATGTAAGAAGCAGATAGGTGTGAGGGTGAAGAATCTCTACAAGTTGTAGGTAGAGACAGGTGCAACCTTGAGCAACAAGGCAAAGAGTTCTCAAAGTAGAGATGTGGTGGTTGAGCGAGAGCAAGATAGAGCTCTCAAGATGGAGGCTTAGCTAGTATCTTAGCTTCAATCTAAGCTAGTTGGTAGTTGGGCTGACCAGCAGGATGATGACGAGCATAGCCTAGGGCAAGTGGAGGAAACCACTCAGTCAGAGACTCCTAGTTTAGGGAGAGTTAGAGCCAAGTGCGCATAGGATTTTTTTAAGGGAGATCAGAAGAGAGTTGAATCTTCCAATATCACTTCTATCCATACGAAGTATCCAAAGAGGCACATAGGGTACATGGAACTTGTGACTGAAGTGATACACTCACATAAAATGGTGGGAAAGAACAGGTCTTCAAATCAAGTTCCAGAGAAGAAAGCAGGAAAATCTTCTAGTTCAGAGGGAGAAATTGCAACAATGGAGAACTTGTTAGTGTTGGAGACAGATCCGGGTGGACGAGGATTTTCCATAATCACCTTCCTCACTAAGAGGTTCTCGACTAGGGTTTTCAAAAATTTTAAACATTACAAATCCCAAATAGATTTAAAACCCTAATATAAATTTCTTTAGACCTTATATGAATAAAAAAAATTATAATTATCTCAAGAACTACTTACCTTAGTCCTTCATAAGTCTGATGCAATGGTTTCTTCATGAATATCATAAAAATGTTGAGTTCAAGGGTTGTCTTCAAAGGTATTGAAACTTTCGTTAAGATCTTCTGAAGAACAAATGCTCTACAAAATGTGATTACTGGTGGCTCCATAACTCTTCAAACTTGGTACCAAATTAGTCATTCTTTATTCACCAATATGAATGCAATCTGCTTCTTATTTGATATTCCTTTATTGTAGAATAGTTGTCTTTCTCACTAGACTTTTATTTATTTGGGATTTGGTCTCTTTCCTTTGGGATTTCGTTACCTTCTTTCAGGACTTTGTGACTAATATGATTTGAAGGCTTTTAAATCCTCAATCTAACTTTTGGACTTTACTTGCATAACATATAAAAGAGTAAGGATTTTTACCATATGTAGTTGATAGAAGTATTCAGATCCTTATGACAGAGCTTTGTATTTGTAGCAGTAGCACGGTCTCATCTAAGGTAATTCCTTTTATTAATTTAGAAATTTTATAATTTTGGCTTAGTTATTGTCGGTAGGGTCATGTTCAAGTTTATTACTTGCATATTTGCATAGATTATCAAACTTCTTTTTTTCATCCTGGCCATGTAAGACTACTTTCAGTTCTTTGAAATATAAATTTTGATCCCCTTCAAATGTGATTACAGACCTTGGTTTATTTTACAAGACCTTCAACCTTTTGATCTCATTCAACTAAGATTTTTCTTATCCTTATGATGTAACCTGAATCCCTTGTTAATGCGATGACAACAATTTGATCTTCAAGTAGCCATTTTCCTTCTCCTTATTCACCATAAATCTGATACCATGTTGAGAACTCCAATAGGGTGGAAATTTAATTGATTTCTCTTATTATGACATTATCTTGTGATGTTTTATTGTTAGTTTTATTCTTTCTATTTATCTTATTCTTATCATCAAGACTAATGACAACAAAAAAATAGAGCAAGAAATGAGATGTAGGCACGCAAACAGGGAAAAACCCCTATGTAGGGGAAAACCCCTTCAATAATTCTTCCTTCAGTGGTCTCAAAACAAGATAGAGATGAACAAGACTCTCATAACCTAGACTAGCGACTACTTCCATCCATTAAGTCAACCTTGTCATGACATAAAATTTTGTGGTAGTCCAATCATACTTCATTCCTATAACAACCTATGCAATAACCTTCTTCATGCTTCGGTCCTAAGATCCTAGTCAACCTTCTATTGTATCAGTTGCAAAACCCTCCAAAATTTTGGCTTGCATCCAATTTTGTTGCCTTCCTTGGGTTTTTCCTTGATGTTTGCAAACACTCGGGCTCATCTATGAGCTCATGTTGAGTCTTTGTACCCTCCTCGCTTGACCGTTCACCGGACATCTTTAAGCATGTTGGTCACATTGTCATGCTTGCAGTCGTGTTATAGCTATGTTCACAACCATCTTCATGTGTACAAGTTGTATTCATTATGTAAGCATCTATCACACTTACACACAAAGTTGTATGCACTGTTGCATAAGTGTTGTCACAAACGTTCATCAATCTATCACAAGTGTCGCGTTTTTCACTCGCATCGTCAATTAGTCACATTGAGTGCATGTTGTCTTGATGGTTCGAGGTGGCTTGTTGTCAAGTCATTTTCATTGTGTGTTCACAAGGTCATGCATGTACGAAGTCACTCGTTCACACACTTAGTCATTTTTCTGAAGCTATGTCGACTAAAAAATCCCCAAGAATCAAACCTTCATTGAGCTGCACTATGCAGTCTCAGCTCTCAGTGAACATGTACTGCTGCCCAGAATTGTGCAGAGCTTGAGGCTGCCTCCCAAGCAGCTTGCACTGTGCAATCCTGGAGTCAACCTGACTGACTGTCACCCAGAACAATGCAGAGGTTTCTTAGCAATCCATCTCAATCTGTGTTTCCCGTAAGCAAAGCCATCAAGCCTCCAGATGGTCAACTAGAAAGTCTAACTGGGCAGTGACCTCGGGCTTCACACCTCCAAAAAATTGCACAGAAGCTGCCAAGCATGCCTTTTTCCACTGACTGAAGAAATTGCACAAACATACCAGATAGACACCCGCTTCTTGTCACTATACTTCCCTAAAAAATTGTGTAATTTTGTTAGCCAGTCACCTTGTTAGTCAACCTGCTACTCCTCCTAAAAACTGCACAGTTTTCATGGGCTGCCTCCCAGCTACCCAACATCCCACTAAGCCCAGAAACTGTGTAGGTTTGTCCTATAGGCCAACTTTCCAGCTTTGTGTAGTTTTGGCTAGAAGCCTCTCGCAGCCCGCTGCTAACCTCCCTGAAGAATCTGTGCATCTTTCACTGCCAATCTCCCCTTGCTGCCTACAATGTCTCCCTAAAAAAATTGCACAGATTGGCCCTCCAGCTGAGCTAGATCCCACAGATAGTCACCACTGATCCGAAATGCCCATCTTAGCCTCCTAGTGACCTCTGCGCAATTTTCATTGACAGTGCCCAGAGCCCGCATCCCAAACTGAAATGTGCTCTGTGCAGATTTAGAGCCTTGTCTTCTCTCCTAGTCGCATGCATTCGAAAGCGAAAGATAATGCATCATGGTAGACTAGGATATTTATGAATTTGATGTCATCTCGTCATGAGTGATTTCATATACAAGTACATGGATGAGACATGGCACAACGAAGAATGAGATGAACAAGGAGTGCATGCAAGGAGACTTTTTCGCGAACGGACGAACACATGGAGCATGCCAAGTACAAGAGAAGGAGAGACATGCACATGCAACGTCGAGCGAACACTAAGACCATCGAAGACTCTGCACACCTTTCCATGTAGAGGTGAAGCTATGATACACCAAGAACACATCCATCACTCAGTAGCATTATAGCTCGACATGGACACCACCAACAACATGAACATACCAACTCTGTCGTGTCGAGTCATGTCATGGGTCATCTTAGCCACATCACTATTGTCGGACATACTATTGTAATCAATGTAATGTAACATGGAAGTCCAAGAGACCCACATGTAAAGTTGAAGAGTTGTGTAAATTTGAATAGTCATGAGGGAAGTCAAACAATCACAAGTGTCAGTTTCACCCTTGGCTATATATACCCATCATTTGTACATGCAAAAGACTTTTCACTTTGGCTCCTCCGAGATAAACTTGATAGTTTGTGGTATTTTCTTTGAGGAGCAAGCAATGGCTCCAATGCCCTGCTATCAGGGTTAGTGATGTAATCGTGTACCGATGTGTCTTGGAAATTTTGCTTAATTCAAAAGCCTGATAATAGGCCAACACATTTTCACACATGTATTGTATTTGTTTGTAAGACTGTTCTTTAGACACTTGTAATTCATGTTGCTTTAACCTGTATTAAGACAATTGAACTATTTCGGTTGTTCTAATACATATGCTTATGAGAATGTGTTGTATAAGTTGTTAACATTGTCTCGCCTATGTGGGCTGTCTAGCTAAACACTCGACAAAACCATTCTCATAAACTTGTTATAACGACCATCACACTCGTGTGGACTATTTCGCAGGGTGTTGTACGTGCTATCCATTCACTGTGTGTTTGTGACTGCCACATCTATGTGGACTACTCCTCCAGAACCTACGCATGTCCTACTGTGTTGTGTATCTCTGATAGAGTTGGGACTATTCCCTTTCGACTTGAGACTCACTTCCACCCTCTCCCTCTGCGGTGAAAGAACCTTGACACAAGTAAGACTAAGCACTCACTAGGCATGCAAACCTCATTGTTTGAAGACAAGGTAGACCACACTCATGTGTTGATAAGCAAGAGCTAAGGCAAACCTTTAAGATAATGGGAACCGGGCCATCATACCAGATGGGACTCCTACACTAAATGGTGTGAGGGCTAGTTGGGACTTCATATTGAGGAGATCCCCTAAATGTTGTCAGGTCCAGCACTGTCAACATTTTTAGTGTTAGAAGGAGGGCCGCCAGTTGTTTATGATTGAATGTCTTCTCACCCACACTCATCAATCATCTGGTCAAGGCAATAACTCTCACTCTCTCCCACCTATGTGCAAATCTGAAATTGGTTACTCCTCACCTCCCACATATGAACACGAAATTTCATATCAGCACCTCCGCTCCATCCATCCCATCACCCATCATTTTGCGAAAGAAATCAGACTGATCCCAGGAATCCAAGATCTTCCATATGCATAAAGAAAGCCAAAGATCAATCCCACATGATTTTTTGTATCATCTGTGGAAAAAGCAATTCTTCCCACACTCGAAGGTCTAGCACAAGTTGTTGAGAACATAGAGGAACCTTTGGTCTTCCAACGGGGAGAACGAGACACCCTTGCGATCTTGGGCTTATATTTCGGTATAGGAGGTGGAGGGGAAGGCAGCGGAGGAGGCGGAAGCAAAGATGAACCAACAGAATCAGAGTCAGAACCATCAGGTTCTAAAGAAAGGAGGAGGATGAAGAAGAAGGAGACATGGCTGACCACAACTTGGAGTGGATGACTCAGGGACCATTGGCTCTCCCAGTTCCTTTGCATAGGATGCCAAAGCGTTCAAAGAGAATTCTCACAAAGTATGACCTTGACAACACAGTGAATACAGAAGACTAATTGGACAACTTCTACCTACAATTGCAGACACTCGAGGTGCGGCACGACGACGTTGCATGTAGATTATTTCCGTCTACCTTAGATGGCCACGCAAAACTATGGTATCAAAACCTTCCTGTCAACTCCATCCGTAATTGGGTTATGTTCAAACAGATATTTTTGGAAAAATTCACTGATGACAAGACCCCGACCATGTTTCTCAAAGAGTTGGGCAGTGTGAAGACGGAGTCAAAATAAAAGGTAAAATATTTCAATTAGAGGTTTTTGTGCACATTGAACAAGTTTGCAACAAACACGAAATCTCATGACTCCATCTCTGTCGACTACTGTACGTCTACACTGCCAACCAACATTGCGCAGTTCATCAAGCGAGCTGCAAAACCAACATTATTAGAAAATTGTGAAGATGTAATCGTTGTAGAGAAGGACCTGCGCACGATTGGAGTCATCAAGGATGACGAACCAACAAAGGACTCTACAGATGCGAGCAGGAAGCCCCCGGCTACGACAAGCAAGGGTAAAGACAAGGAAGCAAGTGATATTGAAACCCTTACTCATCTTGTCAAGAAATTGACAACAGAAGTGTCTGAGCTCAAACAACAAAAAATTGACACATCTGCGACCAGTCAACCGCCTAGACAACAGAAAGGAAGCATCTCATCAGGTAGAAATTGCTTCCCAACTAAAACTACGTAGAGCTATAGCTTAATGTTCCAGATAGAAAAATGCGTGAATGATGAATTTTTCTCATTCCATAGAGATGATCACCCGGAAGGGTCTTTTTTCGAATGGAAATGAGTCACAGGTTTGATATGGGACTGTATACCAAACGTAAGGAGCAGTACGCAGTGCCATCTAACAGACACAGACGATGACAAAGATGATGCACTTGAAGAGGCACCTAACACTGGGCAGGTAATTAATATGTATCAGTGCTCATAAGAAACAAAAAAAATGAACACCGAGAAGTAGCCCTAAAAGAAAAATGATCGATACAATATCAAATGTCAAGGGGCTTCGCCTACATTTGGGGAAATTTGATAAAAGCTTGAATTGCTAAGGAAGGTTGATCCACTAGCCATCCAAAAGAAGAAAACACAAAGCAATCCGGGAAGACGGCGATGGAAAAGTGTATGTCCATGAGCAACAAACTACAGAAAACTCCGCTGGACAGTACGAACACAGGTCTAACCCCAGACATCTAGGTAAGTATACGCTCTCTCGACTACAACATTGTGGAAGACATGAAAAAAATTCATGCAAACATCAGTTTGTTCGATTTGGCTAAGATTCAAAGTCAGCGGGATATTTTGTTGCGCGCACTGGGGAAAACATCTACAGACAACACAACCTCTACCAGCAAGGGAGCAGGCACATATCCTAATTCACTCACAACTATGCTCAACACACTCTGGATGGAAGAAGTAAACTCTGTTTTCCCTCCATTCTTGCTTTCATTCAAAATATTTAACTATAATGTTCACAATTGTTTGGTTGATTCGGGCACATCAACCATTGTCATAGCGCTCTCCATTGCCAAGAAGATCAATGTGCAATGGAGCAAGACATCAGCATAGATCATCCAACTAGATCGGAAATGCATACCAACCATTGGTGAAATTTAGGATGTGATCATCTGACTATCTCATGACAGCCGAGTTCACTAGTGCATAAACATTGTTGTTGTGGACATACTGGAAGCGTATGTCTTACTGCTCAGTAGAGACTAGTCTAGCAAGTTGAGTGGATAATTTGCTACAGACTGGTCACACTTGTGGCTTTCGTATCAGGGAAAAAGCAATCAAATTTGGGTGTTATTCGAGAGAAACATGAGGCATAACATCACTCCCATCAATGGTGAGAATGAACCGTTGGCCTTTGCAGAGCTCATGTTTGACAACTACCTCTTGGAAACAACATTGGGGTGTTATCTCGCACAACCAACTCCAACCCCACTCGACATGCAGTTGGGTCTCCTTCCTTTCCCAACTGAAGGAAATGAAACTTATACAACACATTGTAACACTAGTAGCAATATTACAAGCATGTCGAATGGTCCATGTACAGATGAGTTGTGGACCATGTACTTTGATGGATCAAAGACATAGGATGGCTCTAGAGCCAGGTGTATCTTGATTGACCCAAAGCACAGGAAACACTTGGTCTCAATCCGCTTGGAGTTCGAGTGCATAAACAACATTCCTGAATACAAAGAACTCGTGTTGGGCTTGCAAAAATCCATTAGCCTCAACGTTGTTGCACTCAAAGTGGTAGGTCATGTAGAAATCGTGGTATGAAAAGTACGTAACACTTGTTGGGTTGTGTTATATTCTCTCCACGACTAGCCCACGTAGTTAACCGCGAGGTTAGAGGGGGGGCGAAGCCCCCCTTCGTTGTGCTGATTATGTAGTGGGGGGGGGGTCACAATGGGTTTGAGGTGTACCTGTAACCCCACTTTATGGGGTCCGGGGTAGTGCCCCGAAAAATTTTGGTTTTGGACCCTATGTTAGGTTGGGTGGACCCACCTATGGTTTTGTGCATGATTTTCGCACATGTTTTTTGGACGCGATGGTTTTCAGTCCATGGTATTGGACACGATGGTTTTCGGTCCATGGTATTGGATGCTTTGGCATGTATAAATATGTATTATAACATTGAACGGAATACAATGGAAAATCAAGCTAGTAGTCCCGATTTTGGGATCCAGGGGAAAATCTCTATGTATATGTGTTTTATGTGTTATGCTATCGCTATTGTTTATTTTCTGTCTTTTAGAATTTGTATGCAGCTAATTTATGTATGGGGTTAAAACCTACATTTGGTATCATAGCAGTTTTGGCTTCAAAGGGATGCCTTTATTGCTGAGGGGTTTCGCTTGGGCCTGTGGTAGACCCTGTTCAGTGGGAGATCTACGAGATCAATTCTAGTGGTGAAAGAAGATGGTGAGCAGTAGAAATACAGAGATCGAGAAGTTTAATGGTCAGAGTTTTGAGTTGTGGAAACTCAAGATGGAGGATCTATTGGTGGATAAAGATCAGTGGATCACGGTAGATTTGGGTACTAAACCAACGGGAGTGTCCAATGAAGAATGGAAGAAGTTGGATCAGAAGGCAAAGAGCACAATACGATTATGTGTCTCAGATTCAGTATTGCTAAATGGATCAGGGGAAGCTACAACAAAGGCTTTGTGGGACAAGTTAGGGACTTTGTACCAATCTAAGTCTCTGGTGAATAAACTGTTCCTGCGGAAAAAGTTGTATAACCTGAGAATGAAAGATGGAGACTCGGTGACAGAGCATCTAAACGCATTTAATACTGTGGTAAGTAAGTTAGCATCTGTTGATATTAAAATTTTAGATGAAGATAAGTGCATCAATTTGTTGTGTTCTCTACCAGATTCATGGGATAGTCTGGTTATTGCAATAGGTAGCAATGAAACTGCCTTGCAATTTGATGAAATAGTCTCAGCCTTGCTGACGGAGGAGATGAGATGGAAAAATATGGAGAGCCAAAATGGTGATGCCTTGTTTGTACAAGGATGCTCCCAGAACAGAAACAAAAATAAGTCATCGAGGGGGAGATCTAAATCTCTAGGAAAACCTGTAAAGGTGGTGTGCCGGAAATGTGGAAAGGAAGGCCACTTCAAAAGGGACTATAAATCTAAAGCTCCTGACAAAGGAAAGGGATCTGATGAGGCTCCTTCTGCAGAGGCAAAAACCACCTCAGATGAAGGTGGGGATGTGTACTTGGATTCTTCAAGTACACATGTAGATCATGAGGCATGGTTGATTGACTCAGGTGCATCCTTTCACTTCACTCCCCATAGAGAGTGGTTTCGTGAGTATGAGAAATATGATGGTGGTGATGTCTTCTTGGGGGATGACAGGAAGGCTAGAATCGTTGTTCGCGGAAAAGTAAAGTTGAAGTTACAAGGTGGAAGGGTTAGAACACTTCCAGATGTTTTGCATATTCCTGCTATAGGTTTTAACCCCGTACAAAAATTACCTGCATACGAATTCTAAAACACAGAAAATAAACAATGCAAGAACAGAACACATAAAACACATATACACAGAGATTTTCCCCTGGATCCCAAAACCGGGACTACGAGCTTGATTTTTCATTATGTTCCTTTCAATGTTATAATACATATTTATACATGCCGAAGCATCCAATACCATGGTTCGAAAATCATCGCGTCTAAAAAAAACATGTGTGAAAATCATGCACAAAACCATAGGTGGGTCCGCCCAATCTAACATAGGGTCCAAAACCAAAATTTTCGGGGGTGTTGCCCCGGACCCCATAAAGTGGGGTTACAGGTACACCTCAAACCCATTGTGACCCCCCCCCTACATAATCGGCACAACGAAGGGGGCTCCGACCCCCTCTAACCCCCCGGTTAACTACGTGGGCTAGTCGTGGAAAGAATATAACACAACCCAACATTCTCCCACTTGTTGTTTTCTTTCTACATGGGGCCATAAGAGAGCTTAGTCATTTTTCCAGCCCTGAAACACCCATTGTTTCTCTACACCAAGAGAACTTCTCATAGCTCACAGATTTTTTCAATGCATTTGCAGTATTCTTCAAAGTGTCCACCTTTACCAGCAACACCTTTTTGTCTTCTATCATATCCCTCACAAAGTGATACTGAACATCAATGTGCTTTGTCTTTGAATGATATGTGGGGTTCTTTTCCAAGAAAAGTGCACTTTGGTTGTCACAGTCTATCCTTATAGCTTCATGTACTAACCCCATACTTGAACACAATCTCTGCAACCAAACTTCTTCCTTGCTTGCATGAGTGGCTGCCATGTATTGTACCTCTGTAGTTGATAGTGCCACTTCAGATTGTTTCTTACTCATCCAACTGACTGCACCTCCAAATAGGTTAAACAGATACCCACTTGTAGATCTTCTCTGATCCAGATCTCCAACCCAGTCTGCATCAACAAAGCCATGAATATCCAACACTCTGTCCAATCCTGGTCTTCCTTGGTAGCACAAACCATAATCACTAGTGCCACGCAAATACTTGAAAACCTACTTGACTGTTGTCCAGTGCTCCTTCCTTGGTTTTGACATAAACCTGCTCCATACTCCCACTGCATGTGCAATGTCTGGTCTAGTACAGACCATTGCATACATCAGGCTACCGACTGCACTTGCATATGGAACACGGGACATGTCCTCTTCCTCTTCTTGTGTCTTGGGACACTGTTCAGCAGATAACCTCACACCTACAGGAATAGGAACCTTCACCGGTTTACTATCCTGCATATTAAACCTCTGCAGTATTGTCTTGACATACTTCCTCTAGTTTAACCAGAGCTTCCTCCTTGTATGATCTCTTTTAATTTCCATGCCCAAAATATAGTTTGCAGCACCAAGATCTTTCATGTCGAATTTGGAGGACAATTGGGTCTTCAAATCTTGGATAATTTCTTTGTCATTTCCAACCAGCAACATATCATCCACATACATGACCAGATAAATAACATGGTCACCAATTAATTTAAAATACACACAGTGATCTACTTTGCTTCTAGTGAAGCCAAGTCCCCATATAAATGTATCAAATTTCTGATACCACATCCTCGGTGACTATTTTCACCCATACAGAGACTTCTTTAACTTACACACTAGTTCTTTGTTACCCTTCACCACAAAGCCTTTAGGTTGCTTCATGTAGATCTCCTCTTCCAGATCCTCGTGAAGAAATGTTGTCTTCACATCCATCTGTTCTACCTCAAAATCAAAATCAGTAACAACAAATAAAAGTAATCTAATAGAAGTTACCTTGGCAATAGGAGAAAAAATATCACCAAAATCAATTCCCAACACCTAGGAATAACCTTTTGCTACCAACCGAGCTTTGTATTTCTCCACTTTTCCTTCTGCATTTGTCTTCTTTTGAACACCCATTTGTTTCCAATGGGTTTCCTTCCAGCCGACAACTCCACTAGATCCCAAGCCTCATTTTTGTGCAAAGATGCCATTTCATCAACCATGGCCTCTTTCTAGAGTTTTCCATCCTCTGAATCCACTGCTTCCTTCACAATTCTGAGATCATCATCAGTAATAGACAAAGAAAAATTTGAACAGAAAGTAGGTGGACTATACCTTTCTAGCTGCCTTCTTTCTCGAACTGATCTTCTCACAGCCAAATTTTGTGGCTCTTCATCTTTTGATTCCTCCTCTCCTGTAGAGTCTGATTCTTCCTCCTTTAGCTCAAACTCTATCTTCTCAGGTTCCTTTGGTTGGACTTCATGTTTAATAACATATTTTACCTATCTAAACACCACATCTTGGCTATATACAACCTTCTGTGTGACTGGGTTCCAAAGCTTATAACCCTTTAAACCATCCTTATACCCAATAAAGATGCACTTTTCAGATTTACTATCCAACTTGATTCGTTTCTCTTTTGGAACATGTACATATGCATCACATCCAAATACCCTCAGATGTGAAAGAGAGGGTTTCTTACTAGTCCATACCTCTTGTGGATTCTTATCCTCCAACACTGATGAAGGTGACCTGTTGACCAGGTAACATGCAGTATCCACCGCCTCTGCCCAGAATTCCCGTCCTAACCCGGCACCACTGAGCATGCTTCTTGCCATTTCCATCAACGTCTTGTTCATTCTTTCTGCAACTCCATTTTGCTTAGGTGTATATGGGGTAGTCTTCTGCCGTGCTATACCACACTTCTTGCAGAATTCTTCAAATTCCTTACTGCAAAACTCTCCACCATTATTTGTCCTCAACACCCTTATCTTCTTCTCTGTCTGGTTTTCCACTAGGGCCTTAAATTCTTTAAACCTATCAAAGACTTCAGATCTCTTCTTAAGGAAATATATCCATGTATTCATTGAGAAGTCATCTATAAATGATACATAGTACATAGACTTACCCAGTGATGGAACCTTCACAAGTCCAAACACATCACTGTGCACAAGCTCTAATATATGTTTCGCCCTCTTACCACCAAAGGGGAAACTCACCCGATTCTACTTTCCATATACACAATTTTCACAGAAATCAAAATCTAGAGAGCTATTATTCATACCTTCTACCATACCTTTACCATGAAGTATTCGAATGCCCTTCTCTCCAATATGTCCAAGCCTTTGATGCCATAGCATGGTATTCTCTCCAGAGACCACTAGATTTTCCACTCCACTTTCAGGAAACATAGAACTATTGCACCCATCAATAACAATGCTACCTTGCAGCTTGTACAAAGTTCCAATCCGAACTCCCCACATCAATACCGTTGCTTCCCAAACCATTTTGCAGGTATCCTTCTCGAACACTATTTTTACACCTACATCATCTAGCTTGCTTACAGAAATCAGATTTCTGGCTAATGCAGGAATATGTAGAACACCCGGAAGCATTCTAACCATTCCACCTTGCAACTTCAACTTTAATTTTCCACGACCAATGATTCTAGCCTTCCTGTCATCCCCCAAGAAGACATCACCACCATCATATTTCTCATACTCGCAGAACCACTCTCTATGGGGAGTGAAGTGAAAGGATGCACCTGAGTCATTCAACCATGCCTCATGATCTACATGTGTACTTGAAGAAGCCAAGTACACATCCCCACCTTCATCTGAGGTGGTTTTCGCCTCTGCAGAAGGAGCCTCATCAGATCCCTTTCCTTTGTCAGGAGCTTTAGATTTACAGTCCCTTTTGAAATGGCCTTCCTTTCCGCATTTCCAGCATACCACCTTTATAGGTTTTCCTGGAGATTTAGATCTCCCTCTAGATTTAGATCTCCCACTCGATGACTTATTTTTATTTCTGTTCTAAGACTGTCCTCGTACAAACAAGGCATCACCATTTTGGCTCTCCATATTTTTCCATCTCATCTCCTCCGTCAGCAAGGCTGAGACTATTTCATCAAACTGCAAGGCAATTGCATTGCTACCTATTGCAATAACTAGACTATCCCACAAATCTGGTAGAGAACATAACAAACTGACGCACTTATCTTCATTTGAAATTTTAATATCAACATATGCTAACTAACTTACCACAGTATTAAAAGCGTTCAGATGCTCTGTCACTGAGTCCATCTTTCATCCTCAGGTTATACAGCTTTTTCCGCAGGAACAGTTTATTCACCAAAGACTTAGATTGGTACAAAGTCCCTAACTTGTGCCACAAAGCCTTCGTTGTAGCTTCCCCTAATACATTCAGCAATACTGAATCTGAGACACACAATGGTATTGTTCTCTTTGCCTTCCGATCCAACTTCTTCCATTCTTCATCGGACACTCTCGTTGGTTTATTACCCGGATCTACCTCAATCCACTGATCTTTATCCACCAATAGATCCTCCATCTTGAGTTTCCACAACTCAAAACTCTGACCATTAAATTTCTCGATCTCTATCTTTCCACTGCTCGCCATCTTCTTTCACCACCAAAATCGATCTCACAGATCTTCCACTGAACAGGGTCTACCACAAGCCCGAGTGAAACCCCTAAACAACAAAGGCGTCCCCTTGAAGCCAAATCTCCTCTGATACCAAATGTAGGTTTTAACCTTGTACAGAAATTACCTTCATATGAATTCTAAAACACAGAAAATAAACAATGCGAGAGCAGAACACATAAAACACATATACATAGAGATTTTCCCCTAGATCCCAAAACCGGGACTACCAGCTTGATTTTTCATTATGTTCCTTTCAATGTTATAATACATATTTATGCATGCCGAAGCATCCAATACCATGGACCAAAAAACATCGCGTCCAATACCATGTACCGAAAACCATCGCGTCCAAAAAAAACGTGTGAAAATCATGCATAAAACCATAGGTGGGTCCGCCCAACCTAACATAGGGTCCAAAACAAAAATTTTCCGAGGCGCTGCCCCGGACCCCATAAAGTGGGGTTACGGGTACACCTCAAACCCCCAATGACCCCCCCTCACTACATAATCAGCGCAACGAAGGGGGTGCTCTGCCCCCCCTCTAACCCCCAGTTAACTACATGGGCTAGTCATGGAAAGAATATAACATAGCCCAACACCTGCATTGGCCAGAAATCTGATTTCTGTAAGTAAGTTGGTTGATGCAGGTGTAAAAATAGTGTTCGAGAAGGATACCTGCAAGATGGTTTGGGGAGCACTGGTATTGATACGGGGAGTTTGGATTGGAACTCTGTACAAGCTACAAGGTAGCATTGTTGTTGATGGGTGCAACAGTTTCGTGGTTCCTGAAAGTGGAACAGAAAATCTAGTGGTCTCTGGAGAGAAGACCATGTTGTGGCATCAAAGGCTTGGATATATTGGAGAGAAGGGCCTTCGAATACTTCATGGTAAAGGTATGGTAGAAGGTATGAGTAATAGCTCTCTGAATTTTGATTTCTATGAAAATTGTGTATACGGGAAGCAGAATCGGGTGATTTTCCCCTCTGGTAGTAAGAGGGTGAAACAGATATTAGAGCTTGTGCACAGTGATGTGTTTGGACCTGTGAAGGTTCCATCACTAAGTAAGTTTGTGTACTATGTATCATTTATAGATGACTTCTCAAGGAATACATGGATATATTTCCTTAAGAAGAAATCTGAAGTCTTTGACAAGTTTAAAGAATTTAAGGCTCTAGTGGAAAACCAGACAAAGAAGAAGATAAAGGTGTTGAGGTCAAATAACGGTGGAGAGTTTTGTAATAAGGAATTTGAAGCATTATGTAAGAAGTGTGGTATAGCACAATAGAAGACTACTCCATATACACCTCAGAAAAATGGAGTCGCAGAAAGAATGAACAAGACATTGATGGAAAGGGCAAGAAGCATGCTCAGTGGTGCCGGGTTAGGACGGGAATTCTGGGCAGAGGCGGTGGATACTGCATGTTACCTGGTCAACAGGTCACTTTCATTAGCATTAGAGGATAAGACTCCACAAGAGATATGGACTGGTAAGAAACCCTCTCTTTCACATCTAAGGGTATTTGGATGTGATGCATATGTACATGTTCCAAAGGAGAAACGAACCAAGTTGGATAGTAAATCTGAAAAGTGCATCTTTATTGAGTATAAGGATGGTTTAAAGGGTTATAAGCTTTGGAATCCAGTAACAAGGAAGGTTGTGTACAACCGAGATGTGGTGTTCAGAGAGGTGAAAGATGTTATTAAACATGAAGTCCAACCAAAGGAACCTGAAAAGATAGAGTTTGAGCTAAAGGAGGAAGAATCATGTTTAGTCATTTTAGTATGTCCTAAATTGCTACATTAAGTATCAATCCGGGAGTCGTAAACTGATGAAGTGTGGCACACTATATGTTCAAGGAAACCTCTTTCTTACTTTTTATTGTTTTCAATTTTATCTTGTTTTTGGGGGTTTTATCTTGGTTTGTCTCCTAATGCAAATGGAAATCCTATTCCTAAGTTTTAAGAATACTTTAGAAGGCAATTTTGGTTATAGATTTTAAGGCAATTATGTCCTTTATGACGACTTCCAGAACTTAACACTTCAGAAGATCCCAAAATAGTCTAGTGATGAAATTAATACTTTGAACAAGAATGTAAATGTGCATCTAAACAAGAATGTAAATGTGCAGCTACTTGAATTAAACAAATGATGAACTACTGATCATGAAATCTCTATCTTTTCTACTCATCTAAATACAGAAATAAAAGTTAAGCTATTGCACTCAAACAAATCAGAAACTACAAACTAATAAAAGTAAAACCAATTCACTTCATTTATAGTCCGATAGCTCGCCAAGTAGCTTTTCGGGGTTAAGCCATGGCTCTAGAGATAACGTCAATAACATGAGGAATTGATATCTAAATCATCTACTTGCAAAATAAAAATAAAATCAAGTCTCTTCACTTATAGTCCGATAGCTCGCCAAGTAGCTTTTCCGGGTTAAGCCATGGCTCTGGAGATAATGTCAATAACATGAAGAATCAAATAACTTCACTCAAAATCTGATAGCTTGCCAAGTAGCTTTTAAGGGTTAAGCCATGGCTCTGGAGATAACGTTAAATGACATGAAGAATTTGATATTTAAACTAACTGTCAATAGCAAATGAATAAGACTGAAATCAAAGCATAAATGAAATTGAAAGATAAGAAAAACAAAGTCAACAGAGAGGACAATCTCATGTCAATATTTACTGCAAAAATTGTATGAAAATGCCCGGGCCTATCCTAACCTGAAACACACTGAACAGTGTTAGCACAAATATACAACGTTTGGAAAATAATGTATAGGAATGAAACATTAACACTACAATTGTAATGTGAAATATACACAAGTGCACATACTACGAAATATTTACAATGAAAATAAAACAACAGCACATGAAAATTTTACAGAATTAAAAGAACGAAACCTTAGCTAGCAAGGGCCCTCTGCACGGCCTTGGTTAACACGTTGTCAAAACCGAGATTATGCTCACGCAATCATATAAAACAGAGTTTTATTAAATTGCAAAACAGAGGAAGCTCTCGTTACAACAGCAAGACCAGTGTCACGGCACAGTTCATAAACTTAACAACAAGATTACATCAACAAAAACTAACTCTACATGCATTTGCAAACACATTATTTATAAGGGAAATTACATGACAGTTTTCCTATGAAACATCTTCAGTGGAGGACACGTAAAAAGACAGCATCCATGAGCTTAGCATGATGGTTGCCAAGATCATTCAATCTACCAAAAGGTGGTTGTTGGATTTACATTGTGGAGGCAGTCTACAGCTGTCAAAATGAGTCCACGGATCTAGGAATGGTCTCGGACCCTTCACGTGTTGAAAAACAGAGACCTGCTTGCCGTAGAACTCCTTTGTTTGACCATTGTTTGACCAAGGCTTTCCTTTACGAATCTGGCTAAACCAATAGGACCTAGTCCATGTCTAGATCATTTCTGACCTGCCCACATGCCTCGTTTTGCTTGATGACACCTGTAATATAGAGATCAACAAAAACAGTTGCGGAAAGTTGAGTCAGTTGCGGAAAGTGGCTGCATTCTGTAGCTGATGAGAAAAATCTAAGTCAAATAGAAAAAACAAAAACATAGTTAGAAAACCACTTAAATGTACTCTCAGAATCAATATGTAATGAATTTTGATAGCTTGTGAGGCACTAGTGAGGGGAAAAAGTCTAGAAAAGTGTGTGGAAGAGATGTAGTTTTAGAGCTCAACATACTCCCACTGTGAAGGTGTTGCATGTCCTCATGCAACCAAAACTGTGATCATCCTCCCTTCAGTTCATGTGTTCTGAGACCTCTACCAACACATCCAGCCTTCTTTTCTTCGTTCTTGGTACCACTGTCATCCTAGGCTTCCTAATTACGCACTTGAATTTGAGGTTGATGAGAGCCCTACTAAACCTCCTGTTCTTTTTCTTCAGTTTTCTATTTTTCTTCTGCTACAGCCCAAGATGCAACATGGTGTTGTCGTGAATAATCTTATCCAACCTACTATGTTCTTTCAATGTTTCATTTTCTCTTTTGATGTGTCTATTTAGGACCTCTAGTTCAGAAACCTCCTGTTTTAGTGATTGGATTAGAGCTTCCTGGGCTGTATTAGGCTGGGCAGATGAAGTGCCTTGATTTGTGGCAGTTTTCTCCAATGTCTCAATATAATAATACATTTCTTGCTGGGTTGGATCTATCTCAGGTGTAGTCTTTCTTGGGTTGTCCCCAAAATCTGGTTGAGAAGGACTGATCTCAAAATCTGATTAAGAAGGACTGATCTCAAAATCCGGCTGTGAAATATGAGTATGGTGTGGGCCATGGCTAGGAGGGATTGCTGGAGTCTATTTCGGTGTTTCCCCTCCTAAATCAATGAAGTGGGGCCCCTTAGTTTGTACTTTCCTCAGTTTTCCTTTAAGTCTAGAGCTCCTCCTTAGATTTTGTGAGCTAGTGTCTTCTTTCTCCACACTCTGTTTTTCTTTCCCTTTCCTCTTTGCTGCAGCTGACTGTTCCTGAAGGTAAACTAGTCTTTCAGAAAGTATTTGGTGGTCCTCTTCTGAGGAAGGTTCTGGGGTTTGATAGACAGCTTCAATTTTTCTTTTCCCCTTTAATTTGCTTTGCTTCCTAACCTCAGTTCTTTCCTTCCTACTTTCTGACAACTTCTCTTCCTTATTAGTTTCTTTAGCTATGTTAGTAGGAGTGTCCTGAATTCTCACACTTGTTTTCCTTCTCCTACTTTTCCTTGTTGAGCTGCTCTCGGGTGTTTCAGGTGGATCTTGAAAGAAGTTTCTAACCAAAAACTGTTCCCAGGTGTCCTTCTTTTCCTTCAACTATTTTTCAATAAAAAAATTTACAAGGCCGTGATGGTACAGGTGGGGTTCTATGTCCTCCAGATTCTTTTGTACAGTTATGGACATATTTTTCAGGCTATTTAATAAAAATTAAGGCAAATTGATGGTTTGATTTTCTATAAAATTCATTAGCAACCGGGTGTGGTACATATACATGGACCCAAACTGTCCTTTACATGTAATAAACTTCTGGATTATCAATAATAGACTAGCCCACTTTTCCTCTAAAGCAGAGACAGGGATTCCACGTTTGAAAATGGCTATATCCAGCCTAGATTGCGTAAGATAACCCTCCAGGCCCTCTCATCAAAGCTTTTGTTTTTGAACCATCGTTCCCCCCCTGTGGGAGTTTCATTGCTGCGCGATAGATGCCTCTATAACTAAAAATTTAAGGTCTCCGACCTCAACTTCCATGCCATTAAAACACCTCGCAAATGTCTTTGTAACTTATTTATTGTAGCCTCTGAATTTCTGGATGAACTGTAGCCACCGTGCCTTCCTTAGTATGCTTTTCAATTGTGGATACCCCTCCATGAATTTGGGCCCTTCCGGTTCTACGCTTAGAAAAAGACCCATTCCTTCCTCCTCCCTTAAAATACGTCTGGGTGAGTAATGGATTGATGGAGGTGAAACGGCTGTGTTAGCGGGGAATGGAGAAGGTTTATGGAGAAAACCAGTAGTCATAAATGAAAGAGCAGAGAACAGGTAATGAGAATGAGTTCACGGGATTGTAAACAGGCCGGAAATAACAAACGGGATAGTATGGGAATAGAGTGAGCTTAGCTTTTGAGATAGAAGGCTGCGGAATAGGCATGAGCACGTTCTCAAAATGGCTGCGGATTTGTGCGGCAGGACAGAGCCGTGATCAAATAGATTACGTCCTCATAATTACCCGATTCATCAAGTGGAATGCCAATGTACAAATAAACACGAGTTAACTTCAGAGGTGGATCATGAGGCCGTTAAAAATTAATGCAAGGTTCGTGGAGAAATCATGTAAAGTTCTTGGAGCAGTTATGGAAGCTATTAATGCTAATCATTACATATAATGGAACCGTGGTTTCACAACTATATAGAATGTGCTTTAAAATGCTATTTGAAATAAATCTTGCGCATACCTTAGAATTTTTTCCACTTCCGTCCATTAACCTTTGATTAGTTGCTTCTTGTTAGTGCTTTAGGTGCTTTATATCTTCAAAATATTTTCCTTTGTCATACCTACACTTGGTTCTCATCATTATTTGGCTAACATCTGATTGTCAGTGCTGAATAACAGAGTGTTAGCTGCGGAATCAATCAACTAGCTGCAGAATCAGTTTCTAGCTGCTGAAACTGAATTCAGCTACGGAAACTGACACAGTGAACATATGACTAAATGGAGATGGATGGAAATGAATGATCACTGAGTGAATGATATATGAAAACTAGTCATGAAAGGAATTTTATTGGCGGAATGAGATGATGAAATGAAATGAAATGAAATGGACTGAAGCGAAATGAAGTGAAATGACATGAAACTATGAATAAAATGAGGAAAGATTTTTTTTGGAAAATATAGGGCGTCAGAAGTTTCTAATTTTCGCCCTGTATTTTCTGTATAAGACTGCCAATCAGTGATTGGTTTTCAGGCTTATACAATTTTTTATTTTTTATTTTTTATTTTTTTTAAAATAGAAAGAACAAAGACTAGGCTGGTGGAGAAGAAGGATTCTTCTTCACCAGCCTTATTGCAGAATTATCTTGAAAGATTTTGACAAATTCCTCCTTTGAGAGTGGCTTATGATATATCTTTAATCTGTGTCCATTCACAATAAGAGGAGTTTGATTTTCATCAATGGTTTTGATTCTTACCGCTCCATTGCTAAAGATTTTGTCAATCTCATATGGCCCAAGCCAATGAGTCTGAAATTTACCTTTGAAATCTTTAAACTTGGAATCAAATAGAAATACCCAATATCCTTCTTGAAACTTTTTCTCCTTGATGTATTTGCCATGCCACTTATCTCTTTGGTATTGAACTAGATCAGTTCTTAGGATTGCTTCTTGTCTGATCTCATCTAGCTCATTCAACTGCTCCATTCTATTCTTTTGGGCTTCTGATAGATCCATTCCCAATTGAACTGCCATCTTGAAGGTTCTAACTTGGAACTCAATGGGGAGCAGAACTTCTTTCCCATAAACAAGTTCATAGGGAGAATGTCATGTTGTATTCCTCCATTTAGTTTTGTAGGCCCATAAGGCTTCAGGAAGCCTTTCTGCCCAATCTCTTCTGTGTAGATGAACAGTCTTGGTAATGATGCCTTCAAGAACTTTGTTTTTAGACTCCACTTGACCATTTACTTGCGGATGGTAAGGAGTAGATTTTCTGTGCTTGACCTTGTATTCTTCCATCAGCTTCTCCACCAGTTTGGATTTGAATTGACCTCCCTGATTTGTCACAATTTCTCTTGGAACACCAAAGCGAGTAAAAATATCCTCATAAAAAAAACTAACAACTGAATGCTCAGTAGTAGAAAATAATGCTTTGGCTTCTACCCATTTAGTGACATAATCAGTACATACCAATATATACTTTATTTCTTTAGATGGTGGGTTAATAGGTCCAACGAAATCTAAAGCCCATTTTTCAAAGGGTTTGACGAGTACCTGTGGTTGTAATGGCATTTCATTTGAGAGGGTAGGTTTCCCTACTCTTTGGCAGCTATCACATCTTCTGACATATTGTTTTGCATCTTTGAAGAGGGATGGCCAATAAAGAGAGGATTTTATAGGTTGTCCTTTAGTCAGCAAAGTGTCCGCTGCATGGTTCCTCATGACATGCTTTGAAAATATCAGGCATCTCATCTTCCCTAACACATCTTCGGATCACAAGATCTAGCCCTGTTTTAAACAATTCGTTAGAAATCTATGAATATTTTGAACTCTCCTAAATAATCATTCTTCTTTCACCAGGAAATAAATGTGGAGGTAGTTTCCCTGTAACCAAATAGTTAGCTATATCTGCATACCAAGGAGTCTTAGTGGTTACTGCAAATAAATATTCCTCATGAAACTTGTCCTCTACAGGAGAATCTTCTTTAGTATTCTGAATCCTAGACAAGAAATTAGCTACTGTGTTTTGTTTCCCTGATCTATCTAATACAGTAATGTTGAATTCCTGTAAAAGTAAGAGCCACCTTGTAACTCTGCCATTAGTAATGGGTTTTTTCATTAGATATCTAATTACAAAATTTTCAGTATGAACAAAAGTTTCATAGCCTATTATATAATGTCTAAACTTATTGATTGCATGAACAACGGCTAAGAACTCTTTTTCAGTCACAGTGTAGTTCAACTCAGTAGGAGTTAAATTTTTACTGGTATAGTAAATGGCATAAGGAACTAAATCTTTCTGTCCCAATACAGCCCCTAGAGCTGTATCTGAAGAATCTATAGAAATATGGAAAGGAAGTTTCCAATTTGGTCCTCTCAAGATAGGTGCTTCAGATATTCTTGTTTTCAAAGTTTCAAATGCTGATTGGCAATCATGATCCCATTTGAATTCACAGTCTTTTGTAAGTAGTTTGAAGAGTGGAGATGTTATTTTGGTGAAGTTTTCTATAAATCTTCTATAATATCCAGTAAATCCCAGAAAACTTCTAACATCTTTTTGACAATTTGGAATAGGTAACTTGGAGATGACTTCAACTTTTGATCTATCAACTTTAATCCCAACCCCTGAAATATGATGTCCCAAAACAATACCTTCAGTAAACATCATAAAGCATTTTTCATGGCTTAGTGAAAGGTTTGTTTCTTTACATCTTATAAGGACTTTTTCCAAATTTTCTAATGCCTCTTCAAACGAATCACCATAAACTATAAAATCATCTATATAAACCTCTACACAATCATGGATTAGATCAGAAAAAATTCCTAGTACTGCTCTTTGGAATGTTGCTGGTGCATTACATAATCCAAAAGGAAGCACTTGATAAGCAAAAATTCCCCATGGACAGGTAAATATGGTCTTATCCTGGTCTTCAGGTGCTACCTAAATCTGATTATAACCACTAAAACTATCCAAAAATGAAAAATTCTTTTTGCCTGCTAATGTATCCAATACTTGATCGATAAAGGGAAAGGGAAAGTGATCCTTCAGAGTTTCTTTATTCAATTCCCTGTAATCAATGCATACCTTCCATTTATCATTCTTTTTGGGTACTATAACCAAAGGAGAAACCCATCGGCTATCTGAAATTGGGTAAATGAAATTTACATTGAGTAGTTTTTGGAGCTCTTCTTTCACTATCTCCCTAAGATTTGGATTCATCCTTCTCTGAGGTTGTCTGGTTGGTCTACTGTTTTCGTCGATATAGATATGATGGATGCAAGTCTTAGGGTCAATACATTTCATATCAGTATACTCCCATGCAAATGCAGTAGAATGTTTTTGCAAGATTTTGGTTAGCTCTTTCTGTTGTGACTTTTCCAAATTTTTGTTGATATTCAGTGTTTTTCCTGGAAAAATCTCAATGGTAGAGCTACCAAACTCTTCCATAGAGTAAAGAGACATTTGTCTTGATGATAGATATTCAATATCAGAATCTAACTGAAATTGTGTGTGGTCATATTTTGAAGATGTTTCAAAATTTTCTAATGTGTTCAAAATTTGACTATCTTCACTAATTTCAGAGACAGTAAAGACAGGTTGTATAATATCTTCATCGTCAACCCATTCATTGTCTCCTACTTCTGTAATTTCCTTTGCTAGAGGATATAAATTGAATTTCTTTGTTGAACTACCATCAGAAATGTACATATCTCCAGATCTACAACTAATGAAAGCATCAGTTGTGGCTAGCCAAGGTATTCCTAAGATGAGTGGATGTCCTCCTAAATTACTCTTGGGAGTCAAAATCATGAAATCTACTGGATATTCCCAAGAATCTAAGGAGACTGAAATATCTTCTAGTACACCATCTGGTTTGATTATTGATCTATCTGCAAGTTGCAGTAAGGTGGGTGTAAAAATAAGATTAGTAAGTTTAAGTTGTTCCATAGTATGTCTACTCATAATATTGATAGCAGCCCCTAAGTCAATCAAAGTGTTTGGAATTTCTATCCCATTTATATGTGTTTTGACAACTGGACTACTTGGATCTACATACTTCTGCATGGTAATTTTCCCCATCATGATATCTGCAATTTTTCCTACCAGGTGGATTCTTCTTGTGTCTCTTGGTTTCCTTCCTGGTCTTTTAAGACTCAACTCCTTTATTGTTTTCGCTAGAATAGGAATCTCTCGAATGGCTTGTAGCAGGGGAATCTTGATATAGACATTCTTCAATTCATCTAGAAAATCATAGTCAGGCAACAAGATTTGTTTTTCCACCCCTTTGTCAATTTGTAATCTTTTAGGGAAAGGAGGCATGGATGAAGATGCAGGTTGCTCAACTATAGGAGTTGTGGGGGTTGACTCTTTTTCTTTTTCTTTTTGAATGGTTGGGTTTTCAAGAGATGCTTCCTCAGAACCTTTATTGACTTTAAGAGAATCCTCCTCAGAGGTACCTTGCTCTTGAACATATATAGAAGGTTTTTCTAAAACTCTACCAGATCTGAGTTGGACATCATTAAGAGGAACAATCATATAGGTAGGAAATTGTTGTCATTCTACCATGTAAGCATTCTGAGGAATTTTGTTGTTGGGATTTGGCAATGGCTGGGCTGGTAGTTGATTTGTCTTTTGTTGAAATGGAAGAAAGAGTTGAGAATTTGGATTTTGTTGAGAAGGTTGTTGTTGTGGTAATGGCAATGAAAGTTGCGGGTTTTGATTTGGAATTGGTGGATTTTTTTGATTTGGAAAAGATGGAGGATATCGATAAAATTGAGCAAATCTCCCATAAGGATTTTGCATCCCTTGCGCCCATGACTGGTATGGATTTTGAGATTGGGGCCAAGGTTGTTGCCAAGAATTCCAATTTGGCGAGAGCTGAAAGTTCATAGGATTGTTAAATCCCTGATTTAGTTGCCCCTGCCATGGTCTTCTTGAAACAAAACAAAGGGACTCTACAAAATTTGGATCTTCCCGAAAGACAGCTTTGAGCCCAAGAATTGAAGGACAATCCTTGGTCTCATGACTTTCTGAGCAAATCATACATGTTTCTACAACTTTTGCATCCAAGGGACATTCCCTTAGAGCATGTTTCTTTCTACATTTTGGACAAAAGATGGCCAAGGCATCAGCTTCTACTTTCTGCTTGTTTTGTATTTTAAGGGTGTCTAGTTGTTCACTAAGGCTCCCTAGAATATCAGTTTTGAACTCATCAAGCCTATTGCCAATCTCTGCCCTACTTACTGATCTAGTTGCATATTTGTTTGCTCTATGCATGTCATTTACTATTATTATTATTATTATTTTTAAGTTGGGCTAATAATTCTCTTTCTGCTCTTCCAGATAAAACTAGGTGCAAGAAGAGAGCATAATCAAGAAATTATTGAACTAATAACTCTCTTTTCTAATCCTCCAGATCACACTAGGTGCAAGAGGAGAGCATACTTCAAGAAGTTATCAATTTTTCCCTTTTTTTTAAGAGATCGTGGTGGGCTCCAGTATTGCAGTAATAATGCTGCAACTCCTGGGACTCCTTTCTTTACTCTTATCAACCTGGTAGTTCGTAACAAACTTGGAAGCGACGGTGTTGTATGCACAAGTACTAGCTCTTGCCGCAGCTGTCACTTGGTTAGCTGACACAAGTCTGCTAGGAGCTTAAGCCAACTTCTATGAGCTCTAAGAAGAAGCTTTCTAATTGATGGATGGAAGCTAACTCAAAGGGGGCTAATCTACTTGCAGAAAGAAACTGAAAAGCTAAAAGGAAATTCAAACCCTAGCAAACCCTAATTTTACCAGCTAATCCTACTGATGCAAGAAAGAGGACGAAAGCTACTGAAAGAGATGCCATTGACTTCTAAGAAGGTGAAATGCATGTGTCTAAACTACTTCTACAGTAAAATCAAAAAAACATATTTTTGTATTTTTGAGTAAAATGGAAGAATCGTCACAAATGTGCTTTAACTGGTTTTTGACTGTGCAGAGGTGGATTTGCGAGAGGAAATGCTTGCAAGAGGTTGGGAAGGTTAGAATAGGGCCTAAGGCGTCCCTAGCATGCTTCCAAAGAGTTTCACAGAGTTTGGCTATCAAGAAACCGCTTTCGTGAGCTTCTAAGGGAAGTCTGCAGGGGTTCTACAGGATGCTCTGTGTTTTCTACAAGATGCACTGTAATTTCTACAGGATGTTCAGAAATGGGATTTTGGAGGGTGGATGGAGAGAGAAAGGTGGAGAAGTGAGTGAGGGGGTAGGACAAAGATGTGAGGAGGTCCAGGACTTGGTGGATGGGGATGAGGAGTGATGAGGATGGTGTTGTTGGGAAAAGTATCCAATACGGAATGACCCTATCCCACTCTAAGGGTGATAGTACCTCAGCAACAACCGAATGCAAAGCTATTCAAGATTACTTCTTTATGAGATGTAAGAGAGGGGAGAAAGAGATCCACTAACCGTTGTCTTCCGCTAATGTTTGATCCAATCTTCTCTCCTTGTTGCTTGCTCCCAGCTCCTTGCTCTTTCACTGGCCCAGCTACACAAAGATCCTGCAAAAGCACAAGAAAGGGAAACTACAAGAAGCATACATCCATAATTGATTCAGGGATTAGAATAAATCAAATATACAAGCATCAATACGCCACAAAGACACATGCATATAGAAGAACCTCAAATGCTTTATTAATGGAAGAAGTAAAGTTCTGAGAGTGTTACAACCATAAGAGGCCCAATCCAGTAACACCTCCCAGCAGAAAGAAATCTCCTCTTCACCTCCTTCAAAGCAATCACCCAATAGTTCTATACTCAAACCAACAACACTTCCTTACATTCACAAGATTCCAGCCTCCCTAGACCTCATGAGAGAGCTCTATATATAGGAGTTTTGGAGAAAGGATGAGTCAGCTTGAGGCTGGCATGAAGCTGACTAGTGTCCTCTCCCACTTCAGTTATACTTCAGTTCTTGAGTCCACTTGGAGTTTCTTGCTTCCACTTGGAGATCTAGATCCTCTTACTCATCACAAGGCGAATTCCCTGATCCAAGTGTCATTTTGGAAGCTTCCTGGGCATTTGACACCTTGCAGAATGACTGTGCCACTTGGCCAATCTCGCCCAGCGCAGGTAGCCTTCATTAGATTTGACATTCAGTGCAGGTACAGAGTGGAGCAGTTGACATTTAGCACAGATGCTCAGTGGAGCAGCTGACATGATCCAGAATTAGCTTGTTTTTGAGTGTTTTCAGGTGGAGAACTGATTTTCAGTGCTGTGGTTTGCTGACCTTGTTCCTCTAGGGGTAGGAACAACATGTTTAGGGACTTTGGATCCCTCAGATTATTGACATTTCATGCTTCATGCTGTAAGGCACAAAAATGTCTATAACAGTTGCCCCCTAAAGTATGAGGTCGTTTATCGGGTGAAATGCTTTATCAGGAGGATCCGAAGTTCATTCAATCGCTGAGAGGTGCCCTGTAATAAAATACAATACAATACATTATTTTTCATTCTGCTTTCATGATCTAGCTGAGGCGGGCATTCCCATGCTCAGCTTTATAAATTCATTTTGGTACATAGAACAGACGATCGTCTGATGGTAGACTGATAATTCTCTGTTGAAATTATCATCCTTTGAGTAGGATGATCATCTGCTGCAATGATGTACATATCAAATGTCTTTATATCTTGAATATATATCGTGGCCCGGATGGATGAAACTAGATCCGGGGTCTTCAAACTCGTTCGATCTTCACTCTAAGTACAAGTCGATCCACGTGAGAATTGCGCTGAAGTCGAACATGGAAAGACATCGCTTGATTACCGGTCAATAATGTAAACTGTTAACAAGCGCGAGAGGAATCACCAATAATGACAATGATCCTCAAGGTACTGCAGTACAATTCACGTGGTGTGAATAAAGGACTTGGCGTCGAACACCACGCAAAATCTTCTGGTCAAAGGTCATTGATGTATACCTGTCGCCGGAAGTGAGAAACTTGCCATTGAGGCATGCAAGGTTCAAAGTACTGGGGGGTTTGTCCCTAGATCAACTTCTTGGATAATGAGTTGAAGTCGACAAGAAGCGATCCGTCAAAGGAGGGCCTTAATGAATCCCACATCAATGACACGGAACGGAGCTAATGATTTTAGTGGAGGTGAAAACAATCTGTGAGATATGATTCAGGGTGGCGATCATGGGTGGATGAAGGATAATGTATGGCAGTGGATGGGACACGGTTGACTCTTTCTGAACACATCTCTTGAACATATAACGACACTGATGTGATGGATCGGTAGCATTACCCCAAATGTGGATGGTTTGGCGAGGACCATGGTGATGAGACCGGTGAATGAAACAACCCAACCCGATGTGATACGGAGGACAAAGTGTCATGTTCAAGAGCGACTTGCTACCATTAAAGCTTTGAGGTTCTCCCAATTTTTCCCCAGTCATTTCTGACCAGTACCTCTTTATTTTTGTCAAGCTTGAGGAGGATAACATATGCTTGTTCTATAACCTGCCCTTCGGGCAAGCCCATCGCTATGTTTTAACGAGCCTAGCGATAGGGAAACTCGTTCTCGTCTAAAGACAAGTTTGTCGCTATTTAATCATTTTAACGAGTCTAACGACAAGGAAAACTTGGTCCTTTTCATTTTTAGAGAGTCTGAAAAGGTACAGAAAGTTAACTCCAAAATTCCTTTTTCGTCATCTAATCCCTTAAGTCCGAAAAAGTATAAAACAATACAGAAGGGATGAGTTTTCGATTACTTTAACGAGCCGAATAAAACAAGCGCTTGACCTTTTTGTGTAATAATCCCTCAGGTCCAAAAAGATTAAAATCTAGAGGGATAGCTCTTCCGGTCCTTTTAACGAGCTGGAAGGCCAAAACTCGGCAAACTTTTCATATTTTACGAGTCAAGAGAAAAGAGCTCAAAGAAGACTCGTCTTTTGAGGAACGAGTGATAAATAGGGATAGCAGCAGATTCCAGGTACAGGTTGGAATTTTCCAATCACGGCAGTGTCACAAGGACGGCTAAGTGAAATCACTCTTCGCAGCTGTTCCTCAAAATGGGTAAACAATCATATGGGGGTGAACGATCGGCCAAATGGAATGGAGGTGGCAAGTGCAAACACGACCAAGGCTTTTTATGGCTAATAAATTTACGATCACAATGGTTATTTACCGGGATAGGTTCATTTTTTAATGAGCTTAAACTCTGGAAGAAACTCTTGCTCACGCTTTTCTATTTTTTAACGAGCATAAATTCCACGGTAAAACTGCTCGATCTTATGTTTATTTTTTAACGAGCATGAACTATGTATAAAACTGCTCGGATCTCGCTTTTCTATTTTTTAACGAGCATAAATTCCGCAGTAAAACTGCTCGATTGTATGGTCAAATTTTGATTTTTTACCATTACTAGCTTTTTCTCTTTTCAAATATAGTACTGCTTTTCAATTGCTGCAACAAACTTTGTTAGAAATGAATAATATTTGCATGAAAATGAGATTATAACCCTAATGTTTTACTTTAAACTGTGTAAAAAGCCATTAAAAGGTGTTTTTACCTCTCATTTACCATTTCATTTGCATTTGGTTTGTTGGAGCTCTGGAGGTGCCTCTTCCCCCTTGATTTTCACCAGCTGATTCCGGGAGATTCTGCGGACGATTTTCGGCGCCGTCTGGACCAGGTAGGAGCTAAACCCTAGCTCTTTCTTTTCATGGTTTCTTTTTCCTGTTTCATGCCTGTTTTCCAGCATTTCTGAGCCCCAGGGGTTTTGCAAAATCGCCCTAGTTCCAGCGCAGGTTCCTCTTTCGAAACCTGCGCTGAAGGTCAAGCTGCCTTAAGGCAGCCTGACCCTCAGCGCAGGTGGGAGGCTCTCTGCCTGCGCTGGGCTCAAAAACTGAGTTTTTTAGGTCATTTTTTGATGATTTTTTCGCCAGTTTCTCATCAAAATCAGGAACTTACTCCTTCTCTTGTTTGCCTTGCAGGGAACTTTGAACAAAATGTCTCTTACGTGGCGAGAACGAGAACATGAAGAGGAGGACATGATTTCCCTCCATGACCCTGTCACGGTGAACGCGTTGCGGAACTGTGGCCTGCTGAAGTTCTTCCGTATCTCTAGCATGAGAGCACAGATTTCTTTACTGCAGTACATGCTTGATGCTTGGGATCCTGTTAACCAAGTGTTCCAGATTAGGGGAAAGGCCATCCCCTTGACCATAGAGGACATGTACTTCTTGACTGGACTGTCAAGACGAGGTGCCCCCATTTCCTTGTCAGGTACGGCCCGGGGGACTGATTCTACCAGAGATTATGTCCGCCAGTACTGCAGGGAAGGTTCTCAGCCGAGCAGAGACGGCAAGATTGTTATCCGTGAGATTACTGATCGGGCTCTCAGGTCCATTCTGTTCACTATTGGTAGGATGGCCGGCAGTGCATCTTTACATGTTGCCAACAGGTCTTATATGCAGCACGCTTTGGAGTGTCTCCAACCGAAAGTATTCAACTGGTGTGATGCAGTACTTGTTCATATGAAAAGTCAATTGACCAAGGTAAAGGACGGGAAGCTAAAGAACTTTGGATTTGGTTCTATTCTGACTGCCTTTGCCTTGGAGAAAATCCCACTGATGCAGCCTCAGTACATCATACTTGACTTGCCTTCTCCGACCGAGCCACGCATGCAGAGGTGGGTCGACCACATGTCTAGGCATGCTGGTCAACCTCAGATTACTTTTACTGAGGCCTTCTTTAGGTGGTTCGAGCATCAGGAGATGGCGTTTTCCGAGTATCCATATGTGGGTATGGATTTCCGAGGCGATCCGGATTTGGTGCTACCGGATGGCGAGCAGTGGGGCGCCATTGGTAAACTCCTTGACCATATTACTGTTTACTGTTCTTATTCATAATGTTGTTGTGCTTTATTCTATCAAGACTTTTAATTGTACTCTTGGGTGCATGCAGATATTGGTCCTGTTCGTCCAGCAGTTCGTCCGAGATCGCCAGTCGCTGCCCCGGCAGCGGAGCCTGCTAGGAGAGTTGTTATTCGCGACCTTGACGATACTGAGACCCTTACAGCTGTGCAGGAGCAGGTCGAGAGCCTTACTCGTGGTCTTCCGGATGTACAGATTGACGAGTTACCTTTACAGCTGCAACGGCATACTATTGGTGTGCCTAGACGATGGACTCGTCTCTTGCGCATGATTGCACAGGCCGTGACGTACTATCATGAGCACCACTAGGCTAGGGTGCCCCCTAGCATCTTTTTGAGTTTTTAGGTCATATGACCAATTTTGTCTTGGTTACAGAACATTATGTATGAACTTATATAAACAACTTATATATTTTGATTTTCGAGTTTTATTCTGTTTGAGTTATATGATCCATATGTACAATCATTAATGATGTGTCCTTTTTATAAATTTTGCAAATGTCTATCTAACACATAGTTTACTAATGAGTCAGTTAATGTGTTTAAGTTTCTTGAAATATGTTGATATTGAATTGAATCAAATCGTCTTTCCAAGATCTTAACCCTTAGGAACATGCGATAAATAGCTGGATTGCGAACAGAATATATACCATTGAGTTGCAGTATTACGAGCTGTGAGTCTAGCCTGACAATTAGTCGGCGTATGCCACGTGTGATGGCATCAGAGAGTAGTTCTATCAACGCGCTATACTCAGCGATGTTATTCGTTGATTGCCCAATACATACACCTCTGAAACTTACTAACTCGCCGCTTGGATCAAAAATGGCCCAGGCTGCGGAGGACAGGTTCCGCGAACTATGACTCGCTCCGTCGGCATATCCAACACATGTCTCCAGAAGGTTCGACATCTGCAACGGAAAAAGGTGGATCACTCGACCAGAAAAAACACTTTAGCGAAAACAAAATACAACAAAAGCATGCAGGTTACTATTTAAGCATAGTAACGCTTGAGGTACAACCCGTTGCGGGGCTGCGCCAGTGGAATTCCATCGTAATCCATTAACTCGTAGGCTCCTTTTGCTAAAACCCTTTTAACAATATAGGGGCCCATCCATAAGGACTTGAATTTACCTGCTCCCAATTTATCGGATTCTTGGTCATAAAGCAAGACCAAATCACCTTCTGAGAAGACACGGGGTTTGACATTTTTGTCGAACTGAGCCTTGACTCGTTTCTTATGGGCCTCGTTAGCCAAAGCGGCGTCACGACGGGTTTCATCCAACTGGATTAATTCCAAGAAACGAGCCTCTTCTTCTGAAGTTCCGGGGAGAAGATAGATTGCGAGTTTAAGCGATGAAATTTCGCACTGGATTGGTAAGACTGCTTCCAGGCCATACACCAGTTGAAAAGGTGTGAACCCGGTTGCGTTCTTTACCGAGGTCCGGTAAGCCCACAAAGCTGAGTATAGGATTAGGTGCCATCTTCTTTTATGAACCCCGATCATCCTTTGCAACATACGCTTCAGGACCTTGTTGATTGCCTCAACTTGTCCGTTGGCTTGCGGATAATATGGGGTAGAGCTGTCGTGAGATAGCCCTAGCTTGGCAGCTAGTTCGACCATCATGTGATTGCGAAAATGCGATCCATGATCTGTAACTACAGCCTGTGGTACGCCGAACCTGGCGACTACATGATTGAAAAAGAAAAGGGCAGCTGTTTCACCAGTGTTATCCAATGTAGGCATCGCCTCGGCCCATTTGGTAAAATAGTCAACAGCGACTATAATATACCCATGCCCCCCGGTCGAGGTGGGGTTACATTGCATGAAATCGATGCCCCACTTGGCGAAGGGCCCAACAGCAACTATCGGCTGTAAAGGTGCGGGTGGTCGTCTGGTTTTGCTATCAAAGATTTGACAAGCATGGCAACTTCTGACTGCGGTTATGCAATCTTTGAACATGGTTGGCCAGAAGTATCCTGCTCGTAAGATTCTTTGTGCTGTTGCATATCCAGACTGATGCCCCCCACACGCGCCTGAATGACAATCATTCAGGGCTTTTTCGGCCTCCTCATGGGTAAGGCACCTCCTCAGAACTGTATCGACACCACGACGGTAAAGTGTATCACCGACGATCATGTAGTCTTTTGCTTGGTATCGTATACGTTTTTGTTCGGAGCGAGAGGTGTTAGGCCTGAATTTTTGGGTTTGGAGATAAACTATGATATCTCCATACCACTCATCGCTTACAGATATCAGAAACAAACTTTCGTCCACGATTGACTCTTCCGATGTTTCATCGTTGGACGATGATGGGAGATCGCACAATAATTCTGCGAAAACTAGGGCTTTCTTTGATTTGGATTTCACAAATTCCAGATCAAACTCTTGAAGGATCGCTATCCATTTTGAATATTTGCCCCCCAGCAACTGTCGCGACAGTATATAAGTCATGGGGTTGCAATCTGACAAGATGGTAGTTTTCCAAAAGAGGACATAATGTCGAAACCTTTGAATCGCTTGAACAGCTGCAAGCGCTAGTTTTTCAACATAAGAATATTTACTTTCTGTATCGTTTAAGTTTTTACTTAAATAATAGATAGGATGTTCAATTCCATCGACTTCTTGAACTAAAACCATCGCAATGGTCGTATCCACTGCAGCCAGATACAGGTTAAAATCTCTTTGATAGTCCGGGGCGTACATTAATGATGCTTTTACTAGACAATCTTTCAGAGCATCAAAGGAAGCTTGCGCCACCTGGTCCCAGACAAAAGGTATATCCTTTTTCAAAAGACGAGTATAACCCTTAGCAAGTTCTGCGTAATTTGGAATGAACCTCCTCAGAAAGTTTGCTTTCCCTTGGAGTTTCTGAATCTGAAGCAAATTTGAAGGTGGAGGCAAATTAATGATTGCCTGAACCTTACAGGGGTCGAGACGAATCCCATCTTTAGAGACTACAAAGCCAAGTAAACGACCAGAACCGACGCAAAACACACATTTGTGCGGATTGAGTCTTATCTTGTAGTGTCGGCAACGTAGAAATATCGCTCTTAAATGCTGCGGATGATCAGTCCGCTTTCGCGAATGAGCCGGAAGATCGTCGAGATAAGGTTGAACAATGTTCTTGATGTCATGGAAGGCATAATTCATCGCCCTCTGAAACGTCGCCCCTGCGTTCTTTAAACCAAAGGGTAATTTTCGATAAGCGAATGTGCCCCACGGACAAATAAATGCAGTCTTTGACTGGACCTATGGGCGGATATTTATTTGATTATACCCGGAAAATCCATCCATAAATGAAAAGATTTCACATCCGGCGCATTCATCAATTATCTGGTCAATGAAGGGTGTAGGGTAGTTGTCCTTAGGACAAGCTTGGTTTACATCCCTATAATCAACACACACTCTAATCGTCCCTTGTTTTTTCATAACAGGGACAATATTCGATACCCAATCGGTTAGAGGAACCGGGTAGATGAATCCAGCATGGAGGAGTTTTTCAACTTCCGCCTTAATGGCAGCGGCTTTCTTCGGGTGCACTTGCCGAAGCCGTTGCCTTACTGGTTTGACATCAGGAAACATTTTAATTTCATGTTCAACGATACTCGAGTCAATGCCTGGCATTTCATCATATGACCAAGCAAAGACATCTCTAAATTCGCGAAAAAGAGCGTTATATATTTCCAGTTCTGAAGGGGAACAACCTTTGCCGACATAAATATCCTCTACAACATCTGTTTTAGTCGAGATATTTATGGCTATAGTCTCTTCAATATTGGATAGGTTTCGCTCGGAATCCACCGTGTTTACAGTATTTGTTAGGAATTCAAATACTGAAGGGTGATAAAGGTCACTTTGAGTATCTTCTTCATATTCTGGAAGAAGGGAACGATGGTGGTAATCATTCCATGGTGCCCCCTCAATCATCATTGCTTGTAAGATTCCTTCGTCAGTCCCATGTACTCTCGACCAAGGATCTAATGGGGTTCCATATTCTCTAGACCTATCTACCCAAACGCTTGACGAGCGTTGATTTGGGCTCGCCTCCCATGCTTGAAACATTGATTGCTACAATATTTCTAAAGGGCTTGGGGGCAAAACCATTGAATGATCCATGTTGACCTTCGTCGAAGATATCATGTTGCAGGTTGCTACAAACGGTACATTTCCTATATAAATAGGAGGTGGTAGCGCGAAAGTTCCCATCAATGTGGGGTCTTTCAATAATCCTACTCCGATATCTTGAATTGAATGGTTGCTCTCATGGATCATGGGAATGCTTCCTGTAACTTGTGAACCGTTAGGGAGGAAATTCTGTTGGTCGACGATCGTAATCCCTCCTTCAAACGGGAATGCGATCTTCCTAAAATAAGTCGACACGACAGCTGCCATGGCATAAATCCATGGTCTACCCAGTAGGATATTATAGTCAAGATTTCCATCAATGACTTCTACATCAATTTCTACTGTTTTTCCTCCTAGTTCAACTTTCAAGTTATTAAGGATACCGTATGGGGTATAAGTCCTTCCGTCGAAAGCTTTTAATGTCGTCGAAGATCGCGACAAGGTTGGAGATCCTAAAGTTTTCCAGAAACTCATTGACATAATACATGTCGAGGCTCCCTCATCAATTATTGTTCTGTGAACAGTTTTGTTGAGTGCTTTCACTTGAATAAGGAAAGCTAGCTGAGCTGGTAACTGAGGATCATATCCCTTGTGATCAAAGGATACAAGATTGGAATCCTTGGGATCAACCCCACCAATTGCCGATAACAACGCCTGCCTTTGGGTTGGACAATTTTGTAGCACTTCAAGAGTCGACATAGCGGATGGCGATTGGGCCAAATCTTCCACTATGTTATAATGCTGCGCCGCTCTGGCACGAGGATTAAATGTCGACTTGTGTACTACACCCTTTGGCGGTTTTATTGTTAATTCAGGGATGGTGGGTGTTACAACTTTTGTCGAAGTTGTTGTCGAACTACTTGGTTGATCTTTACCTTTTTCGTTCGACAGCTGAGGATTCCCATAATCTTTGTTCCTTGTCGAAATCAAAGCATCATTCTGCTGTTTTGAAACCGACAACATAAGGACTTGCGACGGGGAAGCATTTCCACTATCAACCAGATTTTGACCTGGGTTGGGAAATGGATCAGTTAACACAGCTGATGTTTGGGAACTTTTAAAGAACCTCTTTAATTCAGCTTTGAATGGGCAATTCTTTGTGCCATGATCCTTATCATCACATATTAGACATGGATAATTTTGTTTCCCTTTTCCAGGAGGGTTTGAAGAATTTTTTCCAGGGGATGACTCACCCTGTTTCTTCTTCTTCCCTTTGTTTTGTTTCTTCTTGCTTCCTGGTTGATTGGTTTCTTTGCCTTTATCTTCTGATACGGCATTTACTTCCGAAGCAAGAATTTCTTCTTTTGCATTTTGATCCGAATTCTTACGGGCTTTCTTTGACGAAGCCTTTATCGATTTCGCGTTTGCTGTGCCAATCACGCCATCACCGGCATGAGAGTCACTATTTGATTTAGGAGGGGGAGGAATTGAAAATTCCGGTCTAGGGGCGTCAGGTATTTTGTCATAGAGCGTGCCAGACTGAGTATAAACTAAGTCCAAATACTGCGCACGAGCAATAACTTGCTCCTCTGTTACGACTCCCCCCTTGGCCACATCTTCCGTAATAGCCGGAAGTAACGACTTTATAAACCATTCAGCTAATAGCTGATCGGGAACATATGTTTTCACCATCCTACGACGACGACGCCACTCATGTATATGATGAGATATATGGGTAGCAGTTGTCTGTTTGAAGTTGGTTAATATTTCTGTTCCCGTTTCATACCTTATCGGTAATTGAAAATGGGTTAAGAAGGTCGTGGCTAGGGAACTAAAATTGTCGAAAGAGGCTCTTGGCAATTCAATATACCATTTAGCCGCTGGACCTGTCAATGTCCTCTGGAAAAGGCGAAGCCTTATCGAATCGTCGTTAAGGGTGTTTGACGAACACCACAGATGAAAAGTCATCACGTGATTCGATGGGTCTTCACCTGGATTTCCATTGAATTTAGGAATGTCAGATGGAAGTTTATGAGGAATCGCTGGCCACCAAGGGGCATAAGCAATCGGATCGTTGGTTAAACGGTGTAAATCGGGTAACTCTAAAGTTGCCACGAATGGTAACTGTTGATTCAGGTTAGGCGAAGCGTAACCAGGGTACGATGGAATCGCTTGGGCAGTGGGCCTTTGCATACCAGCATAATGTAATTGATGTTGGTATGACTGATACGGTTGGTGGAATTGACCACTGTAAAGTGGTTGGTTTTGACCGTTTTGGATATACGGTTGTCCACTATTCGCAAAGATTTGCTGCTCAGAACCTTGGTACACTTGCTGGAATTGCGGTTGTTGGTATTGTACAAGCCATGGTTGTGACGCCATGTTCTGTTGCGCCATGCTAACCATTGGACCAAGGTGTGGGGTAATTGTACCCGTTTGGACCTGTGTCACCCCACCAGTTGGCGATTGTGGTTGTGACCCATGATCAAGTGGCTGTTGCATTACAACCTGAGAAATCTGAGGTTGACATGCAACAGGTATCGCTTGAACTTGTGACACGGTTACAATAGCCGGTGTGGTTGGGATGTTCGTCATAGGTACACACTGTTGCATAGAATATACAACCCTTGGTTGTTGAGGTAGCATTGGTACCCAACTACTTGACGCAATTCCAGTATAACCTGAACATTGTTGTGAACTCACGTATGGGTACCCTCCCGGAGGGGGTAATGAAAGAGCATACTGCCCCCCATACGGTACCAATCCTGAACTAAAGGGGATTGATTGCCCAGATTGACCTCCAAATGGATCAATTTGGCGAGTTTCAACATAAGAATTACCGGGTATTACTCCGGATGAACAAACTGGAACAGACCATACTGTCGAAATAGTCCCTTGGTGGACTCCTTCTAGCTGTTGTGAGCTAGTTGGGACAGCTGGTATGCCGGCAAACATCGTCGGAGTGACGGCAGGGACTTCTGCTGTCGCTGTGTCATTTGACACAGTCCTAGATGATGACGGTTGTTCAGACATCTTAAGTCTATCCAATAGATTTCCTAGCGATTCTACAGGAACTTCCACTTGTGGTGGATTAACTTCTGATGAAGGAAATAGAGTGACCCCGACTCCAAAATGAGTTGGAGTACTTGCTTGCGGATCCTCTGCGATTTCCTCTATCGCAATCAAACCCGGTGGAAGAGGAAGACCGTCAGGTCCGTAAAATATTTCTGGTGCCGAAGAAGTGGTTGTTTCGACAGCGACAGTTGTTTGAGGAACAAAACTCTCTGGACCGGTTACAGACGGAACTGGTTCAGTTAAACAAGTATTTGCCCCCAGACTAGGATCAGTATTACTGTCCTTCTGTGGCTGTTGAACTTCTTCTATAGAGGCAGGGTTTCCAGAAATGTTAGGAGTAACCGGAACCTCAGATGTAGTTGGAACACCTGTTCTAACTTTCAAAAGAGATTTTGAACCAGTTAAACGAGTTTGCTTTGCCCGTACTATTTTCGATTCCGGAGACAAAGACGGTTGACTCGTAAGCCTCCGCGAACGACGGGGTTTCAATTGACTTTCTTCCACGATTGCGGATTACTCGATCAACTAAAATATTAAAAGGGGAAATTTGTGTTTCCGAATTGAATGAATTTTATTAGACGCTTTTAGACACAACTTGCTTTTTCACTTTTTAAGAGTCGAGAAAAAGCTAAAGATGACTCTAGTCTCCTTCGATGTATTAACGAGCCCGAAGTGACAAATGCTCGGTTGGACTTTTTCAGTTATAGAGTTTGAAAAAGGCCAAAAGAAACTGCTCTGGAGATCTAGGCAGAGGGTGTGCCAAACCTTTCGCAAAACCACAGAATACGTTTTACGGTACGGGTGGTCGATCTTCGTGAATGCTGTGTTCACTGCATTGCGATCAGTAGGGCGGCCGACACGGCTTCCTAAGGATAAAAGATATAAGCCTATAGGGGTCTCCCAATATATACGCGACGGTACGTGGGAGCACAAGTCCGTATTAGTGCCACCGACTCTCAGGAGGAATCACCCACCTTCGTCGAGATCGACAGTCACTACGTTTAACGACGCCGGAACACGTCTCTAGCTTAGACCTCTAGATGTTTGCGTTATGTTTCAAAGCGTTGTTAGGTTCATTCAATGTATTTTAAGTTGATCTTTTTTTAAAGTTTTCCTTTCAAGGTTCACCACGAGATGTATTGATACAAATTCCTAAATGCAGTCTAAGATGAGAAGCAAGCTTTTTCAATCTTTTCGACTTATGAAAATCTTAACTACTGAGGGAAAAGAGAGACAAAATCTTTTCACACAGATCAAAGAGCACTCGCTAATGCACTTTTTCCCTAAATCAACATACATACTTATATGCAAAATGCAAAAAATGCAGGTATTTCTTTTCTCTTTCTTAATGTTGATGTATTACAAAAAGAAAGCTGTTGTATAATTTCGAATTCAATTTCAAGCGAAAGCAAACAAGCTTGTCCAAAATCAAAAGACATCTCAAGATTTACTTGTTTTGATACTAGAAATATATGAATTCAAACCATATGACGAAAGCAAAAGCTCAATCATCTATGAACAGCAAACAAACTAACTCTTAAGATCAAAACAACACTTTATCACAGGTCTAGATCTAAGAGGTCACAGCAAGACTAGTTCACTTTCGTTATGGGAAACTGTAAATGATGCAAGAAATACACAAAGAAAAAACACAGTTTCTTTATACAACCGAGGCGGAATAGTGGTAAGGAAAGTTGGTTTCAGATAGGCACATTGACTGGTAACAGGCAGCAAAAACAAGAGTGAAAACAGGGCAAGAAACAGCAGGAAACCCCAGTAGCACAAGGCAAGACTGGTCCAGCGCAGGTGGAACACAGGCATTTTGACCTTCAGCGCCGGTAGCCCCTTCGGGAACTGCGCTGAAATGCAGACAGCCTTCACACAGCCTGCACTGAAGAATGAAACTTTCGTTTCTCTTGGTTTCCGGGTCACAGATTGCTCAAAAATTCACAGTTTTTGGCCAAATCAGAAGCTATCAGTCAAGGACACACTAAGGGATGACAAGGAGGATGAAAAGCTATCACTAAGAGCTTATTAGAGTCCTTGTGGATCAGCTCTTCAAATCATAAACTTGCCCAGAAACTGAGCTAGAGTAGCTGCCCTCTACTTTGCATTTGAAAGATTCAAATACAGTTCGATTCGGTACTCCCTTTGTTTATGAAATGAATAGCAAAAACACAAACAACCAACAAGATACGTTCCCCAATGGAGTCGCCAATTTGTTGTTGGGAAAAGTATCCAATACGGAATGACCCTATCCCACTCTAAGGGTGATAGTACCTCAGCAACAACCAAATGCAAAGCTATTCAAGATTACTTCTTTATGAGATGTAAGAGAGGGGAGAAAGAGATCCACTAACCGTTGTCTTCCGCTAATGTTTGATCCAATCTTCTCTCCTTGCTGCTTGCTCCCAGCTCCTTGCTCTTTCACTGGCCCAGCTACACAAAGATCCTGCAAAAGCACAAGAAAGGGAAACTACAAGAAGCATACATCCATAATTGATTCAGGGATTAGAATAAATCAAATATACAAGCATCAATACGCCACAGAGACACATGCATATAGAAGAACCTCAAATGCTTTATTAATGGAAGAAGTAAAGTTCTGAGAGTGTTACAACCATAAGAGGCCCAATCCAGTAACACCTCCCAGCAGAAAGAAATCTCCTCTTCACCTCCTTCAAAGCAATCACCCAATAGTTCTATACTCAAACCAACAACACTTCCTTACATTCACAAGATTCCAGCCTCCCTAGACCTCATGAGAGAGCTCTATATATAGGAGTTTTGGAGAAAGGATGAGTCAGCTTGAGGCTAGCATGAAGCTGACTAGTGTCCTCTCCCACTTCAGTTATACTTCAGTTCTTGAGTCCACTTGGAGTTTCTTGCTTCCACTTGGAGATCTAGATCCTCTTACTCATCACAAGGCGAATTCCCTGATCCAAGTGTCATTTTGGAAGCTTCCTGGGCATTTGACACCTTGCAGAATGACTGTGCCACTTGGCCAATCTCGCCCAGCGCAGGTAGCCTTCATTAGATTTGACATTCAGCGCAGGTACAGAGTGGAGCAGTTGACATTCAGCGCAGATGCTCAGTGGAGCAGCTGACATGATCTAGAATTAGCTTGTTTTTAAGTGTTTTCAGGTGGAGAACTGATTTTCAGTGCTGTGGTTTGCTGACCTTGTTCCTCTAGGGGTAGGAACAACATGTTTAGGGACTTTGGATCCCTCAGATTATTGACATTTCATGCTTCATGTTGTAAGGCACAAAAATGTCTATAACAGATGGTTGGATTTGTTCAAGGAGGAGTAAAGCAATGTTGCACAAAAATTATGGCTATGCGAACGGATGTGGCAAACGTGAGGCAAGAATCCGAGTTAGGGATGCAGCAGATGGGATTGATGGAGTACGGGGAGATGGAGAGGAATTACAGGCGCTCTGCAAGTTATTTCTCAAACTGAACAAACAATTACTTGGAAAACCAATGACCTAGCTACGTTACTCTAATCTGACCTAAGTAACAGCAAAGGAAATGAACAGAAGTTTATTGGTACTGAAATCATGTGAAATAGCTATGCGAACGAAGCAATCATGAACCTGAACATGTAACCACAACTGGTATCAATTTCTGCAAATGAGAATCTAACACTAATGATTGCATGGAGGAGCAAAGATAGTGTTTTTGTTGGCAGCAAGGTCACCTTTGTCCCAGCTCACGATCCCACTGAGGGAGAGGTGAGATCAGAGGTGCTTGATGGAATTTTTCTGAAGATCTTCCCTGTTATTAACCTATCAACTCAATCTGAACATGAAAAAAACCTTTCTAATCATCAACAATGACCGAGGTAACCAGCAAGATTTTAATCTACTTAACAGAAATTATTTTGCAAAGACATTAAAAGCAAATAACAGTACACAAAGGAAGCCTTGGCACTTGGGTTGGGCCCAACCCCAAGAGCTATAGGCTCCTAAGAAAAAATCAGAACTGATGCCAAGTAAAACTTCTCTTCATTACTCAAAAATAATCATGTCACAAGAAAGTTATACAGCAGTAGCTACGAAAATGAGCTGAGACAATGACAGGACTATAGTGAAAAACCAAACAGTTCAAAAAGTAACCTACGAAGGCTGAAACCTTCCTATTTATGCACTACAAGGGTCCTAGCAGCCCTCCTTAACTCAAGGGGTTCGGTTGTTCAAACTGCCAGTAAACAATCACTCTTCACAAAGTTGCTCGGCTGCCTTTAGGATTCGTTTTGGTGGCCTGCTGAGCTCCGAGTTGAGGGTGGAGATTTCGAGAAAGGGCCATTTAATGCAAGAGACACCCTTCCTATGAATCCTCACCTTTGTTCCTTCATGCTTGGCTGTCATCTGGCTCATAATTTCTTGTCCTTGTTCCAAAATTTGTCCAAAAAAACCTGAAATAACACGTAATAGCCTCCTTGGTAAAGTGACCACCCTCATTCGTTCAAATAACATAAACATACTCAAAAAACATGCATAAAATATGAAAAATGGTGGATTGATGAAGAACAGTAGGCAAAATGAGCCCAATAAGTTACCCATTTTTTGGGCTCATCATCACCCCCCTGCTAAAAGGGTTGCTCATCCTCTGAGCAACTAATCTAGCTCATCATCCTTGATAGCTTTGACTGCCTCCCTCACGTCCCGGTTGTCCACGGTGATATCTTCTTCCCGGTCGTGGAATCCTACTTTCCTTTCCACTTCCTCCCACTGTCTATTTTCTTCCTCTTCCTTAACTCCTTCTAGCAATCCGAAAAGCAAGGGAGGACTGAATTTCAGGCCGATCCAATTGGCCTGCAGATTTTGCATCGATTGTTTGTAGAGGGGTACCCTTGACAAGGCCTCCCTCATCCTGGTAGGAGAGTGGTATTCTCTTATCTTCAAGCTGTGGGGCAGTGTGTTCCACCACCTTGTGCAGGCATGAAGGCAGTTATCCCCCAATAGTCTCTCGATGTCCTATGAGTGGGCAATACCTTGAGCCTGTTGTTCAATGTACTCTAGTAAATCCTGAGGGCTATTGGTCAAGTGCTGGTGGGCGCTTATCACTGTTGAGGGATCCTCCGGTTCTGCTCTGATCATTAGTGGCTCACTGAGTTCGTGGCTCATAATATTTCGGACCTCTGCTGCTCTTTTTTCCTCATGATTCATCCAAGAGGCCATCGCCATAAGTTGGACATCTCCTACCACAGTGTTGGGATCCCATGGATTCATATTTGGAAGGGCTAAGTTGTGCAAATAAAACTCTGATAATTTAGCCTTGTCCTCTGATGAGCTACTATCACATAAAGCCACAAGTTGATGATAATTTTGAAATGGAGTGATGCCCCTTTGGGTCAAGGTGTTAATTTGAAACTGCAAACATTGATCCTTAAGGTATAGGGCATATGATTTGGCAGGCTGCCTACACTGCAGAGCTTCCATCACCTAGCTGGCCTTGCAGACCAGTTGGGCCTCCTTTTCTTGCACCTGTGAGATTGTATCTCCTAGGCTGCTTGCAAGTCCTTCTCCTGTAGCTGTCTAGTTAGTGTCTCAATTTCAGCCTGCAACCCATCTCTTCTCTGTTGTTCATCAGGGGTTTCTTTGTCTGTTGTGGGCTCCTCCTGTTGCCGTTGTTATCCCAAGATGTGGGGCATGTCTTCCTTATACTGTCCCTGTGGCTGTAGGTGCTGTTTAAGCAGCTCATTTTCTTCCTGTAGCTTGGCCCGCTAGTTGCTTTCCACATGTCGTACCATAGCCAATTCCTTTCTCGCCTCTTTGAGTTGTTCCTCTAGGGGACCTATGTTATAGACATTTTTGTGCCTTACAGCTCTAAGCATTAAATGTCCATAATCCAAGGGATCCAAAGTCCCTAAAAGTGTTGTTCCTACCCCTAGAGGAACAAGGTCAACCAATTACAGCTTCTCCTAGAAGTTCTCCACTAGAAACTACTCAGAATCAGTCAAATCAGGATCATTTCAGCTGCTCCACTAGCTACCTGTGTTGCATAGCACCCAAGTACACTAGCTAGGTACATTGCAACGCACCTAAATGCACTACCAGGGTGCGCTGAAAGGGAAATGCCAAATGGCAGTGTCATTCCCCGAGGTGGACAGACCATGGAAGCTTCCAAAATCTTCCTCAATGACACTTGCCTCACTGAGTTCGACCAAGGATGAGTAAGAGGCTCTCAACCTCCAAGTGGAAGCAAGAACTGACAGAGAGAAGCCACAAGTCAAAACATAAGCTGACTCATCCTCTCTGCTTACATCTATATATGGATCCCTCATCCCAGAGATCCAGAGGCTGGAATTTTGTACTTTGCAGAGAATTGCTGTTGGTTTTGAGATTGAGATTAGTGCATTGGGTGATTTATGCTTTGTTGGAGGTGAAGAAGGGATTCCTTTGCTGGGAGAAAGATGCTGGATCGGGACTCACTTGGTTGTATCTCCTCCTGGATCTTCTTATTATATCAATAAAACTATTTGAGTTTCTCCTACATGCTTGTGTATCAATGATGTTTTGTTATATTTGCATGTTTAGCTTAAATCTGATCCTAAGCTATTTATGAATGTAAATCTATGTCTTTGTGTAGTTTCCCTCTTCTGTGATCTTGGAGGAACTTGGTGAAGCTTGGAAAGTAAGGGAGAAGGTAGCTGGAAGCTGTCAAAGAGGAGAGCGATTGGATCAACAAACTAGCGCAAGACACAGGTTAGTTCATCCTTCCTCTTTGTTTACATTTCATAAAGAAGAATACGAAAGTAGTTTTCCTTGTTTGTTTCTAAGGCACTGTCACACCTTAGAGTGGGATAGGGGCGTTCTGAGTAGATACTTTTCCCAACAACAAAATGGCGACTCCGCTGGGGATCGTGTCTAGTTAGTTTGTTTGCGTTTCTCTTGTTGTTTGCTTCATAAACACAGAAGTAGCAATCGAACTTCATTTGCCACTATCAAATGCAAAGTAGCTGCTACTTCAATCCACACACTAGATTTGTTTATGATTTGAACAGCTGATCCACAAATGCTCTAATTTCCCTTTGTGATAGCTCTTAGTCCTCCTTTAAATCATCCCTCTAATTGTACCTTACTGATTGCTTTTACTCGGCCAAAATCCATAGATTAAACTGCAAACCGTGACCCAGAACCCGGATAGAAGTCTCGTTTCTGCCCCAGCGCAGGATCTATGAAGAGGTTCTGCATTTCAACGCAGGTCCCGAGAGGGCTACCTGCGCTGCAATTCAGTTTCTCTGTGCAACAGGTGCGCTGATCAGCCTTTGCCCTGTGCAGCTGAGGTTCTTTGCTTCATTTTGTTCAATTTTATCTCTGATTTTGCAGCCTGTTATCAGTGTGTGTACCTATCTGAAAACCCCTTTTCTTTGCCTTAATTCCGCCTCCTTTGTACAAAAAGACTGTAGGTGTTCTTTGTGTGTTTTTTACATCATTTACAGTTTTCCATTGAAAAGTAAAATAGTCATACTGTCGTCCTTAGATTTAGATCTGTCGTAAGTATCGATTTTGATCTTAGGAGAAAGTTTCTTTGCTGTTGACAGTTGATTATACTTTTTACTTTTACCTTTGGTTTGAATTTGTCTCTTTCTAGTGTCGAAACGAGTGTTTATTTCAAAATCATAAAGTGTCGTAATCTTCTCTACCTTTTTGATTTCGAAAAGAAGCTTGTTTGTGTTTTTCACTTGAAAGCAAATTCAGATTTGTACATCAACTTTCTTTTTAGGCATCAATATTAAGAAAGTGAAAACAAATACATGCATATGTGCATTTGCATATTGATAGTTTGTATGGCTTGATTTAGGAAAAGTGCATTTACAGTGTGCTCTTTGCTCTTTGAGAAAAGATTGTGTCTTTCTTTTCCCCTTGTAGCTAGGATTTTCATTGTTGAAAAGAGATAAAAGCTTGCTTATCATCTTTAGATTGCATTTAGGAATTACATCTACATCTCGTGGTGATCCAAAAAGGCAAACTTCTAAGAAAGATCAACTTAAAATAAATTGAATGAATCTAACAACGCTTTGGAACTTAACGCACAACATAGAGGTCTAGGCTAGAGACGTGTTCCGGCGTCGTAAAGCCTGGTAACTGTTGTCCTCATTGATGGTTGGGTGATTCCTCCATTGTGAGACAATAAGTGCCAGTACGGATTGTGCTCCCACGTACCGTCGAGTATATATTGGGAGACCCCTATAGGCTTAAAACCTTTTATCCATAGGAAGCCGTGTCGGCCGCCCTACTGATCGCAATGCACCGAACACAGCATTCGGGAAGATTGACTGCCGTACCGTAAAACGTATTCTGCAGTTTTGTGATTGGTTTGGCACACCCTCTACCTAGATCTCCAGAGCAGTCCCTTTCATTCCTTTTCAAACTCCTTAACAGAAAAGGTCCATCTGAGCACTTGTCACTACAGGCTCATTAAAAATCGAAGGATACTAGAGTCATCTTTTGTTTTTTCTCGACTCTTTAAAATTGGAAAAACAAGTTGTGTCCAAGCGTCGTAACGGAATATTTATACCCTTTTCCTACGTTGATCTTAGGTTGAGAAAATGGAGTCTACCAACCAAGGAATTCCCCTTGGTGGAAATCCTAGTCCCTTCTCCTCTTGAGGAGATGTTGGTGCACCCCATATGGCCACATTGTCGCTTCCAGGGCTGACAATTGGCTTGCCAGTCTGGCTCTTCTCAACCAATGTCGTTCAGAACACCACTATTCTTGAACAATCGAATCAGCAGTTAGACCAGTCCAGAGTTACCCACCAACCTTCTACTTCCTCTAATTCTTCCTCTCCTCCTTCCTCTTCGCTTGATGGGGCTGGCAAAGCCAAGAGTCAAGTTCTTAAGGAGAAGAAGGAAAAGAAGAAGAAGGAGCCAAAAGTGAATGGGGGCAAACGAGTGTCGTCTAACAAAAATCAACACACTGCACTGACCAGGCCTAAATCGCCATGTGTCATTTGCAAGGGAGACCACTTTCACAGAGATTGTCCTTGCATCCCTCGGATACTAAGGGACTGGTCTCCCCGTTTGCACAATCCGGTGTCGTCAACCTCTGATGGCCATGTTGAAAGCACACCGTCAACTAGCGAAAGTGAAGTCCCAGGACAAAAAGGGAGAGCTAGATCTCCCTGTAAACTCTGCAAAGGCAATCACGCCATCCACCGTTGTCCCTTCTTAGACGAAGCTAAAAGAGTTTTGGATGATCGTCCGGTTTCACCGTTACGACTTCCTCCTAGATATAAAAAACTCTTGCCGATTCCTTCGTTAGTTGAGAATCCAGTTGGCCCGCTCAAGTGGTCAGCTGAAGCGCCTGTCATTGAAGATGAACCAGCTGAATCCATACCCGACGAAAGTCAAAAGGTCGAGGCAGTAGTTGACCCGGTCTTGCCTTCAGAGGTTTTATCTTCGAATGACACAGTCACTGGAGAGAACAAGGATGACACCGTCCAAATTCTCTTCATCAACACAGACTCCGACGAACACGGGGGCAACCTACCCGTTCCTTTACCGCATGAAGGAAGTTCGTCAGAGCCGTACCCGTCCGTCTACTCGGTCCCACCTCCAAGCAACCTAGTTGTCTCCTTCGACTCGAATCAACTAGGCAGACCCCGTTTACCAGCAAGCATACCATTCAGAATTATCGTCCAAATATATAGAATGGTCATGGCTGGTACCATCATAGATGAGGGGGCTTCTGTGACTATCCTTTCCTCTACTGCTTGGAAAGTGCTTGGTTCGCCATCGCTTTTGCCTGAGATGAGAAATCTGACAGGCTTTGATAAAGGAACCAGTCGACCTTTAGGGATCCTCCCCAATGTGCCCATAACATTGAAAGGGAAGACAGTTCAAATGAACGTAATGGTCGTTCAAGGACCCTTGGATTATAACCTACTCCTTGGACGAGACTATATTTATTGCATAGGAGCCATCGTCTCCTCACTCTTTAGAGTAATGTGTTTTCCGCACGAAGGAAGAGTGGTCAAGCTCGTGGACCAGCTTTCATTTCCCGGATCACGCGTCGCAAATAGTCATATACCATCCCTAAATGGTCTCTTCACGCAAGAAATGTCTCAACCCACGGTCCGTCCTCCTGATGAGCGCGAGTAATTCAGAGGGATATGACTGGAACCCAGGGGGCATGCGTCCTGGTCTGCTTCGGCAGGGAAACTTCGGGTATAGGGTAGGTTTCCGCGAGAGAATATGACTAGTCTGTACCCCGTCCGTCAGTGGAAGAGGGGTTATTCTAGAAAAAGATTCCCTTGTCAAAGTTATGAGAGTGGCACTCGTCTCTGCTCACCTTTGTTTATTTCAGTAGACATCGCCGAGGAAGTGTTTCATTTGTAACGCGAATGAGACAATCTTTGGTAACCTGAAAGAGGTAGGCCTTTCCTGATAGAACAAATGTTTTGTCTACAAATTGAGGGGTAACCTTGAAATCGTATTTTATACCTGGGGGCATGCAAACCTTTTGGAGTGCAAGCAAGGGGCGGCTATTTATTTTTTAAATTTTTAGGTCCTCCCTTTAAACCCGTAGGCTAACCCTTTAAACTCGTAGGATTAGTCGTTTCCTAACTTGCATAAAGAAAGGATGTGGGGAAAAAATCTAAATGTTGTCGTTTTATATGAGACATTCTTATCATATGACTGGATTATCGAGCAGTTTTAGCACATAGTTCATGCTCGTTAAAAAATAAACATAAGACCGAGCAAGTGTTTCAATCCGCGTTTAAGCTCGTTAAAAAATGAACTATCCTCCGGTAAATAACCACCGTGAATGTAACATTATCAGCCATTAAAGCCTTGGTCGTGTTTGCACCGTCACCTCCACTTTTCCATTGGCCGATCATTCACCTCCATTTGATTGTTTACCCATTTTGAGGAATAGTTGCGAAGAGTGATTTCACTAGCCATCCTTGTGACACTGCCGTGCTTGGAAAATTCCAACCCTTACCTGGAATCAGCTGCTACCCATTTTATCACTCGTTCCTCAAAAGACGAGTCTTCTTTAAGCTCTTTTCATCTGACTCGTAAAATATGAAAAGATTGTTGAGTTTTGGCCTTCCAGCTCGTTAAAGTGACCGGAAGAGCTATCCCTCCTCTAGATTTTAATCTTTTTGGACCTGAGGGATTATTGCACAAAAAGATCGAGTGCTTGTTTTGTTCGGCTCGTTAAAACTATCGAAAATTCATCCCTTCTGTATTGTTTTATACTTTTTCGGACTTAAGGGATTAGATGACGAAAAAGGAATTCCGGAGTTAACTTTACGTACCTTTTCAGACTCTCTAAAAATGAAAAGGACCGAGTTATCTTTGTCGTTAAACTCATTAAAAACATTAATAGCGACAAACTTTTCTTTAGACGAGAACGAGTTTCACTATCGCTAGGCTCGTTAAAACATAGCGATGGGTTTGCCCCAAGGGAAAATTATAGAACAAGCATATGTTATCCTCCTCAAGCTTGACAAAAATAAAGAGGTACTGGTCAGCAATGACTGGGGAAAAATTGGGAAGAAACTCAAAGAATCTTTATTGGTAGCAAGTCGCTCTTGAACATGACACTTCCACTCCGTGCCTGAGTCGGGTTGGGTTGTTTCATTCACCGGTCACATCACCATGGTCACGCCATACCATCCACATTTGGGGTAAATGCTACCAATCCATCATATAAGTGTCGCCGACATGTTCAAGAGAAGTCATCCAGAGAAGTCACCCGTGTCCCATCCACTACCATACATTATACTTCATTCCTTCATGACCGCCATCCTGAACCATATATCATTATATCGTTTTCACCTCCATCAAAATCATTTGCTCTGTTCCGTGTCATTGATGTGGGATTCATCAAGGCCCTCCTTTGACGGATCGCTTCTTGTCGACATCAGCTCATTATCCAAGAAGTTGATTTAGGGACACCCCATTCAGTACTTTGAAGCTTGCATGCCTCAATGGCAAGCTTCTCACTTTCGGCGACAGGTATACATCAATGACCTTCAACCGAAAGATTTTGCGTGGTGTTCGACGCCAAGTCCTTTATTCACACCACGTGAATTGTATTGCAGTACCTTGAGGGTCATCATCCTTATTGGTGATTCCTCTCGTGCTTGTTAACAGTTTACAACATTGACTGGTAATCAAGCGATGTCTTTCCATGTTCGACTTCAAAACATTTCTCACATGGATCGACTTGTACTTCGAGTGAATATCAGACGAGATTGAAGACCCCGGATCTAGTTTCATCCATCTGGGTTGCGATATATATTCAGGAAAAATAAAAACATTGACATGTACAGCATTGCAGCACAGATGATCATCCTACCAAAAGGATGATGACTTCATCATAATCATCAGTCTACCATCAGACGATTGTCTGTCCTATGTACAAAAAAATGAATTTATAAAGCTAAGCATGGGAATGCCCACCTCAGCTAGATCATGAAAACAGTATGCAAATAATTTATTGTATTGTATCTTATTACAGGTCTCCTCCCAGCATTGAAAGAACTTCGGATCCTCCTAATAAAGCATTTCACCCGATAAACGACCTCATACTTTAGGGGGCAACTGTTATAGACATTTTTGTGCCTTACAGCTCTAAGCATGAAATGTCCATAATCCAAGGGATCCAAAGTCCCTAAAAGTGTTGTTTCTACCCCTAGAGGAACAAGGTCAACCAATTACAGCTTCTCCCAGAAGTTCTCCACCAGAAACTACTCAGAATCAGTCAAATCAAGATCATTTCAGCTGCTCCACTAGCTACCTGCGTTGCATAGCACCCAAGTACACTAGCTAGGTGCGTTGCAACGCACCTAAATGCACTACCAGGGTGCGCTGAGAGGGAAATGCCAAATGGCAGTGTCATTCTGCGAGGTGGACAGACCATGGAAGCTTCCAGAATCTTCCTCAATGACACTTGCCTCACTGAGTTCGACCAAGGATGAGTAAGAGGCTCTCAACCTCCAAGTGGAAGCAAGAACTGACGGAGAGAAGCCACAAGTCAAAACATAAGCTGACTCATCCTCTCTGCTTACATCTATATATGGATCCCTCATCCCAGAGATCCACAGGCTGGAATTTTGTACTTTGCATAGAATTGCTGTTGGTTTTGGGATTGAGATTAGTGCATTAGGTGATTTATGCTTTGTTGGAGGTGAAGAAGGGATTCCTTTGCTGGGAGGTAGATGCTGGATCGGGACTCACTTGGTTGTATCTCCTCCTGGATCTTCTTATTATATCAATAAAACTATTTGAGTTTCTCCTACATGCTTGTGTATCAATGATGTTTTGTTATATTTGCATGTTTAGCTTAAATCTGATCCTAAGCTATTTATGAATGTAAATCTATGTCTTTGTGTAGTTTTCCTCTTCTGTGATCTTGCAGGAACTTGGTGAAGCTTGGCAAGTAAGGTAGCAGGTAGCTGGAAGCTATCAAAGAGGAGAGCGATTGGATCAACAAACTAGCGCAAGACACAGGTTAGTTCATCCTTCCTCTTCGTTTACATTTCATAAAGAAGAATACGAAAGTAGTTTTCCTTGTTTGTTGCTAAGGCACTGTCACACCTTAGAGTGGGATAGGGGCGTTCTGAGTAGATACTTTTCCCAACAACAAAATGGCGACTCCGCTGGGGATCGTGTCTAGTTAGTTTGTTTGTGTTTCTCTTGTTGTTTGCTTCATAAACACAGAAGTAGCAATCGAACTGCATTTGCCATTATCAAATGCAAAGTAGCTGCTACTTCAATCCACCCACTGGATTTGTTTATGATTTGAACAGCTGATCCACAAATGCTCTAATTTCCCTTTGTGATAGCTCTTAGTCCTCCTTTAAATCATCCCTCTAATTGTACCTTACTGATTGCTTTTACTCGGCCAAAATCCATAGATTAAACTGCAAACCGTGACCCAGAACCCGGATAAAAGTCTCATTTATGCCCCAGCGCAGGCTCTATGAAGAGGTTCTGCATTTCAATGCAGGTCCCGAGAGGGCTACCTGCGCTGCAATTCAGTTTCTCTGTGCAACAGGTGCGCTGATCAGCCTTTGCCCTGTGCAGCTGAGGTTCTTTGCTTCATTTTGTTCAGTTTTATCTCTGATTTTGCACCCTCTTATCAGTGTGTGTACCTATCTGAAAACCCCTTTTCTTTGCCTTAATTCCGCCTCCTTTGTACAAAAAGACTTTAGGTGTTATTTGTGTGTTTCTTACATCATTTACAGTTTTCCATTGAAAAGTAAAATAGTCATACTGTCGTCCTTAGATTTAGATCTGTCATAAGTGTCGATTTTGATCTTAGGGGAAAGTTTCTTTGCTGTTGACAGTTGATTTTACTTTTTACTTTTACCTTTGGTTTGAATTTGTCTCTTTCTAGTGTCAAAACGAGTGTTTATTTCAAAATCGTAAAGTGTCGTAATCTTCTCTACCTTTTTGATTTTGAAAAGAAGCTTGTTTGTGTTTTTCACTTGAAAGCAAATTCAGATTTGTACATCAACTTTCTTTTTAGGCATCAATATTAAGAAAATGAAAACAAATACATGCATATGTGCATTTGCATATTGATAGTTTGTATGGCTTGATTTAGGAAAAGTGCATTTACAGTGTGCTCTTTGCTCTTTGAGAAAAGATTGTGTCTTTCTTTTCCCCTTGTAGCTAGGATTTTCATTGTTGAAAAGAGATAAAAGCTTGCTTATCATCTTTAGATTGCATTTAGGAATTACATCTACATCTCATGGTGATCCAAAAAGGCAAACTTCTAAGAAAGATCAACTTAAAATAAATTGAATGAATCTAACAACGCTTTGGAACTTAACGCACAACATAGAGGTCTAGGCTAGAGACGTGTTCCGGCGTCGTAAAGCCTAGTAACTGCTGTCCTCACTAATGGTTGGGTGATTCCTCCACTATGAGACGATAAGTGCCAATACGAATTGTGCTCCCACGTACCATCGAGTATATATTGGGAGACCCCTATAGGCTTAAAACCTTTTATCCATAGGAAGCCGTGTCGGCCGCCCTACTGATCGCAATGCACCGAACACAGCATTCGGGAAGATTGACTGTCGTACCGTAAAACGTATTCTGCAGTTTTGTGATTGGTTTGGCACACCCTCTACCTAGATCTCCAGAGCAGTCCCTTTCGTTCCTTTTCAGACTCCTTAACAGAAAAGGTCCATCTGAGCACTTGTCACTTCAGGCTCATTAAAAATCGAAGGAGACTAGAGTCATCTTTTGTTTTTTCTCGACTCTTTAAAATTGGAAAAACAAGTTGTTTCCAAGCGTCGTAAAATTTATTTTAAACGCAATATTTATACCCTTTTCCTACGTTGATCTTAGGTTGAGAAAATGGAGTCTACCAACCAAGGAATTCCCCTTGGTGGAAATCCTAGTCCCTTCTCCTCTTGGGGAGATGTTGGTGCACCCCATATGGCCACATTGTCGCTTCCAGGACTGACAATTGGCTTGCCAGTCTGGCTCTTCTCAACCAATGTCGTTCAGAACACCACTATTCCTGAACAATCGAATCAGCAGTTAGACCAGTCCAGAGTTACCCACCAACCTTCTACTTCCTCTAATTCTTCCTCTCCTCCTTCCTCTTCGCTTGATGGGGCTGGCAAAGCCAAGAGTCAAGTTCTTAAGGAGAAGAAGGAAAAGAAGAAGAAAGAGAAGAAGAAGAAGGAGCCAAAAGCGAATGGGGGCAAACGAGTGTCGTCTAACGAAAATCCACACACTGCACTGACCAGGCCTAAATCGCCATATGTCATTTGCAAGGGAGACCACTTTCACAGAGATTGTCCTTGCATCCCTCGGATACTAAGGGACTGGTCTCCCCGTTTGCACAATCCGGTGTCGTCAACCTCTGATGGCCATGTTGAAAGCACACCGTCAACTAGCGAAAGTGAAGTCCCAGGACAAAAAGGGAGAGCTGTATCTCCCTGTAAATTGTGCGAAGGTGATCACGCCATCCACCGTTGTCCCTTCTTAGACGAAGCTAAAAGAGTTTTGGATGATCGTTCGGTTTCACCGTTACGACTTCCTCCTGGATATAAAAAACTCTTGCCGAGTCCTTCGTTAGTTGAGAATCCAGCTGGCCCACTCAAGTGGTCAGCTGAAGCGCCTGTCATTGAAGATGAACCAACTGAATCCATACCCGACGAAAGTCAAAAGGTCGAGGCGGCAGTTGACCCGGTCTTGCCTTCAAAGGTTTTATCTTCGAATGACACAGTCACTGGAGAGAACAAGGATGACACCGTCCAAATTCTCTTCATCAACACAGACTCCGACGAACACGGGGGCAACCTACCCATTCCTTTACCGCAGGAAGGAAGTTCGTCAGAGCCGTACCCGGCCGTCTACTCGGTCCCACCTCCAAGCAACCTAGTTGTCTCCTTCGACTGGAATCAACTAGGCAGACCCCGTTTACCAGCAAGCATACCATTCAGAATTATCGTCCAAATATATAGAATGGTCATGGCTGGTACCATCATAGATGAGGGGGCTTCTGTGAGTATCCTTTCCTCTACTGCTTGGAAAGCGCTTGGTTCGCCATCGCTTTTGCCTGAGATGAGAAATCTGACAGGCTTTGATAAAGGAACCAGTCGACCTTTAGGGATCCTCCCCAATGTGCCCATAACATTGAAAGGGAAGACAATTCAAATGAACGTAATGGTCGTTCAAGGACCCTTAGATTATAACCTACTCCTTGGACGAGACTATATTTATTGCATAGGAGCCATCGTCTCCTCACTCTTTAGAGTAATGTGTTTTCCGCACGAAGGAAGAGTGGTCAAGCTCGTGGACCAGCTTTCATTTCCCGGATCACGCGTCGTAAATAGTCATATACCATCCCTAAATGGTCTCTTCACGCAAGAAATGTCTCAACCCACGGTCCGTCCTCCCGATGAGCGCGAGTATTTCGGAGGGATATGACTGGAACCCAGGGGGCATGCGTCCTGGTCTGCTTCGACAGGGAAACTTCGGGTATAGGGTAGGTTTCCGCGGGAGAATATGACTAGTCTGTACCCCGTCCGTCAGTGGAAGAGGGGTTATTCTAGAAAAATATTCTCTTGTCAAAGTTATGTGAGTGGCGGTCGTCTCTGCTCACCTTTGTTTATTTCGGTAGACATCGCCGAGGAAGTGTTTCATTTGTAACGCGAATGAGACAATCTTTGGTAACCTGAAAGAGGTAGGCCTTTCCTGATAGAACAAATGTTTTGTCTGCAAATTGAGGGGTAACCTTGAAATCGTATTTTATACCTGGGGGCATGCAAACCTTTTGGAGTACAAGCAAGGGGCGGCTATTTATTTTTTAAATTTTTAGGTCCTCCCTTTAAACCCGTAGGCTAACCCTTTAAACTCGTAGGATTAGTCGTTTCCTAACTTTCATAAAGAAAGGATGTGGGGCAAAAATCTAAATGTTGCCGTTTTATATGAGACATTCTTATCATATGACTGGATTATCGAGCAGTTTTAGCACATAGTTCATGCTCGTTAAAAAATAAACATAAGACTGAGCAAGTGTTTCAATCCGCGTTTAAGCTCGTTAAAAAATGAACTATCCTCCGGTAAATAACCACCGTGAATGTAACATTATCAGCCATTAAAGCCTTGGTCGTGTTTGCACCGTCACCTCCACTTTTCCATTGGCCGATCATTCACCTCCATTTGATTGTTTACCCATTTTGAGGAACAGCTGCGAAGAGTGATTTCACTAGCCATCCTTGTGACACTGCCGTGCTTGGAAAATTCCAACCCTTACCTGGAATCAACTGCTACCCATTTTATCACTCGTTCCTCAAAAGACGAGTCTTCTTTAAGCTCTTTTCATCTGACTCATAAAATATGAAAAGATTGCCGAGTTTTGGCCTTCCAGCTCGTTAAAGCGACCGGAAGAGCTATCCCTCCTCTAGATTTTAATCTTTTTGGACCTGAGGGATTATTGCACCAAAAGATCGAGCGCTTGTTTTGTTCGGCTCGTTAAAACTATCGAAAATTCATCCCTTCTGTATTGTTTTATACTTTTTCGGACTTAAGGGATTAGATGACGAAAAAGGAATTCCGGAGTTAACTTTACGTACCTTTTCAGACTCTCTAAAAATGAAAAGGACCGATTTATCTTTGTCATTAAACTCGTTAAAAACATTAATAGCGACAAACTTGTCTTTAGACGAGAACGAGTTTCACTATCGCTAGGCTCGTTAAAACATAGCGATGGGTTTGCCCGAAGGGAAAATTATAGAACAAGCATATGTTATCCTCCTCAAGCTTGACAAAAATAAAGAGGTACTGGCCAGCAATGATTGGGGAAAAATTGGGAAGAATCTCAAAGAATCTTTATTGGTAGCAAGTCGCTCTTGAACATGACACTTCCACTCCGTGCCTGAGTCGGGTTGGGTTGTTTCATTCACCAGTCACATCACCATGGTCACGCCATACCATCCACATTTGGGGTAAATGCTACCAATCCATCATATAAGTGTCGCCGACATGTTCAAGAGAAGTCATCCAGAGAAGTCACCTGTGTCCCATCCACTACCATACATTATACTTCATTCCTTCATGACCGCCATCCTGAACCATATATCATCAGATCGTTTTCACCTCCATCAAAATCATTTGCTCCGTTCCATGTCATTGATGTGGGATTCATCAAGGCCCTCCTTTGACGGATCACTTCTTATCGACATCAGCTCATTATCCAAGAAGTTGATCTAGGGACACCCCATTCAGTACTTTGAAGCTTGCATGCCTCAATGGCAAGCTTCTCACTTCCGGCGACAGGTATACATCAATGACCTTCGACCGAAAGATTTTGCGTGGTGTTCGACGCCGAGTCCTTTATTCACACCACGTGAATTGTACTGCAATACTTTGAGGGTCATCATCCTTATCGGTGATTCCTCTCGCACTTGTTAACAGTTTACATCATTGACTGGTAATCAAGCGATGTCTTTCCATGTTCGACTTAAAAACATTTCTCACATGGATCGACTTGTACTTCGAGTGAAGATCGGACGAGATTGAAGACCCCGGATCTAGTTTCATCCATTCGGGCTGCGATATATATTCAGGAAAAATAAAAACATCGACATGTACAGCATTGCAGCACAGATGATCATCCTACCAAAAGGATGATGACTTCATCAGAATCATTAGTCTACCATCAGACGATTGTCTGTCCTATGTACATAAAAATGAATTTATAAAGCTGAGCATGGGAATGCCCGCCTCAGCTAGATCATGAAAATAGTATGAAAATAATGTATTGTATTGTATCTTATTACAGGTCTCCTCCCAGCATTGAAAGAACTTCAGATCCTCCTAATAAAGCATTTCACCCGATAAACGGCCTCATACTTTAGGGGGCAATTGTTATAGACATTTTTGTGCCTTACAGCTCTAAGCATGAAATGTCCATAATCCAAGGGATCCAAAGTCCCTAAAAGTGTTGTTCCTACCCCTAGAGGAACAAGGTCAACCAATTACAACTTCTCCCAGAAGTTCTCCACCAGAAACTACTCAGAATCAGTCAAATCAGGATCATTTCAGCTGCTCCACTAGCTACCTGCGTTGCATAGCACCCAAGTACACTAGCTAGGTGCGTTGCAACGCACCTAAATGCACTACCAGGGTGCGCTGAGCGGGAAATTCCAAATGGCAGTGTCATTCCGCGAGGTGGACAGACCATGGAAGCTTCCAGAATCTTCCTCAATGACACTTGCCTCACTGAGTTCGACCAAGGATGAGTAAGAGGCTCTCAGCCTCCAAGTGGAAGCAAGAACTGACAGAGAGAAGCCACAAGTCAAAACATAAGCTGACTCATCCTCTCTGCTTACATCTATATATGGATCCCTCATCCCAGAGATCCAGAGGCTGGAATTTTGTACTTTGCAGAGAATTGCTGTTGGTTTTGAGATTGAGATTAGTGCATTGGGTGATTTATGCTTTGTTGGAGGTGAAGAAGGGATTCCTTTGCTGGGAGGTAGATGTTGGATCAGGACTCACTTGGTTGTATCTCCTCCTGGATCTTCTTATTATATCAATAAAACTATTTGAGTTTCTCCTACATGCTTGTGTATCAATGATGTTTTGTTATATTTGCATGTTTAGCTTAAATCTGATCCTAAGCTATTTATGAATGTAAATCTATGTCTTTGTGTAGTTTTCCTCTTCTGTGATATTGCAGGAACTTGGTGAAGCTTGGCAAGTAAGGGAGCAGGTAGCTAGAAGCTGTCAAAGAGGAGAGCGATTGGATCAACAAACTAGCGCAAGACATAGGTTAGTTCATCCTTCCTCTTCGTTTACATTTCATAAATAAGAATACGAAAGTAGTTTTCCTTGTTTGTTTCTAAGGCACTGTCACACCTTAGAGTGGGATAGGGGCATTCTGATTAGATACTTTTCCCAACAACAACCTATATCTGCCACACCCTTGGACTTGGAGATCTTCATCCAAGTGTGGGTCCTCACTCTCTCTTCTTCTAGTGCATGGAAAAGTGGCACTGCAAATTTTTGGGGAATGATCTTTCCAGCATCTAACAAGTTATAGTAGGAGCCCAAGCTGGGCTGGGGGCTTGGTTCCACAATGTTCTCCATCTTTTCTTCCTCCTGTGGTGATTTAGCTACCTCCCCTTCCATTTCTTCGGTCTCCTTTAACCTAACCAACGTTTCCTGTAGAACAGTCTTAGCATCCTGTAGAGAGGTCTTTGTGTCCAACATTTTCATCCTTTCTCTCCAGGTGGATGTTTTCGAGCTTCCCCGTTCATAGGTGATGGATGCCTTTGAAGGCGACCTTTCCTTTTGTTTAGTTGGGGTGTCCACAATCGTAATTGGTTCCTTTGACTGTGGCTGGGGTCTCCCAGTCTTTATCTGCATGCTCCTTCTTGCCTTAAAATACATGGAAGGCTCCCTTTTTCGCTTCCCTTTTTGCTTTGGAGATGTGCTTAAGGCAGCCAGGACAGTTGCCGCCTCCCTGGCCAAAATCTCAGGCGATTTCTCCTTTTGCTGCTCTGTTTCCATGTTTCCTGTAGAAAGTCCAGTGTGGACTGTTTTCATGCTTCCTGTAGAAAATGTTCCAGCTGTTTCAGTCTGCTTGGCTGGATGTGTCTTTCCTTTTGATTTCTGTGTGGTTGCCTTGGTTGTGACCTCCTTTGTTTGGACTTTTGCAGTCCTCTCTGCTCTACTCTGTAATCATTTCTCCCTTGGTGTTTGTGCCTTTGTTCCTCCCACAGTTTTAGGCTCAACAACTTGGCCTTTCCCTCGTTTCTCTTCTTGTTCTTTCTGTGGTGGTCTGTCCTGTGTTTCTTTACCACTGGCTTTCTTTTCTGCCTCAGTGTGTTCCCTTTATTCACTACTGGATGAAGTGAGTTCCTCGGCCAGAATTCGAATATCATCATCTCTGGACATGTTGTAGAAAATCTCCCAGAAGAGAGGGACAGTGTAGGTGTGGAGGGCATCTTCCACTAGAAGCTTGATGAGCCCATGATGGGCTAACTGATCCAGTGTCCCTTCCTTAAATTTTGTGCCACACTCAATTAATGATTTCAGAAGAAAATAGGGGATGCTTAACTTCTGTTCTGGAGGTAAATCCATCCCATGTCTAAGTTCAATCAGCAACCTGAAATGGTAGCTGTAGACAATACTGAACCACCCCTCATAGGTAATGTATTTCATGATTTGAAAACTGACCTCGCTCCAAAAAGGATGTAAGCTGGCTCTCCAGACCCCGTTCTTATCTTCTGAAAATTGTTCCTCTGGCAGGAAGAATTATTTCTTGGCTTTCTGGCCCAATGCCCTCTCATCCTTGCTCCAGGGTATCCCTAATGGCAGATCAGTAACTCAACTAATGAGTTGTGGGGTAAGCTTTAGGGTCAACCCTCTGAAATTCACAGTGGCCAGTGTCTTTGATTTAGGTTGCAGGGACATTAAGAACTCCTTCGTTATCTCATCGTCGTGGCCCTGAATTCTGTCACAAAAAGTCATTCAATTGGCATGGGTGAAGAGGTTCACCACCTCAGGATGTTCACGCAATTTTCTGGAATCCGAGGGTGCCTTCCTGATAAACCCCCCTGACATGGTGAGAGTGCTCTGTTTTATGCTCTGAGTAGGGAGGGACTGTTGTTTTATGGTTTCCTCCTTTGAACTTCAAGACAGTATCTCTCAGGTGTTTATATTTTACTTTGCACCAATTCCCTGGTTCTAATTCTTTTACTGCCCAAAACTCGATTGTCCATGTTTAACAGGAAGAATTAGGTTCTACAGACATAGCGCAGAGCTCAATTTTCATCCCCAGCATACATACAACCATGTAAAATTCACATTTTTCCTACACAAGTTAGCCATGACAGTGCTTTATCTTTTCTACAGGAGGAATTTTCTTAACAGGAACTGTGGAGGAGAATTTTGACGCAGAACCAACGGAGAAATTCCATGCAACACACAAGTAACTGTTATTTTCGACTCACAGGCAGAATTGTCTCTAACCCTCCAATTCAAGATAGCTCAATTCACCATTTTTCGAAATATACCATGCATGGAGGAGTGTTTTTGAGCCTACATCTCTCGGAACTCCAAATTTGACGAAGAAAAGTCTAGGCTTCTCTGCTCCGGAAGGCTATGTTGTATTTCCTATAGAGCTTTTTCCTGTAGAATGCTTGCCGTCTTCTGTAGGATGTCACGGCACTTCTGAACGAGCCTGGTACGCGGGAGAATTTTGAAATAGGCCGAAAAGCTCGGCTTAACAGATTTTGGAAACAGAGGACGTGTACTTCGGCCGAGGATGGTTGCAAGTGCAAATGAACAGCGGTGAACGCGAGTCTTCAGCCGAGCATTTTGAACTACGGTGCAATTCGTGGTGAGGAGGTGAGGTGGTCGGGCCGAACCGTTAGCCAACGTCACGACCATCATTCCTCTACGTGTCCCTGACCGCCATTACCTCTCCTCTGCCATTAACCGCCGCCACCACTGCCAGTCCCATTGATTTTCCCCGACTGGACACTCCACACATGTTGGCTGCACGTCTCGTTGGAAAATTTGAACGTAACCGAGCTTGTTCAGATCCCACGAAGCTATGTGACTGGCTGTGGGTGGCCAGTTGACTGGCCACCGAATTCGTTCAATCCAAACCATTTTCACAAACATGCAGTTTTCAAAATATAGTTTATGCAATTTAACGAATAAGGTTAGACACTTACCTGTGTGGCCGTGGACGTGTTCTGCAGACTTCGGGACTTGGAACGACTGCTTTGCTTGCTGTTGCCTCATGCATAGGTGCTAGAACCCATTCTTTCATTTGTTGATGCTGTATGCACAGCTTTGGAACCCGTTCCTCCGATTGGCAACGCTACATGCACAAGTTCTGTTTGGTTTCAGCTGTCGAGGATGTCTTCACGTCTAAGAGGAGCCTTCTTACATGTTTCCTTTTGTTGGTTTCGGCTGCCCCTGCCTCTAGAGTATGTCTTCCAGAGGGATCAGCCGCTACAGGATTCCTGTAGGATGTCCTGTAGCTACTTCTCCTCCTGGGATGCAGGCTAAACGAGCAGGGCTATATTCGTTGATGAAGAGTCTAGATGGAGCTTGCACAGGTAGAGTGTGCAGGCCTTTGCTGCTTGATTTTTCACTGAAAATTTTTTCTGTCCATCTGAAAAAACAGGGTTTCTTGTAGGACTGTGTAGGAACAAATAACTAGGTGGGTGCAATGGCGGTGGAAAGAGATGAAACAGGGGTGACATACGGTGATGGATGGAATAGAGGGGTGACTGCAAGCCTAACCAACAGACTCCAAGCTTCAAATCCCCTTCCAAAATCGAATTTAGCCCACCCGAAGGTTCTACAGGATGTTTCCTGTAGAAATACAGAACTTCCTGTAGAAAGCCCAAAACTTCTTGTAGAAGGTGGAATCTCGACCCGAATGTGATCAAATATTGGGATAGGCGAGTGGCCATGGAGGGAGAGTCTGTAAGGATGTCCTGTAGCCTGGTACGAGCTATCATCATTTTGCGCAACCTCCTTTACCTGCAATGTATCCCCTGCAACCTGCAATTATTTTACAGAGATTAGGCCTGTTTCTTTTTTCCTTTTTTTCTTTTTTTTTTTTTTTCTTTTTTCTCATTTTTTTTTTTTTGAGAGACAGCTGGGGTGCCTTCATGAGGTTTTCACCCCCACTATCTTCCCTGGGCGCCTCGAAGAGATTTTCACCCAAGGATCTTTTTCAGTCCATTTATTTATTTTTGAGAGATAGCTGGGGTGCCTCCATGAGGTTTTCACCCTCACTATCTACGCTTGGCGCCTCAGAGAGGTTTTCACCCAAGGATCTTTTTTTTTTTTTTTTTTTTTTTATGATCGAGGTGTGGGTGGAATAGAGGTAGAGCCCTGCTCTACTACCAGCACTAGTTTTTCCAAAGTTTCAATGAACTCCTACCTCGAAAGGGGTTTCTTGTAGATTTTCAATCGATGCCCATTGACAAGAATGGGGATGGATTCTTCATCAATGGTCCTGATAAGGACTGAACCATTGTCATTGCATTTTTCCACCGTATATGGTCCTAACCATCTTGTCCTCGGCTTCCCTTTGAAATCCTTGTATCTTGAGTCATACAGCAGTGCCCAATCTCCTAGTTGGAATTGCTTTTCATTAAGGTGTCGGTCATGCCATATCTTCCTCTGGAGTTGAACTACTTCTGAGTGGAGGAGGGCCTGCATTCTGTGTTCATCTAATCCATTCAGTTGCAGTAATCTTTCATGTTGAGCATGGTTGAGATCTAAGTCCAACTGAGCTGCCACCCTCAATGTGTTGTAATCGAAATGTTGTAGTCTTCCAAGTGGTGTTGTAGGCCCAGGTGGCCTCAACCAAGCGATCTTCCCAATCCTTTATGTTGCTGCTCACCACCTTAGTCAAAATCCCTTCCAATGCTCTATTAGTGACTTCCACCTGCCCATTCTTGTGGATGATATGGGGTGGAAGTCCTGTGCTTGATCTTGTGATGAGCGAGCAAGTCTTCAATCAGGTTAGAGGTGAACTGGCTTCCTTGATCAGTGACTAACTCTCTTGGGTATCCAAACTTGTAGAAGATATTTTCCCTTAAAAACTCAGCCACCTTTTCTTTTGTTGCTGCTTTGATTGCCTTTGTTTCTGCCCACTTTGTCAGGTAGTTGGTGCACACAATGATGTAAGACCTTTGCTTTGAAGGAGGGTTGATAGGACCCACAAAATCCATGCCCCACTTCTCAAATGGCTCAAAGTTCACTTGAGGTTGGAGAGGCATTTCATCCCTTGGAGTTGGTTTCCCATCCTCTGACATCGGTCACACTGGCTAATGTATCTTCTGACATCTTGGTGAAGAGTAGGCCAATAGTAGCCTGCCTGTAGAATTTTGAAAGCAGTCCTTTTTGCTGCAAAGTGGCCTCCACAGGGCCCATCGTGACAGGTTAGGAGGATGTCAAAGACTTCCTCCTCCCTAACACAACGCCTCAATATCTGATCTGGGCCAAGTTTGAACAGGTTTCCCCCGATCCAAGTGAATGGGGCACTCTTCCTCACAATTCTGCTCTTCTCCTTTGAGGATAGATGAGGAGGGAACTGTGCTGAGACCAAGTAATTTGCTATATCAGCAAACCATGGAGAGAGTACTAAGATAGCAAACAGGTGTTCATCTGGCATCTGGTCATCCATTGTCCCTTCTTCACCTGCAGGCAAATCCAATCTAGATAAGAAGTCATCAACAACATTCTCCTTATCGGGCTTGTCGACAATAGTCAAATCAAATTGCTGCAACAAAAGTAACCATCTAATGATACGAGCATTTACATCAGGCTTATTCATTAAGCATCTAATCGCAGCATGATCAGTGTGTACGAATGTTTGATAACCAGTGATGTAGTGTCTGAACTTGTTTAGGGAATGGACTACGGCCATGAATTCTTTCTCGGTTATAGTATAGTTCATCTCTGCCTTGGACAGGTTTTTGCTGACGAAGTATATGGCATATGGTAGTTTCTCCTCAACTTGTCTTAAGGCTGCCCCTATGGCTTTGTTCGAGGCATCAGTGTGGATGTGGAAAGGTAGGGCCCAATTTGGACCTCTCAAGATCGGGGTGGACACCAGCTTATCTTTCAACTCATCCAGAGCCCCTTGACAGTCGTCAGTCCATTTAAACTCAACATCTTTCCCTAAGAGGCCAAACAATGGCGAGGCTAGCTTACTGAAATCTTTAATGAATCTTCTATAATATCTTGCTAAGCCTAGGAAACTCCGAACATCTCTTACCTTTTGAGGAGGTGGAACCTTCTAGATGATAGCAATCTTGTTAGGATCCACCTGTAATCCTTGCTGAGAAATTGTATGATCTAGCACAATCCCTTCAATCATCAGGAATTCACATTTGTCGGGACTGAGGGACAGGTTCATCTCAATACACTTGGTTAAAACTTTTCCTAGGTTAGTCAATGCTTATTGGAAGTTGGACCCATAAGGAGTAAAGTCATCCATATAGATTTCTACCGAATCATGGACCAACTTAGAAAATATGCTCAATACTGCTCTCTGGAAAGTAGTAGGAGCATTGCATAGCCCAAAGGGAAGGACTCGGTAGGCAAAGGTACCCCATGGACAAGTGAAGGTGGTCCTATCTTGGTCCTCCGGGCTGATTTGGATCTGATTATAACCGCTGAACCCATCTAGGAAAGAGAAGAACTTCTTCCCTGCCAGTCCATCCAACACTTGATCTATGAAAGGCAAAAGGAAATGGTCTTTCTTGGTGGCTTTTTTAAGTTCTCGGTAATCTACACAGATTCTCCACTTCCCGTTTTTCTTGGGCACAAGCACTAGAGGTGAGACCCACTTACTGTCGGAATGGGGTAGATGAATCCTACATCCAACAATTTTTGCAATTCTTCTTTGACGATGTCTTTAAGGGCTGGATTCATTCTCCTCTGAGGCTGCATGACTGGTTTACAATCTTCTTTAATGTAAATTTGATGGGTACAGACCGAAGGGTGGACTCCTTTCATCTCCTTATAGCTCCAAGTGAAAGCATCCAGATGATTGTTCAGTAAGCTACACAGCTCCTTCTCCTAGGAGGGAGATAGGGAGGAGCTGATCTTTAAGGTTCTTTCGGGGCCAAATTCCACATTCTTAACTCTAGGAGAGGTCGGATCAGTCACACAGCGGTCCACTAAAGCGCTGGCTTGGGTACCTTCCATTAACTCCTCTAAGGACAGAGCACTGGGAGGTGGATTTTGAATCAAATTCTCAATCAAGTCATCCTCGGTTTGAGGGCCTCCCCTGGTGGTTTCTACTGTGCATAATGGTGCAGAGTAGACCTCATCCTCATCTCCCTCTTCCAACCAGAGTGGTAATTCATGTTCTAGCAGAGGTTGGGCAGGGGGGTATAAGACTAGCTATTTGGACATAGGCCCATTCTTGATGGTCATGCTTCCAGCTTGATAACTGATGTAAGCATCCACAGTAGCTAACCAAGGCCTTCCAAAAATTTGGGGGTATCCAGTGGGCTTTGCCTTTGGCTGAAGGACCAAGAAGTCTGCAGGGTACTCCCAAGAGTCAACAGAGATCAGGACATCTTCCACCATCCCTTCGGTAGTCACGGTGGAGCGGTCTGCTAACTGCAGGACTATTGAGGTCTTCCTTAAGGAACTCTGAAGGTTGAGTTTAAGCATAGTGTCCCTGGTCATCACATTAATGGGAGCCCCTAGATCAATCAAGGTATGGGGGATTATGGTGCCATTGATGTGGACATCAACTACTGGACTCCCAGGATCCAAATACTTTGGAAAGATTACTTTCCCCAACATTAGATCGGACAGTTTCCCTATGACATTAATAGTCGAGGCATCTCTCTTTCGCCTGCCTAGGTGCCTGAAACACTTCTCCTTGATTAATTTTTTGTATATTGGTACATCTTTTATGGCCTGGAGCAGTGGTATTTTCACACACAACTGCTTAAGTTCTCCCAGAAGTTCAGTCTCCTCTAGGTTTGGTTGCATGGTTACTGTTAGTCGCTCAGGAAAGGGTGGAATGGCTTTGGGTTCACTTTCCTGTTTCTCTTCCTCATCCTCTGGGGGAGGAGGTTGGCGATCTGGAAGGACCTTCCCAGATCGCAGGTTGATCTCCTGGATCTCCACAGCATAGGTAGGGCATGTTGTCTCCCCAGTGTATACCTGTTGGGCCTGTCTATTGTTGGGGTTCGGGTTCGGTTGAGCAGGCATCTAGGGTTGTCTTGGAGGAGCGGGAGGTAATGGTTGTGGTTGAGCCAGTGGTGGAGGCAAAATGGCAGGACGAGATTTGTATTGGGGCCTCCACCCCGGTTGAGGTGCATTCAACTGAGGTTGTGGCTGGACATATGAGTGAAACGAATGAGCAGTGGGTTGAGTATGGTATTGAGATGGATAAGACCATGGAGGAGGTGCGGAGCAGGAAGGATGAGCAGGGGGGCCCCAAGAAGGTATGTGAGCAGATTGGTTGGGGCTATAATAAGCTTGGGATGTCCCTTGCATCCCCTGCTGGTAAGGCCTGGGCCCATGCGGCCTCCTTTGGTTGAGGAAGTAGAGAGGTTCAGTGGTTTCCTCAGTCCCTTGGTACATGGCTTTAAATCCGAGTAAGGTTGGGCATTGGTTTGTTGGGTGGTCTTCCTCATAAATGAAACATACCTCTACTGAGTGCAATGGACACTCGTTCTTAGGGTGCTTCCTCGTACATCTGGGACAGAAAATGGCCAAATCCCTCTCAGCTTCCTCTTTCTTTTGATGGATTCGAAAAGTATTAAGTTGCATGGCAATGGTCTGTCTCACCTCACTTTTGAGGTCTTCCATATGATTAGCAATCTCATGCTTGGAGAAGGTAGCACTAGCTGAAAGTGGATTCCCCCTACCTCTTTTCCTGGCTGCCCTAGAATGGTTTCTAAACACAGTATTTATGTCCTCATAAGGTAGTTGGTAGATGTCCCCTCCAGCTAGCAAATGGAGGGTATCTAGAAGGTCTTCAGGGACTCCTCGGAGTAGAACCAGCTTCAGAGATTTAGTGTCAAGTGTGCACCTGGCCCGCTTATAGCTAAGTTGGAACCTTTCCTCGTAGTCTTCTAAAGACTCATAATTTCCCATGGTCATCCGGAAGATTTCTCCCTTTGTTTCCTTGGACCTATAGTAGTCCCGGTATTTTTTGTTAAAGGCTTGCTGCATCTGAGCCCAAGTGGTGATACTGTTTCCAGGTAACCCCATGAACCAGTGGAGTGCTGCATCCTTGAGGGTAGAAGGAAAGAGTTTCAACTTTTTCTCGTCCTCGGCATAGTCATAAGTTCGACAAAGGACATCTAACTCAAACAGGAAGCTATCAAGGTATTCAGTAGTCAATCCATGGAAGTGAGGTAAGGCTGAGGGACTTATGTTTTTCATTTTCATGTCCCCATTGGTCTCTCAGATGGGGAAGGTACCTTCTATTCTCTCATCATCTTCTCTACAATTTCTGTTTTCAGCCATGGTCTCAAAAGGAATTTTTTATTGCTCTTCTTCTATTATAGGATCTTCGTATATCTTAGGAGGTTCACTTATAGGTTCTTCTGGGTCACTGCCACCAAAGAAGAGAGAAGGGTGACTCAGTGATGTGGTGGGGGTGTTGGGTAGGAATTTTCCAGTATTATCTCTGTTCCTACGTGGCATGAAAATATTTTTGGTTGCTTTTGTTTTTTCTCCTTGTACCTGCAAAACTGAAACATATGGAATTGCAACTAACTAAAATCTATCTTGCTGAAATGAAGATGCGGAATTGAAATGAAAGTAGGAAAGGACTAATCTATTTTGCTTAAATGAAACTGCGAAATTGAAATGCTAATCTACGCTTGCAGAATTGAAATGCTAACCTACACTTGCAAGATTGAAATGCTAATCTATGAAAGCAGGAAATGTCTAATCTACTTTTGCAGAAATGAAATTGCAGAATGGAAATGAAATAAACTACTTAGCAGAAGGTTGGAGTAGAAAAATAGAAGAAAAGCAGCAATCACAAATACTCTGATGCTTCCCCAGCAACAGAGCCGAAAAGATGGTGGGCTCCAGTATTGCAGCAATAATGCTGCAACTCCTGGGACTCCTTTCTTTACTCTTATCAACCTGGTAGTTCGTAACAAACTTGGAAGTGACGGTGCTGTATGCACAAGTACTAGCTCTTGCCGCAGCTGTCACTTGGCCAGCTGGCACAAGTCCGCTAGGAGCTTAAGCCAACTTCTATGAGCTCTGAGAAGAAAGCTTTCTAACTGATGGATGGAAGCTTGTAGAAAATTTTGAATAATTTAACACATATTCAATGGAGATTATCCTGATCATGTACTAATGCGGAAAACATACACAATACATAAGCTCCTCTACGTTGATCAAGAATATAGCAGCATCAATAACAATAAAACATCAAGAGCATTCACACATTAACACAGTTTGTACCACGGGGAAAGCATCTTGCTAAAAACCCCACACTATCTGTATATTAATGATTGAGTCATGTAACATTACACAGCATAATACTTCTCACAAGTATCTCCACCTCTGTTACACACAATACAACTCAGATCTGATCTCCAAATCTCTTCCACTGCTTGCCTGCCTCCACTGCTCAATACCTGCTCAAGAACTGATGAGAATTGCTTCCCAAACTCGATTTTCACCTGCAAAATAGTCACTCACTCTTTGTGGACGTGAGCAAAGGCTAAAATGCGGGCCAAATACGTGAGCAAACTCATTGGCATACTCAATCCTTTGATTGTGCAAGATCTGGTGCACAACTATAGTCACAACTGATAGCAATCTGATTCTCTACCACCTGTCCCTGTTGAACTGAACATGCACTGACATGCAACTGAGTTAACTGATGTATTCTTTAGTTGTATTATGAGTTAATAATTAGTTTAACAACTCATCATTAGTCTATCTGCAGTTAGACTAACTACAACCAGTTTAACTAAGTTAAACTGAACACAACTCCATCAACTGTACCTCCAGTCCACTAAACTCAACTCACTTGAGTTCTAACCGAAGTCATGCATGCAACAACTCAACTGACTCATAAGAAAAACGAATTTCCTTCTGACAGCTGCATGTGCCACTTCCGTAGCTCAAACTAAAGTGCTCCAAGAGAATAAGATTAAGTTTATAGTCCAAATATTATTGTGAGATAATAATATTTGACTTTTCTATTTTTGACAGCCAGTCTAAAAATAGACTTGATCACTCACACTGTGATCACTCACACTTTCATCAAAAATAGAAGTCCATCTATTTTCCCAACTTGATCAATCATCCATAAACATAGACATGATCCATATGTCTAAAAATAGACATAGTCTAAAAATAGACTTGCGCCAAAAATAGCCTGCGGGCCCACTTAGTGAAGGCGACTCTTTTCACTAAGCTCCATCATCTTGTTCCAATCTCAACAAAGCTAACTCAAAGGGGGCTAATCTACTTGCAGAAAGAAATTGAAAAGCTAAAAGGAAATGCAAACCCTAATTTTACGAGCTAATCCTACTGATGCAAGAAAGAGGACGAAAGCTACTGAAAGAGATGCCATTGACTTCTAAGAAGATGAAATGCATGTGTCTAAACTACTTCTACATTAAAATAAAATAAAACATCTTTTTGTATTTTTGAGTAAAATGGCAGAATTGTCACGCATGTGCTTTAACTGGTTTTTGACTGTGCAGAGGTGGATTGGCGAGAGGAAATGCTTGCAGGAGGTTGTGAAGGTTAGAAGAGGGACTAAGGGGTCCCTAGCACCCTTCCAGAGAGTTTCACAGAGTTTGGCTATCAAGAAACTGCTTTCATGAGCTTCTACAGGAAGTCTGCAGGGGTTCTACAGGATGCTCTGTGTTTTCTACAGGATGTTCTGTAATTTCTATAGGATGTTCAAAAATGGGATTTTGGAGGGTGGATGGAGAGAGAAAGGTGGAGAAGTGAGTGAGGGGGTAGGACAAAGGTGTGAGGAGGTCCAGGACTTGGTGGATGGAGATGAGGAGTGATGAGGATGGTTGGATTTGTTCAAGGAGGAGTAAAGCAATGTTGCACAAAAATTAGGGCTATGCGAGGGGATGTGACAAATGTGAGGCAATAATCCGAGTTAGGGATGGAGCAGATGGGATTGATGGAGTACGGGGATATGGAGAGGTATTACAAGTGCTCTGCAAGTTATTTCTAAAACTGAACAAACAATGACTTGGAAAACCAATGACCTAGCTACGTTACTCTAATCTGACCTAAGTAACAGCAAAGGAAATGAATAGAAGTTTATTGGTACTGAAATCATGTGAAATAGCTATGCGAACGAAGCAATCATGAACCTGAACACGTAACCACAACTGGTATCAATTTTTGCAAATGAGAATCTAACACTAATGATTGCATGGAGGAGCAAAGATAGTGTTTTTGTTGGCAGCAAGGTCACCTTTGTCCCAGCTCACGATCCCACTGAGGGAGAGGTGAGATCAGAGGTGCTTGATGGCCTTTTTCTGAAGATCTTCCCTGTTATTAACCTATCAACTCAATCTGAACATGAAAAAAACCTTTCTAATCATCAACAATGACCTAGGTAACCAGCAAGATTTTAATCTACTTAACAGAAATTATTTTGCAAAGACATAAAAAGCAAATAACAGTACACAAAGGAAGCCTTGGCACTTGGGTTGGGCCCACCCCCAAGAGCTATAGGCTCCTAAGAAAAACTCAGAACTGATGCCAAGTAAAACTACTCTTCATTACTCAAAAATAATCATGTCACAAGAAAGTTATACAGCAGCAACTACGAAAATGAGCTGAGACAATGACAGCACTATAGTGCAAAACCCAACAGTTCAAAAAGTAACCTATGAAGGTTGAAGCCTTCCTATTTATGCACTACGAGGGTCCTAGCAGCCCTCCTTAACTCAAGGGGTTCGGCTGTTCAAACTACCAGTAAACATTCACTCTTCACAAAGTTGCTCAGCTACCTTTAGGATTCGTTTTGGTGGCCTGCTGAGCTCCGAGTTGAGGGTGGAGATTTTGAGGAAGGGCCATTTAATGCAAGAGACACCCTTCCTACGAATCCTCACCCTTGTTCCTTCATGCTTGGCTGTCATCTGGCTCATAATTGCTTGGCCTTGTTCCAAAATTTGTCCAAAAAAACCTGAAATAACCACATATTAGCCTCCTTTGTAAAGTGACCACCCTCATTCGTTCAAATAACATAAAAATACTCAAAAAACATGCATAAACTATGAAAAATGGTGTATTGATGAATAACAGTAGGCAAAATGAGCCCAATAAGTTACCTATTTTTGGGGCTCATTAGATCGGCTACCTAGTTACACTTCCCCGACAACGGAGCCAAAATGTTTAATCAATTTAGTATGTCCTAAATTGCTACATTAATTATCAATCCGAGAGTCATAAACTGATGAAGTGTGGCACACTATATGTGCAAGGAAACCTCTTTCTTTCTTTTTATTGTTTTCAATTTTATCTTGTTTTTGGGGGTTTTATCTTGGTTTGTCTCCTAATGCAAATGGAAATCCTATTCCTAAGTTTTAAGAATACTTTAGAAGGCAAGTTTGGGTATAGATTTTAAAGCAATTATGTCCTTTATGATGACTTCCAGAACTTAACACTTCAGGAGATTCCAAAACAGTCTAGTGATGAAATTAATACTTTGAACAAGAATGTAAATGTGCAGCTACTTGAATTAAACAAATGATGAACTACTAATCATGAAATCTCTATCTCTGCTGCTCATCTAAATACAGAAATAAAAGTTAAGCTATTGCACTCAAACAAATAAGAAATTGCAAACTAATAAAAGTAAAACCAATTCACTTCATTTATAGTCTGATAGCTCGCCAAGTAGCTTTTCGGGTTAAGCCATGGCTCTGTAGATAATGTCAATAACATGAGGAATTGATATCTAAATCATCTACTTGCAAAATAAAAATAAAATCAAGTCTCTCCACTTATAGTTCGATAGCTTGCCAAGTAGCTTTTCCGGGTTAAGCCACGGCTCTAGAGATAACGTCAATAACATGAAGAATCAAATCACTTCACTCAAAATCCGATAGCTTGCCAAGTAGCTTTTTGGGGTTAAGCCATGGCTCTGGAGATAACGTTAAATGACATGAAGAATTTGATATTTAAACTAACTGTCAACAACAAATGAATAAGACTGAAATCAAAGCATAACTGAAATTGAAAGCTAAGAAAAACAAAGTCAGCAGAGAGGACAATCTCATGTCAATATTTACTACAAAAATTATATGAAAATGCTCGGGCCTATCCTAACCTGAAACACACTGATCAGTTTTAGCACAAATATACAACGTTTGGAAAATCATGAACAGGAATGAAACATTAACACTACCACTGAAATGTGAAATATACACAAGTGCACAGACTACGAAATATTTACAATGAAAATAAAACAACATCACATGAAAACTTTACAGAATTAAAATAACGAAAGCTTAGCCAGTAGGGGCCCTCTACATGACCTTGGTTAACACGTTGTCAAACCGAGATTATGCTCACGCAGTGATATAAAACACAGTTTTATTGTATTGAAAAACAGAGGAAGCTCTCGTTACAACAGCAAGACCAGTGTCACGGCATAGTTCGTAAACTTAACAGCAAGATTACATCAACAAAAACTAACTCTACATGTGTTTGCAAACACGTTATTTATAAGGGAAATTACATAACAGTTTTCCTATGAAACAATCTTCAATGGAGGACACGTAAAAAGACAGCATCCGTGAGCTTAGCATGATGGTTGCCAAGATCATTCAATCTACCAAAAGGTGGCTGTTGGATTTATGTTGTGGAGGCAGTCTACAACTGTCGAAATGAGTCCACGGATCCAGGAACGGTCTCGGACCCTTCACGTGTTGAAAAATAGAAACCTGCTTGTCGTAGAACTCCTTCATTTGACCACCATTTGACCAAGGATTTCCTTTACGAATCTGGCTAAACCAATAGGACTTGGTCCATGTCCAAATCATTTCTGACCTGCCCACGTGCCTCTTTTTGCTTGATGATAACTATAATATAGAGATCAACAAAAATAGCTGCAGAAAGTTGAGTCAGCTGTGGAAAGTGGCTACATTCCGCAGCTGATGAACAAAATCTAAGTCAAATAGCAAACACAAAAACATAGTTAGAAAACCACTTAAATGTAATCTCATAATCAATATGTAATGATTTTTGATAGCTTTTGAGGCACTAGTGAGGGGAAAAAGTCTAGAAAAGTGTGTGGAAGAGATGTAGTTTCAGAGCTCAACAAATCAGACTCTACAGTAGAGGGGGAATCAGAAGATGAAGAGCCACAAACTCCAGTTGTGAGATGATCAGTTCAAGAAAGAGGGAAGCCAAAAAGGTATAGTCCATCTGCTCTCTATTCAAATTTTTCTTTGTTTGTTACTGATGATGATCCCAGAACTGTGAAGGAAGCAGTGTATTCAAAGGATGGAAAACTCTGGAAAGAGGCCATGGTTGATGAAATGGCATCTTTGCACAAAAATGAGGCTTGGGATCTGGTGGAGTCCCTGATAACATAACTAATCTACATGTTTTTGATGATGATCAGAAGATACTGCACTTCATGGACAACGTTGATGCTTTCAAGGACGCAATGACAGATGAAGTTGAGCACGAGCAGTCCCTGCAAGCTGCAATTAATGACAAGAAAGGCAACCTCATCCCCAAGGGTGTGGTTTCTCTCAAAAGGCTCTATGAATTGAAGAACCACTTTCAAGGGTCAAGAAATAAAGAAACCCACAGTTCCATAATGATGAACAAACAGATCAATCTAGGAACACACCATGATCTGAAGTTTGTTAGTCTCGGTATGTGTTGCACACCGCAGGAGCGAAAAATTTTTATCTGATTGTTCAAACAACACTAAGATGTGTCCACGTGGGCATATGATGGTCTGAGTACATACAACACATGAATAATCCAACACGTTATTCCAATCAAAGAAGGGGTCAAGCCATTGCAGAATAAACTGAGGAAAGTACATCCGTCACTTGAACCCCTTATACAGAGAGAACTGACTAAGTTGTTGGATACTTGGATCACTTACAGAGTTTGTTATTTTACATGGGTTTCTAATTTAAGTTATGTACATAAGAAATATGGTGGAATTCGTTTATGCATTGATTTTCGAAACTTGAGCAGTGCACAGAACAAAAACAACTACAACACACAGTCATTGGAACCTATGTTACACACAATATCTAGAGCATGAATGTTGTATTTTCTTAATTATCATTTGGGATACAACCAGGTTCTGATAGTGGAACTTGATAATTTAACACTGGTCCATGAGAATCTTGGCCCACACACGTATCATCTGCAGTCACTTGACAGGAGAGTTGACAACCTTCCTTTCAATGGCCAAGATCTCAAACACTATTTTTAGTAAGTCAGGGCTGCGACCCGCACCATGTACATAGTTTGTTTACTGTTGGTTTTCTTTTCACATTGCCTTACTATTTTTTGCTTTGTTTTGTTTTATTTTCTTAGTGTCATGCTATTTTTGGTTTTGTAAATAAGTGTTGCCCTCTACTGAGTTCTGGCTTTTGAACGAGTATGTGGCTGAGATCTAAAGAGCCTTGTGACATCGCATCACTTGGCCAGTCCTATGTCAGTCTTCTCTTTGCTTGGTTGTAACTTTTGGCCGATGAAGTCTTGACAGAAAATATAAACCGTCTACAAGGGAAGCTTGGGTCCAACCATGAACCTGTGTTCACAATAGGAAACCCATGCCTGTACTCGACCTTCTGCTCTATGTGTTGAAGCTCATCCAACTAGTAGAAACAGAGAAGGGGAAAATATAAATGAGAAAACCTATGTCAGAAGTCTTACATGCTTCTCTAAAGGAACAAAATCTTCTTCTCTCAATAAGTTGGGATCCCTCTTACATCCCAAAAATAAATAAGTTCTTATGCACAGTCCTTTTAAAAAATACAAAGGCAAAAGAAGAGAAAGGCTTCCTGCGCAAAGAGGTGAAGCATGCAACTACACTGAGGTACTAACCAGGCTCACTAGTAGTGGAGCAATGTGTGTGTTCCTGTGTTACTCTGTTGGGGTACTATCAGGGCCTGTTGGTAGCAGAACAACACCAGAGATGAAAACTTATACTCTAAATTTTTTTAACTCACGAGCCAAACTACCCTTCCTGATTTCGAAACATTGTGATCAAGTTGAAACTTGTTGTTGTGTTTGACTGAGTTGGAAAAAGGTGAACCATGTCTGTCCATGGGGTAAGTGGGGAAGCCGAAGTAACCCGCATAATGATTCAATACTCCCTGAAAGACCAAGGCCCTGTGCTATCAATGGACCAAAATAGAGAAGCTGGAATTCAACCAGTGTGTCACCAAGTGTTGTAGCAGCTGCAACACCCTCCAAAATTTTGGCCTGCATCCAATTTCAGAGCCTTCCTTGGGTTTTTCCTTGATTTTTTCAAACACTCGGGCTCATCCCGTGAGCTCATGTTGAGTCTTTGCACCCTCCTCGCTTGACCATTCACCGAACATCTTTTAGCATGTTGGTCACAATCATGTTTGCAGTCGTTTTTTGGCTATGTTCATGATTGTCTTTGAGTGTACAAGTTGTATTCGCTATGTAAGCATCTTTCACAATTACACACGAAGTTGTATGCATTTTTGCACAAGTGTCATCATGGTCATTCAATGATCTATCACAAGTGTCGCGCTTGTTGCTCGCACTATCGATCAGTCACACTGAGTGCATGTTGTGTTGATGGTTCAAGGTATCTTGTCATCAAGTCATGTTGAGCATGTGTTCATAAGGTCATTCATGTATGAAGTCACTCGTTCACACGCTTAGTCATTTTGTTGAATGTATGTCGACTGAACCAACCCCAGTAGTCGAATCTTTGCTAAGCTACACTGCGCAGTCTCAGCTCTCAGTGAACATGTATTGCTGCCCAGAATTGTGCAAAGCTTGAGGCTACCTCCCATATAGTCTGCACTGCACAATCCTGGAGTTAACTCGACTGACTGTCACCTAGAACAACATAGAATTTTCTCAGCAAGCCATATCAATCTGTGTTGCCTACAAGCATAGCCATCAAGCCTCCATCTAGTCAATTGGAGAGTTTAACCCGGCAGTGACCCCGTGCCTCACTCTTCCAAAAAATTACGCAGAAGATACCAAGCATGCCCACTTCAATTAACTGAAGAAATTACACAGACATGCTAAATAGACACCATTGGTTGTCACTGCACTACCCTAAAAAATTGTGTAGCTTTTTCAGCCAGTCACCTTATCAGTCGGCCTACTGCTCCTTCTGAAAATTATGCAGTTTTCATGGGCTGCCTCCTAGCTACCCAACATCTCGCTCAACCCAAAAACTTTGCAGGGATGTCCTGCAGGCCAGCCTCCTATCTTTGCACAATTTTATCATCCAGTCACCTTATTAACCAACCTGCTACTCCTCTTGAAAAATGCGCAGTTTTCATGGGTTGTCTCCCAGCGAACCAACATCCCGCTCAACCCAGAAACTGTGCAGGGATGTCCTACAGGCCAGCATCCCATTTCTGTGTCATTTTGGCTAGCAGCCTCCCACATCCCGCTGCCAAACTCTCCAAAGAATTTGTGCAGTTTTCAATACCAGTTTCCCCTTGCAGCCTGCATTATCTCCCTGAAAAAATTGCATAGATCTACCCTCCAGCCAAACTAGATCTCGCAGACAGTCACCGCTGATTCGCACTGCCCATCTCAGCCTCCCAATGACCTCTGTGCAATTTTCATTGATAATGCCTGAAGCCCGCATCCCAACCTGAAATGTGCTCTGCGTAGTTCCAGAGCCTTGTCCTCTCTCTCGGTCACCTGCATCTGAAAGAGAAAGATAATGCATCATGGTAGACTACGAGATTTATGGATTTGATGTCATCTCGTCATGAGTGAATGCAGATACAGGCACATGGATGAGACATGGGGCGACGATGAACAAGATGAACAAGGAACGCATGCAAGGAGACTTATTCACGAATGGACAAACACATGGAGCATGCCAAGTATAAGCGAAGGAGAGACATGCATGTGCAACATTGAGTGAACACCAAGACCATTGAAGACTCCACACACCTTGCCATGCGGAGGTGAATCTATGATACACCAAGAACACATCCATCACTTAGCAGCATTGCAACTCGACATGGACACCACCACTAGCATGAAAATATCATCTCTGTCGTGTCGAGTCATGTCATGAGTCATCTCGGCCACATCACTACTATGATCCACACTATTGTAATCAATGTAATGCAACGTGGAAGTCCAAGAGACCCACATGTAAAGTTGAACAGTCATGAAGGAAGTCGAACAGTCATAACGGTCAGTTTCACCCTTGGCTATATATACCCCTCATTTGTAAATGCAAAAGACTTTTCACCTTGTCTCCTCCTAGATAGCCTTGAGAGTCTGTAGTCTTTTCTTGGAACTTTCACTTAATTTAGAAGCCTGATAACAGGCCAACATGTTTTCACACATGTATTGTATTTGTTTGTAAGACTATTCTTTGGACACATGTAATACATGCTTCTTTAACTTGTATTAAGATAGTTGAACTATTTTGGTTGTTATAATACATATGCTTATGATAATGTGTTGTATAAGTTGTTAATGTTGTCTCACCCGTGTGGGCTATCCTGCTGGACACTCAACAAAACCATTCTCATAAACTTGTTATAATGACTGTCGCACTCGCGTGGGATATTTCATTCATTGTTGCACGTGTTATCCATTCACTATGTGTTTGTGACTGTCGCGTCCGTTTGGACTACTCTGCTAGAAGTTGCCCATGTCTTGCAATATTGTGTGTCTCTGACAAAGTTGGGACTATTCCCTTTCAACTTGAGACTCACTTCCACCCTCTCCCACTGTGGTGAAAGAACCTCGACACAAGTAACACTAAGCACTCAACAGGACCTCGAACCTCATTGTTCGAAGATAAAGCAGACCACTCTCATGTGTTAAGAAGCAAGAGCTAAGGGAAACCTTTAAGACAATGGAAACCAGTCCATCATATTAGATGGGACTCCTACACCAAATGGTGTGAGGTCTAGTTGGGACTTCATACCGAGGAGATCCCCTAAATGTTTTCGGTCGAGCACCGTCAACACCTTATTTATACTTTGATATGTGGTATTCCAGAAGCGCTTCGTGTTGAAGAATCTAGGGCAACATTTTTAGGGTGATTCTTCAATACATGATAATCTTTTTTGAAATTTTTATGCAATTTTATCTTAGCTTGATTGTTTACTTCATTATTAGCATGTGTAAGTTAACTTCATCAAACTGCTATCAAACAAAATAGACAAGAACACAAATCGTTGGCTATCTACCGGGGCCAAAACCTCTTCCTCTTGGAGGGGAAAACCATGTGTAAACTCTTATTATAGAGATTCCATTGATGAATACCAAGACCATGACCCTTAACACAATATGCCTCTCCAAGACCAAGACATCAATCCTTCACTTCTCTAATCATCATCTTCACTACATCCCTGAATCCAATACTACTACATTATCTCAAATATTTCTTACTGAAATATTTCAACCTAAGATCATCATGTTGTTGACATCCCACAGCCACTACATCATCACTTGTTGTTCTAGGACCCTTGTTGATCTACATCCTTGGAACACTGAGATCACTGAGATGATCTCATGTTCTGTCCATGCTTGAGGGGAAGTTCTGCATATATATATATATATGTGTGTGTGTGTGTGTGTGTGTTCTTAGAACCCTCATCACAACTATTCATCGTATTAACCAAGGTACTAGATCTAAGTTTATTGCTGGACATAATCAAGCCAAGATTGTCATACACTTTCACTATGCATATCCATTAAGACTGTAACAATGTTCTAGATACTCATCCTTACGTTGATGCTGAGACAGAGATGAGTACGGTATTATAATTATGCTCAGAACTACAATTTCGATTTCTGAGATTGTACCCAAGAACAACGTTCATCACTACAGATGATAGACAAGATAACAAGCTCATAGATCTATAGATCCATCATCACTATGCCTCTGTATGAGATACATAATCACTATGCCTACATCTGAGATCCATTGTTGTGCCTTCGTCCGAGATCCATTACTGTACCTTCGTCCGAGATCCATCATCACTCTTTTTTCATTGAGATTCATTATCATTATGATTTTGTCCGAGGTTCATTATAGGCATGTCGAGATCATTGAATATTTGTCTGTGACTATGTCATGTCCAAGGTTGCACCTGCCTGCACCCAAATGAGATCCTCGACCTGCAATCCATGTGAGCCTGCACTCTATACCCATTGACATTTCAGAAGATCATGTGAGTTCTCTCGCTGCCATTTGCGGATGATATAATGGGGTATTTATAGTGGTTTGCATCATCTATTTGAGCCGACATGAACCATGAATTGTTATGTCTCTTACCCAAGCCGACATGACTTTCATTAGTGTAATTAATCCATAATTTGAGCCGACATGTAGACTTCCTCATTGCTTTTTCTTGCAGACTTCTCGTGAAGGATTATGCTTGGTCTTTAGAGGGTTTCTTCACATCTTTGTGGACTTGATTACATTTGCATAAACTCATGAAGAGTTTCTATACCCATGACATGACTTTTTGACACATAAATAAATCCGAAAGACATCAAGAAGAAGTCTTTCAACTAGAGACACTTCTTGCTCACGAAACCCATGTAGCAAGATTACAAGAATAATTTATTACATAATCTACAAAGATCATGTCACTATGAAGACCGAACCTAGTTACACTTTCTTCAACATTCCCTCTTAAATGAGGAGTTATTCATAATGGTACTTGGTCATTCTCAATCTCAAGAATTTCTCATAAGAAGAATCAGATTTGCAATCCATCTATTATAGCATCATTTCAACCAACATTGTTTCCATTTAGCAAGGCCTTTACTAACAACTCTATCTCTCACTTAGATCATAGCACACAATGTTGGCAAGACCAATGACCAATAGACATGGATCATCATTGTCTCTCTTAGGGTCATAACCACCTGGGTGTTCTCCGGGGGTGCCCTACTAGGACTATTCTCATCTTGGGTTCCCAGCCCTCAAGAATATCAATCTTGTTGCCCACTCTTGTCTTTGATTCCCTACCACATCCTCAAAGAGTGTTGGATTCCAGATGATTACATTATCCTCCATTCTTTCTTCCAAACTGAAGACAAGAATGTCATGTCTAACTCTCCCTCTTGACCAGGTATGAGTTCCAAGTTTCTCTTTACTCAAAAACTTGCTTGAGTTCCTTTGCTCTTAGGAAATTCCCAGAGCTCCCTCTTACCCAAGGACTCCATCATCAATGATTTATAGGGTCTTCTAGTTGACTGACGAATCAAGACTTCGATGTCATCAATTCCTTCACATGTAGGGCTCATCCATCCATCACTTTCCTTCGTCATGTCATTCCTTCGTTCTCGGAAAGTATCCTCCTTGGCTTTACATCTGGGGCTTCCTTCATAAGCTCATCTATCTTCACTTTTCTTCAACAGTGATTTATCTGGATCACAAGGTACATAGTTGTGACATCCTTCACAAATCTCCTTTCCTTGATCCTGCACACATACCCAGACTTTTCCAAGAGGTCATATACCAAAAACAAATCACATATTACCTTTTGGTGATGGCCTTCTTCCAGTGACATCTTCCTGTAGGCATCAATCATCCTACATTCATGCTGACACATTTCTCGATGATATCTGTTGTCAAGGGTCCTCATCTTTTCAGACTTTCATCAAAGTCTTCACATCATTCCGGGATGTTTCTTGGTCAATTCTTCCTGATCCTCTAGATCATGATTGCCTTCATCATGGTTGCAAGTCTCATGATCTCTTTCATCCTCATGTCTTTCATTCCCAGGAACTCTAATAGTTCTTCAATGGTCACCAACTACCTCATACCATATTATGAGGACATATTATGTTGATTTCATCTAGTCTGACTTATGTATTTCTGCATCCTTTCAGAGGACGAGATCTATTCCCTTTTGATCGCGTTTGATCTATTTTATCTACAACCACATGTCATGAAATTACAATATCAAATGAAAATACAAATACAATCATACATACCTTATTTTCCTTCCGGTATTTTCTTGCAGCTTCCTTAATTGAAAAGATATTCAATCCCTTGGTCTGCTTCATTCTTCATGTCAATGAACCACCAACTCATGAGCTCCGAAAGTTGGAATTTCTGACAAGACATTTGCTGCCTTCTCAGACTAGGAGATTCTCTGTTGAGATATCTATCTGAGATCCTTCAGGATCTACCATATCCCCATATGTAAAATGTTTCCTTTGACCTGAATGACTTCTTCCTTTTCTTCAATGTATAACAAGATTCCTAGAAGCTATGTTCTTCAAGATTCCATACAAGCTCTTGATGCCACAATGCATCTTACTATGCTCATATCTTGCAGGGACTCCTGATAGGATCCTTTTGAGAGGGATATCATTTCATCCATATTGGAGATCCATTATTCCCTCTTTCCCTTGATCCTTTCCTCAGAGTTCTCCTTCTGTCAAGTAATCTTTCCATAGTACCCATATTGTCAACCTTTCCTCTTCTTCCCTGCACTTATTTGTATCCTACTGTTAACGGTGCTAGACCCACCAACATGTAAGGGGATCTCCCCAGTAAGAAGTCCCAATTAGACCTCAGACTGTTTGGTGTAGGAGTCCCAGCAGTGGGTCATACAGTAATGCCTTGACCGCGATTTTGCACAAAGGCAAGTAAGATGTCTTTTTTGGTAGCAAGGGTGTGACAAATGTAGCAATCCAAGGAAGGTACATGAGCGGTTATAACGCACTGAGGGTGAGGTGAGAGCACCCCTTGGAAAACCTATAATAGTATGTGGCTTGGAAGGGAACACATGAGCAAAGATGCATCACAAGCTGGAAAGCAAGTTAGTGAGCAATCCAAAGTGATGGTTAAACCAACAACACATTTCAGAAAGATTCATACATACTTATACAGAATATTCCATACATGCATGCGTAAGAAAACAAATACATATATCGTTTAGAGCAAACTAGATAACATTGAATACAATACAACATATGCATGAAATGTGTTGGTTCTGCTATATTAAGTGTAAGTTCCACTAATACAATACATCCATGTCCAACCACTAGTTCCAATAATGGAACATTACAGCAACAACCACCTACTCCTCCAAAGAGATGTACTAGCTCTAGGCAGTGGAGAAGCGAAGGCTCGTTACAATACTGTCCAAGCTTTCTCTAAGATACTCCTATCGAAGCTTGGCTAACCAAAAGCCTTTACAATGAGTTATGAGGTTCTTTTTATAGAAAAGGGTGGGGTGACCCCTGCCATTCCCCTTTATGACAGTTCATCTACCCTCATTACTCTTCATCTACTCTATGGCCATTGCATCGAGTGCATTAGTGTGGCTCCTTCATCCAACTCGTTTGCTAGCATGTGCATGGTCTTCTTTGTGCAACCGAACTAGAAACATGTTGATGTATAACGTTCATGTTGATCTTCCAGTGTGTGTTGGCGGTCATGCACATCAAATGTCAACTACATGCTCAGCTCCAATCGGACTTGCTTCTTGTCTTCACCTTGGTGAGTGTGCTGAATGGGTTGAATCACATGTGTGTGCACAATGACGTGCATGTTGTGGAATCCCTTGCATGCGATCAACAACACCGCTCACCATGTTTGCTCTGTGCCGGCTGTTGGGATGGATCTATAACTTGTATGGGTGACTTTCATCCGTGAGTACATGTTGTGCCCCCTACTGTTCCTATTCCTGCTGCAACTCATTCACTTCTCTGTTCAGCTCATGTTCTTCCTTGAGTTGCTACTTCAGCACATGAAACTCCTTCTTTGTTCCATTCTTTGTCTTCGTGCAATCGAACCTTCACCTCATAGCCTGAGTCTCCAAAGTTGCTTTCATCATCAATGAATCTGCTTGATCTTGCAACTTTATTTCGCCTGCATGTTGTCAACAACCTTCCTCTTACATTCATTGCATCTAGTATGCTGCCTTCAACCACTGTTCATGATGTTGCTTGTTGTGATGTTGCTGCCATCATATCTTGATGTCCTTGTCTATGAACAACTTGATGTCTTCGTGAGTAGGAAAGCTCATAGACACTTGATCGACTGCATACCCAAGTGTGCTCTAAACAGTGTCTTTGACTCTGCTCTCCTAGAAACCATTGTACCAGTGTTGTTGAGAGGCAAATGAACACCTACGATACCTGGAGACATGTCAACACTCATGGCAAGCAATCTGTCAGTCTAACACCAAAATGAACTTGAGAACTGACTTGCAACATACCTGTGTGACTGATCATGAAGGTCGCGCAATTTCCCTCAGGAGGTCAGGAGATTGACTGCTAAGACTGCACAAGGCACATTCTGGGCTGCTGAGAGGTTAACTGCTTGTTGGAACTGTGTAATGAACAGTCTAGTATGGCCGTTGATTGTTGGAATTGCGCAATGTGTAATCTCAGTTGGAAATGGTTGCAGGCTCAGTGACTGCATTGCGCAATTTTCTGGGCCGGTAGTCACTGTCCCTTATAATTACGCAATGTAAGACTAGAGGATAGTCACTGGGAAGAAATGCGCATTTCCTAAGAGGAAGACAAAGCCTTCCTTCTCAGGATTGCGCAATGTTGTCTTGGTGAGGCAGAGTCCGGGCCAAGGCTGCCCAGTCTCGCCGACAGGCAAATGAAAGTGAAAGTGAATGTGGATGCATGGTGATGCTGAGTGTAAGCATAAGTGAATGATCGTGCATGCAAACAGTGAATGAAATATTTAGAAAATGGAACAACATGCATGTGATTGAGGCGAGTCGTCGAATCAACGACCGTTTGTGCAAATCAGTTTCATGCATGTGACGACAGTGAGATGTTACTGAAAACTGAAATGGTGCTTGTACAAGCTAGTATGTATCAAAACGACATCAAGCACTCACTGAAATCAAGCAGACAACGTTCATACGAAGCGAAACACAAAAAGTGCCAAAAATGTGACACAAGACATGGAAAGCAGGGTTACCCAAAAATAGTTGAGTTGAATGTGTCGACAGCTCCTAAATGGGATGTGGTATATCAGAGCTGCAAGATCAATGTGAAGAATGAGCTCTACAGCATTCGGTTGATGAGTTTTGATAAAATCAAGGTTGTGACACGCATGCCACAAATCTAGGAAAAGCAACACTTGGTGGAAGATTTCTAAAATGGTCCTTGCATGTAACCTCCCACTGCTAAAAATAGATGCCTGAAACAAGGGATGCCTTTGCATGCTACCTTGGGAGAAGTAGCCCATGCATGCAAGTCTATTTTCCTTGGTCTCAGAGGGAACCGGTCAACTCAACTGCACATGCAAGAGGCTACTCAACTATTGGGAGAAAATGCGCATTTCTGGTTGGGAGTTGGGCTGGATGCTCAGAAGATTTGTGCAATTTATGGGCAGAGCAACTGACTGCTGCTCAGATTTGCGCAATTTATGGGCTGAGCAGCCCAGCTGGGAAGGATTGCGCAATTTTCTGGGTGAAGCTTGCTCAACAGAATTGCGCAATTCTGGGGCCTAGTAGGCTGCCAGTCAGGATTGCGCAATTTCTGGAGGGAAGGCTGGTTGCCCTTCAGATTTGCACAAATTTTTGAAGGAGCTACTAAGCTTGCTATTAGACCAAGTCTGGATGAACAACCTGTGAGGGGAATCCATCAAGGTTTGATCGACAGGTTGTCTTTCTACAAGAAAATCACTGGAGCTTGCGTACTTGACAAAGCAAGACATGCTTCTATGAAGGTTGGTAGGGAGGCTCCAAAACAAAGCTAAGGAAAATTTTTGGAGGGTGGTTGTAGCCACTACAACACCTACATAACTTTCCTTTCTCTATCTGACATAGAGATCACAAACTGTTGATGGAGGTAACATTCTTATTTATGAACATTTGTTACCTTACTTATCAATATCAATATCAATGATGATTATTTTCCTAGATCTATCCATTAATATTTCATGAAGATATTTCTTCACTCTTTGGCGCCTTCTACACTTTACTTCAAAGAATATATCCTCTAGCATTTTACGTAATCTTTTGTGTCCCCTTTCTTACTTTATAGAACCTTAAGAGTTCTTATGACTTAAAGGAGATCTTGATGTGCTGACTTCATTTCTTCATAAGGATTCTGTTAATCCTACTGCAAGAGCTTTATCTACCCCATAGATCTTCTTGCACTGACAAAGTCAAAAAACCAAAACTTGATTATAAAATAAAAATACTTACTTGATACGTGAGGATGAGATCTTCACCTTGACTGAGGTAGATGCATTGATGCTTCCTCCCGATAGGATCCTTGCTAAAACCTTCAAAATGATTGTTCTGAATATCGACTTGAGGTTGATTGACATGATGTGGATTGTGAGAAACACCAAAACTCTTGCTATAGATCAGACTTCGTCTTAAGAATCCAAAACCCTTGTTGAAGATGACTGAAGTAGTGAACTACTTTATTGAACCTTGATCTTCTTTGATATGGTGTAGGTAGATTGTCTCCTTGATCATATTTGTGTTTACATACTGTTGTTGTAGACGTATCCTTTGATCTAGGGTTTGATCAAGGTATAGTTCTTGATCTTCTTTCAGTTTGATGTGCTTGAATCTTGATTTCTCTTTTCTGCCCTTCTTTGACTGTTGAACTAATCACTCTGATACCATGTTAAAGAATCTAGGGAAACATGTTTAGGGTGATTCTTCAATACATGATAATAATTTGTGAAGTTTCAATGCAATTTTATCTTAGCTTGATTGTTTACTTCATTATTAGCATGTGTAAGTTAACTTCATCAAACTTCTATCAAACAAAAGAGACAAGAACACAAATGGTTGGTTATCTGCCAGGGCCAAAACCTCTCCCTCTTTGAGAGGAAAACCCATGCGTAAACTCTTCTTATAGAGATTCCATTGACGAATACCAAGACCATGACCCTTAACACAATCTGCCTCTCCAAGACCAAGACATCAATCCTTCACTTCTCTGATCATCATCTTCACTGCATCCCTGAATCCAATACTGCTACATTATTGAGATCCTCAATATTGCTTGATGAAATCTTTTGACCTAAGATCATCATGTCGTTGACATCCCACAGCCACTGCATCATCACTTGTTGTTCTAGGACCCTTGTTGATCTGCATCCTTGGAACAATGAGATCACTGAGATGATCTCATGTTCTTTCCATGATCGAGGGGAAGTTCTGCATATATATAGATATATATATATATATATATATATATATATATATATATATATATATATATATATATATATATATATATATATATATATATATCACAGAGATCTTCTCAGAACCCTCATCACAGCTATTCATCTTATTAATCGAGGTACTAGATCTGAGTTTATTGCTGGACATAATCATGCCGAGATTTTCATATGCTTTCACTATGCATATCCATTAAGACTGTAATATTGTTCTAGATGCTCACCCTTACGTTGATGCTGAGACAGAGATGAGTACGATATTATAATTATGCCTAGAACTGTAATTTCGATTTCTGAGATGGTACCCAAGAATAATGTTCATCACTACGGATGGTAGATGAGATAACAAGCTCACATATATATAAATCCATCATCACTATGCCTTTGTCTGAGATCCATAATCACTGTGCCTACATCCAAGATCCATTATTGTGCCTTTGTCCAAGATCCATAATCACTGTGCCTACATCCGAGATCCATTACTGTGCCTTCATCTAAGATAAATTATTATGCCTTCATTTGAGATCCATCATCATTGTGTTTTCGTTGAGATTTATTATCGTTGTGCTTTTGTACGAGGTTCATTACAAGCATATCGAGATCATCGAATCTTTGTCTGTGGCTATGTCACATCTAAGGTTGCACTTTCCTACACCCAAATGAGATCCTTGACCTGCAATCCATTCGAGACCCAAATCATGCGAGCTTGCACTCTATACCCATTGACATTTCAGAAGATCATGCAAGTTCTCTCGCTACCATTTGCGGATGATACAATGGGGTATTTATAGTGGTTTGCATCATCTATTTGAGCCGACATGAACCATGAATCAATATGTCTCTTACCCAAGCCGACATGACTTTCATTAGTGTAATTAATTCATAATTTGAGTCGACATGTAGACTTCCTCATTACTTTCGCTTGCGGACTTCTCATGAAGGATTATGCTTGGTCTTTGGAGGGTTTCTTCACATCTTTGTGGACTTGATTACATTTTCATAAACTCATGAAGAGTTTCTATACCCATGACATGACTTTTTGACACATAAATAGATCCTAAAGACATCAAGAAGAAGTCTTTCAACTAGAGACACTTCATGCTCATGAAACCCATGTAGCAAGATTACAAGAATAATTTATTACATCATTTATTACATCATTTACAAAGATCATGTCACTATGAAGACCGAACCTAGTTACACTTTCTTCAACACTTCGATCTTGTGATGAAAACATTCAAATGATGACATAATATCCTTTGATCTTGTAGTGGTGGCATGTGTTGGTCACTTTAATTGCTTATTGAATTAAACAACAAAGTGTGACATTAATTCTCAACTCAGGGAAGTCTTGTTATTTCAAAGGCAACTGCGTACTATATGCACTCAATTTTAAAAGCACCAAAAGTTTTAGTACAAACAAATCACGCCTTAAATTAACAAACTGAAGCTTCACTCTGCATTACAGCAATTACACTCTATTGCAGATAACTAAAGAATGCTTAATTCCATTCAAAGAATCATATAATGAAAAAGAATCAATCTGCAAAGGAAAACAATGGTTGTGTTGTAACGAAGAGTCAGGACCATATCCCCAGAGCAGGAATCTCCAGCAGCTGCCTCTGATTAACTAGCTTGCCAATTCACTCTGTAACTTATTCACCGGTGAAACACAACAATCAATTGAGAAAGAAACAGAGTTTCAGCAAAAGGTATTATAAACAATATTCAGGGAACGGTACTTGTTAACAAGGCATGAATAAAAGACACACTTGACACACTGCAGAAATATAATGGGTGAATCTTGTGATGAAGGTGGGCCCTGTCCTTCTCACAAGATTCCCCAAGAAACAAGAACTAGAAAAAGATGTTCAGAACAAAATCTTATTCATCCATCAATATGTCATATTACAAAAAAGAATTCCAGTTATGTTCCTTCAGCTAGGCCTTTTTCCACAGTCTGTTCATCCCCCTCTAATGTAGATGTCTCCTCTTTATAAAGAGGAGACATCTATTACAAAAGATTTACATTATTTTAACCCATTATACAAAAATAGGGAAATCAATTTCCCGTCAACAAAATGTTGTTACAGTAATGCTGTCTTTAGATTATAGGCATTACATCCAGTGTAACAGCTTCCTCGGTGATTAGTTCTGGTTCCTTTGCTGTTGTCAAATTTAGAACGCAAATCTCAACTGTTTCAGCATCAAGATTCGCGTGTCGTTTTTACTGTTTCAGCAACTGCAAAAATAGTCTCGCAAACTCCAAGTTGTTTCAGCAACGCGGACTGCACATCATTCTTTAACTGTTCAACACTTAATAATTCAAAGATTAACTATGAAGATGTCATGATTATATGCTAAATAATTAAACGTATAGTGATGAGAAGAATCATTACATACCTTTGAGATAATTGGGTTAAAACACTAACAAGGACTTTTAAATGTAAGTTGAAAAGGATGATATCATGGCAAAATGTATGGTCAAAAAGGGACAATATGAGGTCCTAACATCCCCCCCAACTGAAGCAGCTGCATGTCCCCATGCAATATTTATTCTGAGTCTGAATCGGAGTACTAGGATGTACAGTGCAAATTACTTATACAGTAAGTATAGAAGGTGTTATCAGTCGAATCTCTAAAGCCTTGGACATTCTGTAATCTCTGCCATGCTGCAAGCTCCTCCTTTTTGGACACCTTGAAGTAGGCCTTATATTGTTGTACTGGCAACCAGAGAAGCGGGAAATGAAAATGATAACCCAACCATTTTTCGCCACACTGCTGAACGCATTTAACATAATTAGGAACTCGTGAAATTGCTGCATGAAGATTAAGAGGGTTAAAGGGATGGTATTCCCTTCTCTCCTTAGGGCAATGTTCCCAGAACAAATTGTTTGCCTGTATGGCAAGAGGTCCTTTCTTTTTGACATACTGTTGACATTCCTCTAACACTGCTGCCTGTAATTCTCTAATATGCTCGGTCATTCCTAGTTCTCTTATAACCTGATGATGTTTAGCAATGAAAACAACAGCATTCTGTGGTTCAACTCGGATCCACAGAAGGTGATTTTCTTTGTTATGTTTTGCTGAAAGAAAAGGGTTTTGCCATGTGAGCTGATTGGCCATAAAAGAGACCAAGGATCTAATCTAAATGTCACCAGCCACAAGAATCAAATTAAGCTTTCTATCCTCCGGCATGGCTTCATTGTGGAGATGAAGTTCACATAAGAGATTCTATTCACTGACTGGCGCTGCTGCAAAGGTTTCAATAAACTACTGGGGTGTAGACACCTCATGAGGTCGTCCATCTCTAACTTCTTTTACCTGAAGGAATGCTAGGCGTTCTGCTAGAAACACAGAATAGTTAAAGGATGGTTTCTTGGTGGCCAGAAATCTTTGAACTAACTCAAAGATAAGAGACAGTCTAGTTTTCAACTCCTTATTTTCCTTCTACTGTGCATGGAACTGTTCCAGGACTTCCCAATTTCTATATACATGATTCTACCATAATGATTTATGTTCCTGCAATGCCTTTTCTTGCGACAGGGCATACTCTTTTTTCCATATATTCCTGAGTTCTTGAATGCTTAAGGTCTGAGTGAAGACAGTCTCTGCACACGGAGATTCAGTCTGGGTAAACACCATCTTTGCAGACTTTGGTGCAGGATTTTCAACTTTAACAACTAGGGTAGGCCGGGGTACTTGTGGTTTCTCTTCTTCTTCAGAAATCTTTGAAGGCCCTGATGGTTCTTGTGTAATAGCAGGGCCTTCCTTTATAACTACAATAGGAATAAATGCAGGAGTGGGTCTAGGCAATGGGACTTTGATTACCTTATAACCAGCTCGAGAATAGAGGTCACCACATTGGCTGCACATGTATTCATCGTATCGATCCTTATCTGCACTTTTCTCGGCTGCAGATGCTACCTGAGCTAAAGTATACAGATTAAGTTCTTTTTCATAAGCTTCCCTTGCTATTATTAACTCCTGCTTATAAGCCTAAATCTCGGCTTTCAGAAACTCATTCTCTTGTTGAAGGGAAGCTAACGTGACAGGGCCTTCTGTAGCAATTGCAGTCTCTGTAGCTGGTTCAAGTGGATGGCAGGATGGTTATTTGGTGGTAGCTTCATCATTTGTATCTCCAGCAGGTGGTTCTTGTGTGACAATTGTTGGGTCATCATCTAGTTTTGTAATAGCTATATCCTCTTGAACATGCGAATTTTGCATATTAGCCAAGTGAGTGGCTGGTTCTTTTGTAACAGCTATAGTTTGTACAGTACCCTAGTTATCTACACTTTGCTCGTCAGCAGGTGGCTCCTGTGTGTCGACCATTGAGTCAGTAGCAGCCAAGTCTTGCTCTGTTTCCTAGTCATGGTCATCAGCAGGTGGTTCTTGTGTGACACTTGCTGAGCCAATAGCTAATTCAGCTACATGTTGATTATCCATTTCCTGTTTATCAGAAGGTGGTTCTTGTGTAACACCTACTGAGTCAGTAGCTGCTACGTCCTGATCTACTTCCTGATCATGATCATCAGCAGGTGGTTCTTGTATAGCACCTACTGGACTAGTCGCTGGTTCTTGTGGGACAACTACCTCTAGGTCGTCTATCTTTTGCTCCTCAGCAGGTGGTTCTTGTGTAACACCTATTGAGTCGGTAGCTGGTTCTTGTGTAACAGCTACATGTTGTACATCGTCTTGGGTGTCTACTTTTGATAAATTAGCAGCTGGTTCTTGTGGAGCAGCTGCGTCTTCTGAAAGGAATGATGTCACAAAATCCTGGACATTTTGTATTTCGGTACCCGAGGGTGAGGAAGGTAAGGATTCGGGGTTTGGTGGGGTACGGGGTTTTAGGATAATGGGTGGGGAATTTGGGGTGGGGGTCTCTGTTGCTGCTTCAGAAGACGTCCTCCTTCGTCTTCGAGGTAAGGAGGCAGGAAAAACAATGGTTTTTCTTTTATGGATGGCCTTCTCTGGGGTAGGAGGGACATCAGAGGTAATAGCTTCTTTAATTGAGGCCCTTGTTCGTCTTTTTGATGAAGGAACAACCGTTTCTTGCCTTTTCCTTTTCCTTTTCAGCTTAGCCAGGGGAATGTCGTCATCTGAATCATCGCTGGGGATATGGACAGTGGGAGTGGATGATCCAGGTAAATTATGGGATGGGGTTGATGCAATGGCGGGGTCAATTGGACTAACTGTCACAGATGGTTGGGGATTTTCAGCATTCACTTGGGGAGTTTCGGCTGCTGCTTGAGAAGTTTCGACAGTTTCTTGAGGATTTTCGGCTGCTGGTTGAGTAACTTCAGCAGCTTCCTGGGGGTTTTCAGCTGCTGGTTGAGGGATTTCAGTAGCTTCCTGGGGTGGGTTGTTAAGGGGAGGAGGATTCTACAGGGCAAAGCCCCTCAGGGTTAAAAGCTAAACCAGGCGATGGTGAGTAAGGGAGAGGAGTGGGTACTTTGCATCCATGGAATAATGTGACATATTCTTTAGACACCCAAGCAGATAGTATGGCATATTTAATAAACGACCATGTCTTAAATGATTCAACAACACAATTTCATGCTGGTACACTACCTGGTAACGTCCTTTGCAGGTGAGGTATTACTTGACAAACTCTGCAACCTTTGGCCATGGAGGTGGTAATGAATGCAGTGCAACACCCTTGCCTTTCAGGTTCGACCCACTCCCCAGGTAGAAGAAAATCTTGCTGTGCGTTCATAATGATGTGTTTATGGCTGAACCAACGGATGCCATCGGCTGGTAATCCTGAAACCTGCACTATATCTTCCTCTGTTACCGGAATTTTCACTCCCCGAACAGTAGAATAACCTTCCTTTAAATTACATGTGAATTCCAGGACTTGCTGAGAATCAAATTCCTGGAGCCTCCGGAAGTAATCCACCCAACCTGCTTGCAGAAAAATTTGATATGCTTATGGGTGTAGTTCCAATAGAGTCGTTGAACCAAGTTCATGTCGAACAACGTTACCTCCCATAGTTACCGGTTCAGTAAAATGCACAATACAGAGCCGAGTTACCGCAGCCGAGACAGAGTAAGATATTGCAAATGAGGGTATGACATAATAAGACAGAGATGGGGTGACGAGACTCGGTCGTGATAAAAAAATGACGGTGATTGGAATATCGGGTAATGATTGCAAAATTTTGATATTCCCCCCAACTGCGGCTAAAATGATAAGTTTTGATTGTACAACGATTTCAGCAATCATATCAGAATCTTCTCATTAACTATAGTTTAATATTTACACATAAACACGCATACCTCACGTTTTACCTTTGATTGTTGTGCTGAAAGTATAATTTAGTCGTTTAGTAGATCACCAATGGTTATGGGAAAGGGTTGTAAGATATGAGGGTATTTTTATAAAAGGCTTTCTCTATTCACAGGAGGTAATGGTGAAGGAACACAATTATCAGGATGAATGGCTAATTCTCTCAATGGAAAGTGATATGTATTGGTCATTTTTTAGAGAAGTTGATGCCTCAATTACGGAAAAATGGGAAAATTGACACTTTTTCGGAAAGATGGAAAAAGTCGGTGTTTCGGCAATGGAGAAATTGGTGTATCAGCAATGGAGAGGATGGGGAAAAGTTAGTGTTTCAGCAACGGAGAAAAATGGGAAAAGATTGGTGTTTTAGCAACGGTCGAAGCTGGTGTTTCAGCAACGAGAAAAAGAGATGCTGTTGTTAAAGAAGAATACGAAAGTGTTGCTAAAGGGTAGTATGACGGGATGGATTGTGAATTGGAGTGGAATGACAATGTTTCCCAAACTGAAACCTGATCCTGCTTGTAATGAAATTGTTCCTTCAGCCAGCCTCCGAATCCAAGACCTGCAAAATAAATTGTAATATGGCAGCCCTTGACAGGGATTATTAGTTAAGTAATCTAATCTAATAATAATACAAGAATATATAATGCAAATATTAAGTGCAATGAGGAGCAAGAGGCTCCCCCAAAAAGATATAATGTGAATCTACCATGCAAGTGGCCTTAAAATCCTCCTTAGAAATTGGTTGCTGGTACAGACGAAGCCGATACCCATTTACTAACAATGGAGTTCTAGAACCATCAATTGTTAGGAGCCTTACTGTTCCATTGGGAAAAATAGTATCTATCTCGTAAGGTCCCAGCCACCTTGTTCGTAGTTTCCCTTGAAAATTTTCAAACCTGGAATCATATAGTAAAGCCCAATTACCTTTTTGGAACTGCTTATGCTTAATAGTTTTGTCATGCCACCTGGTTCTTTGTTGTTGAATCATAGTTGTTTGATGGATGGCATCCAACCTTTTTTCATCCAATTCCTGCAGCTGCTGCAACCTAGTTGTCTGTGCATCAGTCAAATCAAGGTTAACAACTAAAGCAGTTCTTAAGGTTTTAATTTCAAATTCCATAGGAAAAACAACACTTTTACCATAAACCAATTCATAGGGTGAAAAACCTGTAGTGCTCCTCCAAGTAGTTCTATAAGCCCATAATGCCTCAGGCAGTCTTTGAGACCAATCTTTCCTATTCTCCTTCACAGTTTTTGTTAAAATGGCTTCTATGACTTTATTTGTACTTTCCACCTGACCATTAGCTTGGGGGTGGTAAGGTGTAGTCATTTTATGATTGATATGATATTTTTGAAGCATAGCTTTAAAACCATGTGAATTGAAAGGAGGTCCTCCATCTGTGACTAGTTCTCTAGGCACCCCAAATCTAATGAAGATTTCTTCAAATAAAAAGGTTAAAACAGATTCTTCATTAGCTTTAACAAGTGCCTTAGCTTCCACCCATTTAGTCATATAATCTATACAAACCAATATATAAACTCTTTGGTTGGATGGAGGATTGATGGGCCCTACAAAATCTAGAGCCCATCTTTCAAAGGGTTCAAGTATTACCTGACGGTTCAGTGGAATTTCATCTCTATGATTAGGTTGGCCCATTCTCTGACAACTGTCGCGGGCCTTGACATATATCTTTGCATCCTTGAAAAGTGAGGGCCAATAATAACCCATCATGAGAATTTTATGTGTTGTTTCTCTTATCAGCAAAATGCCCACCACAAGGGCCATCATGACAAGCCTTCAATATATCATAAACCTCATCTTCTCTAATGCATCTTCGGATCTCCTGATCAAGTCCTGTATGAAAAAGACACCCACTTATCCAGCTATACCTAGCACTTCGTTGAATGATCTTTCTTTTCTCCCGATGTGATAGGTGTGATGGTAGCTTCCCAGCAGCCAAATAATTGGCAATGTCTGCATACCATGGTGAGTGAGCAGATACGGCAAACAAGTATTCATCAGGAAAGGAATCATCTACTGGAGTATTATCATCAGTTTTTATCCGAGAAACGAAATCAGCAACTACATTTTCTTTACCTGTTCGATCCACAATTGTAATATCAAATTCTTGTAGTAACAATAAACACCTGGTAACTCGAGCATTTGTAACAGATTTATTCATTAAATACTTGATAGCTAAGTGGTCAGTATGAACAAAAGTAGGATAACCAGTAATGTAATGTCGAAATTTATTAATAGCATAAATAACTGCTAAAAACTCTTTCTCGGTAACTATGTAATTAAGCTCAGCAGGGGTCATATTCTTACTAATGAAGTAGATAGCATAAGGAAGATTGTTTTCTTCTTGACCCAAGACAGCTCCAATTGCAGTATCCAAAGCATCAGAGGATATATGAAAGGGAAGTGCCCAATCAGGTCCCCTCAGAATAGGAGCTGTAGAAAACTGATGCTTAATTTCATCAAATGCTTTCTGACAGGCATCAGTCCACTTAAATTCAGCATTTTTCATAAGTAACACAAACAAAGGAGAAGCTATTTTAGAAAAAAATTTGATGAATCTTCTGTAATATCCAGCATGTCCTAAAAAACTTCATACATCAGTTTGTGTTTTAGGAATAGGAAGGGCCTGAATTACCTGTACTTTGGATGGATCCACTTGAATCCCAAGGAATGAAATGAAGTGTCCTAGTACAATTCCTTCGTTCATCATCATATGACATTTTTTGGTACTCAAGGAAAGATTAGCTTGTATGCATCGTTTAAGTACTTTCTCAAGGTTTTGTAGCGCAACTTCAAAAGCCACACCATAGGGAGTGAAATCATCCATAAATATCTCCAAAGAATCATTAAGCATATCAGAAAAGATTCCTATTACTGCTCTTTGAAACGTTGCTGGAGCATTACATAGTCCAAACGGGAGAACTCTATAAGCAAAAGTCCCCCAAGGACTAGTAAAAGTGGCCTTGTCTTGATCTTGAGGTGCAATTCTGGTTTGGTTATATCCACTAAAACCATCTAAAAAGAAAAAGAATTTCTTTCTTGACAAGCTGTCCAACACCTGATCAATAAATGGCAAGGGGAAATGATCTTTTTGGGTAGCTTTATTTAAGGCTCTATAATCTACACACACTCTCCACTTCCCATTTTTCTTCGGTACTATTACCAACAGAGAAACCCATTCACTGTCAGATATGGGGTATATAAACCCTGCATCAAGCAACTTTTGAAGTTCTTCCTTAACAATTTCCCTCAAATTGGGATTCATTCGCCGCTGGGGTTGACAGACTGGTCGGGCCCCCTCCTTAATATAGATACGATGAGTACATAATTCAAGAGAGATCCCCTTCATGTCTGTGTAGTCCCATGCGAATGCTTCCTTGTTCTCACGGAGCAACTTCATTAGCTGTTGTGTTTCAACATCTGATAAATTGGGGTTTATGTTCAATGTTTTGCTAGGTTCAATTTCTATTGTTATGCTTTTAGAGGAGATAGTAGTTGATGTTTGAGGTAAATTTTCAGATTTAAGCTTTTGCTGTGTTTCAGGATCCAGAATTGCAGTTAACTGATTATGTGCTTCAGAAGTAACTGAGGAAGGTTCAGAAATAAAATTACTAATTACTTCATCTTCTATGGTATCTTTAAGAGTTAAGGCTTGTCCAATGGTTAAAATGGGTTGAGTATCATTATCCTCATAGTCTAACCATACAAAATCATCATTGTTAATCATAGGTGTAGCATGAGGGTACAACGTAAGCTGCTTAGTTTCACATCCATTAGAAATTGTCATTGAACCTGATCTACAGCTGATAAAAGCATCTGCTGTAGCTAGCCAGGTTCCCCAAGATCAAAGGATGCCCC